>CM060242.1:33068013-33502258 GCA_030555515.1 Acutogordius australiensis | reverse complement strand
AAAGCAGAATTTTCTAAAATTCTGGTTAATTCTAGCCTAAATAAAAAACACCTATAGTATTAAAATACATATGGAGCAATAATCATGACAAATAAGGTAAAAAAATTAGTTTTTTTTTAATTTTCTATATTAACTTAAAAAATATTCTTTGTCACGATCTGTTTTACGACACAAAATTTTAAAGTGATTAGCGCTTGGTATTAAATTTTTCAGGAAAATTTAAATTTCCGTGTAACTTATACTGATGGAAACAATTTGAAAATTAGCAATGGGGAAAAAAATTAAATGTGACTATTAATATTTTCTTTAATAAACGTTGCAAATTTTGTCAGCTCTAAATTTTTGTTGTCCAGGAATATAAATTGCTGATAGGTAAAAGTACTCTATTCATTCTAATGAATCTAAAATAAACTATAATTTAACATAATTCACAAGATTTGATATATTAGAACGTTACTGAGATATAAGGGGAGAGCAAGGCACAGGTTTGTGCAATAAGGAGCCGTCTTTCTGGATATTTATGGCTTAGTTGCTCCCAACATTGAGGTAGCAATTCCAAATTAACGCGGGTGGGGCCGGCCCTTTGAGCATACCGTAAACAACTGAACAATATTACTTTCCTGAGTAAATAAGGTATATTTATTTATTTGCGAATCAATATTTGTATTTTTATAAAGAGCACGTTCTCGAACCTTTGTTATTTTTGCAAAAAAAAAAGTAAAATTGTTTTCCCTATGTTTTTCAGATGCGAGAGAAAAAAAAGTTTCAAAGCTATTTAATGTTTAACAAAGTGTTATTTTTAAGTTAAGTGGTAAAGCACGAAAGTATTACTAATACATAGTTTTAGATCAATAGATGCAAAATATCACATTTATATTTGTCTAATTTTAATATTTTTTTAAATTTGATTTAAATTTTTTGTTACTTCTATATATGACTTTGATTGTGCCCATATAATATAAAAAGAACCTTCTGCCCGTATATTTATCCAATTTAATAAAAAATAAAAATTA
This sequence comes from Acutogordius australiensis, assembly GCA_030555515.1. Classification (NCBI taxonomy): domain Eukaryota; kingdom Metazoa; phylum Nematomorpha; class Gordioida; order Gordea; family Gordiidae; genus Acutogordius; species Acutogordius australiensis. The sequence continues at coordinate 33,501,245 of CM060242.1, read as the reverse complement.
TATTAATAATATTTTGAAAATTGATTAATTGAAGGAACCAGAGAATCACTACATAAAAAATCTTATAACACCCTAAAAGAGACAAAAGTTTCAACCAGTTTTATTATTAAAAAAAACTGGGTTCATAAGTACTGGATATGTTTGTCTTTCAACAATCAGTGGTAATGATACAATTACACGTTAAAATAGTTCAGCTACCTTTGAGTTTCATCTGGCTTTTTGGATAAATTAAATAAAAGATTTAGCATGATATCACGAATTTTGCCATCGATATGTAGATTGGCAACGCTTAAGAGTAAAGGTATCAATTTCTAAAAATAATAGTACTACAATTAATTTTAAAGGTCATTTAAACTTAAATCATAAATTTCTTGGAATTTTAAAATTCTTAACACCTTTTACAATTATAATTTAAAAATTTGATTCAAATTTATTTTTACTTCTCGTTTTGACAGTAGTATATGTGGAAAAATGGAAGGTAGAGTTTGTGCCAGCATATCAAGCAAATCTTCTAGATTTTCTGCCATTTTCATAGTCTAAAATGTCAAAATAATTTATGCATTATTTAAGCGATAAAGATATAAACTTATTTAAAATTTTAATAAAAGCTCACACTTATTCCGTTGTGTACTGTATATAAATCAGGCGAACATGTGCATAGCAACAATTTACGGACTTTGGGTTTCATATATCTAAATAAAAAAAACGTTATCAGAAATATAATAGAAATTAATAAGAAATGCCTATATTAGCAAAATTAATTATGGAAAAATACAGATAAATATTATAACTTGAAGGATAATGCCAAAATTCTATCTGCTATTTCTAGGTCATGGAAATATGGATTTTCAACTTCCAAAGCATCAGCTTTTTCGATATTATAAAATTTGTTATTAAGGTTGGTATTTGTGAAATATCTATCATATGTTTGGGTATGAATATCCCCATCCTCAATCTCATAATTTGGTGGGCAATTTGGTCTTAGAGAGTTGTTAAAATCTAAATAAGGTTTTTCACCAATACAATCACTTAAATCATGATTATTGTGGAAAAAGGTCTTCTCAAGATCCCTATAAAAAAAATAAAAAAAAATTTGAAAGAAAGGGAAACAAAAAAAAAATAAATAAACTTTTTTAAAAAATCCACATTATCAGCCAATCTAGCATTGTGCACTTTCAATTCTTGAATTTGTTGGTTCAATTTTTGTAACTCTATATCCTAAAATAAATAATACATTAAAATAAGGTATGATTTTATAAATAAATCTTTAAAATTACATTTTCTATAATTTTGAAGTTAGAAAAATTTTTGAAACCATTTTGTTCATTATAATTTCTATCTTTTCCATTATTGGGGTAATTATTATTGGTAGTTTTGTAATAATCTCTAACTAATTTGAGAAGTTCTGGCAAACGTTTAGTACACAATCCACTGTCCTCCCAATCCTCAAGATTCTGCATAAATTATATGTATAAAAATCAAATATCCAAATGGCATAAAAATTTTGTAAATTTACATAGCATCAATGGGATAGCCAAATATAAAAATTATTTTTTCTAAAATACCTGATCTTCATTTTCATCAGAAAAAGATATTGAGGTCAGTTTATAGTTATGCTTAATAAGATATTCATTAATAACAAAATTCAAGGCTCTTTTCTCATATAATTTGATTGGTTCATGGGTATTATCTTCAAATGTAGTTTCACTAACTAAAAAAATATAACTAATTCATTTATATATAAGGCAACAAAATTTGTATACCTATTTGTTTATCATAATTTTCTTTGAGTAATTGAATTGTTTCATGGGCTTTACGTAATTCATATTCAAGAGCTAAAAATAACTAATTTTTAACAAACCAGCAATCTTTTCATCATAGTTTACTAATTCATCAGAACATCTAGTATAATCGACAGATTCCAATGTCTGTAAACTGGACGGCCTATCTAATATATTAATTCAATTTTATTGTTTTACAAATTTGATTCTTGGGTAATTTAGAATTAGGGAAGTAATTAGGTGCTCTATCGTTATGTGATGCTAGATAATCATTTAATCTCGGCAAATATTTCCCCTTTTCAAATAACTCATTTTGAAATTCCAGGGCTGTGCTATAAAATCTAGAATGCAGAAGTTTTTGAGCAATTTCGTCCAAAAAGTTATCATCGACAAGCATTTTCAAAAATTTTACATCTGATAATTAAGGATAGATGGTTATTGGGTCTTGTAAAATAAAATCATTAATTAAATTAATTTAGATGTGTGTGGTTGTGTTAAATAATATTTTAAAATTATATTAGGTTTAAGTTAATTTAGAATTAAATTTAATTATACATCAAAAATAAAATAAAATTTTGTTTTAAAAATTGTTGCTTTTTTTTATATAGTTAAATAATACAAATAATAAAGCACTAAAATAAAAAATAAAACAACATTAGCCGCAACTGGGCAAACTTACGTTTCACATTTTGTTTAAAACCAATAATTATTATTTTAAAAATTAAAAAATATATATTGCAACATATTGGTTCTAAATATAAATAAAACACATTCATGCTATTAAGTGTTAAAAAACAAGATCATATGGTATATATTTCAGCGCCAAATTTATAAAATACTAATTTATTATTGGTTTTTTATTGACAGGTAATTCTTTTTTGCTATAATATTTTTCTTTGCGTTTTCTGAATTATATTATGAAGAACAATCATTAATATTTAGCTGTTTTGAAACTTGAATTGTAAGATATGTCTTACGTATAATTACAAATAGTGTACATATATATTAAAAAAGTTAAAAGTAAAGTATATGATTATTTCTAGGCGTAATTTATGCATCGTTGCCGTTTTTTAATTTCCTAAAAGCAATGATATTGCCCGTAATATTTTTTTCCATAAATCTTTCTTAAAATGTTCACGACCTAAAAATTTAATTACTAATATTGATAAATTTAATTTATTGACAGGATTTATTTAATGTAATATAGATAAAAAATTTCAATTTTTCATTTATTATACTTTATGTCAAACCAATTTGCAATATCCATTTATTTTATTTAAGTTGATATTTAAAGAACACGTTCTCTTCAAACTAATAAAAAATGAAGACCATAGGTTTGAAAATGTGGAAGTTATAGAAGTTTAAAATTGGGGTCCTTATGGACCCCATTGTAACATTCGCGTTACAAATTTTTTATCCTACTATCCGCGGGTTAAAAACTAAATATTTTTTTAAGAAAAAAAAACAATTCCTGTCATTTTTATACAATGCAAATATTTTACATACTTAGTATATAAAACTATTATTAAAGAATACCTAAAAAAGAAGTTTTAACTTTTATTTAGTTTAAATTTACATTGAGGCAACATCATGTATTTTAACACTTTGAGAGTGTGGGGTCTATATGGACCTGAATGGAATCTCTAATTTCTAAACAAATTTTATTATTAGACTTAGACCAATAATTATTATTTTTGTTTATTAGGGTGCGTTTATACTCAGTTCGTTTTTTTGAAAAATTTTAAAAATTTTAAAATTTTTACCTTTTGACATTGAACGCTTTTTTACAAAAAGTCGCCAATTTTTTAGCATTTTAATAGTTTTTCTGAAAGAAAAGTTTTTGAAAAGTTTTGAAAAAAAAAAATAAAATTTTAAAAAATTCGAATTTTTAAAATTTTTAAAATTTTTTAAAAATTTGAAATGAGTCTGAACGCGCCCTTATATATTTAAGATTAAAGTCACAAAAATTTGGCCCATAATTTATAATATTTGTAAAGATATTCAAAATTCAAGATGTGCTGGGGTCCGTATGGACCCCACAGTGCTAATCGCGGGTAAACCAAACAAAAAATTGCTATACCTGGAGTTTGAAATTGCAAAAAACTATATATAGGCACATGCATTGGGTTACCGATGGGGGGAGGGGGAGGGGGGGGGGGTAAGCATGCCCCATGTAGATTTACAGATGATTTTTTATGGCTGAACACATAATCGCTAATGCGTAAAGTCAATTGATGCAAAATATACGAGGCTACAAAAAAATTTAGTTTGATAGTAATGAAGTACCAATAATTGTGAAGCAACGTGTAATGAGACAAAATGTTAATAGTTTACAACTAATACTATAAATTAATTTTTAAATAAGGCTAACTAGTCACCTAATTTAGGCTATACCTATTAAATGAATGCTTCTTTGCAATCTTAATTGTACTGCTAAATTCTAACTTTCTTGCCGGTTTAAAAATTTCTAAATGTTTTCAAATTTTGTCGATTATGCAAATGAGACCGACTATTATTGAAAAAATTTTATTATTGTATAAATTTCTAATTATATTTATAAGGTCACTATCGTTGAGTTATATGACTTTGATATTTTTGTAATATATACTATACCAATAAAAATAGCTTTTAGCAGGGTATTGAGGCGGTTTCTTTTCGCAAATTAGTTTTGTTATCAGCTTTCTTGACATAAGTGTTCGTTAATTTTTCTGTATTTCCAAAAAAACTATAATCGTAAAAGGTTAAATATTAATATTTTTACAACTTTTGTAGCACCAATGCTTCGTTTTGGCAAATTAAACAAATTGAGTTATGAGCTAACTACGAAGATCAAAACTGCCATCTTAGAGATTTTTAAATCTGTTTACCGTTTTTTTAATCAAACATACTTAGTCAGTTATAAATATTGGAAATTTTAGAAAAAATGCCAAAAAAAACAAAAATAAATTAGAATTTTTTTTTGCATATTTACAACAGCTAAATTGTTAAATTCAAACAATAAATAAAACTTTTATTAAAAACCGATAATATATCGTGTCAAATTTAAGATTGGAAGCGTTGTATTATCTAAATGCTGATGTAAGAGCCTCAAATACTAAAAAAATTTATTTCTTATTGTTTGATATGATAAATATAAGTCACAAGGGATTTTATATGAAAAAAAATTCTTAAATTTTTTTATGGTATTCTCGATCTGTCAATTTGGTCAAAAAAGGCCATTTTTTGATATGAACGGATGTAAGGAGCCAAGGCCGGAAGAAACTAAAAAAACTAAATATCTAAATGAGATAAGGCCATCATGGGGATACATTCTTTTATGTTTTCATAAAATTTACGGTTGTGCCATTGATATTTGTTGACCTGTGATAAAAAACAATAGATATTTTAGTTATTACGGCTGATAAATATCAAAATACTTTTTAATTTATTGAATATTTTATATTATTAAATATTCTTTGAAGAGAGAAATTTTTACTCACGGTACAGCTTGACTTGATTTTATAAATCAAAAGACGAATTCAGAATAATAAAAACTAAGTAAGGTATTTTACCACATCTAAATGAGCGCGCTTTTTTGAAAAATTTAAGTCTAAGGGGACTACTTGCGAAATTAAAAATTATTAGATGGAACAAGGCGTATGGTAATAAAACATTTCCAAACTCTTTTGCAATCTTATTATTTTACTATGACATGAATTATTCAAAATAATTAAACACAATCTCTATAAAAAAATTTGGTATATTACCAATTTATTACAAATTACTTTGTTACGTATATGGGCTCTGCACATAAGACTGTGGCTAGTGAAAAAAATTCGAAGAACAAAATATTTACGCAATTGATTGACATTAAAGTGGCCAGTGTTAACAAAATTAAAGAAATTAAAAAATTTTTTTTTAAATTTTTTGTTAGGCATATCATAAAACATACATTACTGAATGTCCATTTTACAAAATATTAAAATTAATTTAAATATTTGTTCCATAGATTACAATACTCGAAAACGCATACGATAGTAATTTAAGCTAAACTCACATTCCTCATTTATCAAATCAAATTTTAAATTTTATTTCCCAATTTTATACCGAAATTGATTTAATCAACTCTAAAAATTAAAAGAGTCTCAATATTACAATGAGCTGCTTTAATCCTTAATATAAAGTTCACCACTCTAAGCTCAAATTAACGTTTAAATTTAAACTTTATTGTTTTGAACAATTTACCAAATAAAACATTTATTTTTTGGATTCATCTTGGTTCCTGTGGAGCATTTGAATGATTCCGCAAATTCTGGAATGTTCACGAGTGTTCCAATGACCCTATAAACACAATATTCAAATATATGTCTTAGCAGTGAGGCTGTGGGTAACAATTTTTTTTAAATTAACAGCTAATGTTAGAAAATAAAATAATAACGAAATTTGCTCGTTTAAAGATATGGTTAAAAATTGAAAAAAATTATTAAAAAAATTAAAATTTTGTAAAAATTATTTATACTAGCCACTTTAATGTTAATCAATTGCGTTCATTTTTGCAAAATTATTTTTTTTTTATTAGCCACAGCCCAAGCAAATATTTATTTATATTGAACTCATATCGCCTTTTTGTTTTCTCTAATGCATAAAGATTGCAGCTTTGTTAAAGCTAAAAAGTAGCCCAGGTAAAAAACTCTTGTGGTATTGAAAGTTTCTCAAAACCTTTTTTTACCATATGAAAAGGGCTATACAGGATTTTGCCTCGTTTAACTCCAGCAAGAGACCCGGCAAAGGTAGATAAGATTTAACATACGCGGGTGACATAGGTTTTAAAGCCGTGACTCTTAGAAAAATGGCCTATTCACAATGTTGACGGGCACCCACGCAACTACTAACCAGGCGCAGCGCGGGAATAATTCGATTGTAGAAAACAACACAAGCTTGCATAACCAAATATATTTTGTTATGGCATTTGGCAAACTTTAGGCAATTATAAGAAATTATACTTAAAATTCTATATACTAATTGTAATTTTCAATTTTTTATGTGTTAATATAACAATATTTCTGATAATGGTAATGGATAAGACGGTGGGTTCGTTCTCTGGAGTTTTATAAAACAATTTACCTTATTTTGTTTGGGCTGTGCAAATCTCTTTTCAAGTCGTAATGGATTGTCTCTTTATCATCTTTCGCACACCACAACTAATTTATTGGGTAAGGATGTATAAGTGAGGTATAATTATGCTATAAAAATAATCCTAAATTTTATAGTACTAATTATATAAAATTGTAAAGTTTAAAGGGAGTTCAGAATTTTCGCATTATTTAATAATTTTTTTAAACTTTAAAATTATTTCAAAAAGACATGGTTAATGGGTTTTTTCGCCGGCTTAAAATTTTTCCCCTGTATAAATCGAAATATGTGTTAAAAAAATGTCAAAAACTCGGGCACTTGCTGGATGTGACCTCATGTTTTTTTAGACTCATCTGAATAATATTTCGGAAATTCCTAATAAATTGGAATATGTCTATAACAAACTAATTAAAAATTTCTAATAATAATATTTTTACATATGTTAAAAAAAATGATAAAATTTTAAAATCAGGATTAAGGACGCAAGCCTTTATTTAACAATCAGGTATATTATAAATGATTGATTTCCTTACCTACCTACCTTCAATTTATAAAAATTTTTTTAATGGTTTTTGAGTCTACAGGTCGCAAGGATTGTCACTTTTAACAATTTTATGATTTCTCGGCAAGAAAAAGGGGAAAAGAATGACAAAGACCTATTAATATAATTCATGCTTGGTTTGAATCCGTAAATATATACCGTTTAAATTTGTTGACCTGTGGTGTTGTAATGGACCCCGAGATTAATAAAAAAAATGAGAATAAATGTTAATAATACAATTGATTTTTGTCATTGATTTTTTTTAGCCATATTTTATGATCTTATTTTTTTTTTATGTTTTAATAATCTTAAATTTTAAAATATATGTAAATTTTGTTTTTTTAATGGAAATTTTGCTATATAAATAAATGATCTGAAGGTTAAATTAATAGAAAATATTTTGCTGCTAAACGTGAGACTGTTGTTTTATTGATAATTCTTTTAAATTTAATAAATAAAGAAATATTTATGAAATGTATAAAATAGGTAAATTCTAGTTTTGACATAAATAAATCTTAAAAATAAATTAGTTAATTTGACAACTTAGAACGGAAATTTTATTATAATTTAAGAAATGACATAAAATAATTGGAGGTTTTAAATAAGAATTTTTCTAGTCATATATTAATAGATAACCTTTAGTTTCTAGAATTTTGTAAAGAAATACACTGAAAAAACGTGGCAGCATTGCCTTGTTTTAATTCCTCAGACTCGTGCTGGACGATAAAATTTCGAAAAAAGGTTTTTGATATAAGTCATACCATACTTGAGCAAATGACAAAAAGAATAACTGCTCTTGGGTTAGATTCAATCCGGGTATATTGGTAACTGTTTTCGCAATGTTTTTCGAATTATTGCCGGTCTTTTCATTGTCTTGCTGATAAAATGCCTAAAAATGATAGCAAACATTTTATTTACCTTTAAGGCGGCCCTTAATCCACCATTGTCGGCTATATTTTCTGCAATTGTCAGTTTGCCGTCAACCTAAACATTTATAAATTTAATGGAAATATCCAAAATTACTAATCATTCTAAACTCGACTTAGTTTAGAACTCAAACAAATTGCATCATCAAATTTTTAATGCTGCTTTTTTTAAACACTATTGATTTACAGTAAATTGAAATAAAAATAAATTAAAATTGGTAGAGAAACGAAATATAAAAATTCTAATTGGTTTGTAACAGTTACCATTTTTTCTTAAATTGCTTCTTTCTGGCTTTATTATTTTTTTTTTTGTAAAAATGCAGTACAAAATTCAGCTTGGAACGACAATATGAAAAAATATGACATTAAAAAATTAGGCAAGATGTAAATCATTTACAATTTTTCTCCTTGTTTTAATTTTTTTCATTTGTAATCAGTAAAGCAAGATTTAAAAAAACCGCATGTCAAATTCCGATTATTTTTTACAAGTTTATTGACCCGCGAAGAGTGCAAATTTAGTGACCATAGTTTAAATGATAGTCAGATTTGGATCGTAAATTTGAAAAGAAGACAAAAATACTTATACGAAATTGGGTGAATTATTTAAATATCCCTGAAGATTTGCCGTAAGTGTAAGCAACAAATTGGATGCACATATGCTCTTTCCTCCTTTATTTTCACACAATCCTTCTTTTTTAACGGGATTAAATTATGTTATTTTTTTTTGACCGTAAAATAGGTCAATAAATTATCACATGACATAACCGTGACACTTTTATGACAAATATTAATAAGGAATAGCATTTTTGAAACTGAATTGGCCTTATGGCTCTTATTTACATATATTTCCGTTTTTCGTAGTATCTTCCGCCTTCGGCTCCTTAGATCCGTCCATATCAAAAAACTGGCCTTTTTTAACCAAACTGACATATTTTGCGACCTCGAGAATACCCTACAGAGAAAAATTTAACATTTTTTATTTCATATTCAAAATTCCTTGTAACTTAGATTATCTATCTCAAATAATGAAAAATAAAATTTTTATGTATATCAAGCTCTTACATCAGCTTTTAGATAATACAAAATATTTGGCGTTGAAACTTAATTAGGAAACGATATATTATCGATTTTTAATAGAAGTTTTATTTGAAGTTTGAATTTAACAGTTGATCTGTTCTAAATGCAAAAAAAAATCTCAAATTTATTTCTTGTTTTTGATTTTTTTTTGTTTTTAGGCCTTTTTTTAATTTTTTTTATAGCGACATTAACTAAGTTTAATAAAAAGGTAAATGGAATTCGAAATCCCTAAGATCAGGTATGATCTAGTTAGCTCATAACTCTCAAAAAATTGTTGACCTGTGTTATACAAGCATAATATATTGATTTAATTTTTAATAAATCAAATATGTATTCATGATATTCCCGTTCTGGTTTAGCTCATTTTTATTTAAATGGATGTGACCTAAACAGCTTATTTAAATTAATTCAACATCCTACCTTGAATGTTCTTAGTGAAAAATATTCTAAAAAATTTGGCAAATAGTCCAGCATTTTAATATTCCAATTAAATAAATTTATTTGCTTAACTATTATGATAGGTTGCAGCCAATATTAGCAAAAGAAAATTCTTAAAATGTGCACACAACTTTTCAATCTTAGTAATAATTGAATAAGGAAACCATTTTAATTATCAAAATTATTATAATTTTTTTTATTAAAAATCATATAGATTGCAAAAACATATATGTATATATAGAGCTACGTGCAAAGTGAGTTTTTATTTTAATAAAATTTTCAAAATTATTAAAAAAAATTTTTGTAAATAAACGCAAACTTTAAAAAAGTTGCCAAATTTAGTGTATATACATAAAACACTTTTTCTGATATAAAAAATTTCTACAAAAATTAGAATAATTTTTTATCAGAATTTTTAAAATTTTAACAAAATGGAAACTTACTTTGCACGTAAGGGCACGTGCAAAGTGAGTTTTTATTTTCGTAAAATTTTGAAAATTCTAAAAATTTTGAAAATTTATTTTTTTTTCAAAATTTTTTCAAAAATTTTTTATTTCAGAAAAAGCATTTTATGTGCATATATAAAATTTGGCAACTTTTTAAAAATTTGCGTTTTATTACAAAATATTTTTTTTCAAAATTTTACGAAAATAAAAACTCACTTTACACGTGCCCCAACCTAAAACAACTAATTACCTTTTCACCGTATAGAGTATAATTTGAATATTGGTTACGGAGGCATTGTGTTTTGTCGTTGAAATCCTTAATATAGCCCTCTTGATTCTGAAGCTTAAGCAAATTTCCGTGTTCATCAAATTGAATACCTAGCCATTAATTTCAATTTAACTACTAAATTATTTACCATGCAAAGGTATGTGATAGAGTGAATTGCAATAAATTAAAAGTTTTTTATGTTTAAAAATTCTTTGGTAATGTTTTACGGGTCGGTGTTTCAGGCCGGATCCTAATTAAACTTTTTCTCAGACAAAGTCTTGCCTGTCAGCTTAAAAGGATGGCCATTCAGCCTATTTCTAATATTTTTGCTATCCCGCCTCGCTTAAATCTCGTATAAAATGGGTAAATCAAAAATAATGTAAATTTATAATGAATATATAGCTGAAAGATTTTTATTTCCAAGACATTAAAAAAAATTTAAGTGAGCACGGTCCAAGTCTATAATTTTTTATAAATATCTTATCCCGATATACCAGTACCTTTTATCGACACCGACCGGGATGGAATGAGGTGGAAAATACTATTAAATGGCAAACAAACATATTCAGTTGATGTAACGTAAATTATTTTAAACTAAATTTAAATTTTAGTTTCTATAATATATATAGTCCATCTTTTTATGAAAAAGTTAGTGATGGGATTTTATTGTATCTCTCAAAACATTTTTTTTTAAAATTGTTGAGCGGGCTTTTAAATTAAAACGAGCCGGGGTTGTAAATTCTATATGACATACCTGCCATACCCTGACATATTTTACTTTTAGCGAGCCTGTCCGTTAATATCAAACTTCTGAAAACATCTTACTACAATGGTGCCTTACAAAAAGATTGAGAGCCAAAAAAAAATTCGAAACCTATAAGGTCAAGCCTAAAAAGCTGTTATGATACCTATGACATCAAACGAGTGGACCATTTCGTGTGCCGCAATGAATCCCAAAGCGCCGTAATCGTATCCACTGTAATATAAGTGAAAAATATATAATTAATATAAGTAACATAACATCGGTATTAGATATCAAAGTTGGGACCCGAAAGCATGTTCGGCTAATTTAGAACGGGCCGGGCAAACCGAGCCTGAATTAGAAGAATTTATGGCCTGGTCGAGCCATTTTTGATGTCTTATTTTCCAAATAAACAAGTAAAAATATGATTAAGGGTATTACTTCTACACTCTGTATTATTCATAATACTTGAGTGTTATGAGCTAACTACAGAGACTAAACCCGCCATCCTAGTGATTCTCAACTCTATTTACCATTTTTTTTATCAAACTTTGTAAGTCAGCTATAAACATTGAAATTATTTTTGAAAAACTGTTAAAAAACAAATAAGACTTAAAAACAAAAATTTTATGAAAAAATTAATTTTTTATTTATAACAGCTAAACTGCTAATTTTAAACTACAAAATAATATTATTAAAAACCATTGATATATAGTGCCTTGGTGGGGTGCCAAATATTGCTGATTTAAGATCTTGATATAATTAAAAAAAAATTTTTTTTATTATTTGAGATAAAAAACATATGTTACAAGGTATATGAAAAAAAATTCTTGAATTTTTCCTTTTTAGGAAGGTCACAAAATCTGTTAATTTGGTCCAGAAAGGCAATTTTTTCTATGTGCAAATTTGCCGAAGGAGGAAGAAACTACGAAAAACGAAAAATATGTAAGAGATATGGCATCATGGGTAATTCTTTTCAGTTTTCAAAAACTTTTTTTTCCTGCGTATTTAGAGCAGCAAAAAATTGTAACTTGTAAGGTAAAATTTTTGGACCTTATTGTAAATTAAGGCCCGACCGAATCGACCCTAAAATGGATTCGAACGGGGCTGAGCCAAACCTTAGCGGCGGGCCAAACCTAAATTGAAAAACATGCCGGGCGTGCTTTTAATTATCACGGTACGTTTTAAACTCTAACCGCTATTTAAATTAACTAATAGTTTTATACGTTGATACGTTCCAGTTTTGCATTACAATAATATATGTTAAATACGTTGAACTTTTGTGATGTTTCACCTGGTCTAAGCTCATATTCAATTCGACTTTTTATTCTCTGAAATTTAAAAAATATGAATCTAAGGTTGTTTCAAATAAATTTCAAAGGTTTAAAATGTATTTGCTTTAATTTGTTGATTTACCGTAAATTGTCTGAATTGATAAGGGGTCCTTGTAAAATCCCTGCTGGTATAACCATTTCGTTTCCGTTAGCCTTATAATAGGCATTGACACTTGTGGGAGAAAAGTCCCAACTGCAAACATGTACGGCATGAAATAATATGATTGAATACTTTTGTAATGTAAACGTAAATTTTCTAAAAGATGGATATAGACTATTTTACCTCTTTTTATCAATTGGTGTTCGTAGAGAGGATATGATTTGAGTTATTTGATTCTGCCGGGCCTTAACTGTGTTTGCTAAAAATCTTCCCGGTTCGAGGTTAAGCTAATAAAATTAAATCAAAATTTCTAAAACTTTTTCCTCCATTTATTGTTTTATAACACAGTTCAACAAATATCAATGACACAACCGTGAATTTTATGAAAACATAAAAGAATTATTCCCAAGATGGCCTTATCTCATATACATATTTCGATTTTCTTAGTTTCTTCCGGCTTCGGCTCCTTACATCCGTCCGTATCGAAAAAATGGCCTTTTTTTGACCGAATGGACAGATCAAAAATACCCTAAAAGAAAAAATTTAAAAATCTTTTTTTCATATAAAAATCTCTTGTAACTTATATTTATCATATCTAATATTGAGAAATAAAATTTTTTAGTACATCAAGCTCTTACATCAGCATTTAGATAATACAAAATATTTCGCGTCCAAACATAAATACGTCACTATATATTATCGGTTTTGAATTAGAGTTTTATTTAAAGTTTAATTTTAACAGGTTAGCAAAAAAAAAATCAATTTATTTTTGTTCTTGAATCTTTTTTAAATTTTTCATGTTTATAGTTGACTAACTAAGTTTGATTAGAGAAAACGGTAAACGGATTTGAAAATCCCTAAGATGGCAGGTTTGATCTCCGTACTTAGCTCAGATTTTTAACAATGAAATATTTAGGATTTGGTTTAAATCTTGATCGTGAAACAGTTTCCTAATAATTTGTTTTAATAGGTTATTGGCATTTTCATTAACGCTAAAATTTCTAGAATAAGTACGTCAAAAAAGTTAAGATGAAAAATAAAAATTTTAAAAATATGTTAATTTAAACAAAAATTGAATTAATATTAATATACTCAATAATATTTTTAAATTTTGTAATTATTCATTCTAGGTGCAATCATAGTTCATTCGTTTTTTCAAAAATTTTAAAATTTGAATATTTACATTAATCATTATTTTTTACAAAATTTTACAGCGGGGGCAGTGCTCCAAGTATTTAAAAAACATATTTCTAAATTCACTCATAGCTGATTATCATTTCAATTAACTCCTTTAAAAACTCTTACACTTAAATTTTTTTTACATTAATCAATATTATTTTAATTTTCTAAGAAATAAATTAATTTTGAACGCGCTTATTAGGACACAAAATGATTTACTCACCTTGCTAAATAATTGATCCAAGTTTGTTTCGTTGGTTAAGACTTCGGTGATGCCTATTTTTTCGCATAATAACTTGAGCTAAATAAAAAGTAATTTAAGTATTTAATAATTTGCTATGTTTTATTGTCAAATTGATCAAGAAAACTTTTTTAATTAGACACGTTAAAAAAAATTCAAAAACACAGAAAGTTTTTTTAGCCTTGGCCACGTTCAGAGTGAGTTATTTTTTTTTAAAAATCTAAAAAATTTGATTTTTAATTTTTTTAAGATTATTTAAGATCAAGAAAAGTGTTTTATATGCTTAGAACTAAATTTGGCAAGTTATTAAAAAGTTTTTTTGCGAAATAAAAGTTTTTTAAAGTTTGACTAAAAAAAATGTTATTTTGAACGTGGCCTATTATTTAATTTTAAAAAGCATAATACCATCGCCACATGAATTAATGTTAAACGAAAATATATCCTGAGGGATGTGTTTGAAGTTTTTATAACCTCATTTTTTAATTAATTTTAAAATTACTCTTTTATTGACTTGCCATAAATAAATTTTGATGCCCCCCCCCCCTAAGGGCGCGGTCAGACTTCATTCAGGTTTTTAAAAAATTGAAAAATTAAAAAAAATTTTACTTTTTGACTGAACGCAATTCAACAAAAAGTCACCAATCTTTATTATTAGCTATAAAATAATTCTTCTGATATAATAGATTTTTGAAAAAAAAAATTTAAAAACTTCCGGAATTTCTAAATTTTTAAATTTTTTTATAAAAGTAAACGAAGTCTGAACGCGCCCCAATATAAATATTTTATTATATAGCATAAAATATTTAAATATTTAATGAACCTTTTTAGTTAAAGAAGCCTTAGTTGAATCCCTTAACCAACTTGAAGCCTCGATTTGCGTTTGGTAAGATGACCGTAAGTTACTGAGTATGGTATTTACCTAAATATTATTGTATGATTCTATTTAAATCGCGGTTCCATACAAGGGGTATATACTACCCCCGCACATCTTATCTCAGATATTTAACTCACAGAGCCTTATAATATAAATTTTTATTTATTCTTTTATAATTTTATATTTATTTTATAAAGGTTTATGAAATTTAGGACTGGAATATTTTTAATTATTTTTTATAAAGTGAATTATTGGCAATTGGGGTAGTGGAAAAATTTAGATATAATAACCTTGAAACAGTAAAATAAAGGTTAATTTAATGCCAATTAATTGGAAATTGTCATTACATAATTAGTGTTATATTTTAACATTTTTAGGCATATCAATTTTTAAAAATTTTTAAATTTTGAATATTTTCACGGTAATTAACCCACGGTTACATGAGTGGGTTATATACATAAGGTAATACATATTTCTAGATATCTAATGAAATAATTAATTTCATGATTTGAAAAGAATTTTTATTTAACAATTTTACATAATTTTATATAAAATTTTTTGACATAAACAAAGAAGAGAATAATAATTATTTAACCCGCGAATAAATCTAACGCAAATGCTACAGTGGGGTCCATACGGACCCTAATTTACCTCTATAACTTCTAGAGTTTTAAAGCTAAACTACGATTTTTATTAGAAGAAAAATACGTGCTCTTTAATTGAAAATTAATATAATAAGTTATCATTAATGTATATTATAAATTTTGTTTAAAAAACTAGAAAAAAATATAAAAAATGGTTTTTTATTTTTCTATAATACTTTAAATAAATTTTGTTAATAAACTAAATGTATCAACTTTATAGCTCAATGGTGTTTTTTGGTCTTATAGAAATTTTTTAGAAAGATTCAAAAAAGTGTTGTGAAATAAAAAATAATTTTGGCTATTATTTACCATAAAACTAAAGAGAGAAAAAAATAACTCATATCATTATTATACAATACATTTTATATTTAATATGTAAAAATATTTTAAAAAACCCAATAAAATAGGTTGCAAATATTTAAGTTTGAATTTACACAGAGGCAAATTAATGATCTCCAACATTGAAAACCATGTGGGTACATACGGACCTTAAAAATTCAAATTTCTAAATAAATATTGTTATTAGACTTAAACTATATTTTACTTAATAATTTTGTTTATTATATATTTAAGATACAAAAATTTGGCCAATAATATATATAATATATGAAGATATTAAAAATATAAGAAGTGTTGGTGTCCATATGGACCCCACATAATCGCGGGTTAAAGTGAATACATTGTCATTTTGTTTGCTGGAAACTTTTAAATAATTATTTTGGAATTATAAATAAATTAAAATAATAACTTTCCTCATATAGGGGCGCCATTACCGATTAGGACTTTGACCAAACTTCAGAGCACGTCTGGACCCATTTTTAAATAATATCTGCTACGACTGCAAATCAGCATCTGACGATATACAACACTGGCTCATATGCCTCAACCGCGGGCCTTCTATCTCCTCTAGATCTGGATCAATCCATCCCTAGCTGCCCTCAAGCTCAATCTTACTACCAACATCCAAGCAATAATATTTGCTCGCACGTCGATGACCTAGGTTTTTACCCTAAGCCCTCACTTTAGGCACCACTTTTAGGGCCTACTACCCTAGTAAGCCACTCAACAGCTTTAATGTGGTTGCACATGTGTTGTACCGAGAAAAAAAACCTTTGCAAGGATTTGAACCCCCAACTTACTGCGTGTAAGACAGGAATGTTAGCCGTTTTTTTCAAAGTTTAAAAATCCCTTTTATGGATGAGGTCATTTAAAATTTTTTGGAGGCATCAGTAAAAAAATTAAAAGCACCATCATTGTCCAAAAAATTCTAAACGTTTATGTTTTTCTGTTGTCTTGTGTTATCAGCTCTAATGTTTTTCTTAAAAAAAAAGTCATTCATATGGTTATTATACAATACAAACATTTTAATTACTTAACCCGCGTATGGTAGGGTAAGAAATTTGTACACGAATGCTATAGTGGGGCCCATACCCCAATAAACCTCTATAACTAATAAAATTTAATAGCCGAGAACTTTATTTTTTTATTTGTTGTAAAGAGAAATACGTGCTCTAATTACAAACTAATATATATATAATTAATGTATATCGTAAATTTTAATTAAGGGCACGTGCAAAGTGAGTTTTTATTTTCGTAAAATTTTTAAATTATGATAAATTTTATTATGTAATAAAACGAAAATTTTTAAGAAGTTGTCAAATTTAGTTTATGCACAAATGCTTTTTCTGAAATAAAAAATTTTTTAAAAATTTTTGAAAAGAATGAAATTTTTAAAATTTTCAAAATTTTACGATAATAAAAACTAACTTTGCACGTGCCTTAGGCGTATCTTAAAACGACAAAAAACATAAATTCTCATTTTTTAATATTAACCGTTAAATTTGAAAAAAAAAATTTTTTTTTAATTGTAAAATTAGTATTAGTTGCAGACATAAAATAAAAAACTATTTTTTAATTTTTTTACTTTGTATGTTTATAAATTTACTATTTAGGGATAACTTATATAACTTTAATGGAAAAACAAGTATCTATATAAAGTAATAAAAACTAAAGTCTGTAAATTTATAAGGGTTAAAATTAAAATCTGTACGGATCCTATCGTATCAAAGAAAGTTGCTTTTTAATAATTCATAAAAACTAACTTACATTTTAACAAGCGCATAAATTTTTTCTATAGATGTGATTATATAATTTTAAATGCTATTAGTTTTGCAAGCAAGCATTTTAGATTTTGACAAAAATAAATGTAATTGTCAAATATAATTTAAACATAAAATTACCTATAAAAAAATCCTCCAAATAAAATGCCAAATGAGATCATGTGTCTATCAAGTAATAAAGTCAATTAGTAAAAGTAATACTAAATAAATGTGATGTGCAATTAAAATGGCTCCTAATAGCACTGTGGGGTTCACGGACCCCAGCACTTTTTAAATTTTGAATATCTTTAAAAATCTTATGTATTATTGGCCAAAATTTTATGAAATTTTTTTTAATATATAATAAACAGAATTAGTAATTAAAAATTGGTCTAAGTCTAATAACAGAATTTATTTAGAATTTATAAATTGAATTGGGGTCCTTATGGACCCCACCCTCTCAATTTTAATGTTTAAAACCATGTTATTGCCTCTATTTAAATTTAAAACTAAATAATTGCAACCTTATATTCTAATTATTTTTTTTAATACTTTTAATTATTAAGTAAACAAATTGTTTGTGTTGTATAATAATGATATGATTTATTTTTATTTCTCTTTAAAATATTTAGTTTTTATGGTAAATAATATCCAAAAATTATATCAAAATATTTTTTTCATGAAACTCTTTAAATATGTTCTACTAGGGTGGGTCTGAAAAGCAAAATCCCAAAACGCAAAATCCCAAAAAGCAAAATCCCAAAAAGCAACCTAAAAAGCAAAATCCCAAAAAGCAAAATCCTTAAGTAATAAATCATTTTTTGGCGGGAAACTTGCTTTTTTGGTATTTTGCTTTTTGGAATTTTGCTTTTTGGGATTTTGCTTTTCAGACAAAAATTTTTTTTTGTTTTCTGGCATTTGTCGGTGTTTTAAGGATTTCTTTGATGTTTTAAGTAATTTTTTGGGATTTTGCTTTTTGGGATTTTGCTTTTTGGGATTTTGCTTTTTGGGATTTTGCTTTTTGGGATTTTGCTTTTTGGGATTTTGCTTTTTGGGATTTTGCTTTTTGGGATTTTGCTTTTTGGGATTTTGCTTTTTGGGATTTTGCTTTTTGGGATTTTGCTTTTTGGGATTTTGCTTTTCAAACAAAAAATTTTTTTTTTCGTTTTTTTATTTGTCGGTGTTTTATGGATTTCTTTGATGTTTTAAGTAATTTTAAGTAAATTTTTTGGGAATTTGCTTTTCAAACAAAATTTTTTTTCTGTTTTTTGGCATTTGTCGGTGTGTTATGGATTTCTTTAATGTTTTAAGTAATTTTAAGTAATTTTTTTTGGGATTTTGCTTTTTAGAATTTGCTTTTTAGGATTTTGCTTTATAGGATTTTGCTTTTCAGACAAAATTTTTTTTTTGTTTTTTGGCATTTGTTAAGGTTTTATGAGTTTTTTTGATTTTAAGTAATTTTTATAATTTACATGTGGGGTCCATACGGACCCTAATTTAATTTCTAAACTCTAAACAAATGTTATTATTAGACATAGACCAAATTTTAATTACTAGTTTTGTTTATTATATATTTAATAAAAAAAGTCACAAAATTTTGGCCAATAAGATATAATATATTTGAAGATCTTCAAAATACTAAAAGACCCCATAGTACCAATCGCGGCTTAAGGGTCTCCTCCACTGCAAATTTTTCGGGATGGACAATAATGAATGGTGTATTATGATATTATCAAGGCCTAAAAACACATCAAGGGTCTGTAGTCCCACCTTTTCTAAAAATTTACCAAAAATTTTGAGAAAATTGATAATGAAAATAATTTTACCTATTAGCGCTTTCGCCTAACGACAACTTATTTATATCGAAAAAAGGTATTTGCTTCTAATAGTAAAATATTTTTTCAGCGTAGTTATAGTTTAATAGAATAATGTTCTTAGCCTACTACCAACTACCTTTTATTTAAAGCTTATTTTAAATAAGATATAGAGCAACTTTTGTTTAAATATATTTTTAAACCATTAATAAATAAAACATGTACAAGTTTAATAACCAACAATATTAGTGAATCAATAAATCATGTTTTCAAACAATAAATTGATTGGCAACCCCAATCCTTAATGCCATTAATAAATAGTTTATATAAAATTGGAAAAATCAGCATTCTAATTTTGAAAGGGCATTTATAAGGCTAGGAGAGTATTATTTAATAGATAAAAATAAAGAAACATCAAAAATTTGGTTTGATTCAATAAGAAAAGATAATGCATCTCCGTCAATTAATTATATTCAATCAAGTAATAAAGCCTTTAAAACGCCAAAACCGAAAGGCTCTAAAAAGCCACATCAATGTAAAAGCCCCAAAGGGGCAAAAACAATTACAAAAAAAATAAACTATTTTTAGAAATTAGTGGTTAATACATTTTTCGAGGTATGTCCTTTTTTCAGATTGAATTAATTATAAAGTTGCATGACTGTATATTGACAACCGTTTTAAATTACAATAATGAATTTGAATTTCACATTATTAGTTAAAATACCTTTGTGAACTAATTTGTTGGTTAATATCAAAAGAAAATTTCAGTAAATTAATTTGTTATAACATAATTTTTATCTAAGGAACTTAGTGTTAAATTTCTGTATTGGTAGGACCAAAGAATAGTGCTTGCGCCCAACGGTAAATTTTGTTACAACAAATTAATTTACTGAAATTTCTTTTTAATATATAACCAACAATATTAGTTCACAAAAGCAATGTTTTTTAACAAATTATAGAAATAGATTAAATTCGTAATTGAGTTTGAAACGATTGACACGAACACTTAATAATTGATTCAATTTGAAAAAAAAAGATATATCTCAAAAAATGACATTAACAAGCCCACTAATTTCTATAAAATATTTTTCCTTTTTTTGTAATTGTTTTTGCCGCTTTGAGGGGCTTTTACGTTGATGTGTTTCTTCGTTCTTATCTATTAAATAATAATCTCCTAAAGAATGCCCTTTCAAAATTACACAAATGATTTTGTGCAATTTTATAAAATTTATTAATTAATGGCATTTAAGATTGGGGATTCCAATAAATTATCCATTTAAATACATGATTAATGGATCACTAATATTATTTGTTATTAAATGCATATTCCATTGATTAAAAGTTTAAATACATACTTAAATAAAACATCCTCCACATCCTTTTTAAAATATGATTTAAATAATAGGTAATTAGTTGTAGGCTCAGAACAATATTTTATTAAATCATTACTACGTTGCAGAAATATCTTATTGCTTTGCGCCACAATTCCTACATTTTTATCAAACATTTTGTTGATAATTATTTGTCTAACTTTTAAACAAACACCTTGTTTTGTGGTCAAATAATCCAGAATATTTTTTTTAGGTGCCGCGTGCACAGTAAAAATTTAGATAAAAAAAAACATTTTTTAAAGCCTTTGTAATAGCTTTTTCTTGGTTAGTTACAAATATTAATTTGGATGTGTTCGCCTTAATATTTCCTAACTCGCATCTAAATTTAAAAAAAAAATATAAAAGGTTGAAAAGTCACTTTGACCATGCAAAATAGGCCCTAAAAAACTGGATGATCGTTTGTCTTTTTTTGTTTAACTGCTAAATTCTTAAAAACAATTGCTGTCACAAATATTCTGCCTAAATTGCAAGTTTTGTCAACATTTAAAAAAGCTGAACCTTGGGTACAAAATTTTTTAATAAACAAAAGCATATCTTTAGTAAAAAGTATTATGGTATTCGGTGTGTTTTTTACGTGACATACGGTGTGAATGAAGGGGTGCTCATTTAATGAGTTAATAGTGTGCAAAATATTATCAGTATGGTTATTTGAACTGCAGTTTGTGAGATCTTTTTTTTAATATATGTGTTTATATTGTATATTTGTTTTAAATCCCTAGGCTCCAAACCCATATTCAACAGTTTTTCAAAAGTTTGTTTGGGGGTCAATTAGGTTTAGTTTCTTTTATCTATAAATAAATTATTGTCGTTTAAAAAAGGATTATATATATTAAAACAGTTTTTAAATTATTTGCTATGTAATACAAATATTTAAATTTATACAAATATATTAATTGTAAATACACAAGCATTTTCATTTATTTTGTTATGCATATGACAATTAAATATGCAATATGTTCTTTGTAAATCGCATATTTAAGATTATATCTCTAATAATAAATATTAGCATATATAAACGTTATGTTATGAGAACAGAAGGGGGAATGTATTAACAAGAGAAAATTTTTATCCAAGCAAAGTATCCCCCGAAAGTTTTTTCTTCATTAAAAAACTAATTCCTTAATTGCTTTACCGTAAAAAAAAATTTTTATCTAAAAAGCAAAATCCCAAAAAAATTACTAAAAATTACTTAAAATATCAAAGAAATCTATAAAACACCGACAAATACCAAAAAACAAAAAAAAATTTGTCTGAAAAGCAAAATCCCCCAAAAATTACTTAAAACATCAAAGAAATCCATAAAACACCGACAAATGCCAAAAAACGAAAAACAAAATTTTGTCTAAAAAGCAAAATCCCTAAAAAATTACTTAAAATTACCTAAAACATCAAAGAACTCCATATATAACACAGACAAATGCCAAAAACGAAAAAAAAATTTTGTCTGAAAAGCAAAATCCCTAAAAAATTACTTAAAATTACTTAAAACATCAAAGAAATCTATAAAACACCGACAAATGCCAAAAAACAAATAAAGAATTTTGTCTGAAGAGCAAAATCCCCAAAAAATTACTTAAAATTGCTTAAAACATCAAAGAAATCCATAAAACACCGACAAATGCCAAAAAACAAAAAAAATAATTTGTCTGAAAAGCAAAATCCCAAAAAGCAAAATCCCAAAAAATTACTTAAAACATCAAAGAAATCCTTAAAACACCGACAAATGCCAAAAAACAAAAAAAAAAATTTGTCTGAAAAGCAAAATCCCAAAAAGCAAAATCCCAAAAAGCAAAATCCCAAAAAAGCAAGTTTCCCGCCAAAAAATGATTTATTACTAAAGGATTTTGCTTTTTGGGATTTTGTTTAGGATTTTGCTTTTTGGGATTTTGCTTTTTGGGATTTTGCGTTTTGGGATTTCGCTTTTCAGACCCACCCGTTCTACTAGACTTAAAAACACGCTTTGATCAATAATATTAAAACATTTACTTACTTTATTGACATGTATTTAATGTAATATGAAAAAATAAAAAATTTTAATTTTTCAGATTTTTTTTCTACTTTGTGTCGAATAATTGCAGTATTCATAAATGATAACTTATATTAGTCTATAACACTGGACAACAGAAAAAAACAACATAAATGATATTTATAGGTTTTTGTTTAGAATTTTTTGGAGACCATGATGGCGCTTTTAGTTTTTTTACTGATGCCTCCAAAAATTTTTAAAATGACCTCAAAGTCCAAACAAGTGATTTTTGATCTTTAAAAAAAATTAAAAAAATTGGTGCCGTTGGATAGAGTATAGTCTCACGCATCTGATTACAAACAAATTAATTAATTTGCTTTATTAGAACTTTAGTTATTTAAATCTGAAAACTTGTATATAAAATGTTATTTTTAAGTTCATTGAACTTTTACACTCAACTCACACTGACCCTCGGCCCCTTATCTGCTCCTTACACTTTTTCATGATTTTTTTTATACACTCTCTTTTATTATTATTTTTTTACCCGCTACATTCTCACGTTTGAATCGTATACTCTGCATTTAGGCATAAAGTCTGTTTGGTTTTATGGTAATATACGAGCGCAGCTTGAATATTTCTAATAATTTGGGAGTTAGGTTAATATTAGGTTAGTATTATGGTTACCTTAGTCTTAGAACTTTATGTCTAGGGTTAGGGTTGGTGTTAGAATTAAATTAGGGTTAGGGTAAAATTAGGGTTAGTGTTACGTTTAAATTTTGATTTGGTTTGAAGCCGGCTGGTTTATGGGCTAGTTAAGTTTTAGTGTGGCAGAGGGCTATTTCGCTTTTACGTATGTCAACAAATTTTCGATTTATGAGCTAACTACAGAGATCCAACTTACCATCTTAGGAATTTTCAAATCTTTTTACCGTTTTTTGAATCAAATTCAGTTAGTCAGCTATAAATATTGAAAATTTTAAATAAAAGTCAAAAAAAAAAGATTTAAAAACAAAAATTAACTGAAATTGTTTTTTCATATTTACAACAGTTAAACTGTCAAATATTTCGTAATAATTTATAACCGATAACATATCGTGTCGTAGTTTGAACGATAAAAATTCTGTATTAACTAAATAATGTAAGAGGTGGATATTATAAAAAAATTTATTTCTCATTACTTGAGATAATTATTTGAGAAATTAAATATAAGTTATGAGAGATGGTTATAAAAAAAAAAGAGTCTCGAATTTCTAAGGGTCTCGAGGTCGCAAAATCTGTCAATTTGGTAATAAAAAGGCCAATTTTTGAAATGGACGGATCTAAAGAGCTGAAGGCGGTAAAAACAACTAATTGTAATTTAGTTTTTTTTTCAAGAAAAGTTATTTTGTTATGACTTGTTCTGTTAAAAAATGACGGGCATATGTGCATAGATTTAAATTTTTTTATTTTTATGTTCTAAAATATAATTACCTATAAATCCTAAAGTACTTAGTATGTTTTACATGTCTTAATTATATAAATTGTGCATACTGTTATGTTTATATTGTATATTTTAGGTGCTTTGTTGATAAAGTCTATGCACCTGTAAAGACTAAATTATTTAGGTTTAAACTACGTATTCCATGTTGAAAACTGGTCTAAAAAAGTTAATTGTATAAATAATTTATAGTCTGGCTTACAAAAAATTTGGATCTGAAGAAAGGTGCGTGAAAAAAGTAAGTAAATTCAAAAAATAAAAAAAATATGAATTTTATAAAAAATCAAAATACCTTGAGTTGCTAATAAAGGTTTCTCTTTCTAAACACCCTTTTAATTTTTTTTAACTTTTTTTGTTATCAAGTTATTAAAGCTCAAAATACCCCTAAAATGACCAAAATGGCGTTTTTGACCTTAAACAACATTGGGGAAAATTCTAACTTCATATTCGTAATCAGCACTAAAAACTTGACCGAAATTAATTGTTGTCATAAATGATGCTTGAGGTCGTCCAAATTTTGTTGTCCAGTGTAATTAATGAGCACGTATTTCTCAAAATAATAAAAAAAAATATCACAGCTCTATTCTTGAGGTTATAAAAATTTAAATGGAGTCCATATTTATTCCACCATAGCATATGCGTTACAAATTTTCCCTACCATTATCGGCTCAAAAGCTCAGTGGCAAACCTTCCTATCTCACAAGTAGGAGTTGCCAATTCGAATCCATGCACAGGAAGCTATTTTCTTTAAAAAAAGTATACAAGTGCAACCGCTTTGAACTTTGAGTGGCCTGCTTAGGCAGAAGGCCTTAAACGATATGCCTAAAGTAAGAGCCTAGGCTAAAAACCTAGGTAGCCGGGGTGCGAGCAAATCTTACTATTTAACTCGTGGGCAATATTAATTGCTTTGCTCGGTTAAAAGCAAAGCCCTAACGGTTATGGCGTCCCCTAAATGAAAAGTAGGGAAACCTCAAGAATAATTGTTTATGTTTACGTACCCTACCATTCACGGGTTAAGGTTAAATTAATTAATGGGAAAGTAGTCTTTAAAGAACATCAATATAGAAAATAAATTGAATTAAGTAATTTTTTTTACAACAAGCGTGTTTTGATAAACATATATAACCATGATTAAGTAGTTTTTATACAAAATTTTTGGAAAAATAAAAATAAAAAAATATATGGCTATACAAAAATAAATTTTTTCCTTAAATAATTAACTATTAATAATAATTTTTATTATATTATTTAGGCAAATGTCATTAATTTATATAACTTCCTTACAAAAAAAAAATAAGTACCTTGTGAATCATTTAGGAAAAACCTTCGATTAATCAATCCAAATCTTTCTAAATGGGTGATTATTATGAAGTTTTAGGACTTGAGAGAACATGCCAAGAAGAAGAGATTAAAAAAGCGTAAGTTATTAAAAATATTTATTTATTTAATTATAAATTAAATAAGTTTTTATCTAGGTATCGTAAAATGGCCTTAAAATGGCATCCTGATAAAAACCCTAAAAACAAATCTGAAGCAGAAGCAAAATTTAAAGAAATATCCGAAGCTTACGAAATTTTATCTGATAGTATTTTTTTGTTTATAATAATGTAGAAACTAAACGAATAACATATGATAGACATGGTAAAAAGGGATTAAGTAGAGGTGGTGCTACTCAGCAGCCTACACCCTCTAACCGTGATGTTTTCTTTGATAATAACATGGATTCTTTTTTCTTTTCCAATACACAGGATCCTTTTTCCCATAATTTTGCATTCAGGGATCCAATGGATATATTCAAAGAATTTTTTGGCAGCAATGATCCATTTGGCTTTAGCATGTTTGATAGTATGAATATTCATTTTTTTAACATTAAAAATGTTTCATATATAAATGCTCTTGTTATATAGACCAAATTGCTACAAGACATGCTTCACCTTTTAGCTTTTTTTTCTCAGGCTTTAATGACAATGATGACATGAATATATTTACTCCAAGCTTTGGGTAATAAAATATAATTCAATGTTAATTTGTAAATTTGTAAATCTTATATAAACCTCTAAATTTTAGATTTGGAATGAATGGATTTAACAGCATATTTAACAATCCAAGAACACATGGACATCACAGAAACCATGGTATAACTTGAAAGATTTTTTTTTATTCTATCTTACATATTTAACAGCCTTGTTTATTTTTTATACATTTTTTATTTCCAAACATTATAAATAAAACAAATAATAATATAACTTTACTTATAAATAACAATTTCATTTTTCTTTCTCTTCCTCCGCTCATACATTTTCTCCTTTCTTTATCATCTCACCCTTTGGCTACCTATTAAGGTAGCACCAACAGATTTCAACACTCAGGATTGGGGGGATCACCTGCCTCATCAAGGTCTACTCAACAATCGTCGGGACCGGGGCATCAGCATGGTCATCAACATAGCCATTCACATAATCATAGGCCTACTTCGTCTCATCACGCGTCTGGTCACAAACAGGCAGCGCAGATGAGAGGACATGCCCATCAAGCTCATCCTAACCCACATAATTTGGCACACACTCATTTACAAAATACAGCCAACGGGCATCATGTCAATGCTAATCATACCAATGGCCATACTACGAATGCAAATAATAATTTTGATTCAACCACTTACACATTCAACTTTGTCTCACCTGCGTCTTTTTCTTCTGCAACCAATCATTCAAATAAATTAAATAATGGTGGTGGGAACAATAATGTAGCCAAAAAAACAACCACCACTACGCGCATGGTTAATGGGAAAAAGTTTGTGACCAAAAAGTAAAACATTTGGATTTCCAACTTTATTTTTAAATATCTATTTCTTTTTTAAGTTGTTTAGGCTACCTAATTTTTGTTAGCTAGAGAATATTATGCTGATAATTTCCATTATTAATTATCATTATGCAAGTTTAGTTGTTTTTTTATATCTTTTAATTGTATAAATACATTTTATGTTAATCCTGGTTTTTTATTTTTTCATATTGGGATTAATTTTTAAAGGTTAATTTTTTGAATAATGAAGTGTTTGACGGTAAGATAAGTCATTGTCAATAACTGAAAATTGATTGGAAAAAAATTAATATATATTTACCAAGACGATTAAACTATATTTAATAATATTTTTTTTGTATTATATGTTAGATGTCTAATATCCCTTGTTTAATTATAGGGTTATAGAAGCTGGGCGAGAAACGATCACAATAACTGAAGATGGAAATGTAATATCTCGAACTATTGATGGTATTCGACAAGCTATAAAAACATAATCCTTCAATGCTTATGTTCCAATGATTGTTCTCAACATGCATTCTTGTTCTAGGAAAAAGGCCGGTTTACAACTTTTCATCCATTAGCCAAACCTACTTTTCCAAACATCATAAATATTTTGGCAAATCTTTTTTATAAAATTTTTATCTATCTGTACTTTCATTTTTCTATTTAATATATAAAAGCTTTTAATTTGCAATTTTCGATTTTTTTTTTAAATTTGTATTTAATTACAATTACATGAAAATAAAACTTATCTGACAACATAGATATAACGCTTGATTTCAATCCAACATGCAATATCATTATAAAATAATTTTTGATTTTTAGGTGTGTTTGTTTTTTTTTATACTAATACCATGTTTTGCTAATTTCTTTACCATTATTTATATTGGAAGACAAAAAAAAATTGGGCTATAAGGATATAATTGAGAATTTTTTTAATTTTATCTACATAAATTATTTATCTTTAAGTATTTCTATCTTTGATGTATTAAAGCTAAATATGTCCTAATTTTAAATATTAAAACCTATAGCCTAATCTATTTCATTCCCGTTTTTCAAGCAGTTTTCTTCTTACATAAATTTACCCATGTTTCATTATCTCTTATTTTACTCATTCACACGAATAAATGGTTTTTTTAATACTCAATAAATTTTGAATTATTTCTGGATTATTAATTATGTTTTTAATGTTAATTAAAAAATTTAAGTGACCTGTTTGTAAAGTTTATCTTAACTCACTGGTTTCTTGCGTGAAAAATTGTAAATATAAAATGATAATTCATTATCACACAACGAAGGTTTTTTTTTTTACACTCATTTATTAAAAAAATTTATAGGAAATTTATTTTAATTTGTATATAAAATTTACGGGCCGTATTTTATATGACCGGGACGGGTTGGGCCGGTCTAAAATTACTGGGCCAAGCCTTTGGACCGGGCCAGGATAAAAAACTTTGTCGGGTAATATTATGGCCCAGTCTGAACTTTAGTACGGAGACACCGCATGAATCACTGTTCAATATTATGATAGGGCTGGCCGGCTATTTAGGCACCCGAGCAATTCTTAGAGGCGATAAGTGATTTTTTATGGTAATAGGGTTTTAAACTAATATTGAATAATATGTGTTTTAGTTTCCTGCAAAAAGTTCTGTGCAGGAGCAAATGAAAAAAATTAATGCTGAATGTTAAATTTTCAAGCACTCCTGATCAGTTTAAAAAATGTGAAATTAAAGAAAAAAATATGATTTTAAAATTTATTATGATATAAATTTTTAACTGTTTAAATTAAAAAGCATAAGAGCACGTGCGCAAAGTGAGTTTTTATTTTCGTAAAATTATCAAAATTTTGAGAAATTTAATTTTGTAAAAAAACGCAAATTTTTAAAAAGTTGCCAAATTTAGTTTATGCACATAAAATGCTTTTTCTGATATAAAAAATTTTGAAAAAATAAAATTGTCCGAATAATTTTACGAAAATTTAAACTCATTTTGCACGACGGCCTAAGAAAAAATATTATACGGACCAAATTATTTAAAATTATATATCCGCTTTGCCGTTGTAATACAGGACCCAGTGGAAAACCTCTCCCGCAAACATACGTTTAAATTTAATGACATAAAAACAATCAACTGCTAATATTAATTTAACCTTATCCTTTGTTCGGTTACTGAAATATTTTTTCACGTAGAGCGAACCTAGTGGAAGCTGAAAAATTCGATTAGTTTCACCTAAGCATGCTAACCATCTTTCAGAGTTTGTTAGGGCAGGCAGAAATTCATCGGGTAAATAGGGAGCAAACGAATGCACCAGTTGCCAGACCATGTAATCATTCAAAATCCTAAAAAATTATTTTATCCATTTTGTAAAAGTTTTTTTATTTCAATTTAGACAATTGACATAATTTGTATATTTTTAAAGGTCAAAAATTGTGAGTACAAAGGACGTTTTTTTTGTTTTGCAATATACATTTAAAACCTGATATTATTTTCTTGTTTTTACGATGAGAATGACATAAGCCCTAAGAAAATTTTCAAAATCTGCTGTCACCTGCCTCGTTTCATAAATTTAATGGCTCTGGCCCACTACAGCAAAACGTCTGTTCAAATCAATCAATAGCTTCAACAGACCAGACTTAAATTCAAAATAGTGTGTATTAGACTTCAAACCCGGCCTTATATTCAGGCCCGGCCCACCCGACACATTTTTTAATTGATATTAGGCCCGGCCCGCCCCAACATGTGGGTTGGTCCATTCTCTCATTTACTGGTCAACCCGAAATTACAAATAACGGCCTTAAATTTTCAATTTCAAGCTATATTTTTTTGGCTATAAAAATATAAAACAAAATAGATCCCGATGATCTTAGCTGTATATCTAGTTTTGAAATTTATTAAGCACAATAATTGTACTTACACTTTTCAAATTAATCTAAATTTGCTTCTTATTTAAAATATATTTGCAATAAACTTAAAATAGTTTTGTAGCAAATTAATTTAAAAAAAATCTATAAATTTTTGATTGGAAGCTGCTCCAGATGCAAAGCCTAGGAGGAGAGGCAAACTCTAACGTGCTCTTGTTTTATATTGGTGTTTGCTGGCATATTCCCTTACAAAAGTGATATTTGTTTTGTCCCTTCCCCAACTAATAATTAAATTTCCCCCTAACAAATTTTTTAATAGGCGTGTCATGTTATTTTTTGGGTTTTTCGGAAAATACCATAGATTTTGCCACAAATCAATGAATGGCTAATGGCGCGAAGACGGTATTGTATACAGTGCTGGGAAAACAATGAGCCAAAAACTTTGGCTCATTTTTCCCCCCAAAACTTAAAGAAAGAAGGGGGCTACAAATAAAGGGCCTAAATAAGAATTCAAAAAAAGCTCTCACAAAGAAATGGGGCAAAAAAACCCAAGAAAGTGGCTCTTAAAAAGCGCCCCCAAAAGCCCATTTTTTTTCTATAATAATTTCGAAAAATTTTGATTTTTTCTTTATAATAATGATGGGTAAGTTATTTTTTCTTAAAACTCGGAGTTTTTTTTTGAAGAAAAGGGGCTTTTTTTGCCATGCCCATGATTTGTGGGCATTAAGGGAAAAAAACTCAAAAACGTGTTAAAAAAAAGCCCATTTATTTTTTTTCCCCAGCCCTGGTTGTATAGTAACCATTAATCATGTTTTTTTATATTACTTTTTTGAGGAAAATTAAAACCGAAATAAAGCATGGCCAAAGGTAAAACAATTACTTTAATCCATCACTCGTGTTATAACTCAGCAGTAGAGTGTTTAACCTTTCGAAATAGGGTTTGGGCGAAACGAAAACAGTTTCATTTTCATTTATGTCTATGCCAGCTATCGCAAACACCTTTTTCATGTATTCGGGCCATTTAATCTGCATTACAAAATTATATCAATATAATTATAAAGCTTTTTTTGGTATTTAATTAATGATTGAAAGGTATAGGAAAAAATAAAGACTTCAAATAAATTTCATAAGGGCGCGTTTAAACTATATTTGTTGTTACAAATAATTTTAAAATTTCTGAATATAAAAAATTTAAGTTTTTACATTGAAAATCATAAATTATTGTTTTTATAATAGTTTCTAATTTTTAAAGCAGTTGCTCTAGTATATATCTTGATAAAATTGTATCTAAATCTATATAAACATTGCAATAATCATTTTAACAAGACTCTTAAAAAAATTATAACCCTTTAAAAACTTTTCAAAAAAATTTTTAAAATTAATAATTTTTTAAAATTAAAATGAAGTTTGAACGCGCCAACACAAAAATGAAACGTGCGTCTTATTTTGGCGTGCCAATCAAATAATCTCTAAGTTTACATAAAAAGGTTTTATACCATTTCAACAATATTGTCCATTTCCTTAAGGGTAACCCTTTGGTCGAATTCAGTTGTAGAGAAGGTGTTGGCAACTGGTTCAAGAATCTATTTGAAGTAGCACATATTTTTAAATTTAATGGGATAAGTGCTATTAAATGCGCAAAATTAAATTTCAGAGGAAGGCAAAGTCAAATTTTGAGATAAAACGGTCGACATTATCAAAGAGAGAAAAAAGTTTATCAAAATTGAAATGAAAACACCCCCATGATGGCCTAATTTTTTATGTATTTTCCAATTCATAGTTTTTTCGCCTTCGGCTATTTTGCTACGTCCATATCAAAAATATGGCCATATATTGACCAAATTCACAAATTTTGCGAACTCAAGAATACCCAAAAGGGAAAAAATTCGAGATATTTTTATAAATGAGAAATAAAGTAAGTATATCACTCTTACAAAAACGTTTAGATTACACAATTTATTTGGCACCCCAACCTAAAGAGGCCCAACATATTCTGGGGTTTGAATGTAAATATTTTTGAAATTTAACTGTTTCAATATAAAAATAATTTTTTTAAATATTTTTTTTGTTTTTTCTTCTTTTTTGTTTTTTAACAATTTTTCTAGAATTTTTAATTATAGCTGACTTACAAAGTTTCATTAGTCAAACGGATTCGAAATTATCTAAACAGATTTGGTCTATGTAGTTAGCATAACTTTCAAAAATTTGTTTATGTACAATGATTCCCTTTTATTTTTTTTTTAAAGTATAAAGCATAATTTAGTTAGCCAAATACGTACGTTTTGCATCAATGAATTTAATAACAATTGTGTTTACTTAACATTTTGTTAAAAATATGAATCGACGGTGAATATTTTTTATGTCTCTTATCTATGAGGGAAGCTAATTTCCACCTTTTCCACAAAAATAAGCAAAGTTTGATTAGATGGTGCCCTTAGAACAAAAATTAAAAAAAATTTCCAAGTAATATATAAGCTATTTAGCAATTTTATGTTTAAATCGCGCGGCCAAACGCGGTTAAAAAAATTATATGAGATTCCATTTTAATTTAAAATTAAGGTTATTAGAGTCAAAAATAATTTGGAAAAAACAAATTTCTTGCTTGTGAAATTTTATTTTTATTTTTCTGACACCCAATAAATACACCTTTGAAGTATGGAAAATAACACAGTTTATTAAACTTCTCCATACCTGTGATATTTTTCTTTCGAACTCGATAATACCTTGCATCGTAACAGTTGC
The DNA here is from genome assembly GCA_030555515.1 of Acutogordius australiensis. Lineage (NCBI taxonomy): Eukaryota > Metazoa > Nematomorpha > Gordioida > Gordea > Gordiidae > Acutogordius > Acutogordius australiensis. The sequence goes on along the minus strand of CM060242.1, from coordinate 33,468,390 downwards.
CGTTTTCTCATCCATTCCCAATAGTCGACCTAAGTCGGTGCCTAGTTTGAGGTAATTATTCAAAATTTTTTGGTTTAATTTAAAGGATGATTGCGCGTATACGTCTGAAGGGAGACCCGTACCGCCCTGACCTAGCGTTATGATGTTCCGACTAGAATTTTCATTGTCCTGCCCGACTGCTAGGGTGAAAAAGGCATCAATCCCGTATTCTCTTTGCAAGGTTTCAAGCGTTTTCTGAAAGCTTCCACCTGGAACCAATGAGTTCTTCATGAAACTTGCAAAAAATATCGCCTTTGATTTGTTGTTGTTCTTTAAATCATTGCTAGATATACTTGAGCTTGTTTTTGCATCTGAAAATTTTGTTGCATTTGATGATTTAACCAAAAAGGGTTTAGCAGCTTTTTCTGCAAATTCTGAGCCCGGCTCTTTGGTACCGATCACGAATATTGGTGGAATACCGAAGTCCAGTATCCCGGGAAGGCTATTAATACCATCGAGAATAGGAGGATCCGTATTTTCTCCCCAAAAAGGATTCACCTTTCGTACCATTCCCCTGAAATATGCGAGCTCTTGAAGTATAAAGCGTGCTTTTTGCCCCTCCTCCTTGATGTCATCCGAGAGGCAGGAGTTGTAATATAGCTTGGCCTTACGCTGAGAATCACTTAATTCAGATGTCGGCGTGCTTTCTGCATGAACAAAAAGAATATTAAAAATTTACTTTGATGTTAAAAATCAATTTTTTGTTTCAATTTTTAGCCCATTTAAGTAGGTTAGCTCTGTGTAAAGATAGTAACCTAACTCGCCCTCAGCTTTTTAAAGAGTATAGATTATTTTAAAAACTAAATGTACCATCAAGAAGCTATGCCAAGTTATAAAAAATAGCCTGTGGTCAAGATCCAGACCTGAGCTTAACCTCTTTTAACTCTACAGCAGGCCCTGCAGTGCTAAATGAGATATAACATGCGCAGGTGACCTAGGTTTTAGGCCTAGGCTAGGACGCCTTTGGAATTTGTTGGCTGTCAAGCATCCATCTACTGACCAGACTCAACGATGATAAACTTGAAGTGTAAAACACAAACAAGTTTATAAGCGCTCAAGGTCGTCAGACCTTATTTCATGTCCATGATATAATAAAAAAAAATGATTCTTAGGAGACCCCACCTGGGAGGCTTAAATACACATATATCCAAACCAAGCAGGTCTTTGAGCCGAAAATAGTTCCTTTCGGTTAGTTCGTCGAACAAGCTTTGCTGAGATATTTCGTGAGTTTTATCGTTGACCCATGTGCCGCACGCGTACTCGTAAAAATCGTCACACGGGTCTGCACTGTCATTCATGAGGGAAACTATCCTTGCGGCAAGCTTGATGCAATCCTTGCTCAAACATAAGCCTCCATTTTCATCTGAAAAATTATCGGTAAAATTTAAATTAACCATTAATTTATAGAGATTAGCTAAAAATTTATAAGGTTATATTAGCTATGTGCACCACAAAAAATTGATTTGACTATGAAATAATTCAATCTTTGTTGGTTATCAGTCAATCATAAGTCTCAGGCCACAAATTAGTTTGCTTATCAGGAATCATGTCCTTGTTGGCTATAGCGACGATTTTAAACTTTCGGTCCGAATACTACATATACAATTAAATAAAGACGTGTGTTCTCTCCTATTATGGTTGGCCAAACTAATAAACATGTTGTTTAAAGGCAAAAATTTTATATTTTTTTTGGATCATTTTGGCCCTACACGTTATCTTAACATGTCCAATTCAAATTTAAATTTTTAGATGGCCAGGCTTAATTATATAATTTTTTAATTTCGGAAATTTTCCTTGTTATTGTCAAAACTAGATGTGTGAAATTAAAAATACAAATTGCAACATAAAATCTAGAACATTTGCACATTTTTTACAAAAAATTTTAATTTGAAAATAGAATAGCCCTTTAAAATCTCGAATATAGCTTTTACTATCTAAAACTTTAACGCGGAACATAACCGAAGTTTGACGAGATTTTAAAGAACGGTAAACTGGTTTGTAGGTAATATAGAACTATCATATTAGTGAAATTATTTGTCGATATGTGAATTATATCATTTAACATTCAATAAAAATGGATAGGAGTAATATATGCTGTTAGGGGAGACCGGGGCAAAATGGTTGGTGGGGTGAAATGATTAATGGATATATCTCTGCCAAAAATTATTCATTTATAAATTTTATATATGATGTAGATCTTTAAACAAGCTATCGAATCATTATATTTTTACATATACATCCATTTGAAAAAATTAAGAAAATCCTAATTAAAGAAAAGATACTATTTCAAATTTATGTTTTAAGCATCAATAATTTTGCCTTATTTTAAATAAAATGTTACCTCGAAAATAATATTATAATTAAAAGATTTAAAAAACACTTCGTTGTAAGAATATAATACATTTTTAACTTAAAACTTAATATTATTTAAACATGATTGATTTTGCAAACACTACACAATGCGGGGCGAAATGAACATATTCATTTCACCCCACGCCAAAACCATTCATGCGTAATTATAAAAGAAAAAGTTTGAAGACAGATGAGGACATTTTCAAAGAAGCCCTTATAACCTCAGAAAAAACAATTCAAATCCATTTTACAGCTAAAGAGTTTAAGACTCCGTATTCTACCCTTTTTCGACGTTCCCAACATAATTTGAAAGGAAAAACTATCTTTAGTCTCACAGAGGAAGAAATTCTTCAACATGTTATATTTGCCTCTAAATGTTATTTCGGCCTATCTCCTAAAGAAGTAAATATTTTATAATAAATTAGATTAGAAAACTAGCATATGAATTTGCTGTCATACTTAACAAAAGAACCCCTACCTGTTGGATTGAACAAAAATTAGCTGGACCTGATTGGTTCAGCAATTTTATAAAAAGAAACTCTATCATTTCTATAAGAAGCCATGAATGTACCAGTCTAGCCAAGATATCTGGTTTCAATAAAGAAGCAGTCAATGGTTTTTACCAGAACCTAATAGATCTAATGGAAACATATCATTATGAACCTCTCATGATATTCCATTTAGATGAAACTGGTTTATTAACAATTCCTTCACCATCTAAAGTGGTTGCACGGAAGGGTGGTAAGCAAGTTTATTATACATTATATTAATTAATTACTAGGTAGGAACAATTGTTTCTGCCGAAAGGGGCAGCCTTGTTACCATGTGTATTGCCATAAATTTAGTTGGGCAATTAATTCCACCTTATATCATTTTTCCTAGAAAAAGGTTTAAGGTGGAATTTTTAACTAATGGTCCTAATGGGAGTGATGGCTATGGCAATTCATCAGGATGGATGAAAGAAGAAGAGTTTGTGGGGTATTTAGAACATTTTGTAAAATATGTTAAATGCTCAACTGAGGATCCAATAAATTGATTAATTATATTTTAAATAAAGGCACTTATAATTATGGATAACCATGTATCTCATATCCATATCAGTGAACTTTTTTAAAGATAATGGGATTAAAGTGGTCACACTACCACCTCATTTTTCACATAGACTTCAACCCCCTGATGTTGGGATTTTTGGGCCACTGATGTAATTGATTACGATATAATTATTAATAAAATGATCTAAATCTATGTTTTTTTTAATATATAAGGTTTATTTGAAATTAAAGCTGTAAATTTAATAAATTTTACACACTTTCATTTTGCCCAGTGTTTTATTTTACCCCGTATATGGGGCGAAATGGTTAGTACTAGTGGGTTTATACATTGTTCAATATCTTTTTACAGAATTATATTTTTTTGGTTAAACATATTATTTTATAAAATATAATGAATTATCTATAAAATGAGCCATTAATTTTTTCTTTTGGATTAAAAATGTGTCAGCAGCAACGATTTTGCAAAAATATGTTTATTTCGCCCCGGTCTTCCCTATATCCTTTTATTTTCTTATAAGCTTTCTAAGTATCTTAAAAAGTTGTACAAAATAGGGTTAAAATAAAATATGTAACTTATAAAGAATATTTTTTATCCTAAATTGGTTTTGTAGATGTTAATGTTTTAATTAAACAAATTGTATAAAAAAATTAGAAGGTAAGTCTTTTTATTTGATTTAAGAAATATGGAGAAATTTATAGTTTCTAAATAATTAATTTTAAAATAGGAGTAGACATGCCCGTTACCAGAGATAAATAGCACGCCCTCTTTTATTAGCGGTTTTTTTTAGTTCCGCTGATATTTCAGAAATAAATGCCTGGTTTGCCAAACCCCCGCTACCCCCTTGCCCCTAGTAGCCAAGTTGTTTGCCAGGTTGTCCAAGCTATACTAGGTTCGCCAGATTTACATAACTCATATCGACAAATTTAAACTTGATCGGGTTTATGATAACCCCTACAATATCTAAAGACATGTGCCCTCCGATATCTTTTTTAAAGATCAAAGTCGGGATCCAAAAACGCCCCCCCCCCCCCCCCCCTCAAAAAACGAGTTGGGCTGAAATTTAAAACAGACTGAGCCTGGCGATTTTTTATATCTCATTTTGCCTAATTTTTACTATTATCATCAAGAACTATATTTGTTATCCTAAAATGAAAAATCTAAGTTTGTATGTTAGTAAGAATCTTGTAGCAAAAATTATTTTCGCTTCTAATATATAATTTTCGGGCCTTATTGGTATATTCGGTTAGGCCAAGCCTAAAAACAAAAACAATCCCAGATTGGTTCGGGTTTTAATTTGAGAATATGGCGGACGGGTCAGAGTACAAAAGAGTTTTTAATTTCTTCTTTTTACACTAGCCACCATAATGTTAATCAAATGCGCTCAATTTTTTTTTTCAAAATATTTTTTTTTACTAGCCGCAGCCATACACACCAAAGTTTTTTAACATAAATGCCAAAAAATAAAACTATGTGACCTCGAGAGTCAATGACTAAATATTATTATTCAATAAAATTTATGTGTTAACTAATTTTATATATATACACTTTTATATCTAAATAATTTTGTTAGCCTTATTTTGTTGTGGATTGGTAAATTTTTTTTATCTGATTGGACGCAAATTAAAACATTAAACTACATAAATTAAACTATACCAAATCTTTTATATTAAAGTTCTGGGTTAAATTTGTTAATTTGTATAAAATGTTTAAAATGTTCTTTAAGTCTCGAGGTCGCAAGTCAATTTTTTTTTGTTTTATATTTTAGTGGCTGACGAAAAGTGTTAAAAGATCTGCAGCCAATCAGAGTAGGTTTAATATATTAAAACTGTTTAATTTATGATATTCAATTTTAAAAAAATTTTAAAATTTAATTTAATAAGACAAAAAATAGTTTGTATCAAAAACTTTGAGTTTTAAAATTTGTATTTAATAAAAGACTTACTTCAGATAGTTTTTAAGTAGTCGGAAAAAGTGTCACTCTAGTTATTTTGAATATCTATGACAAGATAAGAATAGTTTTAGTGAAAGAACGAATAGAGAATGGAAATAGTACACAAAATAAAATGATTGATTTTTAATATTCGCTCGGCGCCCCCTAGCCCTGAATCGCTCTTATAGATAGACCGGCTCTGTACCGTAGAAATATTTTATTAATTAGCAAACTAAGTTCCAATTGATTGTATATCCTCTTTTTAACACCATGCTCAAAGTGGAAATATATTTATACTATATCATCTACACCTATTAATAAAAAAAGGTGATGTATCTTGTGAGTAAATTTGCCCGTAAGTGGCAAATAAAGTCCATTTTCGACAAAACTGCGTTTTTACATTATGGGATATACAACTTATTAAAGTCCATAGGAAGTAGAATATTATTTAATTTTCATCCAATATAATTATTTTTAATGTGATTCGACTAATAAATATGCTTGTTTATATTAAATAATTTAATACGTGCCCTTACACATATATCTATATATTTATTGAATTTACCTTCGAGTGTTGACGGCAAACTTTTACCGTTAGAATACATCATAGCCCAAAGGATGATTGAGGACCGTAACAGTAGTGACGGGAACATAGAAATGTTTTTACTTTTTGTTAGATTAGGTAAGATTGAATTCTTAATATATATAGGTCATTACAAGCAGATTTAGACGAATTTAGCCTAGATATTTAACTTTGAATTTGAAATCTTTATTTGCCGGGCATAATTAGGCTAACAAAAATAATTTTAGCATGCTATTAGAAAGTTAAATTTTGTTTGTCGAGAAACCCGTTGCCCAAATTATGAATAAAAGCTTCTACCCATTTAATAAACATAATTACGCTTCTCGCACAAAATTTTAGCCCCCAAATTGACACCTATACAAACATATATGCCTTTTTGCATAAATCTTTGCCTTATCTTTCAGGTTGTATATTTACATTGGGTAGATCGATCGATAAACCTATTTCGAATAGGTTTATTAATTATTATGATGGCACATAATATTAAAAATTTACAATGGTTGTTCAAGGGTTCTAATTAAAAAATACAGAAAAATTACTTATTTAATTTTTTTGGTGAAAATATACTGGTCTTAAATTTTTTTTGATTGTTTTTTAACGTGTGCATATGGACATAGCTTCTATCCATCTAAGAAAAGTAAAATCATATATCAAACAAAAAACCCATAAAACAGCTATAAACGTAGTTTTATGGCCATTTAATTGCTTATTTAGTCGAAATACAATATATAAGCAAGAATAGTTGGCTAGAATTCAAGCTTACATTAAAACACATTGGAAGTTTTTTTAACAAAATATTGGCGCCACTGACCGATACGTCATATATATTTTGGGGGTGAAACAGGGGCGTATGCAGAAACTTTTCTAAAGGGGGGGGGGGGGGGAGCAAGAAATTTTTTTGGAGGAAAGGAACTACAAATTTAATTTTAATGTTGATATTTTTGTAAAATTAATTTATAAGGCTGTATATTTTCCAAAAATAGCAATTATTGATTTTTATTCCCTTTTATATGTATAATATTTAAATTCCGCGAATTAAATCATTAAAATTTGTAAAAAAAGTTTCTAAAGGGGGGCAATTGCCCCCTTTTGACAACCCCTAAATACGCCCCTGGGGTGAAAGCTTTCTTGGGGAACAACCTAAGTAATAATTCTTTCCCAGATTCGGTTGTTGAAGAGAACTTTGGCTTTATAACCAGGGCCGCTGCTTCACTACAGGCAATATAGGCGGCGTCAAGAATCGAATCGCATTTTTAGGGCTCCAATTTTCCAAATAATTACATAGAATATGGCGCCTTAAAAATTTTCCTTTAAATTAGGAGATTATCATGCGCCGGCCCTGATTAGAGCATCAATTTATTATAAATTACACTTTTATTTTATTAATTCATTCATACGTAATAATAGAAATTGTATGTATTTGTAAGATAACACAAGGAATGGGCAAATTTTATTGATAACTTACCTAAGTTACAGTTAATACAGTTAATTTTTTAACTATTAATTAAACTTAGTTAAATTTAATAAATATTAACTATTATGTGCACGAATATTTTTTACTTATCCATAAATTAACTTAGCTATTTCAAAAGTCTTGGTCAAATTTTTCAACAATTGCCTAGCTTATGTCATAGATTTCTTTGTGTTTTTAGGCTATAAAACAACCTTTGAGCAAGTTTGTCAAAAAATCTATTGAGTTAATTAGGAACGATGTCTACAAGGTCAAAATCATAGTTAACTAAATTTAATTAAGAGATAAAAGCATACATAAATTTATCAAACCCAAATTAACTATAAAATTCATAGTTGCTGTTAAAAAAAGATTAGACCATGACTTAGTTAAACTTCTCAAGGGATCTATTAAACATAAGTTATTAATTAAAATTTTTGGCTTAACAATAACTTAATTATTTTAATTAACTTGCCCATATCCGAAAAAACATACAATCAAATAACATAAAATAATATTAATATTGGCATGTGAATTTTTGTTTAAATTTAAGTGACAAAATAATTCGTTCAATTTTTTTTTAATTATCGCGATGGCCTCAACTGTGATGTAGACGGCACTTGTCTCAAGACTCGACCAGAAGCTAGGGGAGTTATGTCCTTTGGTGGAAATTCTGAAAATTATAAAAAGAGCCATAAAAAAACTCATTTTTTTTCTTCACTATATGTTTGTTCAAAATAAACAATGGCATTTTTATATGCCGTCTTATTTTGACCTTTAATTTCACAAATGAAAATTTAAATAAAAGGATAAATTAAAAAAAAAGTTAAAAATCAATCAACAATATATTACGTTAATTTGTTAATATTTTTGATAAAATTGCAAATAACATGGAAAGTAGCTATTAATAAATCCTATGTAAATTTTTTAAATATAAAACAACTAGACAAAAGGAACACTCATAAATCAGTCTAAGAATACTATTTTTCGAATTTTGGAAATATATATACCTTTACTTAGCAAAAATAATTACTAAAAATTTTAGACTTTATTTGCCTTTGTCCAAGCCTTATTTCGTTTTCATTTTTTCTAAAAAGTGAATAAAAAAACACCTAATTCATGGTTACCTAAAGGCATTTTGCATTACCGTTTGGGCGCCATTAATAGAGTTTTAAACACGTTTTGATTAATGCAAAAGTCCATTTTTTAATAAAAATAATGAAAAAAAAATATAACTAAACATGTATAGCATTGCCTTATTTTCATTTTTTATTTATAAAAATAACACTAAATTTTTAGTGAAGTTTGAATTTTTTCATGTCTAAAATATTTAACCTTTTGTTATTATTTGTTTTTTCATCAAAATTTAAAAAGCACTATGTAGGGCAGAGAGGTATGCCAAAAAGTGTTCACCGACCTTTCCAATTTTTAATATTTGAGAGCCCTCTCCCCCTATCATCACGGAACGAACAAATCTGCCAAACCTATATTAAAAATGGCCCAACTATCAGCTGATTCTATAATTTCCCCCCACATGGCTGGGCCCATCGATATTTAGAGCTAAAATAGTTTAGGTTCTAGCCACAATTTAGCTTAGCTAACTTGAGTTTTATAAATGGTCTTATAACTATAAAAACAAGGGGAGGGGGGTACAGCTAAGTGGAAAATTTGAGGGGCACTGTTGCCCGTCGTTTAGAAAGAAATACAATATTTTGAGTAGTTAAAAATTATTTGTCGACTTTTCTGGGGTGTCGAAGTTATAATTGCAGGTCGAGTTTTGCTTCGTTTATCAGGTGAATTACCAGTTGAAACGGGCACTGTGGCATTTTTCTTCATTACTTGCGTTATTACGATAGATATACCAAATACCGTGAAGAAGGCAAGAATTACAACACCTTTAAAATAAAATCGAAATGTTTAATTAGCTATTATATATAATGACAAACTAGTAATCTAAAAAGTCCAAGAAAATACAAAAAAATAGAGGATTTGCTCCCTATACGATAAATATAAAATTTTGGTCCTTAAAATGATGACTTTTAATTTACAGGTCTACTAAAGTAGGGTTAGTGAAGTTGAAAAAATAAAAATATGTAAAAAATGTCAAGTTTTTGGGGACTTTAAGATTCCAGAAAAAAAATAAAAGTGTATTATTTATTTCTTAAATCAGACGTTTTTCTATTTTTCATCCAAAATAAAATTAAGAGCAAGAGTATACTCTTCAAACAATATCTTATGAATACATTTGAATTTAATAAAGAAATTAAATACTAGGCATTTACAAATACTCAAACAAATGTTTTCAATGTTTTAAAAAATATATATCTAATTATTTTATAGAGCTAATTATATTTTTCATATCATTATTTCTTTGCTATAAAAAACATTTGGAAATTACAAAAATGAAGTCATATAATTATACTTAAAAAGTGAAAAATAAAATGTATATTATATAATTAATAATATAACAATAAATTGAGTACCAATGATGAAGGGTCCATTTTGCGAAAGCTTTTCGCCGACCGATTTAGTCGCTGTCCCAACTGCGGTCAGGCCGGCCTTCTTTGCCCGAAGGGCAACATTCCTGGAACATCTGGTAGTACGGGTCATCGTTTCACCCGAAAGGCATCGGCACCGACCGGTTTGGCATCTCGAGTTTTCACTGTGGAGCGTACAATCACTGTCAAACGTACAGGCAACGTAAAAGGCTAAGTCAGATTTGGCGCCGGAGGCGCTTCGTTTCAAATTATTAATATTATTATCCATGCCCTTAACCTTGTCACTGTTTCGGTTGTGAACTATTATAAAATATTTTGTTTGAAGGAAATTTACAGTGTTAAATAACCAAAAAAAAATTTTTTTTTTGTCTTAATTACTATTGTCGGATTACATAAGAAAATAGCTTAGTTAGCCAAAAACATATATGCTATTTATAATTTATAGATTTTTAACTTGATTCTATACCTCTTTCTTTAAAAACGGCCTTAAAAACAAACGTATTATTCACCTCGTAAACATAAGGAACCCATTTTATCTTTTGAAAAAAAAAATTTTATTTTAAATCAAAAAAAAAATCCACAACGAGTATCATTTAACATTGAGCAAAATATAAAAATACAGATGAATTTCTGTTTTTATATGTCATTTTCAAAGACGTTTTACAGTTGCGACAAAATGCCGATTTTAAAATAAGGGATTTTTTGCAAATGAAAATTTTTGTTATTCCGTTTCATTCAAATGCGAAGAAATAAAAATATGTTAGTAACTTTACATTTTTGACAAAACGCCGTTTTTTAACTTTTAACAAAGCTTTGAACAAAATTATTAATAATACAATATTATAAAGATCTATAAAAAAAAATATCATATTTATTTTTAGCTGTCTAAATTTTTTTTTGGTAATTTGATAAAATAAATAAAATTTTGTTTTATATAAACGTGCCCGATGCAAAATATTAGAATTATTATAGGCTAATTAAGTTATTTTTCACATGAATCGACAGAATAGAATAAAATAACGAAAAAAAAGAATTTATATGTTATTTCAAAATATAATTTTGAACGCACCCTTACGTTGTTAAATGCATGAATTATTAATTTAATTGCCACTAATTCCAAAATAATTTTTAATTTAATAACAGGTTACGAGAAATAAACGTAAAAACTAAAAAAAAATACAGAGTTCAAAATTATTTGCTTATTCACTATAATATAATTAAATTTAATTATTATTGCAAACTTTTTTTAATGGTTTCATTTGATTAAAAACCTAATATTAAAACTAATAAAAGAAACGTAATTTGCCATAGGTCACAACCTGCATCTGAAGAAGCCTGGCTCTTCAAATTAAGTTCCAATTTGTTACCCAGGTCGAATACGCCCCTTTCCCGTTGTCTCCCAAGTTGTTTAACATCCGTTCCGATAAAGTTTTTGTGCTCTTTCTGCTCCTTCTGGACCGCGCGGTCTTTCATTTTAAGCTCACCTTTGTTTTGTGATGCCTTTGAAAATTTATCTACAACCTTTTTATCTCCTAGGCCTGATTCATCAACCATAAGTTTACCCTTTTTAGCCTTTTCTTGAATGTTTTCCTACAAATTGTTTGAAATAAAACCTCAAATTGCCCATAATAAGCTCTAGCAATAAGTTTTTATGTGAATGGAACATAAGGCTACGCTCAAAGTGAGTGTTTATTGTCGTAAAATAAAATTTCATTTTTTTAAAAATTTAATGTTACAAAAACTATTTTATGTGCCTAATACTAAATTTTGCAACTTTTTATAAAAAATTGCGACAAGTTTATTTTGACCGTGGCCTGACTATATAAATGTGTGTGTTAAATAAGTAACCAATATATTTAATGTTCTATTTAAGGACATGCCCACGATCGATACATATGAATAAAAAAAACATAAAAGATCTTACCTGTTGATCGCTAAATTTATCTAAGGCTTTCAACGAATATGCTGACCCACGCGAATGGGTTGTATCGAGATTTGGATTAAACATTATACTGATACGTTTGCTCATTATACTGCCTAACTTGTTACGCGCTACGCAAGCAATGACAGATCTCTTGATGAGAGCGAAATTGGAAATGGTCAAGGTAGGACCGATTTCTAAAATGCAATTAGTAATATATTAATTGTTTAAATATGTATCTACAGGTTATTTGTGATATTGTTTAGCCAAGTTTGTTTTATTACTTATTTTATTTTTTTGTTTTTTCCATTATAATTTTGAACGCGCCCTTCTGTATATCTAACGTCCTAACTAACTCGGTCTGTATTATATTGATGCCCCTAAGCAAACTGTTTTCAAGGGCCCAAGACTAACATTTTATGAATCTTGATATAAAACTTATCTACTAAATATTGCTAAGCATCCCAATCATTATCTTACTTAATATCATTTGCAATATTATAATAGGACACCTAATAAACGTATTCCCCGCTCCCTCCCCCCCCTTACCCCCCTTATACCTCATATTTTACAATAAGGGGGCGTAATTAACATGTTTAATAAGCACAATATATCAAAATAAGGAACTAGTTATTTTTATAAAAATATTTTTTGTTTACATTTTCTCAAAAAGTTAACAATATTAATTAGCGCAGAAAATAATTTTTCTGGATTAAAAGTTCAAAAAAATTTTTAAAAAGATTTTTTAAAAATAAAACTCTTAAAAACAATCCATAAGGTCCTGAAAATTTTATAGGCCCCTTAAAAATTAACTTTTTTTTCCTCCGAAGAGTTAAAATTTTGTTTTTCTACATTCTTCAAATGTGAGGAAAAAAACTGTTACAACGTTTTATAATTTGACGAAATGTCGTTTAGGTTTAGAACAAATTTTTTTTGTAGATATTGACAAAATAGAAAGTTCAATGACCGCAATCCCCCCCCCCCCCCCTTTCTTGTTTTTACAATTTGAAATCTAAAACGTGCCCGCCCGATTAAAAGAAATTACGTATCAAGCTCCCATTTTTCATCCATTCAAAGTAGGGTTCAGGCGATGCGGTCCCATTGCATTCGAATTGCAGCTGTTCGCCCGGGCCCATATCGTAAATGACGTGATCTTCACCCTCCTCAACTGCGACCTTGTTGGCTCGGACTACTATGTTTCGGGGAGAGGACATCATCCTTAGGGTAGCTGTTATCTTTCTCGGCAATTTGGGTATTCCGTTTTGAGCACCACTAACGGGCGATGGTGACGGAAGGTGTGGGGAATAAAGGTACCTCCATTCACACCTAAGTTTTATAGTTTTTGAGTGTTTAATATATCAGATTTACATTGGATATTGTAATGTTGGCCGAGAAACTTAGTTAATTCTATCGGCCCGTTATATATGTAGCACTCAGCAATTTGTTCCTAACCCAAAAAAAATTCACATCTATTTTTTTATAGTTATTGAGGTGAACATCGTGCCCATTTGACAAATACTCCCGGTTCTTATGTTTTGGCCATGAATACGACAAAGATGGTTATTTTTTCGGAAAAAAATGTGGCATCCACATTAAGAAGGATTTTGGTAATCGGCTAACATTAGCTCAAAAAAGTTTTTTTATGTGTGCTAAGTATTATGCAATTTAAGTAAATATATAACTCGAACAAAAACAGGTAATTTTCATATCTAAAAAAAAATGTTAAAATTTTGCACCACGTTTTTCTAGTTGCAAAATCTCTCAATAATTTTTTTTATTTTTCCTTAATCTTTTGCCTCACATTTCCTAGAGGTTAATCATAATGGCGGTAGCAGTGTAGGGGAGACCGGGGCGAAATGAACATATTTTTGCAAAATCGTTGGACACATTTTTAATCCAAAAGAAAAAATTAATGGCTCATTTTATAGATAATTCATTATATTTTATAAAATAAATTGTTTAACCAAAAATAATTCTGTAAAAAGATATTGAACAATGTATTAACCCACTAGTATTAACCATTTCGCCCCATATACGGGGTAAAATGAAACACCCATGGGGCAAAATGGAAGTGTGTAAAATTTATTAAATTTACAGCTTTAATTTCTAAACCTTATATATTAAAAAATAAACATAGATTTAGATCATTTGATTAATAATTATATCATAATCAATTACCAGTGGCCCAAAAATCCTAACATCAAGGGTTTGAAGTCTATGTGAACAATGAGGTGGTAGTGTGACCACTTTAATCCCATTATCTTTAAAAAAGTTCACTGCTTTTATGGATATATGAGATACATGGTTATCCATAATTATAAGTGCCTTTATTTAAAATATAATAATTCAATTTACTGGATCCTCAGTTGAGCATTTAACATATTTTACAAAATGTTATAAATACCCCCCAAACTTTTCTTCTTTCATCCATCCTGATGAATTGCCACAACCATCACTCCCATTAGGACCATTAGTTAATCCACCTTAAACCTTTTTCTAGAAAAAATGAAATAATTGCCCAACTGGATTTATGGCAATACACATGGTAATAAGGCTGCCCCTTTCAGCAGAAACAATTGTTCCTGCCTAGTAATTAATTAATATAATGTATAATAAACTTGCTTAACACCCTTCTGTGCAACCACTTTAGATGGTGAAGGAACTGTTATTAAACCAGTTTCATCTAAATTGAATATCATGTGAGGTTCAAAATAATATTTTTCCATTAGATCTATTAGGTTCTGGTAAAAACCATTGACTGCTTCTTTATTGAAACCAGATATCCTGGCTAGACTGGTACATTCATTCTTATAGAAATGTTAGGGTTTTTTTTTATAAGATTGCTGAACCAATCAGGTCCAGCTAATTTTTGTTCAATCCAACTGGTAGGGGTTCTTTTGTAAAGTATGACAGCATATTCATATGCTAGTTTTCTAATTTAATTATGGATTTAAATTGTTTTTTTTTGAGGATATAAGGGCTTCTTTGATAATGTCTTCATCTGTCTTCAAACTTTTTCTATAATTAGGCATGAATGGTTTTAGCGTGGGGCGAAATGAACATGTTCATTTCACCCCGCATTGAGTAGTGTTTGCAAAATCAATAATGTTCAAATAATATTAAGTGTTAAGTTAAAAATATATTATATTCTTATAACGAAGTGTTTTTTAAATCTTTTAATTATAATAATATTTTTGAGGTAACATTTTATTAAAAATAAAGCAAAATTATTGTTGCTTAAAACATAAATTTGAAATAGCATTTTTTCTTTAATTGAGATTTTCTAAATTTTTTTAAATGGATGTATATGTAAAAAATATAATTAATCGATAGCTTGTTTAAAGATCTACAACATATATAAAATTTATATATATATAGAATAATAATTGGCAGAGATATATCCATTAATCATTTCACCCCATCAACCATTTCGCCCCGGTCTCCCCTATATTTTGATCCATACTTATAGATTATTTTAAATATATAAAATCGGCCAAACTAATATTGATGATTATTGATTTAATTTATTAGTTCAATTACGTCAAGTTAACGCCATCGTAGCTCTGGTCAAGGTTAACGTCCGTGCTCGAAATAAAAGTTTCATCTGCAGACCAGCGCAAATCTTGAAATGATTCGTCATTAAGCTGCCTTGATTTACCGCTCGTGGTCCAGTTGGCATACAAGAAAACCCTTTTTTAATTGTGTATGGAAGGATAATTATTTTTAAGCTCATAAATCATTTTAATTGAGTATATAAGATAAAAAAAAATTCTTAAATTAAAATGCCAAAAAAAAAGTCATATCCTTGGAGCATCATAAGTCGAAAAATTGCAATATTATTAAAAAAATTAATAATAATATAAACTAATTAGAAAAAAAATCTTATAGAACATGACAAATAGATGAGTAATTTATTCGACTTGGTTGAAACAAATTTAATGTTAATTAACCAAAGTAGAATTGCTATTTGAAGAAAAGAAAAAACCTTATTTCGGGGAAGACTTTACCAATGGCACAGCCAAGCTTAGTCGTTCCTTCTGACCCATCAAATATTATAATCTGTGGCTCTGGGTCCGTCCTAGGGTCAGGACTAGTTTCGGCACCTTCCACATAAAACCTAAAAACTTCAGGTTCTTGATAATCGTCGTGAACTTTGAGCAACACCGCCTGAGTAAATATAATTATAGCAAATTTCCTGGACTCCCAAATTATGATTCTTATGAGTTAAAAGCTAGTTAGAGAAAGTAAAACACCATAAAAATTTTACACTTATTTCAGTAAAAAAATTTGCCAGTTTATATTGTTCAAGAAAAAACATTTAATTATCTTGAAATGCTGTCAATCATTTGGCATAGGTTTTTCTCAAAGCCTACCCTCATCAAGGCTATGGCTCTTTTAATAGAAAAAGAAATTTTATGATGGTACCCGCAAGGTTAATTGAGATTTAATACACACGGGCGGCCTAAATTGTTAGGACAAGGCCTTCAGAAAAATTAGACGGCTTTGGGTTTCGTTGGCGGTCCATTCAAATATTGACCAGACTGAAAGCTACCTAACTTGAGCGTACATCACAGCAGGCTTGCAACTCATTGTCAACGGACCTCTGCACATTGGCATGTTAACTACAATCTTGCCATCGGTCAAATTGCTACCAAATATCCCGCCCTTGCACTAGTTCATTATTAGGAAAAAATATCCTTGTAAGTTATTTCGAAATATATCTTAAACCTGGTCCCCGTAATGTGGACAGACACATATTTCTTTGTCACTTTCGATATACTCTCCAGCTCCTCTCAGCTGATCCATTCCATGGTTATGATGCGATTCGTGGTAATCGGAAAAGGAGCAAAAATAGAGGCCTGAATGCTCACGCGAACTATTGACTTTGAGGCCGAGTTTTAGCAAACCTCTAGTATGCTCCTTTAGCAATGCAATTGCCCAACTAAATAAATTGTATAAACTTAAATTAAATGTAAATAAATTATTATTGTTCAAGGTTAAATTATTGATACTTATTAGATTAGACATTAATATGTTATAAAAAAATTATAAAATTATGTTTTTTTAATCATATTACTTTTTAGGTATCACGTATAACTGGCCATGGATGTATTTTGACTGTTGATTATATTGTTAATTTATTTTGCCTTTAAGGCAAATTTATAAGTCCAAATGTGTAAAAGAAAATCATATTACAGATATTTGGATAATGCTACTATGAGAAATTTTGGGCCAAAAATATATTAAAAAAAAAGTAAAAACTGATCATCTAAAATGAAAAACTGAAAACAAAGCTCTAGCTTATCCGTAAATATCTTTTTGAACTAACTCATTTAAAATGTAATTGGCTCTTTAAGCGATTTGAGGAGTGATTTTTGTCATTTAAACTGTAAAATATAATTATAAAATTGAATTAATTGAATGTATTTAAATAAAATCGGCATTACAAAGAAAGTGAGTTTATTTAAGCCCAATTCTCGAAATATCTATAGACTACGAATATGCTACAAATAAATTAATCAATAAATTTTTCATATGAATTTTGTATTTTATAGAAACATGGTAGTATATATAAAATTAATCATTTACCCTGAGTACTGTTGAACCCATTGGTTTCGTATAAAGACACCGTCAGGTTCGTAATGGCTACCCATGAGAGACAAAATTGGGTCAGAGGTTTCGAGCACATTGGTCGCATTTTCCGAAACTGGAATGTAGGGACCTTGGGCTTGATGCAAGACATCTAAGCCGCCTAACCCATTTTCATCATTTTGTTGAAGTTTGTACAGCCCTATCTTTTTTTTCCATAAATTAAGCAAATTTATTTAACTCTTATTACAAGATAGTAATTATGGAATATGTGGAAAAGGTGAGGAAAAATTGCAATTAAATCAAAAACTTGTAGGACTTTTTTAACTAGTCTCAAACCGTCGGAATATAGTCACACATATTGTCAAAAAATCACACAAAACAAAGTTGGAGCACATGATGTACTGTGATATATGTCCACCAGCTTTCGCTGTTAAGTCAAACTGCAGTTCTCACTTTTAGAAAATAAAATTGTACATTTTATGAGGCAATATCGTTGTATACTAGCATATTAATTTTGTTGTTAGGGCACGTGCAAAGTAAGTTTTTATTTTCGTAAAATTTTGGAAATTCTGAAATTTTTAAAAATTTCATTTTTTTCAAAATTTTTTGAAAAATTTTTTTTTTCAGAAAAAGCATTTTATGTGCATAATCTAAATTTGGCAACTTTTGAAAAATTGCGTTTTATTTCAAAATAAAATTTCTCAAAATTTTGAATTTTTTGCAAAAATAGAAACTCACTTTGCACGTGCCCTTACAAACGCGCTATAAATATTATATTTTCTGTTTTCAAATTTTGCTCAGAATATTTTACGAAATGTTTCGAGAGAAAAAGGGTTAAATTGTGAAAACAAATTTATTATTTGCCTATAATGAATTTTACTAATTAATCAATTTATAACAGGCTTGAACAACTCAAAAGATAGTATAAAAAAATTAAATAAATATTTTGTAAACAATATAAGCATTTTTATGGGTTTGGCTTCTTATTGATAAGCTTTGAAAGAAATTGAAAAAAGGTGAATGGATAAAACGAAGGCACATAATTGTATTACTTCATAGTCAAAGTCTTCATCAACTAAAAGCTAAAATATGTCACTATAAGAAAAGATGTTATGAATATGTTCTTTAACTAAGAAAAAACAAGTAAAAGGTAAACCTTTAGAGAACATCCACTAGGGTTGGAGCATTCATCCATAGAAGCTTCTGCATCGTTCGATTGTCCATGAATTAAGTCGGACCACATTTGATCGGCGGGGAAAACGAATCCGTTAGGTACCCGGCATTCAAATACAACTTGATCTCCTACCATGGCGCTATATGGTGAAACCTAAATTTGACGAACCACTCAATTAGCACAAGTAATCAAAAATCGTATTTTCGAACATGGATAAGAAAATGTATTCTTAAAAAACAAAATTTTATGATACAATAATCGGCTCAGATAGCCAGTGGCAAATCTGCCTTAGACGGAGGTGGCGAGTTCGAATCCGTGCACAATAGCTTTTTTCTTCGGAAAAATAGCGTACATGTGCAACCACTTTAAAGCTTCTGAGTGGCCTGCTTAGGCAGTAGGTTTTAAACGATATGTCTAAAAGTAAGAGCCTAGGCTAAAAACCTAGGTCGCCGGCGTGCGAGCAAATCTTACTATTTAACCCGTCGGCAATATTAATTGCTTTGCACGGGTTAAAAGAGTCAAAGCTCTAAGGGGGACGCCCCTAAGTGGGGAAAGGTATGGGGTAAACCTCAAACCAGTTGTTTGTTTTTATGATACAATCATTTTAAAAGATTTTAATTAATTCAATCTACAAATTAAAAAAGTTCTTACAATCTAGGGCCAATAGAATTAATATATTGAAATCAACAGGCATTAAGATTAGACAATAATTTTGTTAGTCCTCTTGCATGTAAAATTGCCCCTGAAAAAAGTAGAAATTATATAACACCTTCATATTTCCCAATTGCGCGTAATGGTCTAAATTGAAAAGATTAAGGCTGAGAAAAGTGGCGGGAAGGGGACAGCTAGGGCATTTGGGAACGTGGCTACCATCGGAAAATTCATTGTTTTCTTCGTCATTCGAATCATCCGAGAAGCTATTTGAATTAGATAATTCCTCAAAATTTGGATTTTCAAGAGTCTCCGAGCTAGCATCACCATTTTGTTCTAATTGTTCATCATTTTCGGGAAAGATGGAATCATTGTCTTCGTCAGCTGGTACAACGTAAATGTTATTGTCTTTGGCACTTTCTAACGCACTAAACTCAACGCTTTCATAACAACTGATTTTAATGGTTAGGTAAAAAATAAATATTACGGGCACTAATTTGGGGCAGAACCCAAGTTTTTCAAGATAGATCATGTTATTAAGATACAAGTGGCGGAATGATGATTACTATAAACGAAAATCATTTCTTTAAAGCATGATACACATGGTTTATGTTCATTCTAACACAATATAAATTTTAATTTTTTTTAGAAAGTTCTAAACGGTAACTCATTTCATATCGCAATTGAGTTAAACGATAAAAGACCTAGTTTAAAATAAATTAAGCGGTGCCAAATTAGCGAAGATTGGTTAATTTGTATTGCAAGCCTCGGTAATCAATTTATTTTTAACAAGACCCTAAAATAATCAATGCATTAATATGGGCTTATCCTAGCCTTAACAAATTAAAAGCAAAATTTAAAAGTTATGCTGGTTTTGGTATATTATCGCCCCGGCAAGGCTATTTTTATAAATTAAAACTAAGTTAAGAAAGTTTTAACACATATGCCTGCAACTTAAATCAACGCAAATAGCTCAGTGGCAAACATTCCTGTCGTACACGGGGGCGATAGAGTTTCCAATCCGCGGGCGTCTTTTTTCTTCGAAAAATAGAAAATATGTGCAACCACTTTAAAGCTGCTGAGTGGCCATGGCAGCAGGCCATAAACGATAAGTGAGAGCATAGGCTAAAATAGGTCGCCGGGCTAGTAAATCTGACTATTTAACCCGTCAATTGCTTTGCTCGTAGAAAAAGTCTTAAAGCCCTAAACGGTTATGGTGTTCCTCTATGAGGAAAGGTATGGAGGGAAGCCTTAAACCCAATTTTTATTTTACTCAAGTACCCATTACATGATAATCGTATATCACTACATTTATAGCATAGACACTTCAATGGCATTTATATATGAAGTAATAAAATTAAATCATTGAATAAAAAGCAATTCATTTATATCGCAAGAAATTGCATTATGATTGCATATAAGTGCTATATCATTAAACATACATCACATAATTTGTTGAAGTTTTCTCGACACAGAATCATAACTCCCTAAAAATATTGCACCTCCTAAGGAGATCCATAAAACACGGGGAACTATACCCGAGATATATCTAAAAAGTAAAGTTAAGCCTAAAAATTATTCACCCTCTGAGACCATTAGTTGTGTAAATTTTTTTGATCACTTTGAAGAATGAGTTCTCTTGATTGTGTGCCTAAATAGACCAAGCAAATATAAATTTTATTGTCAATTATGAATATTGATTTTATGTAAATACTTTTGCAAGAATAATTTTAGTTTTTATCACATCCAAAGGGGTCGTGATGGCTGCTGCAATGCCACCTTAAATATCATAAATGCATATTTTATAATGTACCGGCAAGGGCGCCTTTCAAATAATAATCTGCATAGTCGTTTGGAGTAAAATTTGGTTGCTATGATCACAAACTATACAAAAAAAATGTATTACTTGTTTTAATAGTTCCCAAAGAGGATACTGGATAAGGGCAAATGGTATTTCTCTCAATATGGTAGGCATCAGGCCTCTATAAAATCCTAAAAATCCCTAATAAATATTCAACATTAATGTAATAACACTTGATTATATATATATAAGGTTACATAATATGGCAAATAAACTATCTTAGTTAGAACCGGGGGGGGGGGGGTGGGAGTACTTATAAAGTAACTTAGATAGAATCAGGGGGGTTGGGGGTACTCAGCAAAGCCCTTAAACACAATTAAAAATATGTAAATTGAAGAAATTTTACATATTTAGGCAGAAAATTGGTCCAAGCACCCTTAATAAAATGTTAAAAAAAATAATTTTAAGTGCAAAAGGTTTAGGACAGTTTCACAGAATTAGATGTGCAAATTGCAAATAACTATACTATCATTAACCCCACTAAAAAAACTTTGTAAACGGAAGTCTCAAATTGGTGTCATTGCTCATATTTTAGACCTTCTATTTTCTCAGCATCAATAGACTTTTTCAGGATTGAGACTTAATTGTAAAATTTTTAGTTTATAATGCAATAATTATAAAATAGGTAAAAGTGCCATTGGGTTTAAAGATATTTTTCTTAATAAATTTATATTTAAACAATCTTTTTATTTTACCAGTAGATTTTAGGTAAATATAATTTTACCTCTCTTTTAATAAGATCCCAAATAATATTTTTGTTTGATAGATTAGAAGATGCTTGTCTCCTTTGTTTAACTACTTCAACAGGAACTCTAATTAAACAACAAATCTAAAAATTTATCTAACCAAATATATACACTCTCTGACACTGCTGAATTGATCATCATAAGGTAGAAATAATAGCTACTGTTTTGCTTACTAATTAACTTTTTAAGTGTGTCATAGGTTATAAAAAATAGTGCAGCTTAAACATGTAACACAAAATAATTACAGGTTGGTGCAGAACCAATAAATGCTGCTCCAATTCCAGAATAAATTCTACTAAAACCCCCACTTTTGAAAAATCCAACATCACTCTGAAGCCTTGTTTTAATGGCATCAAGGGGAAAAAGTATGGTATCAACTAAAGTTCCAGCTATCGCTCCAGACTAATAATGATTTTGAATTATATAAATATAATTTAATAAACATGCAACAAGGTGCTTACGATTAAAGATGTTGCAAAACTTTTATTTTCCATTTAACAAATTCTTAAATATTTAAAAATCATTCAGCTGATATCGCGAGTGCCTGCATTTCTTAAGCTAAGCATGTTTTCCACTAAAAATTTTCTTATTTCTGCTTGCATAGCCTATTTTTCATATAGCTTATTCACTTTTTATTCTTTATTTAAAACAAAATATTGTCTCTCTGGAGACGGAAGATATTGCTCAAACGCGTTTGCTTCAAAAAATAATTTGTTTGATATAAATTTGTGGATAAACAAACAACCCACATTCAATTATAGAAACAATGATGGTCTTTTAAACGAAACTATACATCTTAACGAGAGCATAAAAAAGTACCTTAATTTTTTACAAATATTATATAAATTTGTGTTTTTAGAATAATATATCTAACTAATTTCTCTGTGATACATGAAAAATCTCATATATATTCACACATCGCACTTTTTCCTCATGGCACTAGCCCATCATCAAGGAATTCTTATACTTTTGATTTTGAACTCACTAAAATGCTGCCTCCAAGAATTGCCTCATTTAAACTCATTAAATCTGTAATTAAAATTTAACTATAAAACTGGTACATTTGTATCTGTTAATATAATCAGCTGTATAATTGTAACACATTCATTAAACTAATTTTGTAAATTTTTAGGATAAAAATAATACCAATGAAAGTTTAAAAGTGTCGTTAACAGATATTAATTACCTGCTTACTCAAATTGATATCCATATAGTAGATGACACAAAACCAATTGATTTACGTTATATAGGTCCTGATTTAGCCAACCTTTTAAAGTTTGTTTATTATTATTGCATATAACTGATTTATCACATAACTTTAAATTAACTTATTTGAGTTCAACTACATATTTGAGTTTATTTATATTATTAATATAGATTAAATTCTAAGCGTGAATATCTACCCATTGCTGTAATGTCAAGCATTGATTCTTTAACCAAAAGATATCAAGTATTCACAATACTTTTCAAGGGTGCAAATTTACCAAACATATTAACTAAATTAATTAATAGTTAATCAAAAATTTCCCTAAATTTTATTAATTTATAGTTAACAGTAAAGTTAAACTTTCTTGACTACAACTATGAATTTTATAATTAATTTGGGTTAAAATTTTAGTTAATAGTAATAATGCTCTTATCAAAAAATTGAGTTAGATGCTTTTGACCATGCACCAACAATTGGCCTAAAAGATTTTCCAATAATTTCAGTGCTCAAAAGTTGTTTTTAGCCAAAAGAATACCAAAAAAACCACTGATATAAGATAGACATTGTTAAATAAATAATTAATATAATTTTTAATTAAATAAAAAATAATGCATTGTTAACAATTATAAATATACTATGACTGTAACTTATTTAATGTTGATATTTTTTGCCCATCTCTGACGTTTTTTTAAAAATCTTGACTTTACAATGTTTAGTTTTTATTTATTAAAATAACCCAATGCTTTTTTTCCCCCTAAATTTACATGTGATCTATTAAACAAAATATCCACTAAATTGTGTTAATTTTTATTAAAAATCCTGTATCAATATATTATTTTCTGTTTCCATTACATTAAAATATATAATTTTTATATATTGTATGATTAATTTTTTTATTTTTAGCCTTTGAATGAGATTATTACAAATGTTACAGCACACCCTATAACAGTTCATATAAAGCCCATAAATTTTGGAAAACTGCGGCTATTTTTAACACTTGAAAATTCGGTCAAATCAATGAAGGCCCTGGGTAATTTATATTTTTTTGCCTTTTAATTTTTTTAGGTTTTAAAATCAGTATTTCTTGTTTTTAATTTTTTTTAAATTTATATTTGATTTATATTAAATTTTTTTTAGTTTTAAAATGACCTTAATTGTTCAAATAGGCTTTACCGACAAAGACAACGACGAAATCAAGTCTCTTTTCGTTGATACAAACATTTATTTACTGCTAGTTACCTTTGTAGTAGCCTTTTTCCATGTAAATTTAATTATTATACTTGGTGACGATATCAATTTTTAAAATTTGTACATTTACAAAAATGTTTTTCTCAGCCAAATTATCGTATAATAGGCAAAGAAATATTTTCTAGAAAGTAAAATTTTGAAATTCAAAATATTTTTTAAAGTTTCATTTTTTTCAAATTTTTTTATAAAATTTTATTACAGAATAAGTATTTTTTATGCTTAAAATTTAATTTGGCAATTTTTTGAAAATATGTTTTCATTTACAAAATAAAATTTATAAAAAATTGTTAATTTTACGAAAATATAAACTCACTTTGCACGTGGCGAATGTATAACATTAAATATTTTTTTAAATTTTTTTAACCAATATACAGCTTGACACAGCCTTGCATGAATAAGACACCTTTGTGCTAAAAAATATATTTTCTGCTATTCTTCTATATAAATAGGATGAATTGTGTAAATTTCAATGGTTTATATATTCTCTCATTCTAAACATCCTTTCCTTTTAAAATTTTTTTATTATCTTATGCTATATAATTAATAAAATTCAAATATTTACTTTTAATTATTTTTAGCTTCTATTTGACGCACTTGCATTCAAAAGCGATATAAATTTTTGGCGAAACAAAGATTCAATGGTGGGAATATCTGCAAGAACAGGTTTGTAAAATATCAAATTAATATTTTAATAAATCAAACTCTTAAAATTTTTTTGTCAAATCTTACAAATAAGCTTCTGTATTAAAAATATCAATATTTAATAAATTAAATTAAGTGTGAAATTTGCATAATCTAAAATATTATAATCAATAAAAATAACTGCACCTTTTCAGTAATTGCTTAGGTTAGCGAATTTCAATTTGGAGCACATACGATATACATTTTTTTCAAACTGATTTTTTAGTTCTTTGGCGATGTTTCAGCCAGATAATCATCTTCTTGTACCTCCTGGATGAAAAAACAAGCTTGATTGTTCTTATCCCTACTGGAATCGGTTCACTTATTGAGGTTTGGAAAGTTCTCAAAGCCTTCAAGTTCCGAATTTTGTGGAGCTCTGGTATTATTAACTCCATTTTTACGTACTTTTATGACTAACAAGAATGTTTTGGCCTGGCCGTCAGCTGATTTTAAATTTTGATACCCGGCCTGCCCCAATTTTTTGAAATAAATATATAGGGTGAAATAAAATGGTATTTATCTTAATTTTGAACGAAATATTAGTTTGAAACAAATTAAAGATGCGAAATGTGATCATTTTAGCTAATAATATATATTAAAGTACAAAATAATCAAGGGAGGTGTCGGGGCTCTATATAAAAAATTAATGTAGATTGATTTAATTTTTAAATTGTAGACTCTTTATTTTGTAAATTTTTTTTTAGAAAAACAAAAGGATTAAATTTTTTAGAGTGTTATGGTATATCTGATGGCTTTTTTAGACTTATTCCCGGTGGCATTTAGTTATTTTTTTACCCTTTTTTAATTTGAATAAAAACTTATTTTAAAAAAGGAATAAGTAGGTCAAATATGAAAACATCCGTTAGCACGCCTGCATTTTTAAACAATAATAATTTAAATATAAATCCTTTTATATAAATATAAATAATAACTTTGTATATAAATTTTTTGTACCCTTTTCCTGTTGAGTAAGCATGGCTTGCATATTTCTTTTTCTCCCTCAACGTGCCGAAAAGTATTCGACAAAACCTAGAAAAATTAATGTTTATGGAGAAACAGAAATTTTAATGAAATTAAGAGCACATCAAATCGGCGCGCTTATCAATCAATCTTTTAATTTAAATATTATGAATAGCAGGCAATAGAATGATTTTTTTTACAACATTTCTTTATTATTATTAAATTATTTGATATAAAGAGAGTTATTCTGTGTCAAAAGGATACAGTTGGGCATTTAAGTGTAAAATATTTGTAATGTTGGGAGGTTGAGAAACGCAATCAGGTTCGCCATGTATAAAATTTATCTAACCTGTACATTTTTTCTATAAAATAAAAAGTTGTTTTTTGTTGCATAATTTGATCTAACTTTTTTTCATGTTGTATTATTCAATCTTGAATTAAAATTCATTTAGATTTGAAAAATATTAAAATTCAACGGGAAAACATTAGAACGGATGAAAAATTGACCGAACAGTATGACCAGGAAGCGATGAAATACCTATGGTACCTTATGTACCCTCTTTGCTTTGCCGGCGCCATTTATTCGCTCTTATATACGCCTCATAAAAGGTTTTTCCTTTACACCTTTAATTTTAAATTTGGTAAAAAGTAAAAGTTAAAAATAAATGTAAATACAAAATTTCTCTTTTGGGTTTTCAATAATTAAAATTTACACCTTTTCTGCTTGTGTACAAGATATTGAAAAAAAATCTATTTTTTGCCATCTAATTCTGTGCCTATGTTTTTTTATCCTAAACTTAAATATCTTGCCAGCTGTGACCGAAATTTTTTAAACATTGAAATATAAATACGCTTTTATTATTATTCGACTTTGGCTTTTATTTATTTTTCTATTTTATAGTTCCAAGTGTTTTGATATTTTGTAGTAATCGTCAGAATTAGGTCTGGCATCATGTAGGCCTTGGTCTTCGGGTTAAGCATATCTATTAAAGTATTTTCCTCTCCATTTTGATATTTGTTCGTTTACAATGCGGCACATTAATTAAATAAAGAAATTCTACATTTTTAGCTGGTATTCATGGCTCATTAACTCACTCGTTAACGGTGTTTACGCCTTCGGTTTTATATTTATGGTACCACAGCTCATCATTAATTATAAGGTTATTTTTTTTTACATTTTGTTATGATGTATCTCTCATTTTTTAAATATTACATTTTAAAATAGAAATTTCTTGTTTTTATACTATGACGCCTTCAAAGTTCAGTTTTTCAAAAATTTTAAATTTCTTTTACTATTAAAACACATTTTCACAAAAAATATCCATATTACACAAGTCAACAAATTTTTGAGAGTTATAAGCTAATTACAGAGATCAAACCTGCCATTTTAGGGACTTTTTAATTCCGTTTACCGTTTTTTTAATCAAACTTAGTTAGTCAGCCATAAACATTGAAAATTAAAAAAAAATGTCAAAAAAACAAAAAAAATATAAAAATAAAATTTTTTTTGTATATTTACAACAGTTAACCTGTTAAAATCAAACTTAAAAATATTTTTATAAAAAAACCGATAATATATCGTGTCTCATTAAAGCTTGGACGCGAAATAATATGTATTATCTAAAAGGTAAAGGAAGAGCTTGATATACTAAAAAATTTTATTTCTCATTATTTGAGATGATAGATATAAACAAGGGATTTTGTCATGAAACAAAGATTCTTAATTTTTTGGGGTATTTTCAAGATCACAAATCTGTTAAAAAGGCCATTTTTTTGAAATGGACGTATCTAAGCAGAGGCGGAAGAAACTAAGAAATACGGAAAATATATCAAGGCCATCATGGGGATAATTTTTGTGTTTTCATTAAAAATCATTTTTCTGTTATTGATAATATTTGATCTGTGTTATTAGTAGGGCTTGCTAAAACTCCAGTTGGAGTTTATGGAAGGAGTGGGGCGGGAACCCCTATGCTCCGGAGTTTTCCCGTTTTGAACTCCTGGAGCTCAGCCCGGGCGGGTTTTTTGGAGTTTTTTTCAAAAGTGAGTTTTTTATTTAAATAGGGGGATTTAGCCACCAGATGTTTTTTTACGATGAAACAATAGTTTTTTAGGTAAAGAAAATAATTGTGGAAGAAAATTAGTATTTTGTATTTTGTTAAATATCAAATATAACTTTGTCAATATTAAGCCCTGAAAAATTTTTGTTTTCACTATTTATTAATAAGTTTTTCAATGACAAGTCTGCTGAAATTGTGTCAATAAACTCTCCTAAATGCAAATAATGTAATATTGAATTTATATTATTTTATTTTTTTGGTTGGGGCGGTCGTGTTAGTAATCTTTATATAAAGTTTCTCAATTAGGCTTTATTAATAAATTTTGATTTCGTCATTATGAAGCCTGCTGGATGTCACCTATCTGTCGCAAATGTCTATAATTTGACTTATATAAACTTTTTCGATTTTTTTTTGTTTTTAACCTTATTTATTAATAAATTTTGGCAAATTTTGTTAATATGAAGCCTGCTAAGTCAATGTCACCTGAATGTCGCAAATTTTTAAAATTTATCATTGAATAAATATTTTCGAGTTTTTTTGTTCGGGCTGCCATATATAAGTAATTTTGTGAAAATTTTTTAGTTTTAGGCAACTAGTGACATTTCCGAATTGTCGCAAATGCCATTATTTAAAATTTGAAAAAACTTTTTCGAGTTTTTTTGTTTTTAACCTTATTTATTAATTAATTTTGGCAAATTTTGTTAATATGAAACCTGCTGAGTCAATGTCACCTGAATGTCGCAAATTTTTAAAATTTAACATTGAATAAATATTTTCGATTTTTGTTCGGGCTGCCATATATGAGTAATTTTTGTAAAAATTTAGTTTTAGGCAACTAGTGACATTTCCGAATTGTCGCAAATGCCATTATTTAAAATTTGAAAAAACTTTTTCGAGTTTTTTTGTTTTAAACCTTATTTATTAATAAATTTTGGCAAATTTTGTTAATATGAAGCCTGCTGAGTCAATGTCACCTGAATGTCGCAAATTTTTAAAATTTAACATTGGATAAATATTTTCGAGTTTTTTTGTTCGGGCTGCCATATATGAGTAATTTTTGTGAAAATTTAGTTTTAGGCAACTAGTGACATTTCCGAATTGTCGCAAATGCCATTATTTAAAATTTAAAAAAACTTTTTCGAGTTTTTTTGTTTTTAACCTTATTTATTAATAAATTTTGGCAAATTTTGTTAATATGAAGCCTGCTGAGTCAATGTCACCTGAATGTCGCAAACTTTTAAAATTTAACATTGAATAAATATTTTCGAGTTTTTTTGTTCGGGCCGCCGCCATATATGAGTAATTTTTGTAAAATTTTAGTTTGAGGCAACTAGTGACATTTCCGAATTGTCGCAAATGCCATTATTTAAATTTAAGAAACTTTTTCGAGTTTTTTTGTTTTTAACCTTCGAAAAAATACCTTTAATATTGAATCATTCGCATTTGCGACAATTTTGTGACATTATCAAAAGATTAAAAATAAATAATTTTACCAAAAAAACTAATTATATTTTACCACAAGAAAAAAAATCGATATAATATTTGTCATATAATACATAAATGCATCTGCGACAATTTGGTGACATTATCACAAGAATTAAAAATGGAATATTTTTACTAAAAAAACTACCAATATTTAACGCACGAAATCGAAAATACGCTTTATAATGCATAAATCGAATTTGCGACAATTTGGTGACATTATCACAAGATGAAAAAATGAATAAATTTTACCAAAAAAACAACTTATATTTTACCGCACGAAAAAAAAACCGATAAAAAATTAGCTTTATAATGCATAAATCGCATCTGCGACAATTTGGTGACATTATCACAAGAATTAAAAATGGAATATTTTTACTAAAAAAAACTACCAATATTTACCGCACGAAAAAAAAATCGAAAATACGCTTTATAATGCATAAATCGCATTTGCGACAATTTGGTGACATTATCACAAGTTGAAAAAATGGATTAATTTTACCAAATAACTACTTATATTTTACAGCAAGAAAAAAAAATCGAAAAAAATTAGTTTTATAATGCATAAAATGCATTTGCGACAATTTTAGTGACACCTTTAGCAGCGACAAATTTGATAAAAATTACCATAATTTTATAAATACAAGTTGTACAAATCGTCTAATAAAATAATTACCACCAAATACATAAATTATCGACTAAAATTCTATGTAGACATTAAGTTAATTATTTAGTTAATTTATATCAAGTATCATAAAAAAACTAAAAAAAAAACAAAATTAATAACATTATAAATGTGAGATATTTGCATAATCAGCTGCTTTTGCATTTATTTACAACTTTATTTTTATAAAAAATGAGTTTGGACAAAAAAAATACACAATTCCAACATTTCCAATGGGCCAATGTTAATTTTTAAACTCCCGGGAAAAAACCCCGGAGTTTAAAAACGGAAAACTCCGGGCGGTTTTTGGGAGTGTTTTTTAAACGGAGTTCCCCTGGAACTCCCGGTGAATCGGAGTCCTTCCCGAATTCCGGAGTTTTGACATGCCCTAGTTATTAGCATTAACTTTTCTGAGATAAAAGTTTGATTACTAAAAAAATGAAAGTACTTGAAATTCTAACCACACCTTAAAAACTCACACCCTTTTACTTACCACAATTGCCGCGACGTTTTATCTATAAAAAATTATACATTCATATATTTTTTGGTAACCCTACTAGCTCAAATCAGTTGCTCACCTGCCCTGGCGCGCATTCATGTACAAAGCTTTCAATACCTTCATCGATGATCTATTCGCTTTCATCATAACTATGCCTACTACCCATAGGATCGCTTGCTTCCGAGACGACATAATATTTATTTGTTACCTGTACCAAAGGTGGCTCTACCCAGTTGACAAAACACGAATATCCGAAGAGGCCGGTGGCCATTTGTTTAATGATTATGATGAGGACCGTAACGATAAAATTACGGGACCGAAACCTATCACTGCTAAAAAATCAAATGTCAAACAAATAAACAAGAAGAATAAGAATGATTAAATGTTTGAAAAAATATTTAATTTCAGCAAAATGGAATTTAAAAACTTAAACAATGTAATTGTGATATGTGCTGGGGGATTGGAATTAATAAAAATAACTGTACCAAATCACAATGTTTACATGTTTATTTTTTCATTTATTTGAGACCTCTCAGGCCATTAACTTAATTGCTTTTTCAGTGTCTACTTAAAAACCAAAATATGATTCTACATTCCATTTGCTAATGTATTTCTATCATATTTAGAGCTATGATTTAAAAGGATTTATATCTGCCCATATTTCATTTGTATTTTAATAATTTATTATTACATCTACAAAATATATATTATTGTATGAATAAGAATGCACGTAAGTATTCATGTAATATATATACATAGAAATTTAGCATATGTAAGTTGACACATAACTTAACTTTAAATGCATATGCTTAAGATACCAAAAGAATTATTTGATTACGAGCATATGATTTCAAACTTATATTTGATTGTGCGAATGAGCAATAATAATGAGCCAACCCCACCCCGCCAAAAAAATGTTCCTATGCGAATTCCCTTATTCATTTTCATTATTTCTTTTATTTGTAATTACTATCTGCATGCAACAAGATGCCTCTTTAAACTGCCGACCGCGTTTTCGAAGGCTTGCTTTAAAATCTTTTTGATGTTTTTGTCAAACAGGATGTTTATGTAGACTCCTAACAACGGGTTCAGGTGTTTTATAAAATGCACTATAATTTGTTTTTCAAACGTTGGCACTGGTAAATTGTTGCTCCAGAAGAAATGGTGCTTCAAAACCCACACGATGAAGGGCATATTAAAGAAGAATAATAGGATGCTCTGAACTAAGATCAATATGGCGGCCTGGTTATTAATGCAATACTTGTTGCTATCCCGCGCCATACGGCTCCTTATAATGGTGGCTAACCTATCGTTACTTAAATTGTTTGTACCGCTGATATTTTGGTGATTAGGAGTTGTCGGTGAAGCTAGGATGACATCTCCCGGGCTGAGACTTTTTACGGGCTGGTCACTTTTAACTCCTCCATTAAACGAAGTACCGTTGTTACTGGTGCCGCCTTTTACCATAAGGGCTATCTGATGCGTCGATAACAGGAATATAGTTGATGCTTTACCCACACCCGTCAAATGACCACCAGCATTTGTGGTGTCGGTTTGACCTTTCTGGGATGATGTATCTCGGTCTTTAAATACTCGGCTGAAAACGGAATAACGTTTTTTCCTTCCTCCATAGTTTGTGCTCAGTTGATTGGTATTATCGGCTTTACAATTTTGTACGGTGTTAATATTGCCCTTCGAAAACCAGAATGATTTTTTCGTCATTTGGTCTGTCGAAGGTATCAACTTTTCTTGCCCAGTAATCAAAAGTTTTGACTTTGGTTGGTGGACATCCATTGGTAACCTGCATGCTCCATTATTATCTTGTAAATGATTTGGTTGTTGACAACCTCCTTGTAGTGGATCCATTCTTGTTACTTCAACGTGCTGCTGCACTTTTTCGTATGGTGAAACTGGTTGTCGACTCGCGTACGGCCCGACCCTGGTTGCCTTGTTACGGTACAAGATGAGCAAATTAATGATAATGGAAATGCTTACGGGTATGAGGTACATGTAAAACCCACAAAACATATCGTAGATCGTGTAAATTAGGCTAACTCTTTGCACTGGCCCGTACCTAGTGTGCCAGGTTTCGGTGTTGGCCGAATAAGTTATGGTTGGTTTGACCTGAAAGATGGTGCACCGTGGGACGTTGAGCATAAAGTTGACAGTCGTGATAGCGAGGCAGGTCTTAGTTACCCTGGAATGCGTGAAGGTTCGGGCGTACTTGTAAGGCTTACGGATGGCGTAGAGTCGATCGATTGCTATAACCGCATTGATCCAATTAACGTTGGCCGCGCACATTTCCACTAATACCGGTTGTATTTGGCATATGTATACCACGTAAAACTTCAACTCCACCGCCGCTTCAACGGTCCTTACGTAAAACACGAAGGGCCAAAATATGAAATTTACAGTTACGAGAAAGTCACACCCAAGTATGAAGTAGATGTAAACGTAAAAATGCGGTTTTCGCGTCAACTTGAACGTGCACAGGAAGTAAAGGAGGTTCCCGAAAAGACCGAACCAGGTGAATATCGAAGTCATGTGATAGGTCAGGATGATCTCAATCAGCGTTGAATTATGCGACGCGTTCGTCTCATTCATCTCCGCTCCAAAGGTGTTTAAGACGAGGCTCTGTATATGTAATTATTGATATAAAATGTTATATGTGAACACTGTTAAGTATAAATATGTAATGTTAACATGTATGTAACAAAATAATTATATAAATATGTCCCAAGATATGAAAAAAGAAAGATTCTTGGAAGAAGGCTTGATTAGGACGTAATTGAGTTCCTGGCCTATGAATTTATAAATACTTACTCCTGCCATTCCGCCCCGTTTATTTCAAATTCCAGGAAAAACATGGCAATGGCAATCCAAACATATTTGAAAAAATTGGACAAGATAGGAATAACTGAATTCGTGTCATTTGTTTAAAATAAGAAATCATTGTGTTACCTATTAAATTTTAATGTTGTTAGGGCTCCTCCGATGATGAATTAGGTGAAATTTGTGCAGTATAACGGGTAGGAATGACAAAATGTAAGAGAATAATATAAATATAAACGATTGTTTTTGCCCTTTTATTATTTACCAGGATCCACTGTACTATTTTTCCTTTTCAAGGCACGATGTTTTTCAGCATTGAAAATTCTTTGGGGTTGTTTTGAAAGAATTTAAAAAATCCCTTTTTTCATAACAAATAGGTTCGTGTTTTGGAAGGGGGGAACTTGGCCTTGAATTAAGAAGATGCTTTACAAAAATAAGGTAAATGTCATATTTGAAACTATTACTATCGGCCCCCTGTAATAATAGACTATGAAAATCTTAAATTGCAAAATTTGCGTGCGTCATTGAAGCTAATCATGAGGACATAAAATATTGGGCTTAGGTGTCAAGTTAAATTAAAAAAATTATATCTTTTTACAAAATATGGTCTGACATCACTCTCAGTTCAAGGCTTATTTCCATACGCGATTACCTTTATATTTTGAAGGCGCGTTTAAAGTTAAGTTTAATTTTTTTAAATAAATTTTTTTTGATTAACCGTATTTTTAGAAATACGTGCCAGTCAAAATTATTAGCATTTATAATATTTTTTCTGAAATTTAATTTTTGAAATTTTTCAGA
Source organism: Acutogordius australiensis (assembly GCA_030555515.1). Classification (NCBI taxonomy): domain Eukaryota; kingdom Metazoa; phylum Nematomorpha; class Gordioida; order Gordea; family Gordiidae; genus Acutogordius; species Acutogordius australiensis. The sequence continues at coordinate 33,434,109 of CM060242.1, read as the reverse complement.
CTTTTTAAAAAAAAAATAACTTAACTTTGGACGCTCCGTCAATACACTTTAGCTATTATATATTGGCATTTTTTTGAAAGGGAAATGGAATTATACGACCATTTAGAAGTTCACGAAATACGTCGTCTATAGCCCAATATGTATGTACTTATTTGCTGCCGGAAATTCTTTTGCTGCTCTAGGTTGAGTATTGCTTAGTACCCGACAGGGCTAAAAGGGGATATACCTTAACGGGTATCCCCTTTTCTACGAGACGTAAGGCAAGGGGGCATATATTTAGCAGGTGATTGAATCTAGACTTCGGCTTTTGCCGGGAGTGTAAAGGCTGCTTGTTATAATATTACGTATCGGCATCATCTCAATTGATGTCTTGGTATTGGTGGAGATATGCACTAAATCTATTGGCTCCAGGGATTACGTTGCCGGACAGCAATTATAAGGCCTTTCTAAAATTATGTCCGTGTTTTTACGCCCTATAAAACCTATGATTTTTATAGTAATTTATGCTGTGTAATTTTTTCTTACATAAATATTTAGGACTAGCGCATAAATAACAACATAGGCAATTTTAAGGGCGCCAATTTTAGGCGCTCAATTTTACACCTAGAGATATATTTTGCAACTGATGAACTGGCCTATTGTCATAAAGACTTGTTAAAAAAGCGCGGTTAGAAAGATTTTCCTTGGGGGTGCCGAAATGCGCCGGCCCTGTTGATGACATGGCGATGAATTAGAATCCTGAATTTGTAAGGAAGGAATCATTCACTTCACGCGAGTCTCTAGTAATGCCTTTTTGCACGCAACAAGGAAATCACAACATGAAATAAATATTTAATTTGACAGAACTTTATTTTGCACAGCCCGTTTCTTGGAATTTAAAAAATTGTTAGAATTCACATGGTTCATTTACGTATATAAAAATTGAATTGACAAACAAACAAATTTAAATTAACATGGGCAAGAATTCAGATAAAAAGGATAAATTCAGATAAATGACCTCATTAAAATTTATAAGGTATTTTCCACTAAGCCTATATAAGGTAGTGACGTTAATCGAAATTTCTGATGGAAACATTACCCCTTCTGGGAAAAAGGAAAGATTCACCTGGCCAGCTTTAATTCCATAGGTCACACCAGTGGTGAGCATAGCCTAACACCTTACTAGCCCACCAAATTCAAAAACATATGATTTATGGTTAATGTAATGCATTCGGAATTAACGTCTTCACACCATGGTAACCATTTTTTGAGTAATGGTAAAAAATAGGAAATTAATTAAAATTATTATTAGAATGTTCAGCTAATATGAGGGCAAGTCTCAAAACACAAAATAATTTTTTGGAAAAATTTAGACATCGGCTTCAGCGTTAGATGCAAAACATCTATTAATCGACTGGCGCCAAGACGCTAACTCAAAAATTCATGTGGGGAGCCGTACATCATGTGTTTTTTGATTTTTTTTTAAATAAAAATGTTGTAAGACGCGCCTATAAAATGTTTGTCGAGAAAAGTGGTTTACCGATAAATGTTTCCTGTTACCCTAGAAAATATTGATACTAACGCTTACATTGACTAGGAGACAGATTTAGATAACTAAAAAATGTTAAAAAACAATGTCTAACCTGAATGACAATTACAGTCATACAAAAGGAGGAGGTAATTATCTGTGTCCATTCCATTTACAATGTATTTACCTATTCTTTTCCATTAAAAGATGATAAGCTTATTAATTAATAAAAGATGATTAAAAGGAATATATTGACAATTTAATCTTCAAAAAATTTTCTAATCGAATGGGAAAATTTAATGGTATATAAGGAAAATAATTTAAAAATGATGATTAAGTCACATAGTCAGGTGTGTTTAGGCTGAACCTCAAAGCCAGTACAAAGTTTGCTAGTTCAAACTTTGAGATCTTATATAGATCTCTTTTGAACAGCCCCTCCCTCACTTTGGATTCTAGCTCCCAAAAAATATTTTAAAATTTTTTTCCCATAAATATTTTATGGCAGCGATTGTTATTTTTACCCCATTTTTTGTTTGACGGGTCATTTATTATTTATGAATTTCTTGGGGTATATACCCTAATAATGACATATTGTCCGCCTCCTTTTCTTATATTCCTCCACACAGAATTTTAAAGACAAAAGACGCGCAGAAAAGGGGTGGGGCTTCAAAATTTTTCTACCCCTATAGTCAATCGTTTTTGCCATTTATTTTCTTAGGGAAATTATTTTTTAATACCAGGTATGCATGATAAATCACCTGTACAATCACACCTTTAATCTGATTGTGATATTCTCTTGTTTTTTGAAGGTGTGGATTGTAGGTACTGCCCTTTTAAATCACAATTTGAACCTCACTTAACTAACTTATAAATAAGATGATACTAATAGATCACGTAGGCTGTTTTGGTACATTCTTATGGTTGAGCTGCTTTTACAAATTAAAAGTCTCCTATCACCTGATAGGTAAGATTAAGATTGATTAGTATTCCATTAGCAAAAAAAATGGAGAGGTTGTGTCATTTTTTTTTAAGGAAAAATCGGGTGGCAGTGTATCTCACATAAAAAAGTATAGACATCATCAAAAGTGTCCCGAGTTATTATTTGGCATGTTGAACTTTCATTAAAAATTTTATTGTCGATCGCTCAAAAAAATATTTTAATATGTCAGATGACTAAATAATTGAATAGAGATGATAGTTAAAAGGCATTCAAAAACTAATTTTATTTTACAAACTTTCCACATGGCAATTCAAAATGGTGAGTTTGCCTTTGTTAGCTAATTCGGAAAAATATACCTTCCAATTTTTGAAATTATCCACTTTTCCCGCCGTTAAATGTGAAGTTACACCATTAGGTGCGGTGTGAATACCCAAATTTTTACCTATAGCAAGAAAAAGAATTAAAGATAATATTATTTGTAGCATAACTCTCAACTGAAAAGTGGTTTAAGAATTTCCATAAGTTAATTATTTGGAATTTCATAACCTGTAAAAAATAAATTTTTACAATTCGTAGAAATTTTGTGATTTTCGAAAAATGTACAGTCCTAAAAGTGCTAATAACTTAAACTGTGTAAAGACAATTTTCTACCACTTGGCATCAAATTGACCTTATGTTTCGTTATGATTAATTAAAATTTTCTCACCGAATAAATTGCCATTTTTTCCTTTAAAAAATAATTAGAAATCTACTTCAAACATTGGCGTATCGAGGTGGAAGGAGGCTGGTGCGCATCCCCCCTTTGCTAAATAATCATTGTCTAAAAATGCAATAAAAATTATGCCTTTATGACAATATACCAAGCCCCATTGTTTCTCCAAAATATTTTTCACGTCTACCTCATTCTTCCCTCCCCCCTTTTAAAAAAAAATTGGGGTACGCTTCTGCTCATAAACTTAAATAATTAATTTATTATACTAAAGTAATAGCTTAGGAGAACTTTTAAAAATTTAGGTCATAATACTACTTCACGCGATATCTAAGAATTAAGATATGCTGGGATATACTACGTATTTAATTGCAGGTTAACTATGATAGTAATTAAGTTTATCAAAGTATTTAGGAGCATGTGCCCTATTGTCGCTCTTTAAAATTAAATATAATAAAGCAATTCATTAATTTGCGATACCTTGGGGTCTAATTAAATCTATTTATTGGTAAGAGACAAAAGTAAAAATAATTACAATCGTTTTAAGTATTTTTCCAAATAATGTAGGTTCAATTTTAAATATCAGTAGGATACAAAACAGAGTTGTTTCTTTTCTTATAGTAATTTGCGTATTTTTAAATAAATTTAGTTTCATCAAATCAAACATCTTTTAAATTGAAGTCCAAAAATGCACTTTTTCCTGAATCCAACATCTATAAATTTAATAAAATTTTAAATGTTTGAAAATTTTAAATTTTTATGTATCTTGAAGTTTTTTCGGCCAATAAAAATTTTGTTGGAACTCTAAAAAGAAGGCTTTAACTCGGGAATGGTAGGGTGAGAAATTTTTAACGCGAATGCTATGGTGGGGTCCATACGAACCCCAATTTTAAATCTCTATAACTTCAAATTTTAAGCTATGATCTTAAATTTTTTATTATTTTGAAGGGAAATACGTGCTCTTAATTAATACTGATATAAGTTATTATTAATGAATACTGCAAATTTTATTTGATATAAAAAAATCTGAAAAATTAAAATTTTTTATTTTACCATATTACATTAAATAAATCATGCCAGTAAATGAAATGTATCAATATTATTGATCAAATCCTGTTTTTAGTAGAACATAATTAGAAAGTTTTCTAAAAAAAAAAATATTTTAAAATAAAAAATTATTTTTGGCTATTTATTTACCATAAAAACTTGATATTTAAAGAGAGAAAAAATAATTCATATTATTAAAATACAATACAAACATTTTATATACTTAATATAAATAACTAGAATATAAAGTTGCAATTATTTAAGTTTAAATTTACATAGAGGCAATAACATGGTTTTCAACATTGAAATTGAGATGGTGGGGTCTATATGGACCCCAATAGCAATTCTAATTTTTAAACAAATTTTGTTAATAGACTTAGACCAAATTTTAATTACTATTTTTGTTTATTTAATAAATGTCACAAAAATTTGGACAATAATATACAATATTTTTAAAGATATTCAAAATTCAAGATGCGCTGGGGTCCGTTTGGACCACACAGTGCTAATCGCGGGTTTTATCAAATGTTAAACTCTTCCGATAGGTGTGATTTTTTAAATCTCAATAGAAAAATAAAATTTGACAAATCATTCAACGCACGATATAGGCAGGACCTCAAAAACAGATCTTATTTTATAAATTTTTATTGTAACAACCTTGCTACAATGTTTTTGATTCTTATTACTTCAATCCTGTATTAAGTTATAGCATATGTGTCACACATTGCGCTGTTTTTTTTTTTTTGGTGAAAAAAAAGTAACACAAATACAGGGCTGAGGTTTGTGGCTAACGAAATTAATTTAAGTATTTGAGTTAATGACATTTTTTTATTTTGAAGCAGATATTTATGGCTTAATGTCTTAAGAGCTTTAAAACATGGTTGTCTTCAATACAATAGGCTATATTCGAGCTTAACCCTCTTTTAATCCAGGAGAATTAATATCGCCGTTGTGTGATATAGAGTAAAATTTCTACATGAATCCAATAGGCTCCTATTCCTACACCGATTAGCACATAGACCATTACGCATGGGTTTGCATCTAATTTTAATTAAACTTATTCGCCTTGACTAAAATTACAAGCCTTTTTTGATTATGAAGCAAGGTTTGGGGGTTATAAATTTTCTTTTCAATTTAATGCCTCAAAATTTTTATTTTTAGCGTTTTGTTTTGAGGCATATTTATTACACATGTCAACAATTTGAGAGTTTAACTACAGAGATTAAACCTGCCATCTTAGGGAATATCAAATCCGTTTACCGTTTTTCCTAATCAAACTTAGTCAGGTATAAACATTGCAAATTTTAGAAAAAAAGGCAAAAAAACAAAAAAGATTCAAAAACAAAAATAAATTAAAATTTTATTTTTACATACTAACAATAGTTAAACTGTTTACTCCAAGCTTCAAATAACATTTACATTAAACACCGATAATATATCGTGTCGTATTTAAGTTTGGACGCGAAATATTTTGTATTATCTAAACGCCGATGTAAAAACTTGATATATAAATAAAATTTATTTTTCATTATCTGTGAATATAAATATAAGTTACTATATATTTTTATATGCAAAATAGATTTTTAAATTTCTTCTTTTTAGGGTATATTTAGATCTGTCAAATTGGTCAAAAAGGCCATTTTTCGTTATAGAAGGACTAAGGAGCCAAAGACGGAAGAAACTAAGAAAAGCGAGAATATAGGAGAATAGGCCATCATGGTGATGCATTCTTTTATGTTTTCATAAAATTCACGTTTCTGACATTGATATTTGTTGACCTGTGTTATCAAATGATTATTATATTGATATTTTTTTGATAAAAGTTTGTGTCAAAAAAAATTATTTGCTTAATTTTTTGTTCAATTTTATTTTAAATAAAAAATAATTTGAACAAATAAATTAATTTGTTTTAAATTAATTTTTTTGCATATTTATTCCACCTAAAATAAAGTAAAGAAGAGTTTGGTTATTTTAATTAAATTTATTTATTTTAGGTATGATTTTTAGCCTTACTGATTACATGGTCCCCCGGTGGCTGTACAACTTGAATAAATTTTGTTTTCAGACGACCTGCTTTTCACTGGCTCATTCCTTATTTAGATTTTCACTTGTCATCTTCCAAACATATTTGTCTTTTCGTCAAAGAGTTACCAAGAATTTTTAAATATGCATATTTTCCTATTTGCAATAGCAAACTCCCGAAGTACATGTTAGCCATAACCTTATAAAACAGGTCAACAAATAAGAATGTCAGAAATTATAAGTTCATAAAATCATAAAAGCATACATCCCCATGATGTCCTTATCTCATATATATCCGTTTTTCCGTAGTTTCTTTCGCCTTCGGCTCCTTAGATCCGTCCATATCAAAAAAATAGCCCTTTTTAACCAAATTGACAGATTTTGCAACCTCGAGAATACCCTAAAAAATTCAAGAATCTTTTTTCATATAAGAATCCCTTGAAACTTACATTTATCATCTCAAATAACGAGATAAATTTTCTTAGTATATCAAGCTCTTACATCAGCATTTAGGTAATATCAAATCTAAATTTAATTACGACACGATATATTATCGATTTTTAATAAAAATATTATTTGAAGTTTAAATTTAACAGTTTAGCTGTTGTGAAGCAAATAAAAATTTTATTTTTGAATCTTTTTTGTTTTTAGGACATTTTTTCTAAAAATTTTTATTTTTTATAGTTGCCTTACTTAGTTTGATTAGAAAAACGGTGAACAGATTTAAAAATCCCTTAGAGGGCAGGTTTGATTTTTGTAGTTAGCTCATAAATCTATTTGTTGACCTGTGTAATGATTTCCAGAAAATTAAAAATCCAATACTAATTTGAATTTTTATTTCTAAAACAAAATTTAGCTGGTGGCGTTAGGTATAGCTCCCTGTGCCTTTCTTAGCTGCTTTATTGTTTATTTTATATTTTAACATATATTAATTTTATATCTTTTGGATATTCATTTATTAAATGATGAATAATTTTTATTCAATTGAATATATTTGCATGTCCTTGAAGAATTCATTTAGAAGTGCTGGGGTCCGTGAGGCCACTTCATTTTTGTCAAATTGAAATAGACCGGTTGAGGACCTTACTCGGTGTAACTTATGTATACTAAACACCTTGTTAATTGGCTTCACATAATTAATGTACAAAAAAAAACGGTGTCAAAATTCGATATATAGTTTTGCATAGCTTTGAAAATATTTAAAAATTTTATAGGCAGGTCAATTCTCCGCCAATTTCGCGGCTTAACCATTAGCTTAATCAGTTTTTTCGTCTTGACTCTTCCTGGCGTGCGTATAGTTGTCAATCTACCCAAACATGGTGAGACTTTTACTTTTTAATTTTTTTTGGAGTATGATATAGAGTAACTTGCCTTCATGTTTTAAATAATTTAAATGAAAACCTAATGTGAGGAGATACAAATTAAAAATAAAAGTTACTTCAAATATCGAATACATTTTTTTCCACGTCGGTAACAAGCGTTTAAATCGAACAACTTTCAAATACGGAATGGTGTATATAAATCTTCAAAATAAAAATATAAAAAAATATTTTTAATCAACGGCCCTTTTTATAATGTAAAAAAAAATATGGTTTTCAAAAAAAATATATATTTTGAATTTGCCCTTACCCCCTCAAAATCTGTGAGACTATATAATACTTCAATTAGATGTGACCACCTTTAAAAATATATTATGTCACAATGTGATGCATTTATCCTAGATATGATGTCCTATTCTACGTAAAAAAAATCGTATAATTGATCTCATTCATGTATTAAACATCCGATTAGCAAGACTTTTGGGCAATCCCTTATAAGTTCATGGCGTAGTTTATTAAAAGACCAGATACTCGGAGGTTATTTATAAATGTGATTAAAAATCTTCAAGCAGACATTGAGTTTTTTATATCCATCACAATGCGTACATGGATGGGTCAATAGTCTTTCGAATCTCTCAGCCCCATGGTTTTTTGCAGGCATTCATCAATAATGTTCCAAGTTTAGGTTTCGTTTATTAATGCGCTTTTATAAATAAAATGTGCCGAGAAGTTTGATTATTTAGGGGAATGCCATTTATAAATTTTTATCAGAATCCTAAAAACAAAGCTTAAAGGTATTTTTGTTTAAGTCTTTAACCAAAATTTGAGATTTGTATGAAAGACAGGTCCGATTCGATTTTTAAAGCAATTTAGAAAGCCTTGGGCACGGTGAAGGCAGCTTTAACGGAGGTGCTGGGGGCTCAAACACCCCTAAATAAAATTAGAAACACATAAATTGATGATAATATATTTTATATTCAAGCTAAAACTTGGTCGCACCCCTAAAAGAGTAACGTAAAAACTTTTTGAATGCAAAGGTTCTAGCAAAAAAGCGACTGGTGTCGGGGGATGTTAAATAGTTCTTAAAAAAGTTTAAAAATTCCGGCAAAGTTTGTAGAATGCAGCAATTTACATAGCTTATCTCATTTTTTTTGCGGCTAAGTTAAATGACAATCTAAAAAAACTGAATTTGGTCCAGTTAACTGATTTTGCGACCTTTGAACTGAGAGATAAAAAATTGAATTTTTTTTTTCATGCTAAAAATTAATATAACTTTTATTGTACATCTCAAATTATGAGAAATAAAATAAATATATAAGGCACTTTTTCATCAACATTAGAGTTATAAAAATACACTTTAACCTTATATAATGCCAAGATCATATATTTTAAAGCAATAGTTTAGCTGTTTTGTTTCTTTTTTGTTTTTATATCTTTTTTAGTTTTTAGCATTTTTTAAAATTTTCATTGTTTATAGTTGGCTTAGAAAGTTTAATCCGTGAAGATTTCCATAATGGCAGACCTAATCTCTAAAGTTCGTATATCTTAAAAATTTGTCGAGCTGTATTAATAACATTCATTAATGGACCAAGCAAATCATAAAAATAAAATATAGTATAATATGATGATTATTAACTAGGAGCCTTATCCATGTTTCTACCCTTATTAACCCTACTTACGGCAACTATAAATAATTATAGTATTAACTGCCAGCTCTATCCGGGGTCCCATTGTGAGGTGCTTGTTAAGACTTAGATGTTTGCAAAATATTATATATATATTACACAGGTGTACAAAAATCAATTGAAAAATGAAAATGTTGGCACTGGGGAAAAGTATTTACCAATATAATTTTATCTTATATTAATTATCTGTTTTTTTAAAAGTCTTCAAACTTTGTCTATTTTTTTAGGTATACATCATAAAAATGCCAATGTCTAAATTTAGTAATTTTGCGACCTCGAGATAAATAAACGAAATTAAATTAAAATAATATTTTCTTACAGAATAGTTGGAACCCCAAATTAAGTGTGACATGATATAATCGGAATTGTAAAAAAAATATATTTGAAGTTTGAATTTAACATATTAGCGGATGTAAATATATGACAAAAAAAATTTTCAATATATTTTTGTTGTTTAAATAACATTTTTTCAAAAATTATTAATGTTTATAGCTTGCTTACGAAGTTTGTTTTAAAAAATGGAAAGATTTAAATATTGTTAAGATAGCAGTTCTGGTTTCTGAAGTTAGCTCATAACTATCAAAAATTTGTTGACTTGGGTATATACCGAACAGATTAATATTTATAATCATTGGCATGTCATTTTCTTGCTATACTACTTTCTAAATCTGTTGTACTCATCTTAATTTGGATAACTTCTGAGCATCCCGCCATTCGGAATTGCTCGGGCTAACCACTTTGGTGTGATGAGCAGAACCGTGCATGCGCTTACCAGCCACATGCAAATTTCCCCTATCTGCAAAAGATGACTTCACCCATAAGGATATATGTTCAAACTAATGTGACACCCTATACAAGTTTTTCGAAAAAAACCTTCGAGTATACCAAAAAGTCTGCTCCTGAAGCAGATGCTTCTGCAATGGCATATTCAGAGAAAAGCCATATTCGCGTACCAAATAATGGAAAATAATCTAATATCATATCATGCACACAAACCAATAATTGATCATTATATAGTCCAATGTTTTGGGTTTATTGAATATTTTGCAATTGTTAATCTGTGTGTCCCACCTTCGTCACCTGTATAGGGCTTTATGCACCACTGAACCGTCCAAGCATCTGATCGGTACCATTTTATTTCCAATAGGTTTAATGACAGTGTCTTCAATTAATTTGTTGTGGCCCGTCGACGTAAATGCCCAAATTAACATTCCCCCCTCCCCCTTTTTATTACCTTTGACGGTAATAAATTCATCCCGTCTCGGCAAACTATTAGATAAAAAGTATATTTAATCCCATGTACTGTCTTTCAGTTTGGACAACTTCAACCATTTTATTACAGCCACGGACCGTTCTAATTAACCAGTTGCTACTCGGGTGATATTAATAAGTAACAGTTAGTGTATGTCAATTAGATAAAAAATGGACTGGTAAATTGTTTTAAATCTTTCCTAAGGTTCTGCATGAAGTTCCTGACAAAATGTTTGGAATGCGATCCAGGGATCACTATCTTGCCATGACCCATCGTTTTATTAAACCCGTTTTAACACCATTCATGCAAAAACGAGCAAAACGTGCAAATTATAATATATTTTTCATGCGCTACCAAAGATTTATGGCTAGTGACTTCCATTTGCTTAGCCAAAACGGTTCTTAAAGCCAATACCACATGCTTCTTCCGTCAGGCTATTCGAGGTTATATTATATTCACTCCCTTTAGATACCAATCATTGGCGTATTGAGTGTTGGTTGAACCTGTGCACTCCCTTTTACTAAAAATTATTTTTATGAAACGGTAATATTGTAATAAAAATTGGGCCTATATGACAACATACCCCACCCCATTTTTTCCCAAAAATAATTACAACGTCTCATTAAACAGGTCAACAAATTTTTGAGAGTTATGAGCTAACTACGGAGATCAAACTGCCATCTTAGGAATTTTTGAATCCGTTTACCGTTTTTTCTAATCAAACTTAGTTAGTCAGCTATAAACATTGAAAATTTTAGAAAAAATGCCAAAAAAAAAACAAAAAAGATTTAAAAACAAATACAAATCGAAATTTTTTTTGCATATTTACAACAGCTAAACTGTTAAATTCAAACTTCAAATAAAACTTTTATTAACAACTGATAACATATTGTGTCGTATTTAAGTTTGGACGCGAAATATTTTGTATTAACTAAATGCTGATGTAAAAGCTTGATATACTAAAAAAAAATTTTCTCATTATTTGATATAATAAATATGAGTTACATGGGATAATATAAAGATTCTTAAATTTTTTCTATAGGGTATTATCAACCTGTCAATTCGGTCAAAAAAAGCCATTTTTTCGATAGACTGCGGCTAGTGGAAAATAAAGTTTTGACAAAAAGAAATCACACGCATTTGAATAACATTGAGGCGGCTAGTGTAAAAAAATTAAAAAAATTAAAAATTTTAAAAATATTTTGTTAGGCATATCCTAAAACAACCAAAAAACCTAAATTCTCATTATTTGATATTGGCCGCTAAATTTTTTTAATTTTAGAAATATTTTTTTTACAATTTTGAAAGAACTATTAGCAGCAGCCATATGGACGGATGTAAGGGCCAACGGAAGAAACTAAAAAAAACGAAATATATCTAAGATAAGGCCATCATGGGGATAAATTCTTTAATGTTTTCATCAAATTCACGGTTGTTACATTGATATTTGTTGACCTGTGTAATATTCCTCACCCCCACCCCAAAAAATACTGGGTACGCCTCTCATAGTTCAAAACAATAGAACATATGATGATTTAACAACTATGTATTTTCTATTATAGCACAAATATATTTTTTTTCGCAAAAAAACAAAAATTTATTTAAACTTAGCCTTACAGGTGAGCCTGGATTTTGTTTACATGGTCTAATGAGTTTATTACCATGTTAGAAAACAAAAAAAAATCTTATATCTTGACTATTTTTTTATTAAAAAATCACACGAAAACTTTAATTTAAAATACATCAATTTTTAAGGGCTTAGCAATTTATTTTTGATAATTTATAAATTCTATTATTTAAAGTTTATTATTATTTTTTTTTATTTTATTTAATTTTGTGCATATGCGAATTGCGTCTCAAAAAGATTAATAAAAAAGTCCAAAATTTACACATTTATAAAATTTGTAAAAATCCTAAATTTTCAGAATTGGGTATTAAATCAAAATTTTCAATCATTGTCTTTTTTACGGGCGCGTTCAGACTACGTTCGTTTTTTTGAAAAATTTTAAATTTTTTTCCTTTTGACATTGAACGGTTTTTTTCAAAAAGTCGCCAATTTTTGTAATTAGCATTTAAATAGTTTTTCTGAAAGAAAAGTTTTTAAAAAATTTTGAAAAAAATAAAAAAAATTCAAAAAATTCGGAATTTTTAAAAATTTATAAAATTTTTCAAAAAAATGAAATGAGTCTGAACGCACCCTACAGTATTTTCTTATTCCTAGTTTAAATGCTCTATATCTAGAAATTTTTAAATTTAATTAAAAATCCTGCATTCCTGATCATATTCGACGAGTCTTAAAAAACTCGCTAATTTTAAATCAAATTTATTTTAACCCGCGAATGGTAGGGTGAAAAATTTGTAACGCAACGGACCCAATTTTAAACTTCTAACTTTAGTAGTTTTAAAGCTATGATCTATTTTTTTTATCATTTTTAAGAGAAATACTGGCCTTTAATTATCGACAAACATAAGTTCTCATTAGGGTATATTGTAAATTTTTTTTGATTTTTCTATATTGCATTAGTTAATCTTCATTAAATTAAATTTATTAATATTATTAATTAAATCGTGTTTTTAGGTCGGGTAGAACAAATTATGAAAGATTTATGAAGAAAAAATATTATGAAAGAAATCATTTTTGGCCATTATTCAACTTAAAAACTAGATATTTTAGGGCGCGTTCAGACTCGAAAAATTTTTACCTTTTGACATTGAACGCTTTTTACAAAAAGTTGCCAATTTTTGTTATTAGCAAATAGTTTATCTGGAAGAAAATTAAATAATTTAGAAAAAAAAAATATAATTTAAAAAATTTGAAATTTTTAAAATTATTAAAATTTTTCAAAAAAATGAAACGAGTCTGAACGCGCCCTTATAAAAAAAATAAAATAATTCTTATCATTATTATACATTACACTTAATATTAAAAATTGTTTACATTGAGGCAATATCATGGATATTAACACTGAAATGGAGAATGTGGGGTCCATATGGACCACAATATAATTTCTAATTTCCCAACAAATTTTGTAATTAGAATTAGGCTAAATTTTAATTACTAGTTTTGTTTATCATATATTTTAGAAATAGGTCACCAAAATTTTGCAAATAATATGTAATATTTTTGAAGATATTCAAAATTAAAAAGGGGTCCATATGGACCCCACAGTGCTAATCGCGGTTTAATAAAAAATAAGTTTTTGAAAAATAATTGAATGTCTAAGGCTGTGTCAGGCCTGCGTTAAAATAATGTGTTTCCTTTTATGGGGCAGAATCATTGAGTTTTTTAAAAAAATTTTAAATATTTCAAAATTCTAACTTTTTGACATTTAACAAATTTTAACAAAAAGTCGCCAATATTTTTTATTAGCTAATTATTTATCTAAAAATATTTTTTAAAATTTGAAAATGACAATAATTCGAACGTGCCCCTAAAATTAGTCAAAACAGGGCTGGGAAAAAAAACTTAATGGGCTTTTTTTTAACAAGTTTTTGAGTATTTTTTCCCAAATGCCCACAAACTCGTGGGCATGGCAAAATAAAAGCCAAAGAAAAGGGGCATGTTTAAAAAAAGCCCCTTTTCTTTAAAAAAAAAATCCTAGGAATTTTAAGAAAAAATAACCCACCCATCATTATTATAAAGAAAATCGAAATTATTATAAAGAAAACATAAAATGGGCTTTTTGGGGCTCTTTTTAAGAGCCACTTTTTGTGGGTTTTTTTGCCCCTTTTTTTAGTAAGGGCTTTTTTTTAATTCTTATTGGCCCTTTATTTGTAGCCCCCTTTCTTTTTTATATTTTGGTGGAAAAAATGAGCCAAAGTTTTTTGGCTCATTGTTTTCACAGCACTGAGTCAAAATACAAAGCCGAAAGAAAATATAAAAGTTCAATAAAATTAGATTTGTTATTCTATCAAAAAATATTGCCATTTTTTTACTAATTATTTTTAATTCTTAGTGAGGAGGTTTATCATAAGTTTGTTATCCAGCTGATAAATATTCGATATTAGACAAGTCGTAAAACTTAGCATTATATACCCATAATACACGTGCTTTCAACATGATGCAACCACCGCAAAATATTAATTTTCCCATTGAGGAAACTAAGGTATTGGATTTGTGGGACGACATTAAACCTTTGCAAATAAGTCTTGAACAGTCTAAAGACAAACCAAAGTAAAAAGCTTAGTTTTTTAATTTCTTACTATATATATTGATGCTGATTTTAATATATAAATTAAACTTTTTTTTCTAAATAATTATGTATTTTTTGCTAGGTATGGGTTTTACGATGGACCTCCATTTGCAACAGGGCTACCACACTATGGTCATATACTGGCAGGAACAATTAAAGATATTATAACTAGATTTGCCCACCAAAACGGGTATCATGTTGATAGAAGGTTTGGTTGGGATTGCCATGGATTGCCTATTGTAATAAATATAAATTTTTGGTTAATATATTTTATCTGTCAAAATTTATATTTTTAGGAATATGAAATTGACAAAATTTTGGAAATTAAAGGCCCAGAAGATGTTTTGGCCATGGGAATTGACAAGTATAATAATGAGTGCAGAGGTATAGCAATGAAATATTCTAGTGAGTGGAGATATTGTATAAACAGGTAAAGTGCTGTTTTTAATATTGAAATATATAAATATTAGGGCTTGGAACAAATACAGAAACAGGTGGCTATAAAACATTAAATTATTGCACCTAGGCCAAACTAAGAACACAAGTGCAAATACAAAAATTTTACAATAATAAAAACTGTTTTTATATTGTTTAAATTTTTAAATATATTTAGAATTTGAATTTATATATTTAATTGTGTAATGAACTATATAGTATTCAAATTATTTATTAAATTATATTTTTTTTAAATATTTTTTATGGGGATCTAATAATTATTTTACAGATAAGTTTTAATAATTTGTTGTGTAAATTTAATTTGCAAAAAAATTTAAATTTCTTTTTGTGGAATTTTATTTTATATAATCAATAGCAATATATAAAATAAAATAAATACTTGCAAAATGTAAATATTAATTTCTTTTAAATACATAGATATTACAGCAAACAGTCAATAATAATTATTTAAATTGGGTAATAGATAGGAGAAAAGGGATATTTAAGTTTTTATATAGAAATAATATTTTTATTAAATGAATCTAGCATAATTTAAAATTTTAAAAAAATCATCAAAATTTGTTCAAAACAACAGGGCAATTATCTTAAGAAATTATTTGAAACTCTTAATCTATATTCAGTCACTTATGATATCTTATATTTTTGGTGCACTTTATTTGAAAATGAAATGCTTTTGTTAGATTTTCTACCATTCAAATAAATTTATAAAGCTACAAATATTTTGAAAGCTTTATGCTTTTAAACTTGTTAAAATTTGAAATAAAAAATTACTTAACCCTGGAAAATCATGTAGCATTTTTAGATTTGAAGGGAAAAAGTTACTGTGATAAATGAGATATTTTATGATTTTCAAAATTATCAATATTCTTGAATTTGATTTGTTTTTTATTATGCATCACCCTTGTGATATGATTTTTAAAAAATAGTTTGCATAGAAAGTAAGATGCATGCATTTGATTTGCCATTTAGCAAGCTTAGCAAAATTACACGATTTGAAACAAATATTTATTCAAATAAGTGTTTAAGTATGGTAAGGGCTTAGTATAAAAATGTTAATTTTTATATTTTCATTTTTTTTAAACCCAAGAATATATATTTTACATGATGCTAAAGCGTTATTTTCAAAATGTTTAAAAATAACCATGAAATGCATTGAAAATTTTTGACAAAAATAAAATGAGAAAGGCAGCAGTCTCTGATGAAAACCTTAAAATACAAAAACAATAATCAAATTTTAAAATTAAAAATAGAGCTAAAACCAATAAAAATTAAACTATGTAGTCCAAAAACAATTATGAAATCCAAGCCCTTATATTTGTAATTAATCTGTTTTTTTGCTTAGGGCACGTGCAAAGTGAGTTTATATTTTTGTGTTCAAAATTTTAAAAAAATTTATTTTGAAATAAAACGCAAATTTTAATTAGTTGCCAAATTTAGTATATGTACACAAAATGCTTTTTCTGAAAAATTTTTTATTTAAATTTTGAAAAAAAAAATTTTTCAAAGTTTTCAGAAATTTCAAAATTTTACGAAAATAAAAACTTACTTTGCACGTGCTATTATTTATATTTTTTATTGCATCATTAGATATAAGTTATACTTTGGTATATCTTTTTATTTTTTTTTAGATTAGGAAGATGGATTGATTTCGACAATGATTATAAAACACTTTATCCTTCATTTATGGAGTCGGTATGGTGGGTATTTAAGCAATTATACCACAAGGGACTAGTATATAGAGGATTTAAGGTATTTATTTGATTTTGATTATGATTTGAATGTATATATTTATATTAGATATAATCTTAATCTATTTATTTATATATTCTCTAATTATTAATTTAATTTTTTAATTGCAAATCAAACTGAGTCCTAATTATTAAACTTCATCTATTTATATCCCAAAATAGCTAAATTGTACTGAGAAAATAAATTTTATAACTACCCAAACAATATTTAATATGAATTACCAGGAGTCACTTAATTGTCTAACTAGTGATTTCGATAGGCCTGGATTTTATAATCTAAAAAGATAAAGTTAAACATGTTTTAAACCAAACGCATCAGCTTATTTTAAATGTTAAAGCGGTCACATCCATCCAAGTTTTTTTTTAGTTAAATTTTGAATAAAACATTAGGTTAAGGCCAAGGGTTTTTAGACAAATTACACATTATTCAAAAAAAATAGTATTTGGGTTAGCACAGCTGCCTTATTCAGGCCAACCCATCTATATATTGGGTCCGGCCAGCTATTGGGCCAAAATTTTTACTTAAACTTAAAAATAGGGTTAGCAAAAATGTTAGGCATTTTTATTAAACATGTATGAAATACATATGTTATTTATTATTTTACATTTTTAAAACTAAAGAAGGTAACCACTTGTTACTGAAATATCTTTTATTTTTTATTTCTTATTTATTTTTAATTCTATATTACAATATGTTTTTTGACGAGTTGACGAATTAATAAAATTTTGAAATGTTAATCTCGTTATCTTATCCCGTAGTTTGGTATTTTATTCATGAATCTATAATTTTAGGTTATGCCCTTTTCAACGGGATGTCACACGCCCCTATCTAATTTTGAATCTGGTCTAAATTACAAAGATGTAAATGATCCTGCCGTTACGGTATCCTTCCCTTTGGTGGAAGATGAAACCATTGCATTTTTGGCTTGGACCACTACACCTTGGACCCTGCCTTCTAATTGCTTTTTATGCGTTAACCCGGCTTTTACTTATGTCAAATTACAAGGTATCATTAATATTGTTAATTTCAGCCAAATTTAATATTTATTTTAGGGCACGTACAAATGAACTCTTGATTTTTTGCGAAAAATTGAAAGCTTTTGTTTTTTTTGTTATTAAATAATAGGTTGAAAATGTTTTTTTTCGTTTGTCATACTTTAAAAAAAATGAAATAATAAATGTATATTTCAGTGACATATAAATCATGATATTTGATCCATCTAGGACGTTAAAAAGTTGCCGTTTAATTGCCAATCAGATAGCTTATACAATATAGTCTTAATTGTTTTTGACTTTGCGCAAACAAGAAAAGTGAAAATTACTGTGATAAAAATTAAGGTTTATTTTGAACGGGTCTTTATAAATATTGTCGCTTTCGGGTATTTTTGTCCCTAACATAATGGTGTATTTAATTTTTTAAATTTGTTTAGAGATATAAATACCTAAGATGGCAGGTCTGATCTCTAAAGTTAGCTCATATCTTAAAAATCTGTTGAGCTGTGTAATGGCTCTTTTTAAAATTGATGATATAATTAGAAATAATTTATTCACACTTTTTTTAGATGAAGCAACGGGGAAATATTACATCTTACTTGAATCGCGAATACCTGCATATTTTAAACCAGATAAATTTAAAATAATTGACAGGTAGCATATGATTATTTGCCATAAATGGCTTTCAACTAAACAGCTCTTAAATTTCTCCTTGGGGGTAAGCACAAGCATTGATACACCTGGCTGCCTTTTTCAAAATCTTTTTTTTTAATCTTTTATCTCGAGAGACTGCTTATTTTTCGATATATTTGTATATAAACATCAAATCGTTTCAATTTATTAATCTTTCTTTCAATTGTTTGAAATAATTCAAACTTCCAATATTAGATAAATTAAAATTTTAAATGTTTATATATTTATATATATGTATGAAAATTTTTAATTAAGCTTTGTCAAAGATATTTATTTAGTAGGAAAAAGGTATACTATAAGCTTTAACAATCTAAAATATAATTATAACGAAAATAAAAATATAATTATAACGAAAATAAAGAGAAAACATATATTAATCAATTAATTGCAATATAAAAGACAACCTTATTTTTAAAATCCTTACCACTTATTTTTGGAAGAAAATTAATTGTAATATTTTTTTTGTCTAGCGCTATAACGGGGTGAAATAAAAATATCGATGAGTTGTTCAACTTTTTTTTCTTTAAAATATCTAAATATTTTAATCGCTCAAGCCTTAATCAATTCCTAACAATTTATTTTAAAAATAGTATTCGCTTGAAAATTAAATCGTCAATTAATTTAAACATATAAATAGAGTCTCGAGGTCACCCAATGACTTTTTTATTATTTTCGACTTTTGAATGAATTTAGCAAGTCTAAAAAATCGGAAAAATTTGTAAACGAGGACAGTGTTAGTGTTAATTACCTTTATTTTTTAAAATTGTTAAATTACTTTTTTTACGTAGCAAAATTAATAAATTAACTATTTTTCTATATTTTTAATTTATAAATTTGTGACTTTTATGTATAATTAAATTTAGTATGTATTAAATAAACACTACCCATTCATTACGTTATAATTTTTTTACGAATCTAGGTTCACAGGTGATAAAATGAAAGGTAAGCGATATAAACCGATATTTCCATTCTTTTCAAAGGTATATTATATATACTTAGTTTAGATTTTTATTTTGATAATTATATATGCATGTAAAAAATTACATATCGCAATAATAAAATCAATAAGCTCAATTGGCTATTCACAATTTTTTGCTTTTATTGACAGCTTGAAAAACGTGGATTCTTTCAAGTGCTTGTGGATGGTTATATCACGGAAGAAACGGGGACTGGGGTGGTTCATCAAGCTCCCTATTTTGGAGAGGTTATTTTTTATTCTCATAGTTATTTTGTTTTTATTAGGCTACGTTCAAAATGCACAATTCCTAAAAAGTCAATTTATTTGCCTCTTTAAATTACACAGGTCAACAAGTGAATTTTATGAAAACATGGCCTTATCTTATATATACTTTTCGTTTTTCTTAATTTCTTCCGCCTTTGGCTCCTCTCATTCGTCTATATCGAAAAATGGCCTTTTTAACTGATTGTGTGACCTTGAGAATACCCTAAATAGAAAAAATTTAAGAATTTTTTTTTATATTAAATCACTTGTAATCTATATTTATCATCTTAAATAATAAGAAATAAATTTTTTTAGTATATCCAGCTCTTCCATCATCTTTTAGATAATACAAAATATTTTGCCAGAATTTTGCGGCCAAACATAAATAAACGATATATTATTAATTTTGTATAAAATTATCAATTGAAGTTTGAATTTAACTGTTTAATTGTTGTAAATATGCAAAAAAAAATCCAATTTTTTTTTGTTTTTTAGCATTTTTCTAAAATTTTCAATGTTTGTAGCTGACCTATTAAGTTTGAATTAAAAAAACAATAAACGGATTTGAAATCCCTAAGATGGCTGGTTTGATCCCCGTAGTTAGCTCATAACGCTCAAAAATTTGTTGACCTGTTTTATATGCAATGCCAAAAATCAAAGTAATTAAACGGCCCGATGCGTTTCGTATTTTTGCATAGGTTCAGCCCTCACTTTTCATTTATTTAACTTAGTCAAATGTTTTACTTGTCCTAATCTAAATGTCACCATTCAGATTGCGATGAGTTTAAAACTCACGCATGTTTGGTCCTTTTATCCAAAAACAGGTAACAAATCGAAGCTCAAAAACAATCGATTTATTTTATAATTATCTATTTTCAGATTTTAAAAAAAAAGAATCTCAAATTCTTTTTTCCAGGGTATTTTTTAAAATAATTTGACAGTTTTAAAAGAAGTAAAAAAAATTATCCTTTTTGTTTGAAGCCTAAGATTGAATACAAACTATTTTTGGGTTTTTCAATTAAATAAAAAACTATAGGTCTTGCGTTTAAACTTTCAATAAATTTTGGTTATAATAAAAAGGTAGATTTAGTATTTGTTTTGCATAGATAACATTTGTTCTTTAAAATGTGCCTTGAATCATAAATTAGTTTTTTGGATTATTTCTTTTGATTTATTATAAAAAATATTTAGGACATTTACTTACTTACATTTATTATAAACATTTCGTTTTTTGAGTAGGGACCATCGAAATCGCTATAAGGTGGGGGGGGGGGGTACTTGGAGTCGATAAACATGTACATCCTGTTGCTTATCGGTTATTATTATTACATATATTTTAACATTTTATTTAGGACGATTACCGCGTTGCCCTTGAACATGGTTTAATTCAGAAACAAGACGCTGATATTGTATGCCCCGTGGATGATAGTGGTCGTTATACTGACCCTGTTGCCGATTTTAAAGGCATGTATGTAAAGGTTGTTATTTTCAATTATTTTTAAATTTTAAAAGCATATTTATATTAATATATTCAAGATAGATGTTTAAATTATATTTTTTGCATTGGCATTATTTTTTTATAATAATTTATCTCAAATTTTTTATGATTTTTTTAATTCTAAGAGATTTTTGTTTTGGAAATGTTATTATTGTTATTTCATGCTTTGTATATAGGATGCCGACAAACTAATCATAAAACAATTAAAAGACCGTGGACGTTTGTTCCACCAGGCTACAGTGAACCACAATTACCCATTTTGTTGGCGGTCGGAAACTCCACTCATATATAAAGCCGTTCCCTCGTGGTTTGTTCGGGTTGCACGATTTAAACAGGCCTTGCTTGATAATAATGCTCAAACCTATTGGTACGTAGGATCTTTAATTTTATCGTTATATATTATTGACTTTGAATGCATTATTCGATAATTTTTATATCTATATTTAATTTAACTAATCAATGTTTAAAATGACATTTTCGCGTTTTATTATTTAAAATTATGCCGATGTTATTTAGAAACCAAGTAACTACTGATTTTTTTTACCATTTACTGTTGTTAACACAATTTTTAAGAACGAGTATTTATAAATTAATAATGATTGGATCCTAAAAACTCCTAATTGGGCATTTTTTTATTTTTCCTATTAGAATTAATTAAAATCTCTTATGTTTATTATTTTGAAACTTGAAAATATATTTTGATAGTTTTATTTATCACCAAATTTATATAATATTAAACGTTAAAAACTATGCTATTTCATATTTCAGGGTCCCAAACTTTGTAAAAGAAAAAAGATTTGCCAATTGGCTTAAGGACGCTCGGGATTGGGCCATTTCTCGTAATCGATATTGGGGTACCCCTATACCTCTTTGGGTCAGCCCGGACGGACTTGAAACGCATTGCTTTGGCTCGATTAAGGAATTGGAGGAGATGACGGGTCGACCCTTCAAAGATATTCATCGCGAACAGTATTTATTATAACATTTATTAAATGTTCATTGTAGCATCAAGGCGATTTTACTTTCTTTAAAGTATGATGTACACTAGAGTTGTAACCAGGCCGTGATATTACGGCCTCCCCCACCTATTCAACCTAGGCCTGGCCCGGTTAGGCCCAAATTAATAAATACTTATATATTGCAAGCTCTAAATTTTTTGCGTTAAAATTATCAATAAAATACAGCTTGAATAATTTTTATCGTGTGATTTAAAATTTAGCATTTTTTAGTTTTTTTAGGAAAATTAGGGGAAATGAGATACAAAATATTGGCCTCTTTATCATATTTAAACCTGGCCCGTATTAAATTCCCTGGAGGGGCTAACCGGCACTGGGTTGGGGTGTCGGGCCCCGACTTTGATATCTAATGAGCACCCATTTAAATTTTTGAGTTGCCTAATTTAACTGTTGACCATATGCTTAAATTGCGGGTTTCGGCAAAAATAGCTATAAAAAAAATAGAGTTTGTATAATATACTAGCTAATAGTTACTTTGTTTGGGTTTTTGGGTTCAGATTAGAGCTCAAAATTGGGCCTGGCCTAATTTAATATTTGCCGGTCGGGACAGGCCGGGCCGAATTTTCTATCGTTTCGCGCTTTTATATCTATTGTTGATTCAATTATACAACTCTGTAATTTATTAATAATTAGCAATTTTTTTTTAGCTTGCATTAATGCCAGGGCCGTTTTTTAAATTTGTGCCGGGTCTTTGATAAATTTGTCGGGTGGGCAGGGACTACATATCACGGCCTGATTTAAACTCTAGCTTAGATTAACACTTATATGACTGACCGACCCTGAGCTGATGGCAAAGGCTTTAGAGTAAACATTAATTTTTATTATTTTTTTTATTTCGCGTTTACATTATATGCACGGTATTTTGCGCGTTTGTTATTTTAGCAATATTTAAATATATATTTTAGTCTCTTATCCTTGTTTCGTTTTAAAATATTAGCTCAATAATGGACAATATATATTTTCACTGATTACATTATTGATTTATTTTCCAAGCGTCGATAATATCGAAATTCCATCTCTCCGGCCCGGCAAGCCTCCTCTCAAAAGAGTGAGCGATGTGTTTGATTGCTGGTTCGAATCTGGGAGCATGCCATACGCCCAACAACACGTGCCCTTTTTCATTGACCCTCAATACTTCGTGGCTCATCATTTTCCAGCTGATTTTATTGCCGAGGGCATTGATCAAACTCGAGGCTGGTAAACATTCTTTTCTTACAACGGGCGTTATCAAAAAATTTTTACTAAGACCCCAAAATAAATTTTATTTAAATTAAAATTTTATTTTCAAAAATTTTATTTTGTAAATGAACACAATTTTACTAAAAGTAGCCAAATTTAGTTTTAAGCACATAAAATACATTTTCTAAAATATTTTTAAAAATTAAGCTTTGCAAGTTTTACGAAAATTAAAACTCAACTTGGCCAAATATAAATTTTTTAATTAAATCATTGTGCAAATTAATAAATATATGTTCTTGACATAATTTTATATCATTTGGCATCTGTTTTTTTTATTAATTTTTTTAACTCTCATGTTTCATGGGCATTATGTTCACTTTTGCAATTTTAAGGGAAACAAATATTAAACTTTCATACATTATTTAAAAACTCAAGGTCACTAAAATTTTTATTCGTTTGTATTAAAGTTGCAAGACATTTTTTGTTTTTAAAACACATAGTTAAAATAATTTTTTTACATCTTAATTGCATACAGGTTTTATACTTTGCTCGTCCTAGGAACTTTATTGTTTGGGGAACCTCCTTTCAAGAACCTTATTTGCAATGGATTAGTTCTTGCCAGGTACGGTTTAATTCGTGCAGTATTACTTTTATATTTGTTAAAACTTTATTGCTTTTATTCGTCCTTTAAACATTTTTATATCTAATTTTTTAAATAGTGACGGGCAAAAGATGAGCAAACGGAAAAAGAATTACCCTGACCCAATGGAAATTATCGATAAATATGGCTCTGATGCATTAAGGTTGTTAAATTATTGTCTGCTTACACTAATATTATGTTTTTATTGATGTATCTTCATCAGGACTGTTTGAAATGTGTTTTTTTAATTGCAAACAAAATAAAAAGGTGAGCATTGCCTTATCAACCATTTCATTTGATTGAAACATGATTAAAGAATATAAGTACAAATTTAAGGCAATTTAACGATTTGCCTAAACATTTTAACCATGCTTCTAACGCCTATGCTTTACAAAATAAAATTTATTCGTATTACACAGGTCTACTAAAATTTATGAATAGTCAATGATGTTTATGTTAATACAGTTAATCTACATTATCCCTCATGTTTTTCCTGTAGCAAGCTTACAAAATTAGAT
Organism: Acutogordius australiensis; assembly: GCA_030555515.1. NCBI lineage: Eukaryota > Metazoa > Nematomorpha > Gordioida > Gordea > Gordiidae > Acutogordius > Acutogordius australiensis. The sequence continues at coordinate 33,409,472 of CM060242.1, read as the reverse complement.
TAGTAAAAACGGTCTATTAATTTCATTGATAGCCTTTGTCTGATAAATTTGTTAATATATTTATCACTGTTATTACATAATTTAGGCAAATAAAAAGAAGTTATACAGAAATTGGAAGCCTTATAAATTTCCCTTTCACTTGTGCGTCAGTGGATATCATTATAACAAATTTTCCAATTTTATAAACTAATTAATCTTACTATTTTTCGATATAAATTTTTATTTTGTTTTTTTCTATTTACTTTTTGTAAACCTGCAATAAACTTTTGAGGACAATTTTTTTATACATAAAACAACCTCTTTACCTTTTTTTTATATAATATTTTTGTATATTTAAATAAAAAAAATTTCCAAATTTGGACGTGGAACATTAACTGTAACACAAATATGGATGTTTAGCGATTTTTTATTAAAATATATTTCATTAAAAAATTTAAATTGATGTTTTATTCAATTTTAATATAAAAGTAATTTATTTTTATTTTTGGAAAGGTCTTAAAATATCCTCCCATGCCTTGCCATTTTCTTTTCGGATTTTCCGACTCGAATTTGGAGTTTAATTTGAACGGAATAAACATTGGAATAGCCTATTTCTATAATGTTTATATGAACCTCATTTTCATGAACAGTTTAGTCTACCTTAAAAAAAAGAAATAAAAATTTTTGAGTAATTTGTTTTGTTCCAATGAAATTAACTCTATTTTCATTTGAAATGTTTTTCAATAAGTTGGATTAATTCTATAATGGCAAAACATGCATTTTCTGCGAATCTACTTATATTTTGAAGGGACCTAATTATAATCTGCATTGATTTATATTTTTAAATGTTTTAATTAGCTCATTTAGGTTTGCTCTATTAAAAAATAAAATATAAAATAAGATGAAAATAATTTTTGAGAATAGAAATGCTAGAAAGTTATACTATGAATCGTTTATTAGACTCTATCTTATTAATTCACCCGTTGTTCGAGGCGATTTCTTGAAGTTTAAAGAGGAACATGTGTTTGATATTCTAAAAGAAGCCTTCCTTCCCTGGTACAATGCTTATCGCTTTCTTGTACAAAATATTGAATTGTGGCAAAATGTAATAAATTTTTTTATATTTTTTTGCATAAATTTTTATTCCTTATTTGTTAATTTATATATAAATTTTTGATTTCCCGAATATTCAAATTGATAAAAAACATAAAATAATTATTTGTTGAGCTAAAATTTTTGTAGCTAATTTATCTATATTTAGAATACCGGACTTCTATATTCTTACGATGAAAGAAATCAAGCACTTATATTGGACATAGATAAAAGACACAAGCACAACATAATGGACCTTTGGATACTATCATATACTAATAGCCTCATACAATTCTTTTACGAGGAAATGGAAAGTTTAATCTAGTTTATTTTTTAATTTTAAAAAGTCGAAAATAGGTATTGGCTTAATAATGCGCTTTACAAATTTTTAACGTTTACTTAGCCTGATAATTCAATAAAAATCTTTGAAGGGGATTTAAAAGAGTTTACTTATCTAAATATAATTTTAAAATTGGTTTAGATGACAAAAATGCATATTTTTAATTTGATAATAGAATATCGCCTCTACACGGTTGTTCCAAAACTACTTAAATTCATTGATAATCTTACTAATTGGTACGTCCGTTTTAATCGAAAACGCTTAAAAGGCGAACAAAATGACAGTATCGACGATTGCAAAGTTGCGCTTGACACTTTGTTCACCGTTATATTCTCCCTTTGTCGCATGATGGTATATTTTAAGTTCTTATATAAATGAATATGTATGCTGGAATTCTTTTTGTTGTATTGTCAATTTAATAAATAAGTAATGTAAGTTCATGTCAATTTTATATTTATTTATAACTTTTTTTTAGTTATATATAAAATTGTACATCAAGTTTTATTGTAAGTTTATAAATTAAAGCGATTTTGAATTTATATGTTTTTGCTTTAATAGGCTCCATTTACCCCATTCCTTACCGAGTACATGTATCAAAATCTCAAAAAAGTTCTAATTAACGAAGCTGGGGAGAAACAATTGAGCATACATTTCTTGATGTTACCTAAGGCCAAGTAGAGTTTTGTTTAATTTATTAAATTTCGTATCTTTACACTTTTCTTTTTATAAAAAAATTGTATACTATAGTCTCGAAATGATTGACAAAGAGATAGAAAAATCGGTAGAATACATGCAAACCGTTATTGAACTAGGCCGTGTTATACGTGATCGCAAAAACATTCCGATTAAGGTTACATTTAAGTTTGGTCACACGCCAATCTTTTTAAATATATTGCTGTAAGTTTTTGAATATAGCCTATAAATAATTATATTTGTATGTTTATTCTAAAAAAATTAGCCTTTTTAAGTTTTTTCCCAGTAATTATATTACATTGCTTTTGGCTTCTTCCCTTACCTGCTTTTAATTAGAAAATTTGAATTGCTTCAAAAAAGCCTAATCTTTTATCCCGGATTGTCATTTTTTAGGTCATAAATTTATCTTATCCAAAGTCTTTTGCTATGCCTTCTTATATTTTACAACGATTAAATTCACTTTTACTGTAAAGATCTTGGGTAGACAGATTATTAGATTTTTAATCATCCTTGTTTATAAGCACGCTATTTTTATTCCTCTTCTATTAGTTTTAAAAAACTTAACAAAAAATGGGATAATTTGTATCTTTATATCTAACGGATAATTATAGATGAATTTTGTTCTAAAACCCATTTTTAAAAAACAGTAATTCAAAATATATTACGCAATTTTAAACTATTTACTTAAAAAATGTAACTTATTTTTTAAATAAACCAAAGTTCCTTTATATCGTGCCCTGATTTGTAATCGTCATATGAAACTATGTAATGTTTTAGTACCCATTAAACGAAGTTGTTGTCATACACAATGATGATCAATCGTTCGAAGGCGAAATTTTGAAGTTGAAGGAATACATTGTGCAGGAGCTCAACGTTAAACATCTATCCGTCACCAAGGACCGAGAAGCTTATAACGTCCGTATAAAGGCCGAACCAGATCACAAAATGTTAGGGGCCAAGTACAAGACCGATTTTAAGCGCCTTGCTGCTGCTATTAAAGAGATGAGTAAATTATTTTAAAAATATATCTTTATCTACCATTCAATATAATATATTTCATGTAAACGCTTAAATTATTTTGTATAAAGTCGATAGCCAATAAAATTTACGAACTCGCGTTTATATTTGTGTTAGTTAATTCTTGTCCGGAAAACAATCTTATTTGTTTTCCTGCTCTAATATATTTTATCAATAAAAATGAATTTTTTAACTGACACTTTTTTTTAATTATTTGCTCCTTTCGGCCTTAATAGACGAATCCCAAATCTCGCAACTCCAAATAGCTGGCACCTTTGAACCTATACCCGGCTGTGAAATCTCACCTTCCGAAGTACGACTTTTATACTCTTTTGAAAATTTGAGCAACGGATCCTCCAAAAATGCAATTAATGAGGAGCAAAAATATGAAGCAGCCTCACAAGGCGACCTCCTCATACTGCTTGACGTCTCTCCCGATGAGAATATGCTTAAAGAGGGTTATGCTAGGTAGGTATATTATAAAACACCTAATAGGTTACAATTTTTTGGTTAAGAGTTTATTAATTTCAGCCATAGTAGTTACATCCTCATTTTAAAATAATCCATATGTGAATATGCTAAATAGCGAAACTCTAAAAATAAATATTTTTCCTTTGATGATTATATCTTTATAGAACCTGTTATATAGGTCAGTTTTCGCCCGATATTTTTTTTGTTTTGAATTTCTAGTGCATAATAAACTTTAACCAGTTCAACAACTTTAACTTAATAAATAAACTTCATTAAAGAATTTGGACATTATGTATTTACACACATTTGCGCTGTAAATGTCACTACAGGTCTAGAAAATAAATAGAGGTATTGTTAAATTTAAGAAGTTACTCTCTCAATATCTCGCATGTTTTTTCTATTTTTCACTTTGACCTCCGGCATTAGTCTCAAAATATGAAAAGTGATTTTTTTGCGACTTCGAAAATATAAAATTGGAAAAACTTAATTAATTTATATTTTAATTTTTTATATGGAAATCTTTTTCAAACCATTTTGTTTACATTAGTGTTAAAAAATGTTCTGCGTTCAAACTTTCAAATGAAGTTGTACGTGGATGAGATAAAAATTAAATTTAGTTAAAGGGCAAATTTTTAGTTATCTTATATTTTTTACTATTTATAGCAATTTTACAAACTTGACTGGAAAAACGGTTTCAAAAATCCATTGTAACCTTGGTCTAATTAAAAAGTTTAGATGTCTTACAAATTTGTTGAAAGACGCTATCTTTATTTTTTTTTTTTGAATTATAATTTTTTTTCATACGCATTTAAATTTTAGGCATATAATATTTAAACCTTTTATTTTATATGGCAATTATAACATAGTTTAATGAATTAATTTATTATAAAAAGTTTTATATTTTTTTTACATTCAACATATTTATTTACTTAGAGAAATAATCAATCGCATTCAAAAATTACGAAAAAAGGCGAATCTTCTGCCACTCGATGAGATAACCCTGTATTACAAAGTGTTAAAAGATAATCCCAACATTGATTTGACTGGCATCCTTGATCCCACGGGCAAGAACCAATGGGTTGAATACATAACAGACGCCGTTAAAAGGCCACTTCTAGCACTGACTAAAAGCACCTCCGGGAAAGTAGGTGAAGATTTCCATGTCGATTTGTTGCGTGATATACTGCAAGGTGACGACGCTCTCATCATCGAAGAAACAACCGAGGTTACATAATAATTTAGCTATTTTTTAAACATTTTTTTCGCAGTGTTAAAAGGACTTTTTTGGCATTTGAATCTTTGGCGGCATACGTTTATTTCCTTTATTCTAAATTTACTCAAATTGTATTTTGCATTGATTATACAATCCATATATATTAATTTTATATGTTTGAAGCGACATCCTGTTTTATTTAAAGTGATATTTCGTTTTATAAAAATTATTTTTCCAGATTAAAGGTTGCCAATTGTATTTAGCTATCGTGGGCTCGAAACATTTGCTCGCAACGCGCAATAACATTACTACCAAAACCAAGGTTCTTTCCGCTGACACTGGTAAAATATCCACCTCGGGTATTTCTCAGAACTTAACAAATGGTTTTAGCAATGGCACAAATGGATCCACAGGAGATCACCACGAAATAGTTAATGGCGATATTAGTGCATCATCGAATCATGAGGCCCCCATTCCATTCGATAACTTTTTTAATGTCGTTTACTGTAACTACGACAACACGACTCATAAACATTCCGTTATAACTCACAAAGCCACAATCTTGGCCAACCCAAAAAAGCCTCTAACTAAAAACCATCTTGAAAATGATGTATTCTATATATGTATCCCTAGATAGTTTTCATTAAAAAATACTGATGTTACACTTAACGATTAAAAATTTTACACACTAAGTAATCAATGAATTTTGTTAAAAAATAAGAAAAACCTGTTAAAAAGGCCTAAATTTAAGTTGTAAATTAAACAGATAAACTGAAACAAAAAACAACTTAAACATTTTAAGGGTTCGTAGCGAATTCTTGGGATACGATCCGGGTTCGTTTTTTTTCTAGGCTCTTTTTTTAAACGCGCAAAGTTCAGAAAAAAATTAAAAAAAATTTTTTTATTTTTAATTCTACAAAAAATCTATTGGCATATTCAGATTCTTTATAAAAAAACATATCTAAAAAGGTTAATATATAAATTTTTAGCAATTTACTTTCAAGTTATTTAATTGGAACTAATTTTAGTTTGGGATATGAAAAAGTAAAAAAATAAATATTAAAAAAATTTAGGTGGTGATATTGAATGTTTTCGTTATGAAATATATTTTTAAATTTTTGTTACTACCCATAGGTTTTTAGTGGGGGGGATATAGAAGCCCAAAAATATAAAAATCTCAATTTTGACCCCGAATAACTACAAAATCTGAGGCCTTGGCTAAAATTCTGATTTCATATGCGTGATCACAATCTTGACCAAAAACCAAGGCCATAAATGTTGTAGGGTCCAAAATTTGCAGTGTAATTATAATTAGTGAAAAAGCTTTTTTTCATAAACAATTTTTTACATATTTTAAGAGTTTGGTTAATTTATATACCGAATTTTGGGGGAGATTACGAAAAATGGCTAACAGATGTGAAAAGAAAAATTTGTATTTTGGTCTCATATAAGTTGACCACTGCCCGGAATGACAGTTAAAATTTGTCGAAATTTGTAATAGTCATGTTAACATTTCATAAATTAAATTTATCGAAATGTTTTATGGTCATATAAATATTTTATAAATTTTGACATAGGAAACATATTAAAGCGTTTAAATTATGTCACTATTAATCAATCTATTATGACATTGTTTAATAGATAAGGTTGCTAACAACCTCTTGGGGCACAAAACTCGATATTTTCCTATTTGCTCAAATTGCACCTGATCAATTGGAATCATTCTACGCTTCTCATGCCCTTAACCCCGTTTCTTTGGCAGGGGAGTTAAAACAAAGCCGAGCCCTTGCTGAACTTGTGCCTAAATACGAAAGCAGTTTTATAACTACAAAATTATACATCGTCTTACCCTGGAATTTTGTTTCAGACGAAATTATAGCCGATTTATGCTCTGATTGTATCAATGGTAACAATAAACACTTGTTAGGTAACGATAAAAACTATATCGGGACTATATTAGTGGGATTGAACCTTGAAAACACCTCAGCGCAAGCTCTCCTGCAAAGCTACGATGAAAATTACGTTTCTAAGCTACATACACAGACCAACAAGCTTATGGCTAGTCATCAAATAAACGAATTTCTCGCAAGCACCGACTATTGGAGACCCTTTTGTCAATTCGTTAATCTCTCCTGTGAATTTGATCCCAAATATCAGATAACAACGGTCAAAGGCAAAAAAGATAACATTAAACTTACTGTGTTGAGGGAAAATCCGAAAGATTACTCGACTGTTTCCAAATTAACCGACGCCCAATTACGCGTAATGGTAAGCCGACAAAATTGATTTATAAGGCATGGCTTAATTTTTTGTCTATCAATTAGGCTCCGACACATTAGCCATCATGTGAATGATAATAGTTGTAATTTTTACTAATAGATAACTGTTTAAAGATCTAAATAATTATAAATAATTGCAATCTGCATTTATTATATCTTTGTCAGTTTTGGACATACTTCGCGTTCCATGTAATTTAAATAAGAATGGCAATTTTTTAAGGCAACGTACAAAGTGGGTTTTTATTTCGTAAATTTTAAAAATTTAATTTTTTTATGTTAGAAAAAGTATTTTATGTGCATAAACTAAATTTGGCAACTTTTTCAAAATGCGTTAAAATTAAATGCAAAGAAATTTGAAATTTTACGAGAATAAAAACTCTCTCACGTTGCCTATTAAATGTAAAAAAGGGGCTTACAAAAGATTTGAAAACGAAAGAGGACTACATTTTTGAAATACGTAATTTATAAATTAAAATTTATATCTTTTGTAATATAGCTCAATTTAGATGAAGATTCTAAGAAGATAACTTTAAAATACAACAATAAAGTTCGCGAAATTTTTGAAAGTTTTGGTGATTTAACGAAGCATTTTGGACCACACAACAACGCCAATATATTTATAGCATAATAAATCCTGCATTTTAAAATTATATTTAAATTAAAATTTTTTTGTTTTTTGGAAAGTTTTTGTGCAATTTTGTTACCAAATAAATACCTCAAATGTTAAATCATTTACTGAAATAGAGCATATTTATTTTTAGAGTGTAAATATAAATTAAGTAAAAATTGATATAATATAAAACTATCACAATTTACCTCCAAATCGTCAAATTTTATAAAAACGGGGGTGACAATGTTAATTAAAAGTTAATCTATCATCTTTAGATAAGTTAGCTTTGTGAAAATTATAAAATTATTTTATTTTCCTCTCAAAACAATATATAATTTGGACAAGCATATTAATATACATAATATTTTGAATTGTATAACGATTATTTAATTAATAGCTAGTGCATTGCTCTGCATTTCTTGAGCTAGCTGGGTTTGGAGATCTAATAATTTGCGTTTAAGTGTAGATATGGCTGATAAAATTATATTTTCGGGTCGAAGAGAACCGGTGGTTTCTATATTGAAATAAAATTTGTTGGGTTTTCCCATGGGATCGTATTCGGCTTGATCTAACAAAAAAACAAATAATTTTGTCACTTTGTGTAGAGAAAATGTTAATATTTGATATTTACACACACATAAACATATATAAATAATTGTATAAACTTACAGGTATTTTCATCAAGCTCAGAATATTCACTCTTTGGCCTAAACAAATATAATATGTATAATTAAAATAAATTTCTTGATGTTTTCATTGAACGTAGGTTTACGAATAGATTAAGAGTGTTATTTACAAATTTTATTTCGTTTAATACTGTGATTTTCAACAACCTAAATATTTAAACCTCTTTAAAATGACAAAAATGACATGAGGATTTAATACTAAAAAATTGATATTATCTAATATAACTCCAAAAAAAAGATATAATAATTTTTGTCAAAAAATTAATGTGTCATTAAAATATCCCTATCTATTTTAGTTTTTCAGTCTTGAGGTCGGAAAATTTTGCCATTTTAATTGATTTATAGCAGGCTCACAAGGATTATCTGTAAACAAAATTGGAAAATTGGGCAATTATTGGTTTGGTGGTTATTTCTATTCTCAAAATTTTATTAAACATATATAAATGTCTTAAATTGGGGCTGGTCAGATGACCTTGAGCAACGTAATCCTTGTGTTTTCCACTCAAGCTATGCAGCGGGTTCCATTTTACCTCGAGGGGCCACCTGACAGAGCTACAAGAGTCAAAGAAAAAATTTCACTACTACAATGTTTTTGCCATTTAAGCTTGTAAGCCAGTCCATAAAATTTTGAAGCTAAGGTGGGTGATGTAATTAATTTTTTTTGATTTTACGCGATGTAATTTATATCACACATACCTTTCATTTTTGCCTTGTTATTTTATCTAAAACAGCGATTTATCTAATCTTAACATATTAAGAAACTGGATCAAAATAAGGAGAATTAGATAACAATGTTGGTCTGTGAGAATCACAAATACATATAATAATTTAAATAATATAACCATTCCTCGGGTTTAGGATAAAGGGTGTGTCTTAAGGCATTATCAGGGTCATATTCAAAAGCTACAGCACAAGTTGGATTCCATTTTGCATGTTCTTTGCCAAACCCCTTTTTGGCATAAGCTTTAAGTCTAAGTTCCTGACCCTTGCGAAGTTTTACCACAAGTATATCTATACAGATTATTGATCAATATATTGGATGATATTTCATGTACCAATGAGTTTTTTATTTATATTAAATGAATAAGGTTTAATTTAATAATTATTTTTATTTACCTTAGTTATGAAGAATACATTTAATATATAAATTTAAAATAAAGATCATTTAAAAAAAATATTTAATGCAAATTTGAAATAATCATGTCATGATTTATGTTTTTGGAGAAACATGAAGTTTATTTTGACAACAAACAAACATTTGTTTAAATATCCAATTAGGATGAATATCCAATGGCATTAAGTGAGCTCACTTCCCAAATAATATAAAATATTACCATCCCTGTCTCCATATTCATTCAAACCATCCTCTTTGTTACGTGATGTTATCTGTTATACAAAATGGTCATTAGTTAGAAAATTAATTAGCATACTCCTCTAAACAAAGACCAAATATTTTTTAAAATAAAAGCAAATTTCAATCCTTTTTTATAAAATTGTAAATAAATAACAACTTTTTTATTAAAAATTAAAAGTCTCCTCAAAATAAATATATAACATATTAAAAAATTCATTATTAGAAAATGATGTATTTATTGCTGCTGTTTAATATAACAATTCCTAAATTGTTATAATCTAGGTTTACATGGTGCCAGGGCATTAAATTATATGCATGTCAATAGTGTGCTTTTAAATATGCAAAAAAATAAAAAGTTCTACAGCTTTCAATTTATATTTTAAAAAGTAACTGGAATGCAGCTTGCATCTGAAGAGAGTAACTGGGCAGAAGTAACATGTTTGGTTTGATCATCATTACATTTGACATCAAGTGAGAATTCAACTGAACAATTGTTACAAAATTCTTGGCAATCACAATCCTAAAAATTAACATAATTGATAAAAGTATATCAATCTTTTTTAACAGCATAAATAAATCAAAACCCTAGTATATTGAAGTTTGTCCACCAATTCATCACTTGTTAAGGGTATTAAACCCAGCCTGTGTGCTATAAATTCATCATGAAGCACAGAAGAATTTGCATCAATTTGAACCCAATCAATTGCTACAAAAACAAATATTTTACAAAATATTTAAATTATAACCGCTTAACTAATTTAAATGTATAAATATATAAAAATTTCCTGCATCTAAAAGAAAAAAAAAGTTGTTGACTAATACTCTGCCTAAACTCAATAGTTAAACTTTTTAATTTAGAATATTTACCCAGAGTTGGAACTTCAGCAATACATACTCTTCTCAAACTATTAGCCATACTAAAACTAAAAAAATAACAGTAATACCTTAAATCAGTGTCCTCAATTGAAAATTTAATATTTTCATCAGTAAGTTCTGTCAAATTTATTGTAGGTTGATTTGCAAACGGCATGGTCAAAAATTTAAGATGTCGAAATTTAGATCATATGTTTTTAATCGAACCAAGATTAAATTTTTGATTCATCATCTTAGCTCCAATTAAAACTATCAACAATGAGCAGCCAAGGCAAAATTGTTGCGATCATTGGAAGGTATGTATTTTAAATATTTGTATAACTAAAGTATTAATAAACTTTGTAAAATAAATTGCAATATTTTGTGGTTTTTATAATAATTAGGTGATAACCTATTTAAAACAAGCAAAATGAAAAAAAACATTATTAATTTTATAACTTATTTTTACAATTTTTAATTAGTTAATATATTGAAAGTTTTGATTTCATATCTACTATTAGCTTATATCAATATATTTATTTAGTGGAATTATTGGAAAATCTTATGCCCAAATGTATGCAGTTAATGGATACATTGTCCATTTGTTTGATACAATTGTGAATCAGGTGAATAAATGCATAGCACATATTAGACATGATGTCTCACTTGCAGAAGAGGTTAAAAGTGAAGAAGTATTAAAAAGAGTGCTCCCATTTACTGATGTATCTCAAGCAATTAAAGGAGCTATAATTATTCAAGTTATTTTTCCTTTAATATATTAAATTTTATAATTAATTCTATTAAATACTAGGAATTTAACAATTTGTTATCAAAGTTTTTTTTATTACATATATGCTTTACTGTTATTTGTTATTAACAGGTTTGAAGGGATAATAAATTTTACAATATCTGGATATCACAACTTTCTTTTATCCTTTTAAAAAATAATTCATAAATTTGATAAGTAATGCATTTTTTATTGTATTTTTTTTATTGACCAGGTAATCAAGTTATTGGAATATTTTAATTTTTGTTGTTGTTATTCTTATATAAACAAGTTGGATTGAATAATGAATTTTATTTGATTACACAAACAAAATTCAATCAATATTGTTAGAGTCTATAAATTCAATGTAAGTAATTGACATAATAGCCCTTTTTTATTTTATGAATCATCATCACAGCCTCGCCCTCTAGATCAAAATAATCTCAAAATGGCCAAATTGATTTTATGACCTCAAAAATTCAAAATAACAAAATAAATTGAAATCAATGGTAATTCTACACCTAAATTAATAAGAAGTAAAATTTTCAATTATATGAAGGCTTTAAACTTAACAGAATATACAGAATATTTTTCACCTCAACTAATGATACAGTATAATTGATTTAAAAATTAAAATATTATTTATTACAATTTTGCTATTAAATAAATAATTAATTTCAATTTTTTTTTTGTTTTTATTCTTTTCTCAAAAACTTTTAATTTAGCTGGTTAAAACGGAAAACGGATATATTCTTGAAATGCCAGGTCTGGTCTTTAGAGTTAGCTAATATATATATATATCAAAAATTTCTTGAGCTGTTACTTAACCAAAGCTTTTTGACTTTTCCATATAATGGTTGGTCGATCATTTTAATTTTTAGGAATGCACTCCTGAACGGTTTGAAATAAAGCAAGAAGTTTACAAGGGCATAGATCCGCACATGATTGAAGGTCAAATTCTTTCTAGCTCAACAAGCACTATGTTACCATCTAAGCTATCAGAGAATCTTAAACACAGAAATCGTTTTGTTGTTTGCCATCCTGTAAATTATTTTTTAAAATTTCTTTGGAAATAATTTTTATTTTAAAACGAATTGGTTTTTTTACATTTTCCTTTTTTTTTATTTAAGTGTTACACAATAAAGGTAAAATTTTACAGAATTTTAATAACTATTAAACAAGTTTATTTTAAATTCATATTTAAGTTATATTTAAAACAAATTACATAAGGTAAATCCCATTAATGTCGTTCCCATCGTTGAAGTAATTCCTGCCCCGTGGACTGATAAAGACGTTGTTGAAACTATGAAAACCGTATTGACTCAATGTGGCAAAGAACCCATCGTGCTAACTAAAGAAATTCCCGGATTTATAGTTAATCGCTTGCAATATGCCATACTCAATGAATGCTACAGTTTAATTCAAGTACTACTCACAACTATTTTTTTATTGTCTATGTAATAAAATTACTGCTTATCCGACATATTTTTGTTATAAACAAAAGATTTTCTTATAAAGCTTTAATTTTAATATCTTTTTATAACAATTTGTGTATAAGGCTAAAGTGAGTTAAATTGTTAAAAATTTTATTTTGTAAATGAACGCCTAAAAAAATTTTGCCAAACTTAGTTGATCCACATAAAATACTTTTTCTGAAATAAAATTTTTTTGAAGAAATTTAAAAAAAAAATAAACTTTTCAATAAAAATTTTACGTAAAAACTTACTTTTCACGTGACCTAAACAACCGATAAATTTTAAATAGCATGGTATCCTCTCTGTCGCCGACGTTGATAAAGTTATGTCCGATGGATTAGGGCTTCGATGGGCCTTTCTCGGACCCTTACAAATCGCCTACCTCAACGCCAATAGTATTTTATTTCCTATTTATCCCAACTCAAAACGAAATAAATTTAAAATACCGATTTTTTAAGTTGACGCGTAAACCAAAAAATTCAATTTGTATAAACTACCATACCTTTATTTTAATTTAATAAGGTCGGGCGCCTAACAAGGGAGAACTAGGATATTCTGAATTACACCTACACTATGTTTTTATGTATTTGTTTTTTATTTAATGTAATATTTCGCATATATTGCTTACAGGCTGGGAAGATTATTGTGATAAATATAGGAGCACGATAAAAGCCGTTAGTGACACATTTGATCCACCCCCTCTTTACGAAGGTCCGACTGCTCAAACTATATCGAAACAGCTTCAAACCCTCATTCCATCTGATAGGATGCCAGAGGCTCGAGATAAACTTGCAACTCAAATGAAAGAACTACTCAGGCTCAAACGCAATTAATAATTTTTTCGTATATTACTAAACCAAATTTTTCATATAATTTTTACGAAATTGTTTTTCTCATGCCATTTGCATGACTTAATTTCATAAGATTTTGCCATTTTCTGATATGTGATATTGTTGAAATTTTTATGTATATTAACTATGTAGCTATTCTCTTTAAATTTTATTTATTATTTTTAATACTACTGACCTTATTGACCACATACATCAGAAAAAGAAATGAATCTCAATTGCTGTAAATTTTTAATCATATAAATACAAAACAATGCAATAATCTTAACACAATTATTATTATATTAACCGAATATTTATTTCTATAAATTATAAACTGTTATAAAATACACAAGAAAATAAATATCATCCTATTTTTGCGCTATAGCTAATCTGTTTTTTGTAATTATATGGTGACGTTTTTATTTTTTGCACATAAATTGGACCCAACAAAAAAAATGAAGGTATTTATAGAAAAACCCTGGGAAGGTAATCTCAATAATTTTCTCTAAATATTTATCGTCCAGTATTTTCATTGAACAAAATAAATGTTATATATTTTATACTTATGGACCGATGATAAAAAATTTATATTAAAAAAAAGAAATAATTTTTTTTGAATATCAATAATTCAAATAGCATCTGATTCAGGATTTAAATTCATGGCTTCGTCTTCCTCTTCCAAATTTTCGTGTGAGGTTTCGGCGTAACTCTGTTTAAGCTTTACGCGCAATGCATTTTCATTGTCACCATTCTCATTTTCAGGCTCGTTCTCTTCTACAGATTCTTCTTGGTCGGATTCTTCAATTTGACGTTCTTCATTATCGCTCGCAACTTTGGCCGGACTTGATGTTTTGGGAGGCTAAAAGGTAATTAAAGGTCCATTTATTATTGTACTATAGTTATTGAATGGCAAAAATTTAACAATTCTAATGTAAAACAAGAAGTATAATGAAAGTTTGGAGAGACGACCCTATCCTTAATTAAAAACGGATGTTGTGTATGGCTATTATTCATAAAAAAGACAAATGCTTTTTTAATTTTAATGTTATCACACTTCAATTTAAAAACAAAAAATGGCTAATGGTTAGAAATGGTATGGACGATTGGTAATCGGCTAACATTAGCCCTTTTTTTGTATTGTGTGCTTTAATCTAAAAATTTAAGTAATTAAATATCTTTTGTTTAAATTATTGAATAATCAAAAATATGTTTAAATTTAGCTAACTTCGAGTTTTTAAACTTAATATTTTTATAATTTGATGAGATATTAAAATAATGATAAAACTTAAAATTATCAAACAATAATTAAGCTGGGCTTTTAAATTATCTTACTAATATAGATAAAAAAATATTATTTTAATTTATAAAAATATTTTTGAAATTAGTTAGTTGAGGAAAAAAATTTGTCTGGCGGTAAAAGGAATATTAATTATAAGCTAGGTAAAAGAATCCTGTTGTATAAACCCTATGACAAAATTTTAATTTTGTTAACTTGTGTTATACACTGTTGCGTATTAATTTTATATAAAACATAATATTATTTTGGGATAGCTTTTCCAACTATAGTTTTTGTTTCGCTTAATTGAGTTATTAAATATCGAGCGGTAGCATTTTATGTTTGATTAAAACATGTGTTACATATATATGTAAAATATAAATACTTTTTACAAAAATTACCCTATATGAGGCGGCTGGTTCATCATTTTCTGACATACTATTATTAACATCATTTTCATCATTCTGACTACCCTGCGATTTCTCTGCTTCATCTGAGCTAGAAGATCCAATCCGATTAATGGTAGCCCTGGTGATTGGGTCATCTGGTTGGTCAACTATATTTGAATTCGAATTTTCTTGGTCTTTTTCGTTTGATGTGTCAAGGTCACTCAATGCGCTAACTTCGTTTTCGTCGGATGAGCTCACCGTTTCCTTCGAAAGGTAAACTTTCTTTTTAGCCGTAGTAAAACTACTAGTGTTTTGCGCCGTTGACGTCGTAGCAGAAAATCTCATTTTTTTCTTTTTCGACCCCGATGAATGTTTATTATAGTGATGCAAATGGCTCTCGTGTTGATGATGCCGTCGTTTTTTCTTGCGCTCCTCCTCTTTCCTTGCTTTTTTCTTGGCCCTGTGATATTGGTTTTGAGACACCATGAAATAATTATTTTATATAGAATGTAAGGCTACCCATTCTTTGGCTTGTTTTAAAAATTTAAATAGAAAATTAGTCATAAGAAGATACAAAACTAAAGCATAACACCTTGGAGTTATAAATATTTTCTCTGCCTAAAACTGAAACCCTTAGTTTTCTTATTTTAAAATTCGAAAAAAATAAGATAGGCAAAAATAGACTTTTCCCCAACTCTAGATAAAAAAATCACATCAAACTGTTAACCTTTAACTAATATTTTTAAATTTTGTGTGTTATTCATTGAAACATATAGCCAATTTAATATTAATTAAAAACTTTTCCATTTTTCGTAACATTTTTTCTCGCTTTTTCTTGCGCTTGAGTTCTAGTTTAGCCTCTTTCCTGGCTTCCTTTTCAGCTTCACCCAATTCCATGTTTTCGTCTTCGCTTCCTATAAAAATTATAAAAAACCAATAAAAATAGAAATTCCATAATTTATGCTTCAAGGTTACAATCCTTTTTCACAAAAATGAACAACATCGAGAAAAAGGTCAATTTTAATGCAAGTGGTTTATAGAAAAACAGCCCCAAAAAAGATAACCAAAAATGTGTATTTTTTATTTAATTATTATTATACAATTTTTTTTGTTAAAATTTATTACTTACAAAATTGTCAAACTTATATGATTTTTCATGCAAAAAAAATTGTGTTGATATAAATCTAAATATACATATACATACATATTAAATTACATTACCGCAACAAAATAAACACATTAAAATTTGTTTTCAAATATTTTAAAGCGCAAAATTTGTCATCATACGTTTGGCAACCCAATATTCCTCCATTCTATTTTTGTATCTAATCCAATTAATAAATTGAAAAAAAAAGGAATAATCCCACACCTTCTTGCGAAGGGGTTAAAGAGGCCTCTGATTCTTCGGGATGGCCGTCGGGAACAGAGCCAGCCTCATCGCTACTTGAAACGTTGCTTTGACCGGCAACATCATCCTGCCCAACAATGTATTCCCGTTCTTCGTCGCTGTTTTGGCTGCCACGTCCGTTACCATAATCATCGACTTCGCTTTCAATCTCCGAATCCGCTTTCTAAATCGATATGTATTGTGATTGTTAAACATACTTCTATAAAAATCTACGATATAGTTGGGTAGAAACAGCAGTGAAAATAAATGTAATTTTCCATTTTTCCATTAATTCTCAAGCCTTGGCTCCAAAAATCAAAACAAAGTTTGAAATTGACAAAATTAAAAAAATGTCACATATTAATGCCTAAATTCCAAAAATTAAATTTACTTTCTTTATTAAAATCTAATGTAACTTCTTAAAATTTTTAATCTGAAATAGTAAAACATGACATTAAGTACAAGCCTCAAATACCCAGGTTTATATTATATAAAATGATCCGCGTCTAAATTTCTTACACAATTTTTTATCTTTTTAAAATAAAGTATTAATTTAAGTTTAAAATAATTTTAAGAAGTCAATTTATAAATAATTTTTGACTTTATATTTCGCTTGTTTTTTGAACAAATTTTTAATGTTAATTATTAGCAGGTTTATATGACCATAAAATTGGTATTAAAAATTCAAATAAAAGAAAATTAATGTGTTTATATGTCTGAATAATTTGTCGGATAATGATATAAGAGCAGAGCTAATGAGAAAGCTATTTTTGGGCACTACAATTTTGTTTAGAATTAGAATTTTTATAAAAGAATAACAAAACTACAAGGATTGTAAATATTAAACCAAAATGGAGTAAAACTTGGAAATGGATATTCAGCCATGTTTCCAGTTTTGTACAAGCATTAATTTAATATTCCATTTTATGTTAACATTGTTTTTTTTTTTGCAAAAAATCTATTTAAGCTTATTTATTTTTTAGAAGCTTAAACAATCACACCAGAAACAGATTCAGAATTTTTTATCCAAGTTTTTTTTACAATGACTGTGCCTTTTTTAATAATATAGAAGAGAGCGATATAACCATAAGGGTTATGAAAATAAACAAAAATAATTTTAGTCCCTCAAATTTTTTCAAAAAACTTGCTAAGTTAAACCTTTCTAGATCGGGATTTCTTTTCCGTCATTACTTTGTGTATGGTATCCTCTAATACCCTAGAAGATAACTTGGCTTTTTCAATGTAAAGCGCCCGTTTTTGGGCTAATTCGGCTTCGGTTCGCTTCTTTTCCTCCAATATTTTTTCCTATACGCATAGCATGTAAATTAATTAATATTTATATGTAAAGCAATATTCCCTAGAGTCTCATAATTTAGAGAGTTGAACAAAACATTAAATACTTTCGTGGGTAAATTTTTTATCGGATAGTTAATAGCTTAAATGATTTATCCATGTTATTGTATATTAATAAGTCATATTTGTTAACTTTTACTTGAGTAGTGAAGTTAGTTTAGTTTTAAATTTGTTATACTTATTTATGCATTAACAGTTTGATCAAATTTAATTTACCTGGATTTTGACCTTATACACACCAATGATAATTGTATTGTAATAATTTGTGATAAACTGAGTGCTTAAAAGCTATCTTGCATGGCATAAGTAAATATTTAAATATGAATTTAAAAAAATTCGATATCAACAGAAATTAACTAAGCTAAATTTATTAGTTTAATAAATTTGACCTAATTTTAAATAATTATCAATATGCCCATTTCTGCAAAATTCACCAACAAATCAATAATATAGCTTATAAGAAAAAAGTAAAAAATACTTTTCTTTCATTTTTTCTATTTTTTTTTTCACCGCAAATTATGCCTAATTTAAATTACTTTTTTTTAACCTTGACAATAAAATAAAAAAATCTTCGGCCAAAGAAACCTTTTCTGCCGCCAATTTTTGTTTTAGGGCGTCCAGTTCCTTCTCCTGCTTTTGGCGCGCAAGGCGCTCCCTGGCGTCGGCCTCGCGCGCACGCGCCACGTGATATTGGGCTTGGGAGAGTAGGTCTCCACACCGACGAGTCTGATCGGTGGATCCATTGTAAGCCTTTAAGAGGAGCGCTGCGGCCGTTGATGAGGTGGCGGCCTGTTGATGAGCGGCTATTGAGGTTTTATTAATATATATTAAAATATTTATTATATATATCTATTTTGTATGTATGTAATTGAGTATGTTATCCGCCTAAAAAACTTGCTCAAACCTCCAAGCCTCTCTCATCCTTATTCAAAACTCGCAATGGTTAAAAACAACAACAGTATGTTGGATCAATCATAAACTTTAAAAATTAAAAAGGTTTCCAGTTATCTGATTATCTTTTAACTAAACACTTTAGATGTAATCTACGAGTAAATATGATAAAAAATTTGAGTATATAAAATTCAAGTAATTCATGGATTGGTATAATCATAATTATAACTATAATGAGAAAAAAGAAAAGGTAAATAAAATTATACTACACTTGTGTATTAGAGTCTATGAACATGACATTTGTCAAAAAAAAAGATAAAAGAAAAAACAAAAGTACCTAAGATATGTTTATCGCTGGATGCATTTTGTAGTGTGTTTGTAGATAAGCTTCCCAGGTGAGCAAAATATCTAAACACACACTATTTTATTACAAACTTACATCATATATGTTAGCAAAAATGTATTTGCAAAAAAGATTTAAGATAAAAAATGTTCATTTAAGATAATAAATTATTAAAAAATTATTTATATGTATCATTACTTTTGGGCAAGTTCTAAATGATGAACGGCTTTGAGGACTGTGGTTAGATCGCTCTTTTCATCCTTGAGAGAGTAAGTTGCCAATTTTTGAAGGATTAGGGCAAGGTTATATAACAACAAATTATCGCTTGGCGCAAGGTGCCGTGCCTAATATTGATGTGCGAAAATATAAGATAAAAATTGTTGGATTAAATTTCATGTGTTTTTCAAAAAACTTATTTAAAATTATAAGGTTTGTTAGAGAAACAATTATACAGATTTCAAAACTCAATAAAATATGTTCAGCGGGTATAATAATTTATAAATTGCAAACTTTCATTAGAGTTTTTTTGGCATCTTCCAACTTTCCCAGTTTGTAATAAGCCCGAGCCAAATACATTAGTATATCGATATCGTGATCATGATAGAATTTGTGCAAACAATTATCGTACTACATAATTATATAGTTGTGTAAGATTATAAATTAATTTTTTATTAAGTTTATTTTAGCAAAAATGACCTAAAAAATAAATAAATAAATAAATAATAAAAAATCCAAAATATCGATGAATTGGATGATTTTAAAATATATAATTATAATGTCATTTATGCTAAAATATTTATATAAAATACAGAAGTTATGATTGACTTAATAAAAAAAAATATATATTAAACACCAAGGCATTTGCATTTCAGCTTATTACACAAAACCTAAAAAAATTTTAATATTCAATCAAATTGTAAAAACTTTATAACAGGTTTGACTAAAAGCCATGCTTTAACACATAAAATGCATAATCATAAAACTTCTCACCGACTCTCGCATAATAAAATGCCTTCACAAAAAACACTAGTTTTTTCAAAAAAAAAAAAGTTTAAATTTAGAAAATCTGAATGGTTTTTAACCCATGGTATTGCACGTTTCGATTTCGTGTAACAAGTCTAGATTTTATAACTGCACTGATAGGGTCTAAATTACAACATCAATACGAATTTGCCCAACAAGAGGAAATATCTGACCAATTGCATTTTCACTAAGTTAGCGAAAAAGCTCGATTCCACAAACATTTTTAATGTTAAGATTAACCATTTGAATGGCGCTGACAAATTGATTTTGTTGTACGTAAACATGGGCAATGTTACACCAGACGTCGCTGTAGGTCGCAGTTGCTTCACGGACGGAGGCAAAAATATCGCGGGCGTGGTTCAAGTAATTGTTTATCATGGTGGTTCGTTGAGCCGGAGTTATTGTAGTTGTAGGTCCTAAAAAAGGATATATTATTATGAGAGACATCCAAATTATAAATAGGTTTTGCAAAAAAAAATATGTTTAAGAATATTGATTAATATTGATTATTAAAAACACACGTATATGCCTGTTTGACTAATGTTTTTGCCAAAACACTTACTTGAGTGTAAGTTATAACTTATATAAATTATAATAAAAACTTCAAGCTTACATTGACCAAAATTGTATCATTTATATATTTACATCGGATATTTATATACTGATTTCACCAACTATAGTTTCTAAAAGGTTCATATTTTTTTAATAGTAAGTATTTATAAGCCTATTAGCTCAAACTAATTTAATACCGTGAAAATTAAATTTCACAAAGATAAACAGGTGGTTACAACAACTATTTATAGCGAAAAGTTCTAAATCGTGTTTTTAACTAACTTTAACAAGTAGTTAAATAAATTATCAAGTTTAAGGTTTAATTTTTTACTTTTTTTTTTTTATTTTAAACGTAATCTATATTACACAAATAAACTCTATTTCTAATTTACTTTAATTGAAATTTATATTGGATAACATATATTTAGATAGGATTAATAAAATTCGTGAGTTATCTGCCGAATACAAAAATTTATATTTCATTCAAAGTCTTTATTAATTATAATTTAAAAAAGGATATTACAATAAAAACTTTTATAATCTCAAAATCTTTCTATATAACTTACTTCATCAAGCCAACTTAAAATTGAATAACTATATTAACCTCTGGTAGGGTGTGCACTAAATAGGTGATCAAGGAAGGGAGATTTGCTAGCTTGGGCTAAAACGCAACCGATTCCATTGGCGGCCCATATATTGAATGGGTCCAAGCGGAGAACACGTCGGTAAAAGCTAAGGGCACGTTCAACGTGCCTTTTAAACTATTTTAATAAAAAAATTTATATTTGTAAAAATTATTAATTTAAAAAACCGCAAATAAATCTGAATATTGGAAAACATTTTAAAAAATTAGTATAAATGTGTTATAAGGTATAATACCTTTTCCGGGTCCTGGTATTGTTGAGTTCCACTGCTATGTAACTGGATGGTTTGCAACCAAATATTACCTATTAAATAAAAACTCAACGTTAAAAAACTAGGGTTGACCAAGTAAATAATCCAAAAATTGGAATATTACAATTTGAAATTACAAATAATTTGGTAAATTTAATAAAAAATTTATAAATTAAAAAATTTGATATAAATAAACCTTAAAAAACAAACAAAACTGACAGCTAAATCATACCAAGAGCAATAAGGGAGTAAGTATCATCCTCTTTGGAAGAAACACCGCCTGGTTTCGGAGCCGTTGGTACAGCACCGCCCGTAAGCCCCAAAATCCTTTCAAATTTCTTTTGGCCTGGACCGAATTCTTGTTTCGCTATATGCAGGTTTCCTATAAGGGACCAGGTGTCTGAATTTTCCTAAGTAAAAACAAATAAACAACAATTGGATGATATAAATGGTATAATTATAATATATAAACTGCTAAAATATTTCTAAGGACGAGATAAACAACTTAAAAAAGAATGTGAATAATAACCCAAAATTTTTTTATGTCAAAATATGCAATATTTTTGCGAGACATAATGATTGATGGAGGATTGGGAAAAAGGGTCGGATTTGAAAAGAGGGCATAAACAATTATTTCCATAGCCATCATTATGACAGATATGTGTAATTTTTCGATATGCCTATTACGTTAATAAAAATTTGATAATTAAAGTATAATCTGAGCGCCTTATACTTACAAACCTATTTATCGTTTTCCAAAATCTCGTTAAACTTACGTTATGCTTTGAGTTAAAGTTTTAAATATGGTAAAAAAACAATGCGTCATTGGCTAATTAATTAACTCGGCCATAAATATATGAAATATTTTGTATGAGCGAAATTTTTAGGTTTTATATTTTTAATTTCACTCACCCAATTAAGAAAACGACTAAATCAAGATACGTGAAAAAATAATAAGTTATTTAACAATTTAATTTTTCATGAATGAGTTCTGCCATCTAAAAAATTCTAAATTTGGGAGTGGTCATGTTAACACAACTCATATGGCCAAAATCATCAAAAAAAAATTATATCAGACACATATCTACAAGTTTGGTCAAATATAATTAACCAAGAAAAAGATAGAACAAAAAATATATGGTATTTGAACAACAAATGGGCCCTGTGTCTCTATTTAAAGATGTTTTTTAAACAAACAATAAAATATATATTTCACAATTTATATCATCAGAGTTTAATATTTCAAAGTTTGAAACTTGGTTAATCGAAAGGGCTTCTGTAAACCAATCAGAGGCCTCGTAGAGATCACCCCTATCACGAGCCATAACACCGAGCCTGAGGTAACAATCAACGTAGTTCGGATGTTCCCTAAGGATATCCTTGTAAAGTTTAGTCGGGTCAGCTGCAAAATATTCGCCAAATAGGTCCAAATCCGATGGTGTCAAATAAGTGCTAGCGAGAGAGCTTTCCGCAATATTATTTGGGTCTAGGTAGAGGTAAATATATTATAGGTTAGATTTAATTTAAAATTTATTATAATCGTTTGAAATGGAAAAAAAAGATATTTTGGTACCAATGGCTATCTTTTTAAATTAAAAAAAAAATGTGTTATCAAAATGTATTTATTGATTGTGTGTATTATTACTCCTTACCTATTTAAACGAATTTTATTAAATAATAAATTATATATAAATAATATTAAAATTTTGATAAATTAGCATGTTTTGAAAGATAAAGATGTGAATATCTATATTAATTTAGCTGCACTATTCATTGTATATAAAAAAATTGGCACACCACATATGTGTAACATAATTCTAAAATCATCCCATAAAAATACAAACTATTACAAAAGAATATAAAAATGAACTTATAATTTAAAAAAACAAAAGGTAAAATTAAATTACCTTCTGAGACATTAAGGAGCGTGGCGAAATAATCATGAATAGAACAATGTGTAGCGAGTTTGTCTTCTTCCAACGTTCGGCTCAAGTTATATATTGTAGTAACTCTCAAGCTGTCAAAGTATCTCATGTCGGTGACAATGTCCTCAGAAAGTGAAATGAACGAACTAGCTTTTAGGCTAAAACATCGAAAAGGTTAAAGAGATAAAATACATGTTAATAAATAATAGAAAAGTATATACAGTATGTGGAATAATAGTTTTTTGAGTGAGCCAAGGATAAATACAAACATCGTGTTGTTAATGAGTTTTTAGAGTAACAAATGGCTAATATATATATTTCATATTTGTTATTTTAAAAAAATTAGTCTTCAGATCCATATAACAAGTAAGAATATTCATTTGACAATTTAAATACCAATGAAAACCTGGTATATTTCAAACGAAATATTGGTTAAACCTGTTTTCTCCCTCAAGCCCTTCTTCATCGTTCATAGCTTTAAGGTAATTAATATTTGCCAATGCCATCAAAAACAGAATCTGTCCAAATGAGTAAAAATATTAATTAAATCTTTAGGATTTAGCAACACATTACATTACGATTATGTCGTGCTATAACAAAAGTAAAAAACATAATCATTCTAATTTTGAATATAATGGTACCTACTCAATATAATAGTAATGTTGAATAATTGAAAAAATAAGTAATACATAATTAGATAAAGTTTCATTGTTGCGATTAAATTCGACAAAATTTCAATATAATACAAACAAATCTTTAAAACAAAATATTTGACAATAAATTGTACTTTAACCAGATTACTTTTAATATATTAAAAAAATTCCCCAAAACCATTTATTTTGCTTTTTTTATTAATAGAAAATTCTTGATTGAATCTATCATTTTAGTATTTTTTGATTAAAAAAATTTAACAACGGATAATACAACCAAAAATTTAAGAAAAAACTTTAGCTTCCAAACAATTTCCTGCGCGATACTTAAGAACGGCCAAATTATTGAGCAACTCCGGATTAATTTTTTTCCAACCATCTTTTTCGTCGGAAAGGAACAGAAAGTTAACAGATTCTTCCTCCGAATTAACATTGTTGTTATTTGATTCATTTAATTCTAATAAGAATACAAAATATAAATAGATCAGTTATGTAATTATAAAATGGAAAACAATAGAACCTAGGACAAATCCGGGTAAGTCAAATTTAAAATATGAAGAAAAAAAAAGTTGAATTTCTCCAATAATAATCATTTTTTGAAAAGGTAAATGTAAAATTTTTCTTATATTCTGGCTAAAACGTCGACATTTAGATTATAAATGGTTCGTGCTATAAAAATAAAAATATTATTTTTAGTAAAATAATAAAGTTCTAGAAAATTTTGTTAAAATATACTTTAATACTTATATCTAATTTTTTTCTAAATTTTTAAATTGCTGGCTTACAAACATTGATTTATAAAAACAGTATTTAAAATAATTAATAATTTGGATTTTATTAGCTTGGATGTTTGAAAATTGTTGAACATAGTAGGCACAATATTAAAAATGACATGAAAAAAGAAAATGAAAATATTAAGAAGAACCTTGATTAGTAATAATACGAATGGCTTTGAGGTAAGCCTTAAGAGCAGGCTGTGGCTCTTGAACCTGCAAAATTCTGGCATATTCAAGCCAGGCCTCTATATCTCGTGGAAATTTATCAGTTACCTAAATATACAGATATATTTTTGATATGTTAATATGTAAATTTCATATTCATACAAAATTTCACATAAAGGTAAACTTGATAACTATTTGAGGCTAAAAAGTCAAACCGCCGTTATAAATTTGGAAAAAAGTACTTTGTGCGAGTCAATATAACAGTATTTAACAAGATTTTAGTTTTTCGTTGATAATGCTCCAACAAGTTATTTAAACTGCGTTGTATTTTATAATTTAAATGTATTTCAATATAAGCTTAAAAATATAGAAACAGGTAAAACAAATAAATCAGCGTTTGGCCAGTTTATGACGAATAAACTTTGGACCAGATTGAGTCAAATGATTAAAAAAGAAAGCACAAAATTCTAACCAAAAGTTTATTGTTAATATTTGTCCTAATTTAACAAATATCAAATACAAAAATATCATAGAATTTTGTAAAAACAATTTATGGGTAATAAATTAAAATATATTTATACGGTAAAAACTTGTCACTTATTTAATTAAAATGGCATGCATATTATAAACTTAAAAGTTATGTAAGGTTTATTTATAACTATCTATAAAAAAAACTTAATTGAAACATAAATCATATTTTAAAAAAGTTTTCAAAATACACCTTTTTCAAATACATTCGCATGTTTTGAGCTTTCTTGGCAAGAAGTGGGTTAATGTTCTTACAATCTTTTAGGCTTGCACTAAGGTTGGCCAAATCCTTATTGGCAGCTTGAACCGATTTGGTTTGTTGCGAGGAGGGAATCATTAACAAAGCGTTATTTACCTCAATTTCGGTATCTAAAATAAAGAAAAAAAAATTAAAAAACAAAAAATCAAAGTGGATATGCAAAAGGAAAGATATCTAAAAATGATTATTTAATTACAATTACAAATCCTTAATGCATATTCCTAATCCTTACTTATAAAAACATATATAAATATGGCGGGTTACAAAATAGTACAAGCAATTTTAATATTTATATAAATAAAATTCAAATTTGGGTTACTTGAGCCACCTGATCCTGCATTAGGTGAGAACAGTTGATCGTAATATATGCTGGCTAGAATTTTCATGGATTCATAATTTTCCGGTTGAATTTTCAATATTTTCTCGAAGCAAAGGGCAGCCTGTGGTAACAATATTAAATAAGGATAAAAAATCTGCATTTAATTATAACATCAGCAAATATATGGTTAAAATTCGTTAAAAAAAAGTATTTTTCCGCTTTAAAAAATAAATCGTATTCATAACCGTATTTCTAGTTGCATTTATATGTTATTAAACTAAAAATATTAGTATAATTTTGAAAATATTAACATTATCCAAGTCGCCTCTATGTATATACATTTGTCCTAGCCCATAATAAGGGAGCAAAAAGATCCCAGACCCGGGAGTGTTTATGTCCTGTTGACTGGAAGTTGGAATAGAGGCAGCGAATTGAGTTGATTGATAATAATATCTTTACCACAAAATAATATATTAGAAAGTTAATAAACATGTGTATCAGAATTTGTATAATATTTCGTTATGAGGTTAAATAAAATAATTAAAATTAAATTAACATTATATAATTTTAAATTAAATTATGCCTAAGGCTCAATATTAAAACTAAATTATAAAAATGTCTAAATTCAAAACAGCCCAAAATTTTTTTAACCTTTAAAGATTTTGCACTTAAAAGAGTTTTGTAACAAAAAACTATTTAAAACAGGTTAAATATAATTAATAAAAGTTCAGAAACAAATATTATAATTTTATTTACAATGAAAAAAAAAGTAAATAGCATATATGTCTCACAATTATAAATTGTCAATACAAGCCCAAATAATCAAAAAACCTAAATGCTTGATCATAATTCGCTGTAGCATGAAAAGCCCGTCCTAATTGGTAACAGCTCTCAGCTCGAGTGGCATCTTTAAAGGCATTCGAAGTTATTTCAAAACTCGAAGCAGCTTTGTTTGATGTGGTCAGTATAGAAGACCCGGCGGAGCTATTTAATAGCAAATCCATTGCAGTGTTTGCACCAGCATTAGAGGTGTTAGTGCTGCCTACATTTTCAGAATTTCGGAAAGCTTGAAAAGCAAGATGAAAAACTTTTTGGTAATCCTGTTGGCACGGGGTAAAATGTAAATTTTAATGACCAGATATAATATATTAGGCAAATATTGATAGCATTAATAGAAAGCACATCAAAATTTTTTAAAAGTTCTAAGTGGGTTTATACTTTTTTAAAGAAAAAGTGGTTTGCAAGATGATTAAGGATAGTTGGGTTTGACGAATCTAAGGAATATGCCTTGGAAAGAATTTGAACCCCATTCTTAACTCTATCTGGAGCTTTGCTATTAAGTTCAAGAATAGCTAGACCAATAAGTGCACCCAAACAATTGGCATCTAACTGTAGGGTTCTTTGAAAAGCCATTCTGTCATATAATAAAAAAATTAATTATTGAAGAATAACTAAATTTAGGGCATGACATTAAATTTCAAATACTTATTTTATTAATAAAGCTTAAAACAAATACTTAGCTAACTTAGACTTAAAAAATCAATCTTAAAATGATTAAAATCATGTACTTTGCTTTTTCATATCTTTGAACTCTAAAGAAGCAATGAGCCATTCCAAGTCTAATATCTGCAGGACACTTTGGATTAACTCTAAGAGCTTTTTTGTAAAATGCCAAAGCAGCTTTGAATTCCCTTTTGTAAAAGCAATAACAAGCTTTGCCTAACATTGCAGGAATGTTATTGGGGCTCTGTATGTGAATTAATAAAATTTCAAAAACAAAAATAAAACTACTAAAATAATTTTAAATATCATACCTGATTTAAAACAAATGTGAATTGGGCATCCGCCTGATCCATCTTATCTCCTTCAAGCAAGCAAAAATAAGCTCTGCCTAAAAGATGATTCTAAAAATTCTTAATCATGAGATAATTACTTGATCATACATAATAATTTTATCAGCAGTTGTATACAATAATGTAGCTTGGGTTAATAATTCTTTCCTCTTTTTTTCATCCATATCATTATTTCTGCAGGCATGAGCTTTTGTCAGATAAAAAGCAGCCAAGGTATCTAATGCCCTCATTTGATCTTTTTCAAAATCAGCATAGTTGATATTAGCATCTGCCTGAGCAGATTCTAGTACTCTAACAAATTCAGCCTCTTGTCCTCTCCTATAATACTCAATCTTTAAACATTATATAATCACAATTTACAGCTATATTCACCCATATATTTAAAGGGCAATTCTCCTGCAGCAAAATTTGCAAAAGTTCATTCACATCAGATATTTGTTCAAGGTTGATCTCAATAATCTTAACATTTAAAGATATATAAAATTACCTCATCGCTATCTTTTAATGGAATCTCAATCATGTTTTTTTTTTAAAAAATAAAAGTTAATAGAAATTTTAAATAAGGGTTTTAGGTACTCGGAACTCTCTTATAAAAATGACGTCATTTTGTACAATATCTGTGATGTACAATATCTGTGCTTTTTCTTGGTTCAAGAACTATCACCCTTTTAAACTATTTTAATGTCATAAACCATCATCATATATATGAAATATGTAAACTAGTTGATTTGGTTAAGGATATAATTGCTGTATTATGAAGAAATATCTCATGCGCCATTTTGCTTTTTATAGCAGAGTCACTCCAATCGGGTTTTATATTATTGTATCATCTGTTTGAAATCAGATGGAAAAATATAACGTTTTTTTAGTGATTTTCATTATAACACTATATGTAAACTATACATTTCAACACGATAAGCATGCTCCCACCAAAGGTCAAAAGCCAAAACAACACGAACATGGAGAAAGAAATTTGCATCCAGAGCATGATGAAAAATTTGTATTTACTAAGGAAAAACATTTTCATAAGGATCATGAACATTTCAATAATGAAAACAATCATATGCATCATGAGAATGAAGGACGCCAATCTCATAATAATGCCAAGCATAGCCAGGGGCATGAGCATCATCACCATCATACACATTCTCATTCACACAAAAATATAGAGGGAAAGGTTGACATGCAAGTTTGTATCAATGCTGTGCTTTCAACTTTACTTATTAGCATTGCACCCATTGCAGTGATTTTCTTGATGCCTAATTACTTGATAAATAAAATGGGTGAAGCATCTCCAGGTTTAAACATCTTGCTTAGTTTTGCAGCTGGGGGTTTGCTAGGTGATGCACTCTTGCATTTAATTCCTCATGCCTTGCTTGAATATGCAGGTATTCATATCTTATTAGTTTACATATAAATACATAAGTATCATATTTATTTTTTTTTAATTTAGAGTCTCTTACAATAGATCCATCTCATGCAAGTTATGAATCTGAAGTTGAAAAGATTTATAATATTGTGGGAATCAGGGTACTTAGTGGAATACTTTTGTTTTTAGCAGTTGACAAAGTCATAAGAGCCATGAAAATTGGGAGTCATTCACATCACCATTCACATGATAATTTCAAGAAAATTGAGGATTCAGGCAATTTTTAATTTTGTAAAGTTTATAATTTATTAAATTTGATTTTAAATTTACAGCAAATATTTAAGCAGAAAAAGGTAATTGTTTATTTAGTTATTTAAATATGCATTAGTTGAACGTCAGAGCACAACTTCATCCACTATCTCAGAGGCTTCCAAAATATCAACTCCTTCAATTGATTACCCACTGACTGAAGAAGCAAACTTAGAGCATGATAATGGCAATTCTGATAATCAAAAAGAGGATATTTTAACTAGTATGTAGCAATTTTTCAAATAAAAATTTTTGATGTAAAAATTGCCTTTGACAGTTAAAAAATCTTTTTTTTTCTAAAACAACTAAAATAATCTTGGTCAAAAATTGTGCCCTTTGATGGGGTGTAGAATATTTTGTATAACTCAATTATGTTGGAAATGATATAATTAAAATTTTTACAAATTCGACCATGGGCCTGGCTGTTTGGGTCCTTATTATCATAAATAAACTCCTTTTTAAGTTTTCCTTACCTTAAATGCTTTCTTAATTATCAAATATCATTTGTATTATATAATTTCAAAGGCAATAAACTAAAAAATTTTATTAAGATGATTTAAACAAAAACAAAGGACTCGCCCAGATATATGAGTGCTTTTTAAATAACGTTTATTAAAAAATTTTAATGATTACGATTTATATATCTCAATGTCGTAGTCCATCTTTTGTGATATATAATTTAGAGTTAAGTCGTTGTTTATAAATTTGAGGGTGAAATTGATATTTAAGTGCGCCCTGAATTTTAGGCCGTGAAATTTTTACCTCTATTATGTTTAGAAGATGTTGGTCAACAAATATCAATTCTGAAAAATAAGTTTATTAACATTAAAACATACATCCTCACGATGGCCCCATCTCATGTATATTTTCCATATTTCGTAGCTTCTTTCGCCTTCGGCTCTAAATTTGTCCATATTGAAAAATGGCCTTTTTGACCAAATTGACAGATTTCGCGACCTCAATACCCTAAAAAGAAATAAAAATTAAAGATTTTTTTTTCACATAAAAATCCATTGAAACTTATATTTATCATCTTAAATAATGAGAAATAAAATTTTTTAGTATACTAAGCAAGCTCTTATATCAGCATTTAAATAATACAAAATATTTCGCGTCCATTCTTAAATACGACACGATATAAAATTGGTTTAAAAATATTGTTTTAAGTATGAATTCAACAATTTAGCATTGGTAAATATGCAAAAAAAAGTTCAATTTATTTTTGTTTTTGAATCTTTATAGCTTATTTAATTGAGTAGAAAAAATGGTAAATGGATTTGAAAATTCTTAATATGGCAGTTTCTATAACTATTAAAAATTTGTTGACCTGTGGAATGACACAAATTTTTCAAAAAATACATAGTCAAAATATATTTTTCTCTTCTAGAAGGCGGACTTAGGCAAAGACGGGCTAGTAATAAAGCTGGCGATAACAGATTGAAAGCTCGCCATATCCCTTCCGAATCGGGTGATGAGGAAATCGATCAAGGGGTTACTCATTCAGTGGACTCAGAAAAAGAAATGATTGGTTTTTAATTTATATCATATCGCATATTTCAAATTAGAATGTCAAATTTTGAAAATAACAAATTCTTTGTTTTTTTTGCCGAAAAATAATTTAACAAGGTATTTTTAATATAGATTAAAAGAAAAATTTATTACGTCTTATACATCTTAATATAATATAACATTTTATCAAAAAACGACTTTGCTCCTATTTTTTCTTTATTTTAATAAATACAAAAATAAATCTTCAACTTGCAAAAAAAATAAAAGTCCGTTTTAAAGGTCATCTGCTATAAATTAATTTTTATTTGTTTATTTTAATTTCCACAAGGTTTAGTAGTTTTCTTGAAATATATGATTAAGATATACTTGTGGCATATACATTGTTTCTTTATACAGAAGAAATTCGCAAGATAGGTTTAAAAACCTCGGCTTACCTTAATCTTGCAGCTGATTTTGCTCACAATTTCACAGATGGATTGGCCATTAGTGCTTCTTTTATGGCGGGAAATTCTGTCGGTAAATATTTTTAAAATTTTTTAAGGCATATATTAATTGTTTTCATGAAAATTTTTTTTTAAACATATGTTTAAAAGATATAACCTAGCTCAACTTATAAGATTTAAAACAAGTATACATCTTATTACTATCAATATTGGTCAAATTTTCCCTTTTTTGCGCGACAAATATTTGCCCCCGCAGTTATAAGTCGCAGAATTCAAAATATCACTATTATAACTATATTTACATGAACGTTAATTTAAACTTAAACTTTTAAAAAGTTAAATACTTGACCTTTTTTAAGTAGATTCGTAAGTTTTTGGCATTCCAACGACGCTTTAAAAATATCATGTGTGAAGAATTAAAAAAACTCAGGCTTGAATGTTTCAAAACATAAATATGGGCAATTTAAAAAAACTTGTGTTATTAATTCAAAAATTTAGCTAAAATAGTATTAAACTGATTAAAATTCAATAAATTAGCATATTACTTAGCTAAAAAATAACAAAAGCAATGGTATCATGAACAAAAATGTGAAAAGGGAAAACAAGTTGCGACAATTTCTCAATATTGTTTATTAAAAAAAAAGGTTTTAAGTTATAATTAGATGGGCTAAAATTATGGCTTTAATTTATAGTCAAACTAAATTAATTTATCATTGAAAAAATATTTTTAATATCTAGTTTTAAGTTTCAAATTTGCAATAAGTGTCACGTTATGATTAGCGTATTCTAAAGGAAAAAATGGAAATTCGGACATATAGTATGTTCTAGTCTAAATTTTACTCTTTTGGATTTGTATAGTAGTAATATATTTTTGTATGGTTCTAGGTATATTAGCAACAAGCACTATACTTCTCCACGAGGTGCCACATGAAATCGGTGATTACGCCATATTAATTCAATCGGGGTGCTCAAGAAAAAAGGTTCTATTTTGTTTTTCTTTCAATATAATATGTTAGGTCTATATTGCTCAAATTGGTTAAAAAAATTTATCACCTAAAAGATTGGACGCAAAATGTTATTTAATAATTTATAAAAAAAATTAAATTTAAACTAGTTTAAATTTGTTAACTTGTCCAGAATATTTCTGCAATATTGTTTTTAAGTATTGAGGTCACAAAAAGTCACTTTTAGCCTTTTGCAATATGTTTTAATGTTTACACGGGAGAATTGACTGGCGAAAAAGGTTTGAGATATAATTAGGCCCAGTAGTTTAAATCATGCTTACTAGCGCATAGGTTTACGCGAAAAATTTAAATTTTCTACAATGACCCTGGACACTAAAAAAAATAACATATACGATTTTTACACTGTTTAGTAAAGAATTTAGTAATTACAATTCCGGGTTTAGTTTTTTTACCTTCGCCTTCAATTTTTATGTTGGGTCTAAAGTTAAAAAAAAAATCTAAACAATAGATTATGTAACTATTTATTAACGAGTTTATGAATTAATAAATTTAAAATATTTTAATCTCGTTTTTATAAAAAAAATTATTTAAACTGAAGAAGGTAACCACTTGTTACCGAAATATTTTTATTTTATTTATTATTTATTTTCAATTATGTAACATTATTTATTAACGAGTTTATGAATTAATAAAGTTTAAATATTTTTAATCTCGTTTTATTTTATAAAATGTTTTTAACCCTCTGGAAAAATGGCTAAGGAAAATTTAAAAAAAAAGGATTGACAATAACAAACAAAGTAGGACTAATTTAAATGATTCTGTATTTTTTGTAGTCAGGTATTTAAAAAAAAATTCTCTAACTAGCTTATGTAACAAAAACCGCGTTTAAACTTAGCGCCGAGACCTAAATTTTATATGCCTACATAACCATGATTAAAATTTGTTGCAAATAAAGAAACTTTTCATTAAATAACATAAGAAAACTTGCAATAAAAACAAAAGTTAATTTTGAACGTGTATTGTTTTATAGCACTTTATAGTCTATTTGCAAATATAATTTTTAATTGTGCATAAGTATTATATTATATATTTCAAACACAAAATCATCACAATATCATTTAATTTATAAAAAAATTTGCTTAGGCCGTTGCTTTGCAGTTTTTGACGGCGATAGGAGCCTTAACGGGGACCGTTTTAGGCTTACTTTCGAAGCATTATTTTCATCAATTTATCTCAACCCTTTGGATCTTGCCCTTCACGGCTGGAGGTTTCATATACATCGCTACCGTAACTATCTTACCCGAACTGCTTAATAATTCTGAATCTTCCTTGCAAAAATGTAGTCTTTGGCAAACAATTAAAGAATTGTTGGCCCTTTTGCTTGGAATCCTTTTTATGGTTGTGCTAATATATTACGAATAGTCTAAGATTGTTTTAAAAATTTAATCGCATACATCTTCAATATATTAATATTTTAAATTGCCCTTAATGTTTAACATTACAATTGCAAATATCATTTTTAAAAAGCTCTTTCATAATTATAAATCTTTCTTTTGTATGAAACAGAGCTCATTATAATTGTTTTGGTTAGGTTATATTGAACTTTATTTTTAAATTTTCTTTTTATTAAATATGATGGCTTTAGGCTCTTTAATCAATTTGTAAATAACCTATGATGACCTATTTTATAAATTTTTTCTACTATTTTTATGTTTTTGGACCCATATCATAATAAATGGCTCATACAGGAGACTAAGTTCACTTATGCATTTTAGGCAGTGTCCTATATCCTTTTTAAAAAATCTTGAATTTGTGGTAGTGATATAGGACACGGCAACAAAACCCCCAAAATAGTCTTTAATAACGTCTGCAATGTTAATTTCCTATTCTTTTAACCTTTATTTTTCAATATTTAATTTTGCTAGTTAATATAAATCTAGTTGCAAATAAGTTAAATGATACATCTTCTGCAACAATTTATATTAATTACAAACGCT
Organism: Acutogordius australiensis; assembly: GCA_030555515.1. Classification (NCBI taxonomy): domain Eukaryota; kingdom Metazoa; phylum Nematomorpha; class Gordioida; order Gordea; family Gordiidae; genus Acutogordius; species Acutogordius australiensis. The sequence goes on along the minus strand of CM060242.1, from coordinate 33,374,640 downwards.
ATTATATTTATTTATTCATTACACAAATTTTTAATCCCAATTAATGTTTTTAGCCCGGGTAAGGGTTTTTTAATTATTTTTATTATGCATATTTATTAAGGTGATATATATGTGTAAATTGGTATAATTTTATTATATTTTAAGGTAATAAATAAAACATAATTTCTAAACAATGAATGTTACATGTAAATAAATATACATTAAATTATAATTTTTTGAGCATATTTCTTTTTTCCGTATCAGGTCAGACTCTAAGTGGTCATCGTCTATATTGCGTTTTAATAATTTCCAGCACGAAACATAGCAATTTGTTAGTTGTTGGTACGTGTTAATTGTTTGCTAGATTTGCCAGTAGATTTGGGCATTTTCTTATCCGTATCATCTTCAAGATCTTTCTCCTTGTAATAATGGGGGGCCACTTCGAGTAACCATGAATTCTCGATTTCTATTACCTGTATGTAAACAAATTAAATGACATTATTTGTCATGTAAAAATTTAATTAATGTGGTGTATGTCGCTTGGGTAACACAGGTCAGATATAAGTTTATGAAAGCATAAAAGCAAACATGCCCATGATGGCCTATCTCAGATATAATTTCGGTTTTTTGTAGTTTCTTCCCCCTTTGGCTCCTTAAATCTGTCAATATCGAAAAAATGGTTATTTTGACCAAATTGACAGATTGTGCGACATCAAGAATACCCTAAAAAAAATTCAAGAATCTTCTTTTTAATTCAAATGAGAAATAAAATTTTTGAGTATATCAAGCTCTTACATCAGCATTTAGATAATACAAAATATTTCGCATCCAAAATTAAACACGACACGGTATATTATCGGTTTTTAATAAAAATATTTGAAGTTTATTAAAAGTTTAGCTGTTGTGCAAAAAAAAATAAAATTTATTTTTGAATTTTTTTTGACATTATTTCTAAAATTTTCATTGAATAGCTGACTAACTAAGTTAGAATCGGAAAAACAGTAAACGGATTTGAAAATCCCTAAGATGGCAGGTTTGATCTTCGTAGTTAGCTCATAACTTTAAAAAATTTGTTGACCTGTGTAAAAATTCTACTATATAAAACGAAAAAAAATTAGTTATGGAAATTATATGGGTTCTAAATTTCAACGTACTAAAGCTACAAAAAAAAATAATAGAATTTTTTATATATCAATTTTTTACGAGGCGGAATGAAAAAACTTACTTGTCTCATGTATTCTTTAGATGTAAAAACAAGCTCGTAGTAGATGACCCATTTAGGATTAGATTGAAACAATGCGCTATTAGGGTGTATTAAAACGCCAGTTGTGCTTATGTTATTGTATTTAATCGTTGTTTTATACGTTCCTTTGTCTGTAAACCGGGCTGTGTGGTAAAAGAAGCCAGCGGCAATTGCCTAATAATATGGATAAAAAAAACCATGTCATGTTGTATCATTTTTGTTTAAATTAGAATTCATTCCCAAAATTGATAAAAATTATACTTGATTTATGACTTGCCTTGTATTAAAATCACAAATATTAAACATTTGAGATAAAATTATTTAATACATTGACAAAACTTAAAACATTATAATGTAGTATATTTTTTGATTAGGGAGCAGTAAAATTGCTATGTGGCGACGTCCATAACCCCTAGGATTAATAGAAGTGCGTCTCTTCGCCAATAACATAACATTCATTGGAAATAAAGCGCAATTCCTAAATATTACAGCGTGAGCTTTCAACCTCGTCTAAAATAGAAGGCTTTATGTACCCTTGCCCTACATCTTATGAGACGGCATGCCCGTCAGGAAATATGAATAATGTGCAAAGTGAGTTTTTATTTTCGTAAAATAAAATTCTAAAAATTTCATTTTGTATAAAAATGCATTTTTCGTAAAATCGCCAAATTATTTTAAAAGCACATAAAACACTTTTTCTGAAATAAAAATTAAAAATTTTTTTATATATAAAAAAATAAATTTTGAAAGTGTTCAGAATTTTACACTTTACACACGTGTCCATAATCATGAAACATATTTGAAAACCTTCCTGACGGCTATATCATCGATTTCTTCGTTATTAGGGTTAGTGAGTTGAGCGAGGGCGGCAGGATCGGAACCCTTAGCGGCCAGTTCGGCCTGCGTGGGTGGAAAGTATATTTCGATGCGTTCTGCCAGATACAGCAATTGGTCTCGGACTTCCCGCACCTTACGCATTATGCGGTATTGTATAAAATTTTCGTAGCACCAAGAGCTTGCGTATTCAGTGTCTGCCCACTATATAATTTGTTTAAACGGGCGTTAATAAATTGTTGTTGGTAGTAATTAATTAAATTTAGTCATCATTAAAGAAAAACTTAATTTATAATTTCATTCAAAATATCAAACTTATCATGTAATTCAGAAAACACACTTCTTTGATGAATTTTAAAATAAAATAATTAAATAATTTTTTGATTATTAACAAAATTTAAAATACATCGATATAAAAATGATAAAATAAGTATCTAATAAACAATTTAAGTTTACACTCAGTCCAACAATTATATCATTTGCCATACTTTAGACTTTTAGTATAAATAAAAAAAATTGTAATTTTGCAATGAACCTAAACTTTCTAATAAAATAATTTAAACAGTTTAGGTTAAAAAAATTATTAATTCGTACTTCGTTATAAACTTTGAGAAGAGATAAATGATCTCCGTGGGGTGAAAAAAAATTCTTTCGTGCCGCATCGGCAAATAGAATTTTGTCCTTGGGACGGTAAAATATGGAATTGTTGATGGAAAGCATAGCTGCTACCGTGATGATATGAGAAACGCATTTATACCTACAATGTATAGAATTTTAATCATATCAAGCTAAATACACCATTTCATATTTATTACTCTGATAAAGTAATAAATAATGATTGATGTAAACAAACATAAAACACGATATTTTCAACGAAAATAAAAAAAAAATTATATATTCGGTTATTTGCTAAATTTATACATTAGGAAGGATTTATAAAATTATACCTAGCCTAAAATGTATTGGGTAAATATTTACTCCAAGAACCCTTATTTCACAAAATTATATTTATAAAGAAAAATAAATCGAGCCAAAAGCAATTTTTCGCTTTTATAACAACATAAGATATAAAAAATTAATAATATAATCCTTAATGCCATGAGTCAGTTAAAAGTTATTAATATATGAAACTAGGTAAAATACCTATGCGAAGCAAGTATCATTTTTGACATCATCGGGTCAAGCGGAAATTCCGCCATTTTTCGCCCGGTTGTAGTTAGTTGACCGAGATGATTTACAGCCCCCAAGGCATACAATTGTTCAAGGGCGGTGACCAATGATTCCTGAGGTGGAGGATCGAGAAAATCAAAATGAAGTAAATCATCAATACCAAGGGATTTTAACATAAGCACAACGTTTCCAAGGTTCGTGCGTTGAATCTAATTATATTATTATATATTGTATTTATGAATTAAATATCAAAGTATTATTAAAATTTATAATTGTAAGAATCAATGATTAAAATAAATTTTGTAGTCCCGAGGTAAACTTAAATTGTGTCTACAATTAAAACTAAACACGATAAATACTATATGTCAACACAAATAAAAGATACGTAAATATAATTTATAAAATATAATCATTTATAGCATAAATTTGAAAGATTTCAAACTTCTGGAATATTATCATCGGGAAGTTCGTTCTCGTAAGCCCAAGAGGTATAAATCCTGAAGCATTTACCAGCGGCAACTCTGCCAGCCCGCCCAGCCCTTTGGTTAGCTGACGCCTAACAAATATATTAAATATAATTATTTATATACACATAGAAACGGAGGTGAGTTTTATTGTAAAGAATAAATCAGAATTGTTACTCATTTTTGAGCCAATTGTTTATTTTTACACTAATAATGTTAAATGTAAGGTTTCAGCCAAAGGTAATATTTCATTACCCACTAATCACGCCCCCCTACCCCACCAAATTTTCACGAGCAAAAATGAGTTTTGCCAATAATTTAATTTCACAGCTGTGAAATTTAGTTAAATGAATTGATAAATTCTGCAATAAAAAACGACCGAAACCTTATTAGGCAATTTAATAATGGTATTTAAGAAGAGAAACTAAAAATATTTAATTTGAAATACCTTTGATATGGGTATAACGACTAACGATTCTAGCCCACTACGGGCATTGTAGGATTTTTGTTTACAAAATCCGGGATCAATTACGTAGATAACACCGTCGATAGTAAGGGAAGTTTCGGCTATATTGGTACCCAGAATAACCTAAACACACAATAATTATATATGAAGTAAATGTAAAGCACTGAATTTTAAACTAAAAACTGTAGTAAAAAATTTAACAGGGCGGGTACTTTATTTATTTAATAAAATCTTACAGTTTTCTGGTCATGTTGCTTCTTTTTTTTTCATATTAAATTTTTAAAAAAAGCCGGAGAGATTAAAACTGCCATCTTAAAGATTTTCAAATCCATTTGCTGTTTTTTCTAATCAAACTTTTTAAGCCAGATATAAACATTGTAAATTTTTGATAAGATTATTAAACAAGATTCAAAAACAAAAATAAATTGAAATTTTTTTTGTATATTAACAACAGCTAAATTGTTAGATTCAAACTTCAATTAATATTTTCATTAACCTCGATAACATATCGTATCGTATGTAGGTTGTGATGCCAAATATACTCTGTTATTTAAATGTTGATGTAAGGGCTTGATTAAATTTAAAATTTTATTTTTCGTTATTTGAGATAAAAATTTATGTTACATGTGTTGATAAAAAGATTCTAGTATTTTTTCTTTTTAGGGTATTCTCGAGGTCGCAAACCGGTCAATAAGACCCTTTTTTCGATATAAACGGAGCCAAATCTCTATAGACGAAAGAAACTAAGGGAAAATATATAGAAGACAAGAACATCATGATGAACACTTCAGTATCAGCAACTTCTTTTTTTCAGATTCACTATGTATTTTAATTATTCTAGATTTTGAGTAAAAAAAACTACCTTCCTGGCATTAGGAGGTGTAGGTTCAAATATACGGGCTTGCATTTCAGAGGGTAAATTGGAATAGATCGGAAGTATAATTAGTTCTTTAATTTTGTTGGCTAGCTTTCGGCACTTTTCCTAACAATAAAGTTGAAATGGTTATCTGTAAATTTCTTCCCAGTATTTAGATAAAAAAAAATAATGGATTTAAAAAAATAAGAAAGGCAATTTTATCTTCAAAAATTAAAATTGACCTTAATAAATAAATATCAAAAAATAAAACAAAAAAATTGTTAATTTACCTTATAATGGTACACAAATCACCATGTAAATTTATATAAAAAAATGTAATAAGCATTTAAACAAAATCCTCTGGCCCTACTATTTATACAATTTGTTAATATTAAGCAAAAAAAATTTTAAAAAAGGCTTAAAACTACATATGTAACCTAATTTTAAAGCACAATTTTTGTAACAAAAAATTTACTGTTAGTATTTCTTGGACGCATTCTATTTCCTCCTGACCGGCCAGGAAGACCAAAATGTCACCAGGAACAGGTTGAGTAACATGGATTTGCAACGTAGTAATAACAGTAGCCTCGAGGTAATCAGCCTCTGGGGCTTTGGTGTAATAAATATCGACCGGGTATCTCCTACCAGGGATACGAAAAATGGGGGCGTCATCGAAAAACTATACAAAATCGGTCAAATTTAAAGAAAATTGTTCTCTCTATTTTGCAGAAATATAAAAAAACCTAGATATCAAAAAGAGATTGGCTGCATGTACAGCTTTAAATAATATGATATTATTAATATTTTTGTTCTACATTGCTTATAAACGGCATTTTATCGAAAATATAAAACATAATCGTATTTTTATGTATTTAATGGCTTTAAAATTAATTTTTTAAGCAAAAAAGTTAAAATTTTGTTTTTCTGTGTTAGTTGAATACAAGAAGAAAATACTTTGAAAGTCGTTTTTTGACAACATGCAGTTTATAGATTAGGTGTATAGAACCTACTTGAATTAATAATATATTATTTGTTTAAATCTATAAATGTGAAGTGTTCTAAATTTTTTCAGCTATTAAATTATTTTATAAAGAAATTTTTTGTTTTTTCAAAATATGACTATGAAAAGGCCTTTACATAGGAAAACAATTTTAAATTTTTTTGCAAGAAACAAAAATTTATTTTGAACATGCCCTAAGGAAATGTCGAAAAAATGTTAATAAATTTTTGATATAAATTTAAAGTTTTTTTCTGAACATTTAAAAATTATATGCAATTGGAAAACGTTTTTAAATATATTGCAAATCAGTAAAATAAAAATGTATAGAATCAATATAAAAAAACATTTGTTACTTGTGAAAATTTTTGGGCATCTAGTGTTGCACTGGAGATGATAAGTTTAAGATCGGGCCTGAATCTGGCAACGTCCTTGACCAGACCAAATAAAATATCGGTATGGAGTGTCCGTTCGTGAGCCTCGTCAATGATTAATACTCTAGTGATAAATAAATGTAAAAATCACCTTGTTATATGATCGATTATTTCTAATACATGACCAAAAAAATAGAGTTTTATTGTAAATATTACCTAAAAAAAAATAACAATAAAATAAATAGCTAGAACTTTCTATATATTTATATAACCACTTCTATTAAATTTACAAATATAGCATTTAGAAGATAGAAACGAAAAGATAATTAGTATTAATCTTTTTTTTTATAAGAGTTAGATAACACAAATTGACCAAAATCTATAAGTGAAAAGAGAAAATTATGACAATCGGGGAAAAACAATTTATATAATAGCCTTAACTCATATATTTTTTTCAAATTTCTTTAAAATTTGGTTATTATTAAATAAAAATCGTGAAAATATTGACGAGACCTCGAAAATACCTAAAGTAAAAATTTTAAAATTCTCATATTATAATCCCTTTTAATTTTTATTTTTTACCTCAAATAAGGAGGAAAAAAATTGATAAGTATAGTTCTTATATCAACATTTAGGTGTTATAGATTATCTGGCACCCAACCTAATTTTGAAGTATGAATTAAGTAAGCATGGCTGTTTTATAAAAATTTAATTATTTTAAATTTATTTTGTTTTTAAATCTTTTTTAACATTTTTTCAAAAATTCCAATATTTATAGGCAGACTTACAAAGTTTGATTAGAAAAATAAACAGTAAACGGATTTATAAATCCCTAAGATGGCAGGTCTAATCTCTAAAATTACTTCATAACTCTCAAAATTTGTCCAGTATAATAATATACAGATGTGAACTTCAAAACGATATCAAAACCACATTAATAACACTTCCAAGAGTAAATAAAGCATAATTTTAAACGTATCAAGTCAAAAAATTTGGTATTTACGAATATTCTGCCAGGTCAGGCGTATTCAAAAATTCGCGTAGCAAGATACCATCCGTCATGTATTTGATAATGGTTTGCCCGGGTGTGGTACAATCTTCAAACCGGATCGAATAACCGATTCGGTGACCGAGTCGGCTACCGGTCTCAACTGAGACCCGGGCCGCGACGCTCATGGCAGCTACTCGCCGAGGCTGAGTACACCCAATCATTTTGGTGTCGTTGTGAGTGTAGCCCTACACGATAATGGCAAAAATAGATGCCAATATACATAGTATTAGTTGTAAAAATATTATTTTTTTAAACTAGAAAAATTTATTTCGTAATTATTGGTATATAATTTATGAATTCTTAAAAGGGTGTAATTTATATAAGCACAATTTACACAAAATTCCCATGACTGAAATAGGTGGAGAGATTTTATTTAACTTACTGCCTTGATGAGAAAAAGAGCTAAAGAAACAAATTTTATATAAATTAGATAAACATGTTATTTATTTATTTAATATAAATCAAATGAGAGCAAATTGCTCGACAAATTTTAAGTTTCGATCAAAGTGTTGATGACCTATAAGATGAAAGGATAGAATTATGTGTCGTCATTTTAAAATGATTTACCTTATAGGGCAAGCTCAAAATTTTCCTACTCAAAAAAATTTAATTAAATATTATCTATATTTTTTTTTGTTCATTTTAAAAAATATTAAAAAAAATGAATATTACATTTTTACGACTAACCAGTCTTCTTTTTTAATATCCAACAAATTTAATTTAGCATGTCAATCCTCATCATGAAATTCAAAAACGTTTAGGTCTTATAAACATAAAAAGATTAAAATCTACAGAATTGGATATAAATTATAAATTTTCCTTTCAACAATTTCGTAAATTAAATCTATAATTTAAAAAAAAAAATTTAAAATTCTAAATCCAAAAATATATTAAATTAATACTTCATAGGAAATAAAAAAAATTTATAAAAAAATCTTTTATGATTAACGGCATTAATCCCTCAAAACCGTGATTAAAGAGTTTTCAAAAAAATTGTAATATATTCTTTAAAAAAAATATTAGAAATTAATCCTATTAAAATATTTCTGAGCTTATAAAATTTTCGAACTTTAAAAAAAAAGCTATTAAAAAAAAGCTTTTACACATAAAAAATTATATAACAAAAAAAATTATTTTGAAAGTGGCCAATCAATTGAAGACAAAATAATAATTTAAGGGAGAAGTACCGCTTCCATTAAGTATTGTGGCATTTGGGTTGTTTTCCCACTCCCAGTTTCACCTTCAACTATAAGGATTTGGTGTTCCTCAATAGCTTGCAATAGCTCATCCCGATAAGAATATATGGGCAAACTTTCTCTCGTCTCTTTTATATTCTCCTTTTTCCTGCTACCACTTGTGGGAGGTTCTTCAACCATCTAATATGTATTTGTAAAATTCAGAATTATTCAATATTTTAGATGTAACAAATTAACAAATATAAAAAGATTCAAGCATAATTTGTTATAAAATTACAAAACACTGACCAAAAAAGGTAGGAACGAACAGTTATTGAACAACAAAAATGAAAATCAAGATTTTAAATGTTTGTCGATAATATTTTTCGATTTGAAAATTAAATAATTGAAGCGTGTGTTTAAAAATTAATTTTTAAAAGGTAAAAATAAAAATCTCGCTTTTGTCGCTAAGATACTCGACATGTAACATATTGCAAAAAAAATTTCAATTCATATTCGACATCAGTCAAAAGTTTGATAAAGAACACTTGTCATCAAATAAATAACTATGGCCTATATTTTCAAAAAAAATCAACGGTCTATCAATATAATCAATGTGTTAGTATAATTTGCTCGTTTTCAATATAACTCGCAAAAAAAAAATTAATTTTTACAATTGACAAATTGACCAGGCTAAATAGGATTGGTAGATTATTTGTTTTCATATTATTTTTAATAAAAGGGAGCAAATTCGCGAGAAAGCGTTGCAATTTGCCATCTGCAATACAACAAATAAAGTGGAAAGATGGAAAATTTATATATATACCTTTTTGAATTGTTGAGCCCTCTTTATTTGTTCTTCCTTGGATATGGTGCCAGGCAGATTTAATCCCTTAACAAAATTCAGCTCCTCTTCAGGAACAATGATATCGTATTTTGGTTGCAACTAAATTTGTAAAAGTAAGATATAAAAAATATATATTCATAAAATTTTAGTATGCCAATAAACATCAAAGCATGTCTTAAATAAACTTATGTGTTTTTTTATTAAAAAATAAAAAATTTTTTTTCTATTTTAATTAAATGGGAGTTGAAAAATCGTTAATCGCTATATATTTTCAACAAAGAATTTCTTCAAAATAATATAAAACGAAATTGTAAGGTACATCGATGCAAAATAACATATTACTTTTCTGATATGTTTGTTTTGTACATATTTTGACAAAATAAAAATAAAAAACGCAAAAAACTTTTTTTTAATTATTTTAAAATTTGATTTTAACCGTTCCCTTGAATAAGTAAACAAAAAGTTAGTTTGATAGTTTTACATAAAATTTAGTATATAAAATTTATTATATAAAATTAAGTATATAAAATTTAGTTTATAATAACCTGCTGATACAAGGTCTCAGCATCCTTTGCTCCAAATTTGAAATCTGTGCCCGTCATTCGTGATTTTTCCCACACAGTTTTATATTGCTCTTCTTGTTGAGCCTTAGCTTTGTCGGCCCCTGCCATGGGCTTGGCAATTTCCTCGCGGTACTTTGGGAGCTCCTGAAGATAAATTTATAATTTTAAGGCTCTTTCAACAAAAAGAAGTAAACAAAATTTCTAAAAATACCTCATAATTAGAAATATTTATGTATAAAAGGTCAAACAAATCTCCAATCTTTTTAGCACGATTAATAATGGCTGAGAATTAAATGTATAATACGTTATACATAATAATTAATAATTAAATTTAAATAGGGTTTGAGGTTTCTTCCATACCTTTCGCCGGGCGCCATATCCGTTTAGGACTTTGACTCATAGTAGAATTTGCCCCGGCGACCAAAGTTTTTAGCCTAGGCTCTCACTTTAGGCACATTGTTAAGAGGGCCTAATGCCTTTATAGGCCACTCAGCAGCTTCAAAGTGATTGCACATGTGTTCATTTTTTCGAAGAAAAAAGATGTCTATGCACTAATTCGAACCCCAAACCTCCTGCGTATAAGACAGGAATGTTTGCCATTGAGTTATCTGAGCCGACATAATCCAATTAAGAGCAGATAATATGTAAAACCTTTTTAAACGATGGAGTTTCCTTTACTTCAGGCATATGATATCGCTGAACTTTTTCTATGTCTTCGGCATGTTGGTAATCCTTGGCTATTTCCAACACACGTTTTTTATACTGCAAATCGAGCTTTTCTTTTAAGGTTAACCTGTAATGATAATATCGAATGAATAAAAATCCAATTTAACCAGCGATCGTCAGGTGGGAAACATAAGTACTCCACCCCTATTTTTATTCATTTTTTAAATGAGCAACTATTATAAATTATTATAAAGGTAAATATATTCACAAATATATACTTGCAAACAAGCACTCGTTTTTACCTACGTGGCGAGTTATTAAAACAAATTAATAAAAATGAAATACAGATAATTTTATTATGCATACAAGAGAGCAAAGTTAAGACTCTTATTTAACATCCCATGGTAAAAGGTTTTAAAAAACTGTACTTGATTCATAGTAAAAATTGTATAGCTTGTATAATAAAATCATTATACCCATTATGTAATTTCAGAAACGGGATCGAGCCGGACAGAAATTACAAAGTTTAGGGCCGGCTTAAAGCTAATTATGTCGAGATCCTTAAGGCATACTAGATAATTATATCATATTTTACGTTGCATAAAAAGGCTAAAAATAATGGCCACAAACTAAAATATCATTGTAAAATGACTATATTAAGTATACTCGTCTTGCTCAAACAATATTTCCTCGTCTTTGAGGTCAGCCTCAAGCTCCTCCACTTTTTCTTTCTCTCGTTTTTCCAAATACCGACGTCGCGATTCGACCCTCAACTTGGGCAGTTGAGTTTGTTTAATTTCCAGGCCTTCTTCAGTTTGCGCGGCATGCGATGATCTCTATCGATAAATGTAAATAGAGGAATTAAAAGTAATCAACAGGCAAGTCTATAAATAATTGGGTGTACAGCTTATTATTTAAATGTACCTTGATAAATTAATACTATTATCGGTTCATTATTTTCCCCTTTATTTACGATTCCTTAAGCATGTTATAAACATTTTGAAGTCGAATATGTCAAAATAATGATTAAGATAGCAAAAATTAAAATAAAATATTTTAATTAATCTAAATTATAAATCTTTAACGAAAATAAAACATTAAACTTTTTAATTATAACCTAAATTTTTTTTGATTGTCGTTGTTTGGATTACACTGGACAACAAAAAAAAACTACATCCACAATTTTTTAAGGGTTTTGTAGAGAATTTTCTTGCGATAACGATCCCGGGTTTAGTTTTTTTCCTAAGGCCTCCAAATTTTATTAAACCGCGTCCAAAGTTCAGAAAAAAATTTAAAAATTTTTTTTTACTATTAATTCTACAAAAAATCTATTGGCATATTCAGATTCCTTATAAAAAAACATATCTAAAAAAGGTTATTACATAAATTTTTAGCAATTTACTTTCAAGTTATTTAGGATCAAAAAACGGAGTTTATGACAAAAACCACTAATTTTACAAAAATGTAAAAATAAAAAAAAATTAAATATTAAAAAAAAATTTAAACCCCTTACGTTAATAATGAATGTTTTCGTTATCTAAATATATTTTTAAACTTTTGTTACTACCCATAGGTTTTATGATATAGAAGCCCAAAATACCCCCAAAATTGAAAAATCTCAACTTTGACACCAAATAACTAAAAATCTGAGGCCTTGGCTAAAATTCTGATTTCATATTCGTGATCAGCGCCAAAAACTTGACCAAAACCATAGTTGCCATAAATGTAGCTTAGGGTCGCCCTAAATTTGTTGTCCAGTGTTATAATAAGTTAATAGTTTATAAATAGTGAATTTTACCAAGCTAAAAAATATAATATTTTTATACTATCTAGATTTAAATTTTAAGGTTATTAAAACGTTACTTTTTTTATTTTTCGACTTTTTTTTCATAGCAAACTTATAATAAATAGTTAATTTAAAAAATCTTAAAAAATGAAGACGCATAGATAAAGTCTCAATCTAAGTTAGTTGCTTCTCCTTTTTCAAAACTTAACAGGTCTAGATATTGATAAAACCTTAATGCCAGTTCAAAAAAAAAGCGAAATATTAAAATTTTATTTAGTTTGGCCTTATTGAATTAAATTTAGTGTAAATTTTTTGTAAATCTTAAAATAATGAAGCTCTTTATAAAAAAATTTTAAATTTGAAAACATCAGAAAATAAGTTTTTAAATAAATATAAAACAATATTACTAATCTACATTAGTTTTAATTACAAAAATATAATCAATAAATCATAAATAAAACTTTTTCAAATGTTATAAAGAGAACGATATTTATAATGTCTTAACAATGTTCAAGAAAATTTTAATCATTGTCTAATATGCTCATCTGTATAATTTTTCTGACAAAAAAATAAACAATTAATAAACTCCTCATTATATAAAATTAAAATTTAATCATAATCTCTGTAATTTCAAAAAAATTTATTACATTGTTAATTTGAAACAGCCATCAAACAGTTTGTTAAAATAATAAAATTAAACTAAAAAGTTACCTTAAAAACATTAGAGAACTTTATAAAAAAAACAGAAATTAAAACAGATAGAATACAATATAAATGTATGGTTTAAAGATTAATAAAAGAGAAAAATAAACAAATAAAAACATTATATGAAATGCAATTTAAATAATGAATAGATCCTACCATTTCCTCTTTTTTGCTTAAATCCTTTTCTTTGAGCCGTTTCACAAACGCATCTCGTTGCTTCATATCTAATTCAGTCTCTTCCTCCTTGCCTAGAGGGCCCATAATTTCTTCACTACCATTTAAGTCATGAACCATATTGGTATTCTTAATTGAAGACTCAGGATAATTTTCATAATCCTCGTTATTTGAATCAGCGGAATCTCTAAGGAAAAAATAAAATTGATAATTTAAAGACAAATTTCAAAAGATTCTGATTTTCTTATATAACATGGTTTCAGGATATAAAGGCAAATCAAATTAGAAAAATTACATAAATCTACAATATTTTATGGAAAATTTTTATGCTACAGCTAACAAAATTTACAAAATGGCTTCATCTTAAAATTTTTATTTTATTAAATTCAGTCAAATCAGAAAGCCCAAAAAAATAACAAAACATAAAATATGGCAGATTTTTTGCAACCTTAAAATTCAAAAAAAAAATAATTCTACATAACTTAATTTTAACTTAAATTCTTATTGGCATATTGACAAAATAAAAATATTATATAAAGTTAGTTTAAAATTAACAATTTGGTTATTTTAAAACAATTAACATATTTGTCTATAGCCGGCAAAAACTTACAGGAGTGTTAATGTTAAACATCTTATTAAGACTAGCCTTGATCTGATTAATTATATATAGCTGAAAAATTTGTTGAACAAATGATAAGAGTTAATATTTAGGGACTGCTAAAAAAGTCAATATTAAAAGACTGCTAAACAAGTTATATTTAATGAAGTTTTATTAGTCTAAAAATAATTGTAAAAATAATTACTGATCATCTAATTGATTATGTTGGATAACATCAGGCTCCTCTTCACTCTCATTTTCAATATCCTCCTCACCTTGTACCCATCTTCTGTATATTTTTTGTCTGCTAGTTCCTATTATTTTCACTTTTTTCTAAAGAATATATTTAAACTAATTAATTAATAAAACTGAAAAATCCACTTTTCTAAAATAATTTAAAAAAAATTGAACTTTATTTTTACTATTTAATATAAAGAAACAATACAAGAATACATCATAAAAATATGGTACTTTGGAGACAGAATCATTTTCTTCAAGTAAAGCATCATAATATTCATCATCAATTAGATGTTTAACTGTTGATTTTGTTTCTGTAGTTACATACATTTTTTTCTCCTTCACAATAACTTTTGCTGTTTTCAAATTCATGCTCTAATTTTAAGTAATTATTAAATTATACTCTCTCAATAAGCTGATTAGCAAATTCAACAACATTGTGGTCAACTTCTATTGTATTTGTGTCCCTAATTTTATCCACAAGCTGAGCTACATTTTCACTTTCCAAAGCTAATGACAATAGGTATTTACTTATGGCTCTATAATATATATTTAATTTTTTGATTAAAACCTATCACTAATTCCCAAAATGTCATATAATTCTTCATTTATCCAACTTTCAATGGTGTTCATTTTCAGCTGAGGTTTAAAAAAAACTTAATAATACATTTTATCGAATATTATTTACCGGCTGTTTCTCTGTTTTTGAATTCCTCCAAAATGCTTCGTCGGAGTATTAAAACCATTATCCGATATCCCATATTTTTAAAGAAAGCCAGAAATTTTTCTAGTCAATTGAGTGCAACTAATTTTAGTGCAAATTCTAATTCGCAAATATTTTTTAATCTCAACTATGGCTGTTTTGCCAGGCGACTATATTCAAGTATTCTTTAGTTAAAAATTAGCTGGCATTATGATTGTTTTTTAATGACTTTAATATTCTTAGCATCAGAATTGCCTGCTCATACTAGGATAACACTCCCCGCTCTTTCACCTACGATGGAAAAGGGAACCCTTGCGAAATGGGAAAAGAAAGAAGGGGATTCTATAACTGAGGGTGATCTGCTTGCTGAAATTGAAACAGATAAAGCCACAGTTGGCTTAGAAGCTAGTGAAGAAGGTTTTGTTGCCAAAATATTGATACCTTCTGGTACTAAGGATATTCCTTTGGGCAAAGTAAATTTAAAAAAATAATTTATGTATATACTGCTAATTTGTGGCTGGTGATTAATTTTTTGGAAATTACACCTGATTTTTATGAATTCTGGTTTTTGCTGATCAAGAATATAATCAGGCCTAGCTATCAAGCATATTCTTGTCAAGCTTTTATTATTTTTTATATATTAATGATTAAATAATTATATGGCCTATTTCAAACATAATAAAATATAATTATAAGTGATATTCATTTTATAAACAAATTAAATTGTTGTTCACTTGTAAAAATTTAGCACCATGTTTGAACTTATTTGCTTTTTAATTGCTGCCTCATTGGTAGAGTTTTAAAACCAACTTGATTAATTTCAGCTTGGTATATTTGAAGTTTTTTGAAAAGTTAAAAATTTATGTATCAAGCAAATGGAAAGGCCATTTTTTTATTATTTAAATAGGCTACAGACGTAGGAGTAATAGATGTATGATAAATCCTTTGCAATGCTCTAGCAAATATATTATAGGTGTGACAGAAAAATATTTGAATTAATTTATTTATAATGTGTCACATGTTAAGGTGTGGTGAATATTATTTCTATGACATCAAATTATTATTAATTTATTGAGAGTATGTTATTTACAGATTTAATATTTTAGTATAATATAAATTTTGTATAGCTCTTGTGTATAGTAGTACCTGACAAAAAAGACATTGATGCCTTTAAAAACTTTACTGATGAAGGGGACAGTCCTTCTACACCTGCTGCACCAAAACTGCCTTCCCTTGATGATGATGAAACAATTCACCCTGAGTCTGTTGAGCCTGCACCCAAAATACCAGGTTTTTTATTTATAAAAGCAAGAGTTATCTTAATTGATCAAACCCCAACAAAAATTTGTGTTTATTTGCATTCTCCTTTTCGGGTTGCTAATAAATATGTTATTAACTATCCTTTTTACTTTATAAAAAGGTTCCTAGATATAAAATTTATCACTTTTTATATTATTTGTAAAACATTTTTATTAAACAAATGGATGTTAACCATAATACATATTTTATTAAATGTGTAAATAGTTAAACCTGATCAACCAATACCACCGCCCTCTTCCACCTCAGCTACCACAACGACTCATCATGCCCAAAAACCGATTGGAAGCCCCTTTGGGCATAGCCAACCAACATTTCAGCCAACAGGTGCTACACCCTATGCAAAAAACCTAGCCGCACAAAAAGGCATATTATTGACTGTATGTTTTTGAATTTACCATTCATTGTAAAATAAATAAATCTAAAAATAATTTTGGCAAATTCAATTACCATTGCTGCCATTTTAAAATTAATTTTTCTTGATTTAATATTTTAGTTTATATGTCTGTCAAATATATCAAGATATGTAATAATCAATTAAAAAAAGTTTTTGATAATTTTTTTTCCATTTACGTTTTTTTTTCGAATTTATAACTCTTTTGAAACATATAATTTAAAGCATATTGTTTTCAGTGATAAATTTCAATTATTTTGGCCCTTTTTCGTATATCTTATTTTATGACCTCTTTTCTTCCCTTATGAATAGAATTGGTTTGATCGTAATGAAGTTATTTCAATTGCCAAATTATACTGTTGTCTGTTACCTGGTGTTTAAAAATTTTTTTTAACATAAAAAATCGAACAGATTGGAGTAATGGTAGAGTGACCTTTATTGCCCATTTTAATGTTATACGATTGATTTTTTTTTCAATATTTTCTTAACATGCCATAACCGTTAAAAAGATATGGTGAAATTTATGCCTTACTTAGAAAGTAGATTCCCTTTCTTTTTGTTATTTAAAACTATAAATTTATTGAATTAACTTAATCCATATAGTAATCTCATATGTCTAAACAACCAAAGGTTCTTTTGTTGATACAAAATACTTAATGTTTATCAATGGTATATTATTTGAAATTGTGAAAAAACATACATAAATCATAAAAAAGTTAGAATTATATTTTTATATTAAAATTTTGACAAGACTACGACCCACTTATTGTATGTCATCTCCACGTTCCCTACCTTTTTTCTCTTTTCTCCTGGCTTTAGTCTAGCCACATCTCATCATCTAAAGGAATAAAACTAAGGCATTATTTTAATTCCTGTATGGCGGATTCGTAAGTGAATTTTTCAATGTAAGGTAAATTTTTTTTAATTACCTGACACCAATCAAATTTGGATTACTTTAAAATTTTTTACTCTATAAATTCTCTGCGAGCTTTTGAATTCCCTTTACATACTCCAGAAATGCGGTAAGGTATGGAAGCTTACATGTTAATTTTTGGTTTGTCTGGTGTTCTTTTAAGACCTCTGAATTTGGCTTTATAACTTGTGAACAATATTGCCAATAATGAAGCCTCTACTTTGGCATCAACTTATTTTACCTTGACTTTCAATGAAATTAATTTGATTATGATTGGGCGAACCCATAATATTTTTTTACATTAATTTTTTTTCGTATCTTTGTAATTATTCAACCCATGTTTGACCTTTAAAACCACAAAAAATATACCAGTTAAAATAGTGAATTATCTATATTTAAAATACCCAGCCCAAAAGTTTGATGCATTTTATTTTT
Organism: Acutogordius australiensis; assembly: GCA_030555515.1. Taxonomy (NCBI): domain Eukaryota; kingdom Metazoa; phylum Nematomorpha; class Gordioida; order Gordea; family Gordiidae; genus Acutogordius; species Acutogordius australiensis. The sequence continues at coordinate 33,356,693 of CM060242.1, read as the reverse complement.
TTTTGTTCATCGGTTTATATTCATATGCTTATACCTATATTTTATCTTTTCTCTACATAGGATATCCAAGGTAGTGGTCCACAAGGCGTTATAACTGGTCAAGATATAGTAGGTGCGCGCGTGTCTGACTCACGAAAACCTAGTCCCTCGACAAGTCTTGTTGGTAGTAAGAGAATGGGCGAATCATCATACACTGATATTGCACTTAGCAATATGAGGCAGGTTAGGAGATCAATAAAAATCTATTTTGTTTATTTTATTAGGCCGCGTTTAAAGTCATATTTTGAAAATTTAGTTATTTTTTTATTTTATTGGATAAAAATCAGTTCGCTGATGTAATTTTCTCATTTTTCCTTTAAAGCTGAAAATTAGATTAATTTTGTTCAATATCTTGTAGTTTGCGGCGTTTAGATTATAAAAGAACACTTCGCATTTTAATAACATGGGAATTTTGAATTTCATTTTTTTTTGCAAAATAAAATGTTCATTATTTTTCCCTTCAAGTTTCAGAATTTATATATATATAAGTAAATTAATCGTTAATATAATAACTTTAAAATTTTACAGTATAGTCAGATTAATTAATTATTTTACAATTCATATTCTGGGATTTCCATTTAATATTTTTGATATTTTATTGAAAGGGTAGGTTATTGTGTTAATTTGTTAAAATTACAAATTTTCTTATCTTAGACAATTGCCCGGCGCTTGTTATTTTCTAAGCAATCTATTCCGCATTATTATCTGACCATGGAGATCGACATGACCCGTATTGAAAAGTAATTCACGTGATTATATACATTCAGATATCTTATTTTTTATTAAGTTTGAAAAAATTTATAAAATAAAAATTGTACCCTATATTAAATGTATATCTTCCAATTTGTTTTCTATCGATATTTTATTTTATAAATTAACTTTGCCCCAAAAATTATTAATGATAGCACTACTGCTTTTATTTTAAAATAATTGATTTAGCTCATTCATAGGTATATTTTAAAAAGTAAAATACATTTTGCAACTTGAGTATTATTATGAAACGCCTTAATTAGAGATTTAATTGTGTATACATGTCAGTATCTAAAATATATATTTCGCTGGCAATATGATTTTTGAACTTGGTGTGCAACGGCCGATAGGTTTTGCCCCTCTTTTAGGTCATTTATTATGGAAAAAACACGACCACACACAACATTTATTTCAACTTAATTTAATCGGATATATAGGTTTGGCAGGACCAGTTGTTTTGGGCCTTGTGCACCAAGACGAAAAAACATTCCACCGTATAAATTTCTATTTGGACATTGACATTTTATTTATAAATAACGTTTTTTCTCTTTTTAGAGTTCGTAAAGAGTTTAACAAGTTTCTAGCAGAAGACGGCATAAAACTCTCAGTCAACGATTTCATCATCAAAGGGTCAGCTCATGCCTGTTTAAGGCACAAAGAATGCAATTCGTCATGGATGGAAACTCATATACGAGAGTAAATATTTTGGCTACATATATATTAAATTAATACGTTTTTAATTTTCCATAAATGTTGGCCTTCGATTCGTTATATCAAAATTAAATGCTTGACTATTAGTATTCCGATTTTTTTTTTAAAAGTCTTAATAAGTACATTCATATTCATTCAATTATTTTATGAATTGGTAATTTTGATAGATCTCTTTGTTTTGCTTAATAGCGAATTTTTAATTCACAACTGGTTTAACTTAATTTTGCCTTTTATTTGTTCAAATTCAAATGTTTATTTATAAAATTAAATAGATTTGACAATGTTGATGTAAGCATTGCAGTTAGCACTCCGACTGGTCTTATCACACCTATAATATTTGGGGCCAACTCTAAAGGTCTCAGAGCTATAAATTCCGAAGCCAAGGAACTCGCAGGCCGCGCTAGAGAAGGAAAACTGCAACCAGCTGAATTTCAGGTTATTTAAAATAAACCCATCAAACTTTTAAGATGTAAATCATACACAAAATAAAATTGTTCAGCGTTTTTTTTTTGATATTAGCTTTAATTTATTACTAATTTAATATTGTTTCGTCCATAGGTGCAGAAAAACTAATTTATGTTTGGTTATTAAATAATTTGACAAATTGGAAAAATAGTTCAATCAATTTATATGATTACGTAACTTATTAACATTGCAAACCCAAAAATAAAGTATTAATTATTATATGATATATATTGTTAATTAATTGCGTTGACGCATAAATTTAAGCTAAAAAATTGCATCATATTTTTAATATATCAGCAATAGATTTAATTGTAATTGCTAAAAAGTAATAATATTCTTTTTATTATAATTATTAATATTTTTTTATACCAGCAATTTACTTAATTTTATGACTTATAAATTTTGATAATTCCTTTGTATAACCTTTTGACAAATTTTTTCAGTCATATTTAATTAATTGGATCAAGCCTACTATCATTATTATTTTTAATACCCTATATTGTTTTCTAACCAAATTTATAAGCCTGCAATAAACATTAAAAATTTAAAATAAAAGACAATATGATTTTAAAATCGAAATATTGAACCTATAATAATATTTTCTAATCACGTATCATTTAGAAGTTTGTACGCTAAGCACCTTTCCCTAAATATTCATGTCATAGCTTGATATACTTAAAAATTCAATATCAAGTTACAATTGATTCTAATATAAAAAAATTATATATATTGTTTTCGTAATATCGAAGTCGCAAGCTTGATATTTTTCATGTTTTGTCTTTTTTACGTCTTGAAGGGCCAAGGCCGGATATTAATTAAAAAAAGGCTCGACATTAGAAATAAGGCTTTATTATAATTTAGTCTCTTTATTTATGAGCAGATCTTACTTAAATTATTGTCCCTCTGTGTATTTATTATTAGACATCTTTTTTAACTATCTTTTTTTAATTTAGTTTATTTGTTTATTATTAATTTTTCATGAAAGGATTTGTTTTAAAATCGTGTTTACAGGGTGGCACCTTTACCGTCTCAAACTTGGGCATGTTTGGAATCGATGAATTCACAGCCATTATAAATCCCCCACAGGCTTGCATCCTTTCTATTGGACGGGTCAGTCAGAAACTTACACCTGACGAGGGAAGTGATATGGGGTACAAATTTATTAATATGCTAAAAATGTTCATATTTTTATTGGTTTTTTATTTGTATTATTAATATTGTTTTTAAAACAAATATACCAATATAAGATTTCAAATTGGATATATTATATAATATTTATTTGTTTGTGGAACCATTAAACATATCTGTATTTGTAGTATACGATATATATTTATAGCTTTTGCGGTTGTCGAAAATTAAACAGTTATAATTTTTTTATAATTTATACTGTCTTAAAGAATAATATAATATTTGCTCTAAAACAAATACACATTATCTAGGAGATTTATAATATTAAATTTACTAAATTCCAGTTTTATAATTATTATCATATAAGTTTTTGGAAAAAAAAGATAGATTGATTGATACTGTGTTATTGCATTTAGATTTAAAACAGTCCCTGTAATGAAGGTAACCCTTGGTTGTGATCATAGACTCGTGGACGGAGCCGTTGGGGCTCAATGGCTGAAATACTTTAAAAATATTATGGAGGATCCGATTCATTTCTTATTATAAATTTTTCCTCAAAATTATTGTTATTTTTTTTTTACTCACGGCTATGTTCAAGCTTGAAACTTTAAATTTTTCGATTAGAAAAAAGCATTTTAAACAATTTTTTTGCAACATAATATTTGGTTTTATTGCAACTTTAACGCATGTTTTAAAACCCCCTACATTAAAAATGTCAATGATATATATTTAAATCATGTTCGGTAAAAGTGATAATAGCATTTGACATGAAAAAAATATATATTTTTTACGATTGATTAGTTGCATATTAGAAATTTATTCAATTAATATACATTTTGTTACTTACCCATCTCTTTTTGATATTGAAATATTTTTGATACATTTGATGTATAATTCCTGGTGAAATTATTTAGTAAATAAATTTGTATTTTTATCCGTATAAATATATGTCGTAATTTGAAATAAGTTTTTAGGTGTGGGATGGATATTAATTTAGCCATTAACATTGTTGTAAAATCCTTTTTAAAATTTTACACTATAAATACATTTTAAACAAATATATGAGTTGATTCATGTAAATTTTTGAATGGACAAAACATTAGCTTTGACTCGCTCAATTTTTAAAAACTAATGAGTTTTTTAATCAAAAAAATATTGAAAATTATTTTATATTTCATAGTAAAAATCGTGTCATAATATTGAAAAAATTTTTATATATGACATAAATAAAATATTAATTTCAAATTATGTTTTTGATTTTAACTGGTAAAAATCGTGTTAATAGAAGTTTTTTGCACAAATTATATCAAATGTGGATGTCGGAGCTTGCTTGATATATTTAAATTTCATATCGAAAATTTAAGTTGCAGTCCAGTTTAACCCGTGATTAGCACTGTGGGGTCTATATGGACCCCAGCACTTTTTAAATTTTGAACCTTTAAAAACATGTATTTTTGGCCAAAATTTTGTGGTTTTTTTCTTAAATACATAACATAGGTCAACAAATTTTTGAAGGAGCTAACTACAGTGATTAAACCTGCTAAGGGATTTTCAAACCCGTTTACCGTTTCTTCTAATCAAACAAAGTTATTCAATTATAAACGTTAAAAATTTTAGGAAAACATGTCAAAAAAACAAAAAAGATTTAAAAACAAAAATAAATTGAATTTTTTTTGCATATTCACAACAGCTAAACTTTTAAATTCAAACTTCAAAAAATATTATCAATAAAAACCGATAATATGTTGCGTCGTCTTTAAGTTTGGATGCGAAATATTTTGTAAATGCGGATGTCAAATTAAGATCCCAGAATATGAATTGTATATGTTTTAAATAATTAAATTATTTGACTATACTATAAAATTTTAATATTATATTGCTAAACTACACTGGAGAACAAAAAAAAACAACTTAAACGATTTTTTAAGGGTTTTGTAGAGAATTTTCTTGCGATAACGATCCCGGGTTTAGTTTTTTTTCTAAGGCCTCCAATTTTTTTTAAACCGCGTCCAAAGTTTAGAAAAAATTTCAAAAAATTTTTTTTACTATTAATTCTACAAAAAATCTATTGGCATATTCAGATTCCTTATGAAAAAACATATCTAAAAAAGGTTATTACATAAATTTTTAGCAATTTACTTTCAAGTTATTTAAGATCAAAAAACGGAGTTTATGACAAAAACCACTAATTTCACAAAAATTAAAAAATAAAAAAAAATTAAATATTAAAAGAATATTTAAACCCCACCCCTTACGTTAATAATGAATGTTTTCGTTATCTAAATGTATTTTTAAACTTTTGTTACTACCCATAGGTTTTATGATATAGAAGCCCAAAATACCCCAAAAATTGAAAAATCTCAACTATGACACCGAATAACTAAAAGTCTGAGGCCTTAGTTAAAATTCTGATTTCATATTCGTGATCAGCGCCAAAAACTTGACCAAAAACCATAGTTGCCATAAATGTTGCTTAAGGTCGTCCAAAATTTGTTGTCCAGTGCTATTAACAAATATTAAAATAATGAAACTTGTTATCAAGAGCAAAGTAATGAACATTTTTTTTGCAAATAAATAAAATTTATAATTCTTATGTTATTAATATCCGAAGAAAATATGTTATTTTCTAATTTCGACTAAACGCCGCAAACTACAAGACATTAAACAAAATCAATAAATTTTTCTGAAACCTATAAAGGTAAAATGAGAAAATTATATCAACTAACTGGTTTTTACATTTTGACAAAATAAAAAAATAACTGAAACAAAATATGACTGACATTAAACGCGCCCTAATAATAAATTTAAGTTACAAGTTATTTTTCGAGGTAAAATGACCATTTTTCGATATGGACGGATCTAAGGAGCCGAAGGCAGAAGAAAGAAAAATGGAAATTATATATAAGATGAGGCCATCATGGGGATGCATGCTTCTATGTTTTCAAAAACTTACTATTTGTGACATTGATATTTGTTGGCCTGTGTAATAAATAAAACTAGTAATTAAAATATGGTCTAATCTTATAAGATAATTTGTTCTGATATTGGATATTCCATTGGGGTCCGTATGGACCCCACACTATCAATTTCAATGTTGAAAACAAGATTGCCTCAGTGTAAATTTAATTTAAAAAAATTGCAACCTTGTTTTCTAGTTAATTTTTTAAATAATTTTATATAGTAAGTATATAAAATGTTTGTTTTATAAATTATTTTTTTTATTTCAAAATATTTTTTTCATCAATCTATCTAAAAATGTTTTACTACCTACAAACACGATTTGATCAATAATGATACATTTAACTTACTGACAAGATTTATTTAATGTAATTTAGAAAATAAAAAAATTTCCCATTTTAAAATTTTTTTCTACTTTATGTTAATTAAAATCAATATACATTATTGATAACTTACATCAGTTTGAAATTAAAAAACGTATTTTTCTTCAAAATAATAAAAAAATAAAGTTCATAGCTTTAAAACCCTTGAAATTATAGAGGTTTAAAATTGCATTCGCGTTGCAACTCACCCTAGCATTCGCGGGTTAAAGAAAAAAAGGGATCTCGAGGTGGCAAAATCAGTCACTTTTCGATAATCAAGAGTTTGTAGGGCCAAGTTTCGATTTTTGACGTAAAAAAATTAGGGTTAGGGCCTAGATTTTGCCGCATTTTCATAAATTTCGCTACTATTGTAGACTCGTGTTATATAAGCATTATGACCCGGCACGCCGATCGACTACCCGGCTAAAGTTAACCTCGAATTAATCGCCCCTCACCGAAAAATCGAACCCTAGGCCTGGTTATAACTTCTATAACGGCCACGTATTTTGGCCTAAAAAGATGGTTTTTAATTGTAAAAAAAAACACATGTTAATTAACTTGTGAAAAAAGCTTATATTAGCCTTTTTCAGCTTGGAATCTTAATTAATTTACTCCAATAGATTCAAAATTTCGTATTAATGGTACTTTGGTTTTTTTAATTAAAATTTGATTAGACATTACGGTTTTCAGATTCCAGCTTATTATGCATGTATTTTAGACATTGCCTAGGAATGGAGTAGCGTTTACAATACTGAAATTAGGGTAGGCCATTCTGATTTCGGTGAAATCGTTTTTAAATTCTGGCTTTAATTTACCTTGTTTTTAAATATTTCAAACTTCGCTTAGTTGCCATCTCACTCTTCTGTAATACTGTTAGCCAAATGAATCGTGTAAATTTGAAACATTTTCAAAACTCATCTTATTATTAACTTCTAAAATTTATAGTCAAAAAATCTCAGTTTCACATTTCATCGGGTATATTATAGATAGCACAACTAAACTATGGCGTTATTAAATATTTGAATGGGTATCATCGCTTCAAAATGCCCTGGTTTTAGAGAATGATATTAGCATATTGCATTTTCTTGAAAATGGTTACATCAAACAAATTGGTTTGGTAAAAATTTGTTTATACCCCTTAAAAAATCATGTTTAACATCCCGTAAAATTTATGGTACGACTTGAGAATATTTGAATTGTAGCAGTAACATAATTTTTTTTTCCACAAAGTTCTCGTTTTATCACACAACTCTAAAACATCCAAAATTTCGAATATTCCAATGGCCGCCGACCTCGGTAAATTAAAATTTTTGGGGGCATTTGTCACATTAATTAGTAGATCTAGAAACTGGGAAAAAGGAAAAATTTAAGAGAGATTAAGTAGCTTTAAATGATTAGTTAGTTCGAATGTAGATAATTAGGAATTTTAAATATTAATTCTATGTTAAGCGAACACTTTAGATATAATTTTTTTCAATTATTAAAAAATTTATTTGCTGTTAGTCAAAATTAGCCTGATTGCAGTTGCATGCTACGCTGCTTGTATCTGTGGCCAGCAACAACAAGGAAATCAGAAACCCCCGACTCCAGAGGAGATTGACAAAATTTATCGGCAACGATTTTGCAACGGGCGTTACCCTGGCACCTATGGCGACTTTTACTTCGGATGTGAACGGTTAAATTTTTAAGTTACGGTGTATCCGAGTGAAACTAAAACTCAACCGTTTTTTTGGACTTGTTAGATTGTGTGAGTTTGGATTGCTCCTCATTTAGTAATATTCAATTTTTTGGGCTATTTGCTCAATTTATTAAAGAGTTTTTAATAAATATAGATTTTTTTAGACCTATTTGGGGATTCGCTCTTTATTTGCTACAAAAAATTGAATACTCTTACCGATTAAAATTGTAATGAGTAGTATTTATTCACACAATGATGAGCTTACTCATCACTTTGAGCTCAAAAATATGAGCCTCTGTTTCAACATTTGAATGCCTATATTAGCATTTTTATTTGATATAAAGTTACGCGGCTAATTTTCAGAGCTCTATCATTTTTTACATTGCAATTTTATAAGTATTTTTAGTTTTCATACTATGTATCTTTTTGGGACAAATAATATACATTTATTTAGGGCCATAACTTGCAAAGCCGGAAATCAAGAGCCGTCCGTTTACGTGTGTTCGGCCGGATCAGTCTACGACAACAATTTGAGGAGGTGCGACACCAAGGGAACTTGTCACAGGATGTGTGGCAAAAATGACGATTACGCTGAAGGTATCTCGTGTCTTTAGCAACAAAGTTTTTCTTTACATTTAGATGGTCAAAAAACGCCTAGGAGGTCCTTTTTAAATCTATTTTTATCAAAAAACACGGTGCAACTACTAGGTTCTGGCTTTCGCATGGCCAAATATGTTAGCTTATCAGTTGGCAGGGCCCTATCGACATGAGTGTTTATGCAGGGCACATGCCATTCTTAAATAATTTTAAATGCCTAAATTAGTGATAAATTACCTTATTAGGCATTAGATCGAGCACACCTAAGATTACCATAAAAAGCGTTTAGGTGGCAGAAGGTTTTGGAACGTCTCTCGTAAAAAAGCGCATATTCGGCGGCTCTGCAAGTAACTACCAATTTAAATAGCCCTGCCCCTTCCCATACCCATATAGCTATGTTGTCAAACCTTCTATATGATTGGAACTTTAACTTTCGCCTTTCAATTACCTTACCGTCCCAGGTGTAAAACGTCGAATATATACAACCACTTTGACCAAACAACACTGTCATTTTTAGTGCGATTTTTAGAATTACCATACATAATTTGATTGCGCAATTTATTTTGCGCAAAAAATTTTTTAAGTCCTTTAAACACATCTTTCATAGGTGATGCTAGCAAAAAGTGTGAAACTTTTACGCGTTGTTTTGCGGGAAAAACTTCTGTCGGGTATTGTCCGAAAGGCACAGCTTTTACTCTTACCTTGAAGGCATGTACGGCGCCGGATACGATTGATTTGGCTAGTTGTTCGGACAAATTCATTGACTCACCTTTGAACATAAGGTTCCCGGGGTTTGGGGCCGGTGCAGCAACACAGCTCAGTGCCGCAGCCAATGAAGATAAAATTGCAGGTGCGCTTTTCTTAAGTATTTAGAGCCTAATAACAATATAAACGGAAGAAATATCTCTTCCGTTTAAACTAATGTCTTTGTTTGTTAGAACGCTTATATGAGGTATAATTTCTTTTCTTTTGATATTTAAGTTAATTAATAGCTTTGGCGCATACAACTAATAATTTTATATTACTGAAAAGATTGTTGAGTAATAAGACTACCTGGCTGTACTTTGATTCTAAAAATCTTTTTGTAAATTCTTTCGTGCCCTATTATCGCCCACTTTAGGTAAAAGTTTTGGCGTTGATGACGTGACAAATGACTCGGCTGAAGATCTAGCAGATGACGACATCACCTACAATGACGAAGATCATCAAGATGACGATGTGAATGATGACGACAGCGACACACGGCGCCGGAGATTTTTTTAATTTTTTACTAAAATAAACTTGACCTTATTTTGTGCTATTTATACTTTTTTACATGGATTTATTGATATGAGTTTTGCGAAAATAAATTTATAAGCACACCCTTTAATTCTGTGTGTATAGAGCGTTGTTTTACAGGGACTAACAATAAAACAATAATTTTTAATTGTTAGGAACAATCAGAAAAAAAATTTAATAAACTAAGGGTAATTTTTAAGCTCAATTTTCCAAATACAATTATAACTTTGGTAAAATTTATTCGAACTTTTTTCGCCTCATTAAATTCAGTATTCTTGCTACCATTTTGAGGGAATTTTAACAATATATGAAATTTATCTCTAAATATATATTTTGGAACATAAATATTTGGCTAATGTAGTAACATTGCGAACCATTGGCCTGGCCTAGTATAAATATTAATTTGTAAAAAATATTTTTTAATAAAGTAAATAACGGCTAATATATAAAAATATAAATTAATGTCTTGGCCGTTTTAGGATAAGCCTAACAAAAAAAATTTTAATTTATGAATTTCTCTTCGCTAGCCATCACGATGTTAATCAAATGCGTTGATTTTATTCAGAATTTTTTTCACTAGCCACAGCCATGTACGAATTTTTATTTGTACACAATCAGTTCTAAGCGGCATCTTGGGCAGGTGAAATGATTTGATTAAGTACGGGTCGGTGACATAGAATTCGCATTACGTTTTGGCGGTATTTGTCATTGAAAGCAAAGTTAAGGTAAAACGTCATGCATATGTACATGTATTCCAACAGGTAAAAGAATGTCCAAACGTTTTGGTAGACGCCTTCGTAGTAAATTGACTTGTCATCTTTCAGTCTAAACGTGATGATTAGGTATAAAATTGAGATTGGGAGCAAGAAAAACAAGAATTCAAGTAAAAATATGCATAACATTTTGATATTTTTTGTAATTTCCGTATCAACCTTGCCCATCCGTGTTTTTGATAGCGTGAGAGATTCATTAATCGTCGTATTGCCGTTTTCATTTACAATTACGGGGGAAGGGGACCTGACGGTGGCAATTTTGAGTGGTGCCAAAGTATTGATTGATTCCGAACTTGTGTTTGCGTGCAACATTTTCTTGTTATTCAGCCTTGTCGCCACAGCCAAACTATCATGCCCCTTGTAATTTGTAATTACGGGCAATGGAACTGGGGGCCCCTGTTTGTTCGATATACTTTGGGTGCTAGTGGTCGTTGTATTCCGGCCCAACTGAGCATATTCGAGTGTCTTTGCGTAGCTGGTCGATAAGAGCTCACTCCGTGGGATCCCCATCATATTTAACTTTCTCAGTTTGTATATCACCACTAACTTTAAGCAAATGGACAGTGCAAATGGTAGTAGGCGTGCAAATATCTCCGAGGCCACTTGGTAACCTATAACAAGGCTAGAACGACTAGCTAGCCGACCTAACCTTACGTGGATTTGGTAAGTCGTAAGTTTGAGCGGACTCTTGAGACTGGATTGATCCGGGAAACAATCACCTGCCGTAGTATTATTTGTTCCTGGGATTACTCGGCCCTCATACCAATATTTGCAACCGTAACGGGGAGAAAACGTGGGTGATACATTAAGGAACGTTACATCTTCCACCCGGACAAAATTTTGGTAATAAAGACGTCTCACACAGGTTGGTACAAACGAAAAATTAATTTTTTTGATCCACATTATATTGAGGAGCGAAAAACTCCATATCAAACTAAACGCGAGGCAAAACACGATAAGTCCCCATATATTGCCCATGCGTGCCCACGTTTTATACTTGAAGGGGAAAGCCAGGGCTACGCATTGATCGATTACGAATAGGATGGAAAGGTAGAAGCTAAAGGTCACCAAGCACTTAGAGAGGGGTATGTAACCGTAAATGATATACCTGTTCCATACCTTTACAAGCTGGTGGTGCTTTTTAAGCAACTGGGGTCGTTCACAACCGCCCTTAGAGGTGAGCGGGTAATCGAAAGGGTATAGCGAATAATCAGTTCGATCGATTGCCATACCGGTTTTGTAATCGAGCCACACCGGGTCTATAGCCTGCCTGACCGTCGTGTTGGAACCAATCTCGAATCCCGTAGATTCTTGCCGCTCCTCGAAACAAGCCGGTGTAGTGCAATATCTTCGGGCCGATTCACGCTTACTGGTGTACTTGTTGTACCGGTTAAACCCAATCATGAAATCGGTCAACGGACCTGGAATAATTAGGAGGCAATTTATCAGGTTGACCAAAAATATCAGTTGCATGATTAGGGAATTCACGGTGAGATGGTAATTTCCAGCCTGTCGAATGGTAAAAAAATGTCGATTAGTCTCGATTTGACTGGTGGCTGCCCTAGTTTTCCTACAGCATCTAAACCATGTAATGCCTCGCCCGAGATCGTTGTAGTAATTGGTTAGGAGTCCAAGTGTATTCCCCACGATTCCAGTCGTTAATATGATAGGCATAAATATCCTGACCATGCGGCCTTTGAATTCTGAAAAATTGTATTTTGCTACGTCTAGAGGAAGCCTAGGCTCACAATTTGCCAGATTTACTTCTTCAAAAATGGCCATATTTTACAATGAGTTTATGAAAAGAAAAAATAATTTGGGTGAAAAGCTTATTTCTTTATCATATAGTATTAATTAAAAATCAATTATATAATTCGCCTGATGATTTAAAGATTGATTAATCAATGAATTATAAGTTATTAGGTAGGTGTAAATAGGTATTCAAGGTTAACTTAATGTAAAGGTCCTTGCTAATTGTTAAACGACGATATTTATGCCCTAGCAATTACATGACATTGAATAAACCGTTTAATATTTTTGGCCCATGGAAAAAAACTTACCTAGGCTAAGCTTAATTACTAATTAGGTAACTTACCCATGAGGCACTTATTATGCATTAACTTCCAACTAAATTAAAATTAGGATATCTCGTCGCAGTATATTTTTTCCAAATTAATTTGTGACCTAATAATAAAAATTAAATTTGCATTTAAATTTTCGGAGGAAGAGTTGTGTTTAAAATCTGGGGTAGCTTTGCTCGGTATCTTAGAATTCGCGAAACGTTTTGGAGATGTTAGTCGTTGAAAACATAGTTTAGGTAAGGTCATATTTACTAAAAATGAAAGTCAGGACTCGGAAGCCCACCCGGCCCCATGCCAACCTGAAAACTGGACCGGGCAGGAAAAAACGGGCCGAGCCGAGCCTAAATTAGGAAAAATAATACCTGGTGGAGCCGATTCTTTTCATCTAATTATTGCCTTATTGCATTTAACTATTGTCAGTAAAGGGCTAAAATAGTTAAATTTAATATTGTTATTTGTATTTCGGCGCATTGTATTTGATTGATAATTTTTTTGGCTGCAATATATCCGGGAAGCTACAAATAATAAACATAATTGCAAGCCCGGCTGAGCCCAAATTAAGAAAATGGGGCGAGTCGGGCTGAAATATTCTTTTAGCTCTAATATGTACACGTGCTTAGGTAATAGATTTAATTATTAACTGCTTGGTAAAATTTTTGTAGAAGTTACTTTTAATTATTTGTTTAATAAAAATATTAGATTATACTACAAGCAGAAAATTCTTTAATAGCGTATTGTTAGAGTCATTTTTTTAGTGCTTTCTGTATATATTATAGCTGCTAAGAAATAAGTTTATCAAAAGGATTGTTGTTATTTGAAGAAAATAATAATTAAAAATTAAATTAATGATAAAAGCATATAAAAAATTAAATTAATTATAAGACTCATCACCAGGGCAGGTCTGTGAGATTTCTTCGCCCCACTTTTTCAGGCGTGTCCAACCGCTGCGCCCCGAGAAATTTTTTTTGAGGTGACTCGTAAAAATTTGATGCAATAGTAGAATGCCACTAGTGGAAATTATTAAAAAAATAGGTATAAAACAAAAAAAAATTATTTGATAAAAATGTTATTAATACAAAATAAAATATCATACATTTTTTGCGTAATTTTTAGAAATTTAACCGCCTAAAACCATTATAACACAGGTTGACAAATTTTTGAGTTATAAGCGAAAGAGACCAGACCTCATTAAAATCCGTTTACCCTTTTTAAACAAAACTTTGTACCAGTAAAAACATGAATAATTTTTGAAAAACAAAATCGAATACAAATCATTAAAAAAAATTTTTTATATAACAGATAATGTAAGTCCTATGCAGGTTGGAGATCCAAACAGTCTGTGTAACCGTTAATGTAAGAGCTTGATATACTCAAAAACTTTAATTCTCATTATTTATATAAAATTACAAGTTAAAAGTGATGATAATTTGAAAAATCTTACATTTATTCTTTCGGTTACCGAGGTCGCAAAATCTGTCAATTTGTTTTGAAATGAAAATAGCTTGAAGTCTAAAGAAATTTCTGAAAACCAAAATTAGTATGATATAAGACCATCATAGGGATTAACAACTAAAGAGAATGTACCCATACCAATTTCACGCAAATCCTAGGCTTCCCATATAATAAAAACATACAGGTATCCGCTAAAAAGCATAGTGATTCTTTTTACGATCTTACTTATTACTCTAAATGACAAAATCACCATAAGCATTGCCTTGATTAGACTTACTTTTACATAGATATTCCCTAAGTTTGTTGCTTTTTGTATAATTAAAAGTCCAGTAACCTGAGCTTTTAATATTATCATCTTTCTAAATTCTTCTTGCACCCCTTCTTTCAGCCTTTTCTTTGGAATATTTATTGTTTGAAGCTAAAAAATTTAACATTTTTTATTTTGGAAAATTAAATACATACTAGAGTTCAATCTGGGCCGTAATACTTCGGCCCTACCAGCCCAACATTTATATTAGGCCCGGCCCAAACTTGGTTTTTCATTCCGGCCCCTTCCGAAATTTCAAATACGACTCGGAAGTTTCATTTGGCAAATACATAGTAAAAATTAATTACCACTTATCGTGTGATATTATATTTTTTTTATTCCTAGTATGATAAAACTTAAGGCAAAATGAGATAAAAAAATCGGCCCAGTCTATGACTTATAACTCAGCCCGGCCCGTTCTGATATTCGGGCCAGCAGCCCGTTTTTCGGGCGGGCTTTTGGATTCCCGAATATTGAACCCTTATAGGAACCAATCTATGTTTTATTTAAATATAAGGTTTTAATATTTATATAGATTAATTAATAAATATTTTTAGATCAACATAAGGAATATAAAATCCCAATTTTAACAATTTGTCGATTTTAAATAGAGCTATATTATAAAATTTTTACATATATTTGTTTAACATTTATGAACAAGCGTGGAAACGATTTTGCTGGTTTATTAAAAGGATTGTTTGGCCCTTCCAATAATGATTTAGTATTTAAACAGTAATTTAAAGCACACCAAAATTATCTAGTAAGAAATGGGAATAAATGAGAGTACTCTGATATTTGACACATTAAATAATATCTTAAAAATTGTTAATTTTTTGATGCCACATTTGTGGGTCCATTTTTAAATCCTACCAATCACTCTACCTATTGAGGCTCTGATGTAAATACATATGACCTAAATGTGGATGTTATTGCCTGTTGTATGTAAATTTAATATTTTAATTCTATAAGAAAATTTTTAAATTTCAGTCATTTTTGCCAATTGGTCCTTTTTTACAATTGTTGTGAATCTAAAATCCCCATTGCTAATATGAAAAATATTAAAAATAAAGCCATTTTGTAATTTTCAGCAGATTTACACACTGATTGCTTATTGTAAAGTTAACAGAGGCAAGTAGCTAGCTTATATGGCAAAATCACACAAGTTAATAGGATGTATGAAAATATATATTCAAAAAATTTAAATAGATATAAAACATTTCAAAAATCAATTTTATATTTTATAAAAGTTATAATGCATAAATAATATAAAAGTAAAACATAAATTAATATCATAAGTTAATCTATTACAAGTAACTATCATATCTATAATATAGTATATTAAGCTGTTATTTTCAAAAATTTTTTAAATTCACTGTTTAAAGATTTTGGTAAGCTCAAATCCTTTGGTCTAGATTTTAGAGAATAAAAACAACATTCCTTTAGAGAATACACTAGAAATATAAATGCCTAAAAATTACCTGGTATGGTAAGTGAAACTAATTTTCTAACCAAATTGTGAGTTATAGGGTGTACATATAATTTAGGCATAAACACTAGTCTCTTATTAGCAAGAGCCCGTTGACCTACAATAAAGTATTTAAAAACTAACCTGTGCCAGTTAATACAAATATCCAAATATGTCCAACAAAAGTTATCACATCTAAAGTTTGTGATGGCAACAATGTTTTATATTTCACTTCTTAAAAATATAATAGAATCAAAATACAACTTGCTCCCTTATAATTAATCCAAAATATATCAATGCTAAGTTCTGTATCATTTCTGAAGCAAACAAGTGTTTCATGCTCGGAAGAAGCAGATTTTAATTTAGATTCCATTAAAAAACATATGGTGACCTTACCATATATAATTCTTAGATCCTATAAACATAGATAAACCATAAACGCAATTCAAAAACCAAATTCTAATATAAACTGCCTATAATATATAAACTCACAGGTAAATTTTAGCATAATCTATTTGGTATTTACTTAAATTCAATCTACAATTAAAAAATCCTAAATTTTTTTGATTAGCATTGTGGGTCCACAGGGACCCCAGCATATATATAAATTTTTAACAAAAATATCAATCTTATCTGTTCAAATTTGTTTTCAAATCAAAACTAGTAATTAAATAGATGTTTAATAACAAAATTATATAGAGATTAAAATTATATTTAAATTTGCATGAATTCACTTAGTCATTCATTAAAAAACCATGATATTGCCATAATATATTAAAACGTAAAATTTACCCCTATTTTTTAGGTATGTTTTTATAAGAGTTATACATATTAAGTATGTAAGATGTTTGTAATGTATAATATTAATAATATTAATTATCTTTTTTCTACAAAATATCTTAAGATTAGCAAAAAATTATTTTTTATTTTAATGTGTTTTTTTTCTTCAATCTAGACCTTAAAAACACATTTTAATAAATAATATTGATTCATCTAGTTTATTGAAAAAATTTATTTCTTAGAAGATAAAAAAATTATAACTATTTCCATCTTTTTATACTGTTAAATAAATTTACAATATACATTAATAAAAACTTAGATTTTAAAAAAAGGACATACCTTAAAAATATTAAAAAATTAAGTTCATAGTAAAACTCTTGAGGTTATATAGGAAATTGGGCATTTGCGTTATAAATCTTTCACCCTAGCGCGCGGGTTAAAATAACAACCGAATAACTAACTCCAATAATTTTTTGGGTGTTAGGATTTCAGTCATAAAATTATCTTAGAAGCCTCATTTTTATACTATTTAGAGCTGAATCAGCCTGCAAAATAGGTAAACTGGGCGGGACCAATTTTTTGTATCTTATTTTGCCTTTTTTTAGATATTGTTGACAAATTATAAAAGATTGTCAAAATATTCACATTAGATGTATTTCAAATCTAGAATTATATTGAGCTTAATTTCCCATATTTATTTACTTTTTTAAATTGTTTTAATTCTTGATCGGCCCACAAAAAAATATAAATGGAACCAAAAATATCAAGGAATGTTCAAAGCCGAACTGGACATTGCAAATATTTAACCAAAAAACCTTCTATTCCAACTCGAATTTGTATTTTAAAGGCCCGGCCAAATAGGTTGAATGCCTTAATCCAAACAAAGGGTTGAATATGGTAAGAAGTCTTAAAAGGTGTAAATCTTTTATCGTATTGGTGCTCCTAAAAGTCTGACACCTGGGCGAAGTTAATTTTTATTTGCACAATTTTTGGAGTCTTTGGCGCGCTCTCAAAAATTACGCGTTTTAACGCACCTTGGTAAGTTTTTTACATACCTGCTTACATTTAAATCATTATTGCACTAGGATATTCAGTGCATTTAAAGTCACAGGCATATTGTTGAAACACGTAGGCGTTCATTTTTAGAGTCTTCCGCCAGTTTTAAAGTAAAATAAAAAAGTTACGCTATTGTCAAAATTCATTAGCGCACTCCCGACCTAAAAAATCTACGCGCTTTCAAATAAGCAGTTAATGCGCTTCTAAACACAAGCGAATATGAATCTTTAAGTCTGCATACTTTTTATACTCTAAGTATAATGAATGAAGAACATCTAATGATCGATATTTAGAAATTAACCACATAATTTTTACTGTCTGTACCTTAAATTGTGAAAAATTGCCCGCGAAATATAAACTTGAGACACTGAGGTCAAGGTTAAACAATATTTTGCCGGCGAAAATGTGTTTTGGACACTGTGCGTCCAAAACACATTTTGCCAAATTTTTGTGCATAATTTAAACAAATTTTTAATGGTTAAATATCTTGGCTGTTAGTAATTTTTTATGTTTCACAATAAAAGTTTTTCTGGTTAAGCTTAATATTTAATATTAGCATATGAGGTATTTGCGTTATCATTAAATATCTTATTTTTAAATGCGTTGAGTATCAAACTATAAGATTAATCCGGCATAATCAATTTTAAAAAAGTACTTTTTGCAAGCTTGATTAACTTATATGTATAATTATTTAAAATAGTTTAGTAAAAAAATTGATTGTTAGTATTAATAATCACCTAAATTTTTAATACAATCATTGTAAAAATTTATTTTTTATTATAAATATTATAAAAATACATATAGAGAAAAAAAAAAGTTGTTATTTAACCATATAAATTTCTAATAAATAATAAAAAAATTAAAGAAATACAGCGAATTCTTTTAAACATATTTTTCAAAATAAATTTTTTTTATAAATTTGACCAGGAAAACTTTTATTGATATACACCCCACCAAATTTGATAAGTTATATTAACTTAACATAAAAACTACTGGGTTTGAGGTTTCCCCCAAACCTTTCCCCATTACCCATAGAGATTTGACTATTTTAACCGAGCAAAAGCAATTAATATTGCCGAGAGGTAAATAAGATTCGCTCGCACGTCCGAGACCTTGATTTAGCTCCCCCTTTAGGTTATACCCTTTAGGGCCTACTGCCTAAGAGGCCACTCATTAGATAAAATGGTTTTAAAAGTGTGCCATATGGAAAACACGGAATTGAACTTAAACCTCCTGCGAGTAAGTTAAAAATTTTGCTAGGCTATCTGAGCTGATTAACATAAAACTAATAAAATTTTGATTAATAGGGTTTAAATAAATTTTATATGCATGTATCACAGATTCTTATCTAAAATTATCGTTTTCAAGAATTGTTAGTTAAATTTCGCAAAATTTTTTGGCGAATTGTAGGCTTTGGACGCTAAGGTCAAGTCAAAGCAATATTCCGCTGGGGAAAATGAGTTTTAGACGCATAGTACCAAGAATATTCCGCTGGCGAAATTTTAGACGTTGAGGTCAAGTCCAAAAACGATTTCACCAGCAGAATATAGAGTTTGGACGCTGACATATATATTAAATAGCAAAAACATTTATTTGTTGTTAAAAAAATTTTTAAAATAATGGTTTTCGTAAAATGTATATATTATTTTCGTGAATTAGTGTCGAGGCATGGTCGTAGGCTATGTCGACAAGTTCCCATTTTGTCATCATGAGTTTCATACGATCAATCGAATATTCCCGATGAGCATTCCAATATATTTCGGACCTGTTATAATTTTGCGGAACGTTCAAGAAAAAAAGTCCGCCCGGCCGGATAAGGCACCATGCTTGAGCCATTGCCTCGAGATCACCGTAGGGGTCCAATGGATCCCTAAATCGCCCTAAACCTGAGTGCTCCAACGAAGAATAGGACATACCTTATTTGAAAAAAAACATCATATGTTATAGGGTTATAAATGATCATTTTTTTAAATTTATTACTTTTTTATTAAACATTTTAGAATGGGTCTATTTATAATATCGATAATCATATGAATAAACATTTATTCAGTGTACAATAAAACGTTCTCTCATGATACTAACTTCATAATTATTTAATTGGACTTTTGAGATTTAATTGCAAAAAAAGTACGTACTTCTAATATTTTTTAAAATTTTAAAAATTTTATTATTTAAAAAAAAAAAAAATGTATGTTTGGGGAGAATTTTTGAAAAAATGCGTTCATTTACATAATAGCTTATAAGGAAGAATAAGATAGTTGTCTATCTGTTAAGAGACGGCCGATTACTGTTTAATAAATAAATTCAGTTATCTTTTATTTAATTGTTTAATAAAACCAGTTATGTTTTATTTTTTTATTTATTAAAATCAGTTTTATCCTTTTAAAAATCTAGAAAATTTTACGAAAATAAAAATTCACTTTACATGTGGTATTTAAAAAGATTTAAGTTTTTTTTTATATAAAACTATTTTTATGTTAAAAAACTCGAATTTTTGAGAGTTTAATTATCAGGTAATATCGTCATTTTTTTTAAAACTTTAGATTAAACATAACCCCAATTATATAGTCAACAATCACAAATGCGTTTCATCGCTCTCACCAAAATCAAATATCCCGTAAATTGAGTTCTCCTCTTTCAGTGTCATCGTTCCAAATTCCTTCTCAGCATCATTCGTAGCATTGAGAAGTATGTCACCTATTTTCCACGGAGTAAAAAACGATAGCTTCGAATAATTTGAAACCAGCATTTCGGAATATTCGAACGTTACGACGTGCCGAACCCCGTAGTGAAGGAGGATGGCTTCGAGCCAAACGCTAACTGAACCGATGACGAAACCTAGTGGATTAATCGAGAAAAAAATTAAGTGAGTGCATGTAAAAAATCGGGTGTCTAATCAAGTTTTTATGATTCGAGTTTTTTGGCGACCGGCATGGGCGCTTATAGTTGGCTTATTATAGCATAACCTAATCCTATGGCTGACTCCTTGAATACAATCAAATTTGGCACTTTTGAATATTTTAATATAGTGCAGGGAGCATATTTGTGTCTCAAAACTGAAAAAAAAATTATTTTTTAATGAGATCTTAATTCATAATATCCATATACTCCTATTTTCCAATTTGTGGATTATTTAAACCAGCTTGAAACATTATAGCATTTTTTAATGGGACTTTAGAGCCAACCCTTATAATACTATTTTTGTCTATTAAACCATTTGACATTGTGGTTAATAAACAATATAAAGTAAAGAGGTTATCATACTTTTCAGATTGTAATAGATTACCTATAGTTCCGTTTAGATTAGTAAGCAGGGCAGGATGAGCATATCTATCGTGCATTTCGTAACTTTCCAACGGAAAAGATCGTTTTGAAATTAAATCGTTTACAAAGTTAAACACAGGTAATCCATAGTTTGAATGTTTACTTTTGTAGAGCGCTTTCACTGCATACTCAGTGATAGTGGCTAGGAATAATATTTAAAGCATCGTATTTTGGTAGTGTAAGGCAGTGATGAAAATTACGGTTCTTTGTAGTCTCCAAAGCTTATACCCTAGGCAAATGGTTGCCCTAGTCAAAAAAAGCCTAGTTGTTTATATATAAACTAGCCTTACCTTTTTCACTTAATTTTTTCCTATTATATATTAGTTAAAGTTCAGCCTTCTTTTGTTTAAAAATTTATTTTGTGGAAAAACGAGGAAGCTATTAGCCTAAAAATGCTTTTTTACAATTACATTGGGCCGAAAACAGTATTTTTAAATGCATAATTTTAACTCTTAAAATCCATTAAAAAGTAATGGACATTGCCTTCAGTTTAATAATGTTCATTCATACTACTAGCTCGCTATGTAGCCTACAATTCAAATTATCAAATAACTGATAAAATTCTTTTTTAATTGCAATATTGCCTAATAACTCTTCATTTAGGAATAAATTAATAAAAAAGATTATATAATAAAAATCTAAAATCAAAAGTTTGATAGGATGGCTTTGCAAAAATCCTTGTATTAATCATCCTGCATTTATTAGAATATATTTGTATTAATTAAGTTAAATAGAAATATTTTATTTAGACTGGGTTATTAGTGCTTGGGGCTGCTGGGTTCATGGAATTCAAGGTTCATCCAGGATTTGTATCACCTCAAAATTAAAAATATATTTTGCTTATCAGCCAAAAAAAATGATCATACAGACAGCTAATAATAGAGGGTAATTGTAAAATTGTTGTGTTACATTTTTGGGATGTGTCGTTGAGGACCTCGTTCCCCGGGAAATAATAGACCTTCGAAAAGGATCCCATTCCATTTTGGGCATATGCGGCAATCGTGGAATCTGGCGGAAACCGGGGTGCTGGGTATTCGGTCGGTCCTTTGTGCCTCATGCGAGTGATAATGTCGCGGCACACAAATCGTTTTTGTCGTTTAGTAGTCGTTGTAATGTCGCAAACATCACCGCACCTTGGAAGGTTGTCCCTATTATTCTCGGCCCTAACTATATGCTTTAATTGGTTTAAAAAACAATGATAAGATCTTTTTCCCTAGGAACGGCATATTCGTTTGGGCTTCGCCACTTTTACTATACAGCAGGCCCTGCAGAGTTAGATGAGATTTAATACGCACCAGTGCCTAGGTATTTAGGGCTAGGCTCTCAAAAAAATGGACGGCTTTGGGATTCGTTGGCGGTCACCCATCTAAATACTAATTAGGCTCAACGTTGCTTAAATTGAATCTAGATCACAACCAAGTTTACATGCGCACTAGGTCGTCCGTTATGCTTTGATTGGTAAGCATTTGACCTAATTAACATATAAGTTAGTATGCTATAGTCCGTATATGGTAATTGGGAGTTATGTTCTACTAAAGGACATGGAATTATATTTCAGTAATTACCTTAATCTTTACACGACCGGTATTCTCTCAAAATTTATATATAATTGGGGTAAAAAGGTCCAGTGATCGGAGATATTAAGTAAAACCAAATCGTGATCTAGTTGTATATATGCTCAAACATTTGAGTATAAAATGGAATTTAATTCGTTTGATTTTTTGAGTAAAAATTAAAAGCTGGCACTTAATACGTGCCAACTGCATTGGTCAAGCGATAAGCAATAAGTTTTAAGAAGTATGTATTTTAGCTAGTAAAACAATTAAGTACGACCCGAACATGAAGGAGAGGTCTTATATCATTTACTTAGAAGTCGTTTAAAGAATTATTAAAACATAATATAAAACAATAAATTTGTTCTAAAATTGTTTTATTTAAATACATCTAACACTATTGTAAATTATATAAAATAATTGTTACTTGATTTAGAATTATAAATAGGATGAAAAGAGTAGTAGACATTTGACTAATTTTTTTTGGTTTTGTAAAAATTAGCATGACAACGTTGATCAAGGTAACGTGATATACCGGTTATCAACAAACAAAAATTTATTTCAATTCCACGTGTAGACCATGCCACCACGCGATAGTAGTGAACGCATCACCTGTATTTTTACAATGTTCGGGTTTTTTAGATATATAAACTAATTTTAGACTATTTATCATTCGGATATTTGTTATTTGTCAAATATTTTACGCCTTTAAACAATAAAAAATTTATTAAAAAATGTTAACAAAACAAATGAGATTCAACAAGCTAAAAATATGGAATAAATTAAGTTTATATAAAAAACAACTAAAGTTTTTATATTGAACTTAAATAATTACATTTATTTCAACCAGTTAAAATGTATCATTTAGAAGTTTGGACGCCGAACATTTTATTTAAATCAAATATAATATTGGAGCTGACATTTAAAATTCAATATTTCAGATTAAAGAATTTAGTTGATATTTAAATACGGAAAAAAAATTCAATGTTTACTTTTAAAGAGGTCGCAAAATCAGACATTATTGCCAATTTTTTTTGTTGTCTCGAGAAAACCGATTAACATTAGAGATAAAAGTAAGTCCACATTGTAAATTATTTTACCTTTAATAAATTGTCAAACATTAATAATTACCCATGTAATCAAAAGGTTTGAGTACTCCTTAGTTAAAAAAAAATTGTTGAAAAAAAACGTGTTAATTTTTTCCTCATCTGATTAATATAGTAAAATTAAATAAAGAATTTGCAGCCTAAATAAAACCCTCTACCCTTCAAAATCCTAAAAAATGAATGCTTTTCTCATTTAAAATAAGAGCTGTATGCGGTGGGGGGGGGGGGTAGATGTCGCATAATGTATTTTAGTTTAAATCCCATAAATAAAATTAAAATCGCCAGCCTCCAACCAATAATCCTGTCAATCTATGCTTGAAAAACGGCGAAAGGAGCAAAAAATAACTTCATGGTGGAAAAAATATTCTAAAAATTGCTACTTTGATTGTACATTAGTCCTGGCGACAGCTAAAGTTTAAACCCGTAATTGCGACCCGACTAATTTTGAATTAAGGCCGGCCCGCCCGAGGTAAGTTTGAGATAAAACTTTGTTTTTCTTTTCAACTAGAATGTTATTTTGCTATAAATTTATGAATCAAATAGGGTGTCAAAGTATACCGCGACAATAACTTTGTCAATTTTAGTCCCTATTAACATGGCCAAAAAAATGAGGCAAAAATCACATAGAAAAAAAATGGTTTTTAGTCGGCTCAAATATTTTTTCTAGTTTGAACCCTTTCAAACTTTATGGGCGGGCCACCGCCGGGTCGAGCGAGCTTTTCGTCTCTTCCACCTTTTTTAAAATTACCAATTTTGACTTCCCCAACTGAAATGGTTCGACTATGTACCATGCATATTGTAGTAAAATGCTGATTATAATGCTTTCAAAGATTTTGCATTTGATATTATATTTATGAATGCACTAGTAAAAATTTCTAAACTGAAATGAAAAAATTTGATTATCCTAAAAAATAATTATGGCTTCAAAATATAAGCAAGTATAATGAAAACAAATATACTTTTTACACTAATTGAAATTTTTATTTATAAATATCAACTATTTTATTTATATATAAAAATTGCAAAAACTCAGTCACATACATAGTAAAAAATTCAATATTATTGGAACAAATGCATTCAAGTTATTTTTTTCTTTTGAGGATGATCCCTATCATCTTGAATTTGGCGTTTGGTGTCATTTATAGAATCGATAAGCTTATCCGTTTCATGTAAGTTTTTCTAAATAAATATTTATAATAAGATTATTAGGGAGAATTTTATTATTTAGTTATATTAGCTAAGTACATCTATATATAGTTTTATTCACTTTTGGCATTCAAACTTTAAACCTTTTTTTTTACAAAAAAAAAACAATTTAAAAATAAAAATTTCAAATGAGTAAAATTAACATTAAAAAAATAAAGAGTCAATTAGATGAGGTGAAAACTGATTGTTAAAATTTGTTTTATTCTAATTTTATAATAATGATGTACAAAAAAACTAACTATTAGATATGTAAAAAAATGACAAATTCCTTATAAGGCGCAGCGAAAAAATTTTGGAGCCATTGGCGGGTGAAAGTTTTTATTATATATTTGACAGCTAATATTATCTAATAACTATCATGAAAAAAATACGGAATATGTTCTGAAGGAAAGGAAAAAATTAAATGATAATTATTAAATTTTATTACTTGCATAATTATTTTAAAAAGAACAATTAATGAAAAAGGGGTAACCATAACTCTATCAACAGCCATTTTCCTCATTGTTCGAGCAGATTTACATTGTTCAGGTATTTGAAGTTCGTCAAGCTTGTGTGTAATCTTCATAAATTTTTCAATCTTTATTTCAGCCGTCTTGATAAGTTTGTCTATTTCAACATCTTGAATATGACCATCTAACCAGCCCTAATTAAGAATTTCTGTTTTTAAATGACACATATCGGCATACACCTTTCGGTCCGGACAATGGTAACTTATACGGTAAAAATATAATTGTAATATTCATAATCCATTTACATTTTAAAACCTCGCCTATTTTAATTTTTTCGAATTTTCTAATAGCTTTTTTAAAACAAACTTTAAAAGCTTGCTATAAACTTTAAAATACCACAATTAAAAATAGACCTTAAACACTTTTTTATTTGTTTTAAATGTGATAAGTGTTGTTTTTGGGTTTAATATTTAAAGTGTGTTTATCAAATTCAACAATTTTGAGTGAGTATTTTTAGTGTTGTCATTTATTTAAATGTTGTAGGAAATGTTTTATTAATGTTGAAGAAAACTCGGAATGTCTTAATTTTTACCGTTTTCAAAAAATTCATAACAGATATAGCAAAATATTGTTATGTAGATTAAAACTTCAATCAAATTCGTTTAGTAAAAAAAAATACATATATTTTTTTTATTAAATTAGTTTGTTGAAATAAATGTTTTCTATAGCCATAAAGTGGGTGGCTTCAGGACAGGTGTATCGGTATATATATAAAAATTTAGTTAATGCAAACTATGTATTTCATTTTTCTAAATTTTTTCCCTATCAGTAATACCTGGCAAATTCTTTTTAGGCCTATTTCACAATAGGGCAAAATATTAAAAAGTTGTCAAAATAGCTAATCCCTTTCCCATATACAAATCATGATAACTTTAATGTTTTCTAAATTTCCTGCTTAAAATCATTGCTTTCACATTGAAGCAACTAGCGTCTCCTGTAATTGATTTAAATTTCCTACTTAAAAAAAATTATAATGCAAACATGATTTCAAGTTAAACATAACAATAAAATTTAACATGTAAATTGTTACCTAATATGTTTTAATAATTGAATTTTGTATAAAGCTTTATAAAGGAAAAATCTTTTGATATTTAATATAGTATTTTATTTAATAAACCATGTTTTTTAAATTGTGTAAGGCCAAAATTGAATGTTTAACATAAAACTTTTATAAAAATTATTATGCACAAAATAATATTGAAGTAGGCATAATACATAAAAAGCATTTTATTTTTTTTTTCATTAAGATTTTTAAGTCACACAATGATCCATAAAATTAAACATTATAGGTTACAAAAGTTTAGTTTTACATTGTGTACCCCGTGATCATAAAAATAACCAGTATATATTATTGTTTTTAAATAATTAAAGCTGACACAAGTTAATGCAATGCTAATTCATAAAAATTTAATAACAAAATGTAAATTTATGAATCTTATACAAAAAATACTTAAATAGATAGATACAGAAAATTATTGAAGATTAAAATAACCTAAATTTATACATGATATTTTATATGATAGTTAATTTACTGGCAATAAACTAGCTAATGGTTTTCATTAAATAAATCATAAAAATAAAAATCAAATATACATTTGCAAAACATTAATTTATTAAATAGAAATACAATATTTAAATTAAAAATAAGAGGAGTTTTTAATGTATTCCAAAAATGTAGTATCATTGGATTTAAATAATTACATCAGGACTAAACAAAAACCAATAAAATAATACTTTTTTAAGGCCATAGGATGTTTCTGATAAAGCATTTAGAGCCTTTTCTATTGGTATAATTTGCAATTCAATTTTCTTTATTTGATCAATTAGGTCATCTTCCTCTATAGAATTCTTTTAAAAATCAGCATTAAATATTTAATAAGTATAAAAATAACTAAGAAAAAATAATAAAAACATTATATAATATTTTGATTGGATTCAAATACTTTAATTCCAATAAGCATAATTTTGCTTCCATTGGTTATGTTATATGATTTAATTGTTAGACTAGGGTCATCAAGACATTTTCCTTTAAATATAAATAAATCATATCTATTGCTTTTTGCAAAACTTTATTTGATAAATGTTACCTTTAAATATTAATTTTTGTTTATGAGGAAGTATATTTGTAGTTTTAAATAAATCATTATTTATATCATTTATTGTGCATGTTTCAGTTGCATCATTTGGAATTTTAAGAATAAATTTATCAGTCCCTAAATATTATTATACTTTATAGTTTAAAGTTGAACTACAAAATTTAATCTTTACCTTTAATTATGGTTAACTCCATTTATCGTTCATTCGCTGTTTGAGGCCATGCCTTAAGCCGTGTCCTGTAAAAAAAAATTTCGTTTTAAAACAATAGAATAATTCTATTAATCAAGCGTTTAAAGCATTAATAACGCTACAAAAAAATTAAAGTTTTAGGTTAAAATAAATTATATTTTATTATTGTAATTAAATTAATTTTTTTATAAGGCTAAGTGCAAAGTGAGTTTTTTTAGTAAAATTTTAATTTTTCCAAAATTTAGTTTTTTTTAAATATTTTAAACTATTTAGGTAACTTTAAAAATATGCGTTTTTTTTACAAAATAAAATTTATTAAAATTTTTAATATTTTCCAAAAAAAAATTTCCTTTGCACGTGCCCTAATTAGAACGCCTTATATAATTATGTATTTTTCTATTATCTTCATAAAATTATTTAAAAAAAGGTGCCAGTAATTAGCCATTATACGAAATTCTTACTATCTAAGCTATAGTATTACAATAAAATTATAAAAACTAAATGGCTTATTTTAATATAACGATAATATGATATTGTGGCTAAAAAAATTAACGGCCGCAAATAAAATATACATCTAATTTTTCTCAACGATATGTTAAATAAAACTATTTTAAATATTAAATGAATGTTTTAAACTAATTAATTGATTCGACTTTTTCTGCAAAATATTTTTCCATTATGCATCATATGCTATCATCGATCGCTTATCGATTTAAATTTTTTGTAATGCTATGACCAAATTTTATATCTTATATTAAACGCAAAAGGGATGGATCCATACGGTGCATATGGGGCTGCCAAGGCGGGTACCCCATTTGATCCTTTAGTATACATTAAGAATCCTCAAGTCGTTTTGCGGATAATTTGCTGGGTAAATATTATATTTTTATTAGAATTTAAATGTGGGATAAATACTTTTTTTTTAAAAAAGCCATTTTATTATTTTAAAATATTTTGAACTTTTTATAGTTTAAATTAATATTAATCAAATGCTTTTTTTTATGAATATTTCTACAATGATATTTTAAAGTGTGACATTAATAATCAAATGTTTGATAGAAAACTAGATAAACTTAGATATTTAATATTTTCTTTGATTTAAACATTTAATTGTCCAACTGGGTATTCTTTTATTAGTAGTTTTTTAAAAAATGATGTTTTACTTTAGTAAAAATATTTTGAATATACACTCACTGACATTTGAGAAATTTTGCGCTTGTTTTATAAAGGTGATTTTTTGTTTGCAAATAAACTATGACAAAATGCCTCCATAAGCCTAATATATTGTGGTACAGATCTAGTTTTTTACCAATCGCTTTTTGGGCATCAATATAGTTGATTATAAAAATTTTATCTCAATTTTGGCTTATTTAATAATAAAATTTAAATGGTTTTTTAAATATATAATTATATTTAAATAAATTGGTAATACGGGCCCAATATGGCCTAGCTTAGTTAAACTCATTTACATAAATTTTGACCTGACTAAAAATTTAGCCCAGAAATATATTAATATAAATGTTCATTAATGTATTTTCTAGATATTTGCAATAATTGTATTTGGGTGCATAAGCTCCCAGGGTTGGTATGAAGGCGTTTGCCAATACAATCAAACAGCATCAACTTGCAGATTTGGAACGTTTGTTGGCGTAGTTGCTTTTTTGATTTGTACCATCTTTCTCGTACTTGATGCACGATTCGAGCAATTTGTTAGTGTGAGTGAACGCAAAAAAGTAGTGCAAGCTGACCTTGGAATATCGGGTACCTACCATTAGTTCTTAAAATATGATATAAATAAAAATGGTGGCTCATTATCCTTTTTGTAGCATAACGCTTGAAAGCCTAACACTGCCCTAACTTTATCAATAATTTCTTTGAGTCACAAGCCATTATATCAGCTCCTTAGGACGCGTTCAGACTCGTTTTATTTTTTCGAATTTTTATTTTTTTTTAATTTTTTAAAAACTTTTCTTTCAGAAAAAATTTAAATGCTAATAACAAAAATTGGCGACTTTTTGTAAAAAAGCGTTCAATGACAAAAGATAAAAATAATTTAAAAAAAAAATGAAATGAGTTTAAACATTGTTAATTTTTAAGAAACTCTTGATAACTGAAAAAAATTTATTCCGGCTAATGTCATAGATAACCGTAAGTCGTACATTTTTCTGAGGGCTTAGGCTTAAAAAGTTAGGTCATGGGTGTACGTTAAATCCCATATAACCTTGTGGAGTAATGTCCAAGGTCCTGTTAGAAATTATACAAAGGTGTGAAAATATTATATCAGTTCATTTTTTTAATCGAGGCAGCAACTGGCCTTTTCTCAACTATTTTAATTTTAGTTTTTTTATGGGTTTCAGACATTTTTCATATAATAATTTTTGCATTATTTTGCAGCTTTATGGACCTTTGTTTGGTTCATATGTTTTTGCTCGCTTTCCAACGGTTGGCGTAAAACTCCGCATTCCAAATTATCACCTATGGGCTATGGTCGGAACAACGTACAAGGGGCCATAACTTTTGCTCTGTTTTCCACTTTTGCTTGGGTGAGTAATATAATCCTGAATTTTTTTTTGTTATGTGCATATCATACAAATTTAGAAATGACATAAAACAACTAAGCAACGTTTTTTTGAAGTTTCTAGAAATACGGACTCGAAAGCTTAAAATTACAAAATTTGAATTGCGATCTTTTTCAGTATACAAGCGCTGACTAGAGTTAAGGAAGGGCCGTTATTTGGCCCGGCTTGCCTGACACAATTTTTAACTTAAGCCCGGCCTGGCCCTAACTCGATACGAATAACGGTATGGAAATTGAATATTTAAGGTTAAAATTATTTAGCTAGTAAATTATATATCAAATAGTATAAAAGTATTACATTTTGGAATGTGATAAAAAAATTTGTATATTTAAATACATGTTAATAATCGCAATACTGCATTTTTAAAATAGAAAAAATCGGCCCGCTCAATTTTTTTTTCAAATTTAGGACTGGCCACCTTTTCGGGCGCTTTTTAGGGTCCCCACTTTGATCTACGCACATGGAATTGTATAACATATATCGACAAAATTTTAATATTATTACATTTTATTTTTGATATATGGTCAAATCACCGTTACCACTTTTTTAAAGGCTAAGGGTGTACTTTGTAATAGTTAATAAACCTTTATAACACAAGTCGACAAAAATTAATAATAATCATCCAAATATTCTATATGGTGGTTTCATTTCATATATTTTTTCGAATCCTATATTTGTTTAGAACTCAGCTAATATGTTAAGTCGAAAAAACTGCCAAAGATGGTCAATTTTATTGATGCGACCTAATTTTTCAATAATTTTTTTATTTCGACTATTATGTTTTTCTTTAATTCTAAAAATTTCTAATGTTTATAGCTGGCTTATAAAGTTTGATTGGAAAAAACAACGGATTTAAAAATCCATAAGATCATATCTGATCTCAGGTAGCTTAAACTCTGAATAATTTGTCGATATTGAGATTTTAATTTAAAAATGCGCAATTTTTTTTGCCAAAAATTATAAAACCGTTAATTTGTTGTTGTTGTTGTTTTTAACCACTGCGAATTTTCAATATGGATGAAGGTGGCTCGGAGGTGTGAGCGAGCTTAGAGGCGGCTAGAATAGGATTTGTCCATAGGTCTAATGGATTAATCGAGTGCCACGTGATGAGGCATGAGAGCCAGTGGTGTAGGTTGTCTGCGGATTTTTTGCAGTCGTAACACATGTCGTCAGATGCATAGACGCGGTTACGAAAATCGGCTAGTAGGTAGCAAAAGCCAGATCTTGTGTGAAGAAGACGCCTCTCTATACGTATAGAGAGGTGGTTTCCGGAGGAATTGAAATGGGAGGGGGCCAGTCATTCAGAAGGATGGGGCAAGGTTTGTATGATTGGATGGTTTCTTTAACAGCGTTGGTGTGGATTAGCTGGTGTAGTTGCTTAGTTGTAAAGTTGGGGTCAAATAGGTGTTTGACACGAGGAAGGCTATTATGAGGGAGAGGTGTTTTTCATTTTGAACGTGCTTGGGCCAGCGAGGTTAGGGAGATCGTAGCAGGGATGATCTGTTAGAAGGCAGGAGGCCATATATTGATCGCATAATAATTGTGAGTGTGGCCTGATGGGTTGTCATAAATGAGGTCGGCCCTCAATATCTTAACATTAAATTTAAACATAAGTGCAACAAAGGGTGTGAAATCCAAAAAAAATATAAGCAAAAATTTGAAGAAAAAAATTGTGAGTTTGGCGAAATTTTTCAATAGTTTCGGAGACTGAGCGGTTAATAAACATATATAAAAAACCAACATTTTATTCTTAACATAGACTTTGTGATTATCCCAAACGGATTTTTTTTCAATATATTAATTGTTTTATTTAATAATTCAATCATTAAGAACATTTACTTAATATAATTGTGTTGGCCGCTTCCTATATATATCTTTGCGGGCGTGTTCCAAATACAAATATATATTACTTGGATAATTTTTTATTCTGATAAAATGTTTTTAATGTAAAGCGAAAAAAAATGGATCTCTAAAAAAGCTCTATTGAATTTTTTTAAAAGCATAATGTTCTTCATATATCTCAAATCCCCGATTTATTCGGTTTGCATATACACACTAATTCAAACTCATAAACCAGCATATAAAAAAGATTGTATATAGAAATGATTTTTTTTTAAATAATTTTTTGTTTAACCTCTTGTTTGGACGCGCAATTTTTTTTACCGATGTTTGGACGTTTGAGCTTGATTATTACAAAATTTGTTCCTACCATATAGTATATATGTAGATATATTACGTATATCAGGCTTGCTTAACATTCCTCGCTTACCGGCGTTATAAGATCGGCTTGTCACAAGCCTTTGCACCTGCCTATGACCCCAACGACTTTACCGCACCCTCCTCTTCAATGCCTCCCCAATTATCCGGTGCAGGAATCATTCCTACATATCCCCAAACACTAGGCCAATCAGCTGTGGCACCTCCCCCCTTTTCCTCGCAAGGGCCACCCTCTGCTTTTGGTCAGGGCGTGCTTCAATCACATCCTCAATACCAGCCACCTGTTTACTAATTGTTTTATGTAATAATGTCAATTTGTAAATTTTTGTTTCAATAATTAATTCAAATTGAAAGTTTAATTTACCTTAATATGCTTGTAAACCAAAAAATGGTTATTTAACATATATATTATACCTCAGTTATAATATATGTATTAACAGCTGATATATAATTCATAAAACCTCATAATTTCTTAAAGTTAAAATAAGGACATTTGTTCCACATGTATCTTTGTGAAATATTTTCACTTTAATTGTTACTTTTTTTCCCCGTGATTTATTTTAGAGTGACCAACCTCTATTAATCAGTTAAACATTTTCGACGTTAATATGTTTTTATTAATTTTAATAAATTTTCCAATTAATAGTATTCAACTATCTTTTATATTTAAATTTTTGAGGTAATTCATTCTATAATAATACTACAAAATATAACAATTTGTTAATATTAATTTTGCAAATAAAATTAAGCGAATGAATATTACCTGTTGGCTTTTATGTATATTGAATCTCGGTTGATTATAAAAATAGTAAGTTTAAAAACAAATTTGATGAGCTTTTCTTCATACTTTTTGTTCATACATAACTTTTTGATAATACAATACAATAAATAAATATAATTCAAACATTTTCGTGTAATTTGATGTAGTTAAACGTTATAAACCCCATTATACCCCCATAAATAATGACTTTTGCACGCAGAAAAAAGTTGCTTTTTGTTTAATAATTTTGTATCTTTAATATTTATCAATTTTTGGTCAAGTCAATAGGACCAAAGTTTTTTGTCACCTTAATTTTTTGTACGACTTTAAATAAAAATGCCATAATACCATATAAATATCATTTCAATTTTATACCTACATTATTTTCTATAAATGTTAAAATTTGGCAATATTTGTGATGATTAATATTCAGTCAAATTAAATAAATATTTACATATAATTAGTAATATTATCATTCGTCAATCATGAAATATTAATAATTAATTGCTAAATTTGCCATTTTAACTTTTTTACGTATACATCGTGGAAAGATATGAAGCAACATAATTAATTTTATTTTGAAACATTTTTACAATTTGTTTCCGATTTAGGCCAATTTTTGAGACCTATGAGCTAACTTCAGTGACCAGGCCCAGTGTTTAATATTTTGTAAGAGTTGCAGTTCAAAATAATTGGCAAAATTAGCCATATTTTGAACTGAAATCTTTACCATTTTTACCCCCCCCCCCCCCTATTTGAAAAAGTCTATATAAAAAAATAAGATTTTCTATCTCTTGCAATTCAGCTCAAAAAAATTCCTAATTTTAAAAATGAACGATTCTCATAAATGCATTTTGTTTTTTTTTCTCCTCAAATGAGCTCAATTGGCTTCTCCGAACATGCGGAAAAACCAAGTAATTCAAATGATAAGTAAAATCTGAGATTTTTGCGTTGTTTATGTTAATAGATACAAAAAAGCCAAGATACTATTGATGGCCCTTTTGAGCAGATTGATTATAAGTTAAAAAATCATAATATACACTTTTGTTCCTATATTCCTAGTGTAAAAAAATTTAAGAAATACTGCAAAAATTTACGATATTAATTTTTTTGATAAATCTGGCAAATTAAATTGAAATTATTATAAACAGGACCCGAAAGGCCGGCCTGTCCGAATAGGTCCAAAATCTGCTGGTCGGTCTGACCAGAAATATTATTTTTTATTTTGGACCCAGCCCGATTCATTTTATTTTTCAAATTTACGCCCAGCCTTAGGATTGAGACGGTACAAATAACACTGGTCGACAAATTATGATTTCATATCTTAGACCAACAACCTGAAAAATGTTTCTAGTGCAGTTTTTTCTGCTGATTAACATATGGTTTTTTCGTTTTTTTCCTACCTGATCTGGTTTTTTATTTGTATTCGATGTTAAAGTTGCCAAAATGTGCATTTTTGGCACATTTTGACCTCTAATTTACACCATTAAAAAATTATAAATTATATTATACTTTTTTTTATTAAAAAAAAAGCTTAAATTTTTATCTATTCAAATATATAATTATTTTTTTTTATGTATTTTACTTTTAAAAAAAACAGAAATTTAAAAACCTACCTTATTTTATTTTATTTAATTTCTGAACCATTGACGCCTAACTCGATTCTTTTACTTATCCCCTTCTACTCTCTTCTTTCTCATTTTTTGCTAGTGCCGTTTATGTGTTCAAGTTTTCTGTTTGATTCCAATTTCTTTCTATTTTTTATAAAAATTGATTTTGGTTCTTTTTTGGGTTAAATTTCAGCTTTTTGGTTAACTTTTGTGGTATAATTAAGTTTGCAAAGTGACAGGAAAAAATTTTTTTAATATTTTTTTTTTTTAATTAGTTCTAATTGAGTCATTTAAATTCGTTTAATAATTTTAGTTTTTAATTGTTTTTATTTCGATAAAAATTATTATACATCAGCTGGTTTAGTTTCAAAATCAAAAGTTATGTAAATTGTATTCGTTCAGATATTTAAAAAGATTTAATTTGAAATTGTTGTAGCCCCGTCCCCTTAAATGTACAAGGCATGTGTATGTTGCTCACGTCTCACTCATCAGTTTTAATTAAACTTTGGCCTGACTTTGTTATAAGTGCCCTCAACGGTTCAGAAACCTAGTATTAAGTTTTTACATTTGAATCAGCCCGAAACAAAAATGTTTTTATACCTGGCCTGACGTTTTTATGCCCTATATAAATAAATTATTTAAATACAATTTCGAAACTTGGAATTTAAGTACCAGATGCCCGGCGGCAAAAATTTTTTTCTGCCACCTAAGAGTTTTTTGCCACCCCAAATGGAAAATTAGAATCGGGCCTACTTAGAAATTACCCTGAAATCCTACATTTTTTATAAATTTTCTATACAAATGTTAATATTTCGCGGGCACTAATAAATACCTTAATAGAAATAATCATATAAATTCTGGCTTTGTTTAAGCCTAATTATTAGAACTAGATACTAAAGACTTTTGAATTTTAAATGTAAAAAACCCTTTAGTGTACTCAAGGTGGTCGAATCGAGCCCAAGCACTTATTGTGACTAAGTTTTTTTATATTTATTGGACATTTCGTGATCAGTTGTAAAGAGAGAGAGAGAGAAGAGAGAGAGAGAGAGAGAGAGAGAGAGAGAGAGAGAGAGAGAGAGAGAGAGAGAGAGAGAGAGAGAGAGAGAGAGAGAGAGAGAGAGAGAGAGAGAGAGAGAGAGAGAGAGAGAGAGAGAGAGAGAAGAGAGAGAGAGAGAGAGAGAGAGAGAGAGAGGAAGAGAGAGAGGAGAGAGAGAGAGAGAGAGAGAGAGAGAGAGAGAGAGAGAGAGAGAGAGAGAGAGAGAGAGAGAGAGAGAGAGAGAGAGAGAGAGAGAGAGAGAGAGAGAGAGAGAGAGAGAGAGAGAGAGAGAGAGAGAGAGAGAGAGAGAGAGAGAGAGAGAGAGAGAGAGAGAGAGAGAGAGAGAGAGAGAGAGAGAGAGAGAGAGAGAGAGAGAGAGAGAGAGAGAGAGAGAGAGAGAGAGAGAGAGAGAGAGAGAGAGAGAGAGAGAGAGAGAGAGAGAGAGAGAGAGAGAGAGAGAGAGAGAGAGAGAGAGAGAGAGAGAGAGAGAGAGAGAGAGAGAGAGAGAGAGAGAGAGAGAGAGAGAGAGAGAGAGAGAGAGAGAGAGAGAGAGAGAGAGAGAGAGAGAGAGAGAGAGAGAGAGAGAGAGAGAGAGAGAGAGAGAGAGAGAGAGAGAGAGAGAGAGAGAGAGAGAGAGAGAGAGAGAGAGAGAGAGAGAGAGAGAGAGAGAGAGAGAGAGAGAGAGAGAGAGAGAGAGAGAGAGAGAGAGAGAGAGAGAGAGAGAGAGAGAGAGAGAGAGAGAGAGAGAGAGAGAGAGAGAGAGAGAGAGAGAGAGAGAGAGAGAGAGAGAGAGAGAGAGAGAGAGAGAGAGAGAGAGAGAGAGAGAGAGAGAGAGAGAGAGAGAGAGAGAGAGAGAGAGAGAGAGAGAGAGAGAGAGAGAGAGAGAGAGAGAGAGAGAGAGAGAGAGAGAGAGAGAGAGAGAGAGAGAGAGAGAGAGAGAGAGAGAGAGAGAGAGAGAGAGAGAGAGAGAGAGAGAGAGAGAGAGAGAGAGAGAGAGAGAGAGAGAGAGAGAGAGAGAGAGAGAGAGAGAGAGAGAGAGAGAGAGAGAGAGAGAGAGAGAGAGAGAGAGAGAGAGAGAGAGAGAGAGAGAGAGAGAGAGAGAGAGAGAGAGAGAGCAGAGAGAGAGAGAGAGAGAGAGAGAGAGAGAGAGATCGGGGGGGGGCCAAAAAATCATGGGGAAGGGGGCTAAAAACTCATGTAAAGGGGGGGAACCCGCGGGGAAGGGGGGGGGGGGAAAAGGGGAATCGGTCACGGCTTTAATGTAATGCACATTAATTAACTACGCCCTCAAACTTTTATTATTAAAATTTATTAGTTAATTTATACTTACAAATAAAAAAATGGGATTATGTTTATAAGTCGGATTACGGTAATAAAAACACCATAATACTTAATATCAATCTCACTAAAAAAATATTAAGATTCGCAAATTAACAAAAGCATAATTTTCATTCTCATATCAATGCAAGCGCGCACAAAATAAAAATATGACATACATGAATGATCAAAATGAATTGGCTATACATAAATAGCACACATTACGGCATTAAATTTAAATAAAATACGAACATAACGCTTCACGCGCTTAATAAAATTAACCATACCCTAAAATAGAAGCAATAATTAGCCGATTATGCGCAGCGTTTTGCATTAATTTCAACAATTTTTATGCCAGAGGCTGTTTTGATTAAATATAAATTCATCAATTTTCAACGCCCTAGTTATTACTTCGCGTTCTATAAGAAACAAATCACCTTTACGTAGGCCACCACTTGCCAGCCTTTTTTAAAGAAGAAAATGCGGCTCTCACAACTCGACGTTGAAAAAACGCTTAATAAATTAGAAATCGCATTTCGGTATTTTCATATAAATTTAATAGAATTATTAGTAACACATTTTGTAATTATTGGCCTCTTTTTTTATTGTACTTTAAGTTACGTCAAATTTTTAGATAATGAAATTTCATCAATATACTATTTTTAAAGCAGGCCTAATTTTATTATTCCAAAAAAGGACAATTAAATTTAGAATCTAAAGATTCTAAATAAATATTATCAAGCAAAAAATCTATTATTTAAACTTTTTAATTAATTAATAAAAATAGATTATCTTAAATTTTACTATAATAAGCCCCATTTTATTTCAAAATAATTGGGAATTTACGACCAATCAATCAGATTTTTTTCTAAAATTTCATAAAAAATGTATAATTAAATAAAATAAATAATGGTAATAAATGTCAATACTCTTACTAAAATTACACTTTTTCTTTAATTGATACGGACAGAAGCGGCTCATTTCAAAATGAAAACCCATTTTTTAAAAAGTTACTTTTAAAAATAATTTACAATGGGGGCCCACGTAACTTTGGGGAGGGGCCAGCCCTAACTAACTACTTTATTATTTCCACTCCGGGTAAAAATTTATTCCTTAATTCTTTATTTCAACTGGGCACCCTTATTTAGCTCAACTAATTAATTCACTTTAAATATTTTGTAAATTTTATTATATTATTACTCGGGGGTCCTCCATAACATTTAATTATACAACTTAACATAATTTAATTTTTATTTATAAGGGAATACTTTAAACAATTTATGATTATGCCAAACGAAACCCCGGGCGTGACGGCGCCCTATTTCGCGGGACGATGCCCCTAAAATAACCATGTAAATAATTTACTAAATATCAAGGGTTTTCTAATACTAATAAACCAGGGCCAAACTAATATCGAAGTTTTCGGCCTAGGTTTGACGCGGACTAACTGTATCGATCTGCCTTGGGTTCGCGTCCATAGAAAATGATAAACTGAGAATAAGGTTGATGCGAGCGGGCAACAGAATAAAGACTTTCACACAAAATACCTTAAATTTCAAGATTACCATGACGAGTCAAATTAAATAAAAAAATCGAATATTTGCATGGGCTGCGATATTATATTTAAGAATGGATGCTAATTTCGCAATGCTTATACATTGAGGCTTACTAATTTAGGCAGCCGTACCATTTGGGCGCAAAAATTTTCAAATTTTTGTTATCAGTTTGAACTTTAGATTATCTTTAAATCACAAGCACCGCCGCCAAATTAAATTAATATATAAATGAATGTCGAAAAATTTCGTAACCAAAATCATTTTCTAAATAAGCGAAGTCAATACTTTTCGGTCAAATTGTTTTCGAGCGTGAATTGGCGTTTTGCGGGCCGTTATTTTCAGCTCAATTTGCCGGAAAATTTTACGCGGCGGCTTCGCCTGAATATTTTCTTTATATTTACTCGGCCTGATGTTTTCATAAGAGTACCAGCCTGAAATAATAAATATCGGCCCGCACATATTTCGCGAATATTAATATCACCAAAACACGTAAATATAGCATTACTGGAAATTATCATTATCAAGAGCATCATTTGATTTATAATCATTTAACAAATTATAAAATTCAGTTTTCTACCACTAAACGGCTTCTTCGGGGCAACATTTCGACCGGCCGTCGAAAAAGTACGCTCCTTTAGCGCAGGAGTCGCAGGTATAAAGATTTGGCTGAATAAATACTATCTCAGGCAAAATGATTTTCAATACCTTCATAAAGAGTTTGATTATCTTCACTATTGCGGTGGGAGGCTTCATACTGTAAGTTATAATATCGCCGTCATTCCATATCGTCCGTCATCTCCCACCCACCTCACTTGATAATTCGAGGAGTTTTATATTTGTCAATTAAGTCTGGAGACCGGCTTTGGCGAATCACCCATCCCGTTCCTACTCCAAATTCATTCTTCATTATTCTTCAAAATACTTTATCTAACTATTTTTTAGCAATAATTATAAGGCAAAAGAAGCAATTTAAGCACGTAATTTCACCACCCCTTAAATTGAAAGTAATAAAACGCGGGCCCGCAGGGACCAATATTTTATATTTGCACCCGGCGCCCCTACATTTTCGGGCCGGGCGGCACTCACCGGACGGGCTTTCGGGCCCCGACCGGTAACACTAATATAATTAATTAAAAATT
This sequence comes from Acutogordius australiensis, assembly GCA_030555515.1. Taxonomy (NCBI): domain Eukaryota; kingdom Metazoa; phylum Nematomorpha; class Gordioida; order Gordea; family Gordiidae; genus Acutogordius; species Acutogordius australiensis. Next base: position 33,316,615 of record CM060242.1, on the reverse strand, counting down.
ATTTTTAGTTACTTAAATACTAAATTAATAAAAATTAATTATTATTATTAAAGCCAACAATTTAACCCAATTAAAAAAAAAAAAAAAAAAAAAAAAAAATTTAAAATTTTAATTATTATAATAAAATTTTAAAGGGTTACGCAATTTACCCGACCCCCACCCAGAAAAAATATCCCCTTAATTTAAAAAAAGCAAAATAAGGCTCAACAAAATCTCCACTTAACAAAAAATAAAAAAATTCTTTATTTAAATGAAATTACTTTCCGGCAATGACCTTTCTATTTCAATTTCACCGGGGAAAAGCGCATTCACCATCACTTCTCACTATTCACTAAATTGAAGAATTTCGCGCGAACACCCTTTAATAAACATCAGTTAAAAACTACAATATTTAATGGCTCGATTCTAATAAATTCTGAAAATTTACTAAATCGCACATTCACAAACGGGTCAAATTATTTACCGCGCTAATCAAGTCATATCTTCCCCGGAATCAGAAGGACTTTGTAATGAAAAAATACACCAATTCATACTAATAAGTCACGCATTCAGCGCTCCATAATTTAAAAAATTGGACAAAAAAATTGTAGTTTCAATTTCTACATTTTGCTCTCTACTCTCATACGGTAATTAAAGAAAGCCCTTTTCTTAAATACATACTATAAAATTCCCTACATAAAAAATAAAAAAATAACAATTTCAATGGGCAATAATTCGCGAATTTATAAAACATTAAAAAATTATCTCTTACGACGGGCCTCTATTATTTCATATATTATTTCGTTACTTTGCCTCTTCAGCTCTATTACATTCGTCCACATCGAAAAATGGCCACCAATTGACAGATCGAGATTATCATAAAAAGAAAAATTAAGAATCCTTTTCATATAAAATTCTCATATAATTTACATATTTATTTCATCGTCGAGAAATAAAATTCTCTACATATCAGTTTCACGTATTACCATTTAGATAATAAAAAATATTTCACGACCAAATCTCCAATACGACACGTTATAATATCCGGTTTTAATTGAAGTTTGAATTTAATCCGTTTATCTGTTGAATATATGCAAAAAATTTCAATTTATGTTTGAATTTTTTTTTTGCAATTTATGTTTGAATTTTTTTTTGTTTTATTGGCATTTTTTTATAAAATTTTCTATGTTTGTAGCTGACTAACTAAGTTTAATTTTTAATAACGGTAAACGGATTTGAAAATCCCTAAGATGGCAGGTTTATCCGTAGTTAGCTCACAACTCTCAAAAATTTGTTGAAATGTGATATTAGTAAAGTAATCTATAAAATTAAAATCCGCCGATTAACAGAATTTATATTATATACATGCACGATTATATATCAGTTTTTAATGAGTTATTTTATTAATACTGTCTTATTGAAAGTGCTCATACATTGAGCTGATAAGTAAATTAATTTTTACTAACAAAGTTGTCCCTAATGTATCATTTTTATTACTTACCCATAATAGTTTTAATACATATTATGGTAATTTTAATAAATTTATTATTAACGTATTGGCGCGATTTAATTGGGAAAGGTGTTAAAATATACAACTGTTAGTAAATATCTTATGAGCATAATAAAAATTTAACAAAACACGCGTACACCCTGAAAGAAATTATATTAATTCAGATCAGAACAAGCAATAATATTGGTTCATGTAAAACCTTACAAAGTCATTTTGCAACAAGAATTTGTTTACATTAAATAGAATATATTATTTGTTACTTCGATTTATAATAATTATATTAGGACGCGTTAAGAGTTCTTTCAGTTTGAACAAAATCAATTTTATTTACCTTTTATATAAAGAGCATTTTAAAAAAAAAGTTGCCAATTTTTATTGCATTAAAAAGATTTTTTTATAAAAACGTTTTTACAAAAAAATTTAAAAAAGTAATTTTATAGATATTGTATTTTTTCAATTTGGCAATTATCTAATGACGTAATTTCTATTTTATTTTCATCCGCAGTAAGATTTATTTGAGGTTTATAATCGAGATAAATTTTGCAAGTGTAATTAGGATATAGCGGAATATCAGGTGTACCATTTTTGCATGTGGGTTCGGTCAAAAATTTATATTCCAGTCTTAATTCATTTTGGGTAAAGAGTTGAATTAATATTCTTTTAACTTTGTTGAATGTCTCATTAAAGACCAGTCCTATGATATAGGAAGTCCGATATTCACATAATGTTTCCTCAACTCCTTTCGTAAGAGTATAGTACCAACATTTTTTATATTTAATTTTTGCGTATAAGTTATGACATATTGTTGCGGCATTTAGCATAGCCTGTATTAGTTGGCTTCCTTCTAGCAATTGGGGTTTGATTACAATTTCTTCCATATCGACACGATTAAGCTTGTGAATGTAGGACATTGGCTCAAAATCTTTTAATGCATCCAAAATTTGCCCTTCCTTGATATTAGGATTTTGGTTGCGAGCCCACAAAATTAAAAGTGCCAGAATGCAAGGAACAGGCAAATATTCCGAACAGTTTTCTATATAAGTCTTAAATGGAATTTTTTCACATAATTGAATATCTAATTTTCTAGGGTAATTGTGAAGTATCTAAATAATAAAATAAAAAGTTTATGACAAAAACTTCCAATAAAAGTGTTTAACTTAATTACATGTGTATTAAAAACACCGCACATTTCTAATTTTTGGTTTCCCCTTTTTTTATTTTAAAAAATTTCATTCACATTAATTAATTTTATTCCTTGGTATACTCATCTTCGAGTTCTACATTTATACTTTGTTAGTGCAAATTATGTATATTTTTGTGATTGTCAAAGTGTCTTAGTATTAAATTTCAAATTTATATTAATAAATACATTTATAAACAAAATACAAAAAAAAATGTAAAGTACTGACTAAAATCAACAAAGTTAATTTAACGAAATTAGATACATTGTAAAAATTATCCCTTTTTATTTGAATAAGTTGGTTATTTTTATTCCACAAAATTAAAAAAAAATACGAGCCATATTTTTATGTAAAAACATTTTGGGTCTATGTACTTAAAAGATTTTTCTATGTTAAAAATTTAAATGTGACCAAAACGAAACGATTAATTAATTTACATACCATACCTTAAGACATAAGCCCCAATGGCAAAAAAAAATTAAATACGAAAAATTTGCTATTTGGACTTGTGTTTGCCAAAAATATGTCATGTTTTGTAAATAGCCAGATTATATTTATATATCAGTGACTTACTTTTTGCAGATACTTTATTTCCATTATTTAAATTTAGAGTAAAAGGTACCTCCTTTATTACCCACCTGTTCCTTTTTTTCAGATCCAATTTCTTGATGAAGAATGTAGCTTCGAAGATTTTTATAGCTGACTCTTTATCCTGCAAAGCATTAATTTCTGTTACAAGGTGATCTTTCAGGCCATCTAATAAATACTTCTTAGCTCCAATCAGTGATTCAAGAACACCAAATCCAGATAAATTTTTGGTGTTAAGGTTGGATATGCCGCCATAAATGTACCTATAAAACAAAATTACGAAGTGCAAAAATATGTATTATAGCCTGACAACAATCATTTTTAATTTACTTAGGCTAATCACTCCTAAGACCAAATTGTGATAGGACACCGGGAAAAACTGCGTTTAGAGGGCTTTTTATTTTAAGAACCATTCCCCTCTACATACGCAGTTATGGCTGCGGCTAATACTTCTTTCAAAATTGTAAAAAAAAAATATTTCTTAAATAAAAAAAAATTTAACGGCTAATATCAAAAAATGAGAATTTAGGTTTTTTGGTTGTTTTATGGTTAAATTTTTAATAATTTTAATTTTTATTCACACTAGCCGCCTCAATGTTATTCAAATGCATGCGATTTTATTTCGTCAAAACTTTTTTTTCCACTAACCACAGCCTATGGCGAACTCTAATTAAACATTGAATCTCTCATTTGTAAAGGGCGCGTTTAAATTAAGATAATTTTTGTAAAATATATGTGAACTTGATACGAATAGATTTCAAATTAAGAGACCCTGTTGAAAAACCCATTTGACATATTCTAACTTTCGACATATTTATATCATAATTGTAAATTTGGGCTTGTTTTTCATATCCTTACTTTTTCTCTAGTTAAAAACTCATTAAAAAATTATTTGGTCAAATTTATTTACATCAACTTGAATTAAAACTGCCTCATGTTTTGCGCAGTGCTGGGAAAACAATGAGCCAAAAAACTTTGGCTCATTTTTCCCCCAAAACATAAAGAAGAAAGGGAGCTACAAATAAAGGGCCAAAATAAGAATTCATACTAAGGAAAGGGGAAAAAAAACCCTCACAAAAAGTGGCTCTTCAAAAGAGCCCCAAAAAGCCCATTTTTTGTTTTCTTTATAATAATTTTCGAAAATTTTGATTTTTCTGTACACACGATGATGGGGTGATTCATTTTTCTTAAAGCTCCTAGGAGTTTTTTTTAGAAAAGGGGCTTTTAAACATGCCCCTTTTCTTTAAGCAAAAAAAGGGGCTTTTCTTTTGCCTATGCCCACGAGTTTGTGGGCATTTGCGGAAAAAAACTCAAAAACTTGTTTAAAAAAAGCCCATTTAGTTTTTTTTCGCAGCCCTGATTGTGCGCTTAAACAAAGTGTATATAAATTAGATTAAAGTTTAGGCAAAAAGCATGCCATATACGTGAAAAAGACGGTTTTAAAACGTAAACGTTCTAAAAATATAGGAAGTAATTTTACTTTATAAAATTATCGATATATATAAAAAAGGCATTAGACTTCAAACCAGGCCATAATATTCGGGCTCGGCCTACCCGACACATTTATTAATCTAGGCCCGGCGTGAAGTATTTTTTATTTTAATTACATATACGGTCTAAAAAAACTAAAAAAATTTATTAATTACAATAATCATGAAAAAAAAATTATGACACTGAAGAAAAAAAATTCCAATGGTGGCCTTCATATTTTCCGTTTTTCGAAGTGTCTTTCCGTGTCTATTTTCCCAGGTAAATACAAAGGCTAATAAAAATTTATTTAATTTAAAATACAAAATTTTTTGCGTCTGAACATGTTTAACCTTTATTTGTTTTTACAAATTTCAACCTGAGTATTGTTGCAAAGGCAGCTTCACCGATATCGCAAATGTCAACGTTATTAATTTCACACTCGACGGCCTTGGTAAAGTTACCGAAAAATTGGATTCGAAATACTTCGCTCCTCGATGCAAGAATAAATTTGTGCCCGTAGAAAGTAAAGTCACCAACCTGACATAATTTTTTTTTGTTTATAAAATAGTGTAATTTGGAAAAACAAACAAATTTATTCCTAGAAATAGAAATAAACATGTAGCGTTGTTTATTAAGAGGCAAAAAGTCGATCGAAATTCCCAACTTGAAGGGGACAGGGGTGGAGAGGATTTATTTAAAATCACACTTTTTTTTTGAAATTAGGAATAATTTGTTTAATAATTTTTGATTTATCTTTAAAGCCTAACCATTAGTGGCCACTCTTCTAAAAATTTAATTTAAATTATTTATACCAAAATGATATTTTAAATCCTACTTCGCCTAACTTAAATGTGACAAATTTTTTGCATTCAAACATGAAAAAAAAGCCGAAGGCCGCTAAATTCTGAAAAGCGCCTCTTCGTTTTTAAAACTGGGCTTAATAAGGTCTGGTGCCCTCAGCAAAGCACATAAGACCAAAGCTCTGTTAAATATTAAAACAATTATTAACCTTGAACGTAATGTCAGACATCATTGGGTTATTATAGAACTTGAACAAGGGTTTGACATCCGCATCCGTTAGAATATATTCTTCTGCTTTCTCATTTCTCTTTCCAAGTTTTTCATCATTAGGTCCTCCACTCGTCGAAATTGGATTAGATAATGAATTTGTTGAGACAGACATTATATTTTTTTAAAACAATATATATATATTTGGGTGCTAAAAAATTGGGCTGAATTAACAATGAATTATAGTTTCGTGTTCAAATTATTGTGTTTTTTTCTTGTTTTTGATCCCCATCAAAGATATTTCTGGCTTTCACGATCGTGAAACGCTTTAGCGCAAAATCATTCCTTTTTAGAAGAGAAAGTCTGAAGAAATAGGCACTCTTCTGTTTATTTTTCCGCCGACTGCGCCGCACCTTTCAATTTCTTTGTCATTTCTTAATTTTACTTATGTAGTTTGAGATTACGGGGTTAATTCATGTTAATAACATTGAAAAAATAAAGTTTATTTATTTTAAGGCTATTTGGCCGGGTGCCATCTAGCAGAGAGTACATAATGTTGTATCAATAAAACACTAAATGTAAATGGCCTGTAAATTATAAGTAGATTAGCGCTAAATACAGAAGAATATAACACAAGTAAATTTCAATTTTAATTTCAAAAAGTTTGTTCATGTAAGACTTAAAAGACAACGTAGAAAATAATTTGAATGGAATTATTAACAAGATTTATATACCAATTAAATCTAGTTCATGTATTTATACGGGTAGGGAACATTAGCCTCGTAATTGTCACAGGTCCTAATTTGGGCTTTTCCAACCTGGGAAGCGGGGAGGGCCAAAAAACCCGCGGGGGGAGGGGGAGGCAGTAGAAGAAATATTTCCTATTCTATATAAATGCCGGATGCAAGAGCTCGCGTATTCATAAAATTTATTTTCATTATCTATGATTAAAAAAACATGGTTAATGATTTTTTGTATGCAAAAAAGATTTTTAAATTTTTTATTTTTAGGGTATATTTAGATCTGTCAATTTGGTCAAAAAAGGCCATTTTTCGTTATAGACGGATCAAAGGAGCCATATGGAAGAAATTAAGAAAAACAAAAAATATATATGAGATGAGGCCATCGTGGGGATGCATTCTTTTATGTTTTCATAACATTTTCTGACATTGATATTTGTTGACCTATGTTATAATAATTTAACCTCCCAAAATTGCATTAAATGAGAAAATTCCTTGCAAACTTTTTTTCTTTTGCCCCTAAAAAAATTTACAGATTATGAGATACCCTTACCTCCATACAAAATTTTAGCCAAATCTAAAGGGGTGACCCTCCTGGACTTGTTGGATTGAGGTGGAATTGACCTTATATATGGAATATAAAAAATTAAAAATTTTATTTATTAGGATTGATTTAATTATCATATAAAAATGAATAGTTTACATTGTAATATAACATTTTATGGAAAAAATTAAATGTAATTCTAAGGTAAAAAATAAGCTATTGCCGTGAAACACTTTAATAACACAAAATAAATATAACAGGAACGGAAAGTTCATGAGAAAAACTAAAGTGATCCTTGGGGCCTGGTAATATCAAGGGTTTTTAAATTTAGTTAAAAAACTGTATATTTTAGCGATGTTGTTCAGTATGTTTGCTTTGGGGCCCCCGAAATATAGGCGGTTATATTTCAAAGGGCGCGTTCAGACATTATTCTTTTTTACAAATTATTTTAAAAATGTAGAATATGAGTTTATACATCGAAAATTATGACCCATTGTTGTTACAATATTAACACAGCAGTTTCTCTACGTATGTTTAGAAACAATGATAAACTTAAATCTGAATCTATACAAACATAGCTGATAATCATTTCAATAAGACTCGTAGAAAAATTCTAACCCTTTATTTGTTTTTAACATTGGACCAATATTTTTTTTTAGAAAAATATAGAAATAATTTAAAATTAATGAGGCTTGAACGCGTCCGATTTATTAATATTTTTATTGCAATTTAAAAAATTATCAGAAATCTACATTTTTATACTAGAATGTAGAGCATGTCAAAACTCCGGAATCTGGAAGAAGTTCATAAACTCCGGAGTTTTTTATAAAAGTTTGCTAGTTAACATATGTGATTATTACATAATTAGCTGCTCTTTCATTTATTTACAACTTTCATTAAACAAAAATGAGTTTTGACTACAAAAATACAAATTCCAATATTTCCAATAAGCTAATGTTTACAAGCAAATTCCAAAAAAATAAAACTCCGGAACTCCGGAGTTGAAAGACTCCTTCCCGACTCCCAGAGTTTTGACATGCCTTAGAATGGCACAAATTTTTTCTGATTCGCATCTTTATAGCTGGTAATGTACCAAAAACTAAGTTATCGTAGCAAGCTTTACCGTAAGCGAGTGTCAACCCCGACACGTAGTCCATCGCAAGGTGGTATATCTTATAATCTCGGGCAAAAGGTACCAAGAACAGTGTATTGCAGGTATCGGATATAACGATCGCATAAATAATGTTCACCAAATACAGCAGGTGCTTGGCTTTACCATAAATTGTGTGATCCTTGTCGATATATTTGGAGGGGAAAATTTGTTTTCCATCGGGATAGGAACTCTATATCCAAGTTAAGGAGAGTATGTATGGTTTATTAAAGGGCGTTAATGGCTGGGTTTGAATTTGTTAATTGCACGGACATAGGAAACTGTCCGTTTTATAGATGCCAATATCAGTAATAGGCACCTTGTTAGAATTAAGCAATGAATGCCGTAAATTGTGTCCAGGAAATCCTCGAATTGCATTGGACTGTCATAAAACGTTGTCAAGGGGTCAGTGTACATTTTAAAGATATTTTGGTCGGTCACGTTGCCAACCCCAATTTCTTACGTCTATTTTTACTTCGTATCATATAAATGTCATACAAAATTGCATCAGAAGTGTTTAGGCCATCTAGACTTGAAATGTTTTGTTGGTCTTTACCGCTTCAAGCTATAGGTACTATACAAAAGTTATTTTCCCGTCCATATATATTTGCAATGATGCCGGCAAGGAAGAGGAGGCTCCAAAAGCTTTGATGAGTTTTAGGATGCCTAGAGAGCTGATTGGTTTGCGTAATTATCCAAATTCTATCGAGTGCTACCAAGAGTCGCGTAAAATAGGCCATTCTCGTGACAAAACTTCCCGCAGATACAAAAGCAATCCTTATATTTAGGTCTCTAATTTTTAGCTCGAATGAAATCGTAATCATAATAAAAGCAATATCGAATCCCCAAGAAACATTGATTAGCTATCCATGGTGAACGACGTTTGGGCATGCTAAGAGAATTTACATATTTTTGCCTTTTTTATTTTAGCAAAATGGCTAAAGATATTAGTTAAGATCCAAATTAGGGCGCAAAACACCTTACTACTATAGAGTCCGCAATTAAAGTTTTAACGTACTATATTTAAGACTTAATATTTTAATTATTAATGTCTTTTCTTACATCTATATATAAATTTATCGTAATTACGCTTTTATTACCATATTATATTATTTATAGTAAATTACCGCGAAATATTAATTGTTTTTGATTAAATCATAATGTTTTATAAAGGTTTTAACTAATAAAGACGTTTTTAAAAACCTATTAAACAGTTAAATTTATAAGATAAGCGAAAATTATTGCAAACACTAATTTGATGTACTTCGAAATGTATAAAAGCTTGAAATGAAATACATTTTATAAATATTATTATACAATCTTAACTTACAACCTCAATGATCCTAAAATACAAATTTTCCAAAATTTTTGAAATCTTTGAACGTTGCCCTATGGAAATCAAAATTAACACCAATTGATATCAAGCTTTATTAATAATGGAGATGAAAAATCAATATAAATGTATTTGCATAAAACAGCATAAAAAACTTCAAATTTTTCGATTCATTTTCCAGAGAGTCGATGAGGTTGATGTATCCTAAAATAAAATAAGAATCGGAAAAAAAATACAAAACAAATTTTTTTGTATAGCATTAAAACAATTCACATACTTTGACATCTAACCCTAAATCTTGCAAATTTTCTCGAATGTCATCACAACTTTGCAGCAAACGTTCTTTTAAGTCTAGAGTATAAATAAAAATTATTAAATTACACTTCGAACAGATATCATACCATTTTATAAAAGCAAAGTTAAGCATATTTTTTATATATTTAATTAAATCAAATTTTTTTAATCGGCCAATTGTTGAGGTTCAGCCAGATTTTATAATAGGCAAAAAAGTTAATTATGTGATAGTTTTATTTTGCAGGCTTTCATTTTTATAGAACACACTTTTAAATTAGAGGGCTTTTTTAAGGTTAGCCTAATACCCTACCGTAATATTTTCATTTGTTACTTTATACAACTTTTTAAAAAAAACTTAACTGACCCTATTTTTTTTTATAAATTTATAAAACTAAATCTTTTATGTTGCTGCAAACATTAATTATACAGATTATACATTTTGGTAATTTTGAAGCTATTTGTTAAATATACCTAAAAATTGTTACACAGGTCAACAATTTTTTGAGAGTTATGAGTTATAAATACAGAGATTAAACCTGCCATCTTAGGGAATATCAAATTCATTTACCGTTTTTCCTAATCAAACTTCGTTAGTTAGTTATAAACATTAAACATTTTAGAAAAAAAGGTCAAAAAACCAAAAAAGATTTAAAAATAAAAATAAATTGAAATTTTATTTTTGTATTCAAACTAGTTAAAATGTTAAATTAAAACTTCAAATAATATTGTCATTTCTAATTAATCATATATCGTGTCGTATTTAAATTTGGACGCGATATTTTGTATTATCTAAATGCCGATGTAAGAGCTTGATATGTCAATAAAATTTATTTTTCATTATTTGTTATTAAAAATATAAGTTATAAGAAATTTTTATATGCAAAAAAGATTTGTAAATTTTTTTTCTTAGGGTATGTTTAGATCTGTCAATTTGGTCTAAAAAGCCATTTTTCGTTATATACGGATCTGAGCCAAAGACGGAAGAAACTAAGAAAAACGAAAAACATATATGAGATTAGGCCATCATGGGAATGCATTCTTTTATGTTTTCATAAAATTCACGTTTCTGACTAAAATATTTGTTGACCTGTGTTGTATTCGCAAATTTACAGCAATAGCAAATTGCCCTAGGGTATCTGCTAATCGGCTATTTTCGTAGTGGAAAGACAATTGACTAGACCAATGTTACTAATGATCTTTAATAATTTTTAGGGGGATTTTTACGTTAATTGAAAGATTTTGAAGTGACAAATATTCAAAAAATTATTTTTCAATTAATTAAGCAAAAAAATCAAAGCTTGATTTTGCATTATTATTTATAACAAAAGTATTAACAACAATCCATACTAAGTTTAAATAGGGGAAATTTGTGTGCAATATTTCCTAAATATGCCAATACCAACTTCTATAATACGTATGTTGAGCTACCTCTGGGGTCGAATTTTATAAATCTGTGACCGTCTGACAGGCAATGATGTCTTACTTCACTCCGAAATTTTAGAAGTAAGTTTATCAAGTTTTCATTATTCAATTCTTCGCTCCCATTTCCATGATTTTCTGGTGTGCTTAAAACTCTTTCGGTCTCCTTTAAATAAATGAATATATATAAGTTTTGTCAACAAGGTCCCAGATAAACGTATGATTCTAAAAATTAAACAGACCAAACAGGACAATTATTGAAAAAAATTAGGGGTTAATCAATTATGGTATGCAATTCAAACTAAAAATAGCCTACAAACTGGCTATTTAAAAATTAATATATATAAAAGTAGTTAAATCATAAAATGAAAAAATATCTTCTTTCCATTTACACAATTGATGTGGTTAAAAACATTAAAGACGATATTTGAATAATGGTATTTTCCGGTATGTAATAAATTAAAAAATAAAAAATTAAAATATAACTAAATTTTCGAGAAAATGAATCTCTTAATCATAGTATATTAAAATTAGATTTTAGAATGGAAAGAATCGAACGATATATTCCAAGTTCAATTATTATGATTTGATGGTTAGAATGTTTTTTAAGATAGTATTAAAAATAAGGAAAAAAATATAATAAAGCCAGTACAAAAATATAAAACTAATTTTCAAAGCGCGTAAATTTGTTTTTAATTAAATTAAGTTTATATTCAATTAAATTAAAAATGGTAACTGATTTAAAAATAAAAAATTAATTTAATTAAATAAAAAATAGGGTTAGGCTTAGGGCGTGATGTTTAGGGTTAGGGTTGATGTTAGGGTTAAATTAGGGTTGTGGTTAATGTTAGGGTTAAGTTTCGACAGGTTTAGGCTTCGCCTAAACCTGAATTGATAAGGTACGATGCAAATAAATATAGGGCACGACCGAAGAATATTGACGCATCAAACCGATTTTTATAAACAGCTGTTTTTAGGTCATATTTTACACGCTGATCACGAATTTCTATTCCAAAAGGTGCCAAATTTCTTAGTTTTTGAAATATTCGCCCTCTAAAAACTAATCTTACATTATTTAACCCTTACTTATCCTTGCCTGAACCTTGTAGGATCAAATTCGAATCACAAGTAATTGTTTTTATAGCTTCGGTTAAGGCAATTGCTAATGTGGGCACAGTCTAGGTTTAGGGTTAGGGTTGCTGTTAGGGTTAAATTAGGGGTTGTAAGGTTAATGTTGGGGTTAATTTCGACAGGTTTAGGCTTCGCCTAAACCTGATAACTTAACCCTAACATTAACCTCAACCCTAATTTAACCCTAACATCAACCCTAACCCTAAACATCACGCCCTAAGCCTAACCCTAACCCTAACATTAATCTAACTATATATTAAAGCTGCGGTTGGTTATTAACACCGCCAATTTATGGTCTGCTACGCGGCTTATAATTGGCGCAAAGTCATATTATCGCCTGCTCCCCCTCCCTGCCCCGCCCCCACCGTTGCTTAAAAAGTGCATTCCGGCCATTTCCGTAATTCCTTATTCAGTGTCGATTAAAATTATCGACTGCTCGCACCCCCAAATTTTTGATTAAACGAAGAAAACGAAGAATCCCGGCTTGACAAATATAGAAGAAAAATGTTTCTATTACCTATAAAATGCAACTTAGTCTATAAACTCTATTTAGTGACACCAAATTTTAGCTAGTTTTCGGTGCTATTTTTGATAGACCCCTTTTTAAATTTTGAAAAATGTAACAGGTGTCTTAAATACATGCCTGAAAAATACTCTCTTAGACAATTTTTATATAATTGTAATTCGCTAGTGAGAGCGGAAAAATAAAGGACATTATTATTGAAAAAATATTACTTTTATAATAATTATTTAAGGTGAATAATAGTCAAAAATAATTTTTTATTTCAAAATATTTTTTTTTATGAATCTTTCTAAAAATGTTTTACCAAACTTAATAACACGATTTGTTCAATGAAAATAATACATTTAGATTAGTTATTAGATATATTCAATGTATTATAGAAAAATTAAAAATTCTTATTTTTCAGATTTTTTTCTACTTGGAGCTAAATAATATTTAAAATATACATACACGTATTTTTTTCAAGATAAAATATAAAGTTCATAGCTTTAAAACTCTTGAAGTTATAAAGCATAATTAGGGTCCGTATGGAACCCACTGTAGCATTCGCGTTAAAAATTTTTCACCCTAGCATTCCCGGGTTAAGATTCAAAACTGATTTTAGATATGTGTCATTTTTATTCAAAAAAATAACAAACTTCTTAACATTGAATTTTTTCCCCTCTTTTCAGTTACTTTAACATTTACCAATTTTAACATTGGAATTTAACAAGTCATTGCTATTAATTGTTTTGCCCTGTACCATTGTAAGCTTTTAGTTCCCAATGTAATTAATTGAAGACGTTATTTGTTTATATGTCCAACGGGACTTTACTCTATTTAATGCCATTAAATTTCTAGTTAGATTTTTGTGCTCTTTTTTTTGTTTTTGTCGGGTTTTGTTAAATTAACAATGTTAACATTGAAATTTTACCTTGTTACAAATTTAACGGATTAGAAGAAGGACATTTGAATAGCCCCATTTATAGGTTTTATAATAATCAATATGTGCTTAACTCAGGCCCCAAAATGGTTAATCCCTTTGACGGTTAAGATATTTTAGCCAGAGCTGGGAAAATGCCCATTTTTGGGTCAAACTCATTTTTTTATTTTTCAAAATTTAGAAAAAATAAAAGGTTTTAGCTTTAATCAAGAAAATATTTATAAAATTTAAGATTTTTTGCTTATATTCTGTATTTAATAATAGTTGATTTTTCTGACATAAAATTTTTAAAAAACAAAAATTTGAGTTTAGTCGAAAAATGGGTTTTTTCCCAGCTCTGATTTTAACCAGCTAGGGAGGGAGATAGGAAAATTTAAGGTCATTTGATACCGGGAATAATTTTTTACTTTACCCATTGTAATTGGCTCTCCCGAGCTTAAAGGTTTTTTGATTTTACTACACCTTACATAGACACAATTAAACATATATTTTAGGGTTTTGTTAATTTTTACCTTGCTAAAGTTGAGACGGATTAAAGGAATATTTGGATATTGCTTTTTAACACATTTACCAATCTGTATAAACATCGCAGTATCTGAAATTTAAGTCGCTTAATTTCTTGTGTGTATCGGAGAACTAAGAGGCAGTGAAAATCTCCCGTTCGTTGCTACTGAATCTTAGAGAAGTGTTGATCGCAGACTGTTGCCGTAATAAGAGCTAGAAAAATAGAAGAAACACATGTCTGCCCACATTCTTTGTTGAGTAAACATTAACAATGTAAGAAGAATGATTGTGTAACGCGCTATAACCGCCTGCTAAAATTTTTGAGTCTATTTGATGATTGAGAACTGATGACCCGTATTAGTTAGGTCGATTGCGGACATTGTTTGAGCGGGTTGGACGATAACCAGGTTGTGTGACATTGACGTAGTCTTATGATAAAATATGTTAGCGATAGTAGAATGAGCCCTAATCACGACTAAGCATTATTTATAATCAATAATTCAATCGTGTGCTAAAACCATAGGTTGACGCCGACTCTCAAATAAAGGGATGTATGTAATCAGCTCTTTATTTGGGTGCGCCATACCACCTAGGCATTTGTAATGAATATCATGGGAAATGTCTCCAAATGATATTTCTCTGCATCATTTCTGTTGAACGTTTTAACATACCCGTAGATGAGATAGGCAATCCTGGGGTGATTTTAATTCCAACTGACCCGGAGTCACGGGAAACTGATTGTGGTTTTTGCAGTCTTTCAAAAGCAAAGGTCGCTGCCGCGTTAATTTTTTGCAAAGATATTCCAACGAGTACTATGATATTGAAAGTTTCTACTGGAGGCAAGAAAAACTCAAGCTCTTTCTCATTTTAGCGTGAAGGATTTGTTGTTTCCCGGCAGGGAGTAATTTCAACAGGGATATAGGGATAATCAATTCATAGGATAGTACGAATTGAATTATAAGAGTGATAGTGACGCAGATGTTGACATAATTCGAATGCTATTCCACATTCGGTATTAAGTCTGGGAAAATATTTTTTTCATGTCTTTTATTATCTTAATACCTACGGCTAAGTAGCTCTCAATATGACACAGCTTTCCCGGACAACTAGAAACCGTAAATCTTTCTGTCCAAGTTGAAAAGCGGGCTTAGAGATACGCAACTGTTGCAGGAGTGGCCTAATAGGACCAACAATATCTTTATATCTCAATAACACCGTTTATTTCCTTGATGTTTATTGTTCAGCGAGATAGGTTTAATCTCATCAAGTTTTAGACCGAATTTTTAATATGGACCTCTTCTAATTGTTTGTAAAAGATTTTCTTCTCCATAACTTAATTTGTCAAAAAATTAAATGGATTCATTATTAGGGTCAAAACACCTAATTGCGTCTGAAGTCAGAATAGTTTGTATAGCGAAGTGATGAATATCTTGGAGAAGTCCATTAATAGCTTTATCATGGCTAAAACAATAATTTTTAAGGTGAGTTTTCATAAATAGATTTTTATTATTTCGGTAAGATTGTGAGACTACTTAATAATTAGTTTTCATTAAATTATATATAGCTTGTTTCTCTCTAATTATACGATTGCAAGGCGTTTTAATTCGTGGCGTTCTAAAGTGCCAGGCTTACAAATTTGGACTCAAAGTTTTACGGTTCCAAGTCGTCCGGTAAAGAGCTACTTAGCCCTATTTTTCAATGGATAAAAATGACATGCAAAAGTGTTTCCCAAGACTTAATACCGCAAAAGAAATAGGACTATAAATGTGTCTACATCTGAAATTGTCTATCAAATTTATAATTAAATTTGTACCATCCCATAAAATAATAATCCGTAACCCTATAGAATTCACTCTATGCCGGTAAACAACAGATCCTTCACGGTAAAAACAAGAGCTCGAGTTTTTTTTCGCCTCCAACATTAGAATCGAAATCACTTTTAACACCGTGGGACTCGATGGATAATCTATGCAAAAGATTTAAGGCGGCACGAACGTTGGTTTTTAATATACCGCAAATCCCCCAATCAGCTTCCATTTGCTACGGGTCAGTTGGGATCGGAATCAACCGAGGGGTGCCTATCTCTCATCGACGGTTGTTAAATGTTTTAACAGAAATGCGACAGAAGTCATTGCACGAGATAGTTAGGTTGGGGCACTTAAACTGAGTTTGATTACATCCCTCCAACCTAAACGTTCGGCGTCGATGTATGGTTACAGCACGCGAACAAATTATCCCAAGAGGATTATGAATAATGCTTAGTCGCGAGCATCCTTTTACGACCGCTTAAATAATTTAACATAAAACTGAGTCAATGTCGCAACATGATTCACTCAACCAACATGTTTCAGTTCTCAATCATCAAGTAGACTCGTTTTAGAAAGCGCCCAAGGCGTTCTAAACGCATCATACAGCCATTCTTCTTACAATGGTAATGTGTTAACTCATGAAAGTAAAACACGGTGGGCAGGCATAATACCATACATTTCATATGCGTTACTTAAATCATTGGGTCCAGCTCTATATACCTAAAGAGTCATCGGTCAAGTAGAAGCACTTCGCGAGATTTAGTAACAACGAAAGGGAGATTGAAACTGCATCTTATTCCTCAGATACAAAAATAAGCGATTCAAATTTCAACACTGTGATAAAATGTTTAATTGGTATACGTGTTAAAATATATTTTCGGGCTGCAGCAATGCACATAGCCAATAATTCTAATCCCATACCGCCCAAGCAGCAATGGAATTGCAGAGGCAGTTTGCACCATATACGGATGTCAAACTTGCAGACAAGCAAAATGGGACCTGGATGTATTGATTACACAGGTCAACAAATATAAATGTCATAAAAAAGTTTATGAATATAAATGAATACATCCCCATGATGGCCTTATCTCATGATTACATTCCGTTTTTCGTAGTGGCTTTAGATCCATCGATATCAAAAAATTGGCCTTTTTTGAGCAGATTAATAGATTTTGCGACCTCGAGATTACCCTGAACCCTTGTAATAAATTTTTATCTCAAATAATAAAAAATAAAATTTCTAAGTATATCAAGCTCATTTATATATAATAGATTTATCAACCCAACCTAAATATGACCCAATTTATTATCGGTTCTTAATAAAAATGTTATAAGAAATTTGAATTTAACAGCTTAATTGTTTTTACAAAAATAATTTTTTCAATTTTTTTTTTGTTTAAAAAATTAATTGGAGTTTAAAAATACATTTTTATGGCTTTTTCACTTTGAATACAAAATTAATTATCAATGTTAATAGCTGAATTACTAAGTTTGATTAAAAAACGGTTTTGAAAATCCCTAAGATGACAGGTTAAATTAGTTAGATCATAAATCTCAAAAATTTGTTAACGTGTGTTATATCACAATACGGCCCCAAGACAAACCCGAGACTTAGTCGAACAAATTTTCCTATCAAAAATGAGCTAATTCCAGGTGGTAAAAAGTATTATATTAAAGAAAATTGCCAATACAAACGCCCGCGAAAATTAGTATGGTACGCAGTCTACGATAACAGTGGTAGGAAATGGGGACCGGGATATAAATAGTGCGTTTGGAATGAAATAAGATTGTAATAGTTAAGACGAAACTGGTTAAATGCAAACAAAATAAACAGCTACGACCCAGAGTAGGGAGTATTAATACAGGTATATTAAAAAAATATAAAAACAAATAAACTTTTTTTGCTTAAATATTTGATTTAAAGGGAATAAATAAATTTAAACAAGCATAAAGTTAGAACAGACTGTTAAAAAATAGTTAAAGGCTCCTTAATGTGAGAATTTATAAGCCACAAATATAACACATCCTATTAAATATACTGCGGCTAAACACCTCTTACACGTAATGTCCAATAGCCCAGTCACTGGGACGCCCTGCCCCGTAAAATTGAGTTGGTTAGGCAGGAATACGGCTCGATTTGAACTTTAATATAAATATACATACGGTGTGACGATTATAAAAGAAAGGACTCACCATTCCAGCAAAATTTAGGCCAAACGTATCTAACGTTTCTTTCACAAATTTTTGAGCTTTGGTTATGACATAAGGGCTCCGAGAGTAAAATACGTCCTAATAAAATAAATAAGAAAATACTAATTACACAAAAGCCCAATAGAACAAAAAAAATCATATTGCATGAAAACTAATTAATAATTTATAATAAATGGGATTTAGCTGAGGAATATATGTGGTTATGGAATCAATATAAAATGAAATCGGCAAAATTGCATTTTATTGCCCCCCCCCCCCCCCGTATTATTTTAAAGTAACAAAAAAAATTTTGTTTTTTTTTCTATAACCGTAACCCAGACGAAAGTAAATGTGATATTTTGCATCTATAAATCTGAACGAATAATACTTACGTAAAAATTTCTTTCTATTTTAAAAACGGCATTTTATATAAAACAATTAGAAGCGTAATTGTTTCCTAGCAGAACAACATGAAAACAAAATTTAAACTTCATGCCGGCATTACTAGAGTTGCAAAAAAATTTAATTTATAAAAATTAAATAAAAAGTCATAATAAAAACTTGTGAATGTGGAAGATTTTTCAGATTAGATTCTATAGCTTTGCTAACAGTTGTAATAAAACCTAACAATTTCTGAAGGGCGGAGGGCGTATCAAAATCCATCCGTAAATCTTGATCGATACCATTAGATGTTTCAGTTAACCTAATATAAAACTAAAATATCTATAGATTATTTTTAAAAAGCGCCGGCAACTTTTAAAAATTCAAAAATATCTATATAAAAAACGACATTTTGCAAAAAAAAACACGATATTAGTTCACTTTAATAGGGCCGCTAAACTCGCATAAAAGATCAAATGTATATTGACAAAATATTTAATACAGATTTATTATTCTTTTACATGGGTTATAAAAACAGATATTGGTGGCTACTTTATCTTATCCATCTGAAAGACGCAAAAAAACAGCAAAAATTAAAAAAAAATTTAATCAAATATACGTTCATTCGGGTTAAAATTTGTAAGGTTGCTAATTAAAAGTTTATATAAAAACAAAAATTCAAAAACAAATCAAAAACAATCATTTGTCTGTATAAAACAGCTAAACGGTCAATTTACAAAGAAAATATTTTATTCTCAATCTGGTATGGTACCACTGATAGATTAAGGTGGAAAATGTTTATAGCCTAAACATGGATGTAATTTTATCTAAAATTCAATATTTCAGATAAAAAAGTTACTGTTAATTTAAATATAGCAATTTACTTTTACTCAAAAAGTCTCGAGGTAGCACTACAAGTCAAATTTTGCCATTTTCTGGACCCAAGGCTTTATGCCTTGTCCTAATGACAATTAAAAAAACTAAAAACATTATATTTAAAGAGGCATTAGCTTATTATAGAGTTTATAAACTTCATCCTCATACATTTTTGTAGACCCGTATTATTTTATATAATGTAAATAGTAGTCACAAAAATATATACAATTTATCTATTAAGACTTCATCTATTGGATTATTTGTTGTGTCAGTATTTATATCAAGATGGATATCATTATTATGATCATTTTCAGTCCCATTTATAAACACGTTGGGTAATTTTGTATTTTGACTATACAGGTTACTGCACAAGGTTGAGTTATTATAAGCAGTGGTTTGGTAAAGAAATGTATCAATTTGCTCAAGGATTTTTGAAGGTAAGTCAAAACTTTTGGTAATATCGAAAAAAAGTGCTAAATAAGAAAAACATATTTGTAAAATAGTGTAATAATATAAAAAAAAATTTCGTAAGAAAAAAATAGCTAATCTAACAAAATAAAAGATTGAAACAAAAAGTTAATATATTAGGATAAAACTGTGCAACAAAACAAATATAACTTTAAAAATTTCTACTGGATATTGTGGAAAATTTTCTTGCGATTAATATCCCTTTTTATACTAAAGCCTATAAAATATTTATTGGGTCCAAAATTAAGAAAACTATACTCAAACTTTTTAAAATATCTGTAAGTATTTCGATCTTAATGGTCTATTATTCAAATTTAGCGATTTACTTTTAAATTATTTATAATAAAAAAACAGATTTTATGACGAAAACCAAAATTTCTTAAAAAACGAACAAAAAATGACAATAAATGAATTCTAACCTTACGTTATAATTAAATGTTTTGATAATTCAAACATAGTTAAGAACTTTTATTCCCCTAAGGAACACAGTTTGACAAATTTACTAGGTATATTAGTTAATTATCTTAAAAATTCAAAAATCCGATTACCATTTTTATGGTTAAACTTTGTAAGTCAGCTTAAACACTGAAATTCCATAAAATTAAAAAAAAATTGAAATTAAGGAACAAATATTATAAAAAATAAAAGACTTAAAATAATATTTTCAATTGGCAAAAAATCGTGTCCTATATTAAATTAGGTACAACCCTGTGGATGTTAAATCTTAATTCTTAAAAATTTCAGAAATTTAAGTTATAGTTGATTTAATAAAGGATTCTCGAGTCGTAAATTAGTATTTGCAAAATTCGGGCATTCTTTTCGAAGAGCCTGGGTGTAGGGCCTCGCATAAGTGGTTAAAAATAAAAAATTACTTGGAACAAGGCGATAATTTAATTAGATTCATTAACCTTTAGGATGATTCATAAATTGTTATAGACTTGTTTAAATAAAAAAATACTCCTAAAATAAAAATCTCATTTTTGATACTAATAGATTAAAACTGAGGCATTGGCTAAAACTCTAATATAAAAAATTGACCAAAAACGATTGTTGCCATATGCTTAAATAAAAATTTTGTTGTCCGGTGTGGTGTAATATACGCCAAAGCGTTTATAAAGCTTAAATATTTCCATTCAAAAAAAAATATTTTATAAAAAAGAAAAGAAAAACACCCTCACGTTTTCTATAATGATGTAAAAGACATAAAATTCGGAAATGATCGCTTCTTAGTTGAGCATTCGAACTAAATCGCTCGGTAAGAGATATGGTATTTTTGAGTGATTTTGACATTTTAGCTGAATCCGATGATTTCTGTAATAAACCTGTTGAAAAGCAATTAAATTAATTAACAAAATATGTTAAAATATGTATATAAAATTAGGTTTAAAATAAACTTATATTTTATGTAAAAATATTATTAATGATTTACCAGTGTGCATCCAAATATCAGCAAACGTGTATTTTTCATCTAATGAAAGGCTGTCTGCGTTATTTTTTAAATTAAAATTTGGTATCGGCTTTTTGGATAGTTCGTAGTGTTTGTAAAAAGAAGCACATTGAGCTATTTCATTTTCATGATGAGGAAAAATTAGATCGCGACCACCGCTGTGGATATTTATACGAGGTCCGAAAACTAAACTGATCAATATATATTATGTAATAATAATAATACTAAAAAATAAAAAAATAAACAAAAAAAGGATAAATAAATAAACAATAACAATAGTAACTAATAAATAAATAATTAAATAAATAAATACAAAAATAAATAAATAAATACATAAATAAATACATAAATAAATAAATACATAAATAAATACATGCATAAATAAATACATAAATAAGAAAAGATTAAATGA
Organism: Acutogordius australiensis; assembly: GCA_030555515.1. Classification (NCBI taxonomy): domain Eukaryota; kingdom Metazoa; phylum Nematomorpha; class Gordioida; order Gordea; family Gordiidae; genus Acutogordius; species Acutogordius australiensis. The sequence continues at coordinate 33,294,737 of CM060242.1, read as the reverse complement.
ATAAATACATAAATAAATAAAATAAACAATAATAATAATAATGATAATAATAATAATAACAACAACATAATGAAAACTTAGCCATTGTGCTGCATTCGATGTGCCAACCTGGTCGACCATAATATCGTGGTTTATGGTCATTTGAATTATTGGGTTTGTCGGATTTGTTAGTTTCGCCATAGAGCAAAGAATTATTCAAGATTTTGGAGTGCAATAAATCAGTAATCATGGCCTCTGCATCGAAAGTATTTGTCTCCGTTTGACCAGTTGTATGATCTAAACTTGATTTCCAGAGTGCAAAATCGCTTGGATGCTTTCTAAAAGGATCTGAATAACGAATTTGTAAAAGGCATTTAAAACGTTTTCTCCTAAATATAATGCCAATGAACTATAACAATATATAGGAAAAAACAAAATTTTTTAATATAAATCTCGAGAAACCTTTATAATTTGCCTCATAAGCAAATTCAACTGGACCTTTTGAATCATCGCCATTTGATGATTCTTGGGATACCTTTTGCAAAACACCGTATTTATGTTTATATTTTTGGGAATCGAAATATACGTTACCTAAAGTAAAAAAAATGAAATGTGTCATTAAAGGTATATATATTTCAAAATTTAAACAGATTTAAAAAATAGAATAAAACCATTTATTTAAAAAACTAAATTAGTATCAAATTATACAATGTAGGATATATTTTAATGTATTAACTTATCAAGACGCTCCAAAAAATAATTTATATTAGTATTTTACTTGTTTGTTTTTTTGCAAAAAATATAAAATCTATTTTTCCTAAATAATTAAAATGCGAGAAGAATTATTAATTTTTTTTGTTATGTTAAATTGGACTTTAAACGTGCCCGTTGAAAAAAAGGCCATAAATTTTGTATAGTTTCTACCATTCTGAACCGTATACGCAGTCCCATTGTTTATGAGGGATTGCACATACCGCAATATCAATGGTATATGTTCTGAAACACGAAGCTTTATATCAGGAGGCTGGACATTGAGTTGTTGCATTGCATGAAAATAAGAATTTTCATGTTTTTGGGCCAGAACCCAGGGTTTTATGTTTTCCTGGAGATATAAATAAATATTCCTAAGCGATATAATAAATTTTTATTTAAGCGCATTCAATATTGAAATCTTTCAACAATTTTTATAAATTTTTAAAAAATTATCCATTTTAATAAAAAGCATTTTTTTTATAAAATAATGCAATTAACTATTAGAACTCAAAATATTCCGAAAATAGAAGTAAATTTTTAATTTTTTTAGAATTGTTAATAAAAAATAAGCCAAGATTAACCGCACCGTTTAGTTAAAATTTATGTCATAAAAACAAAATTTTTGTTTTTTTTAATTGTGATTACATCAAGTCTATTGTAAATATACAAATACATATATATGTATAAATAGGTAGTGGCGCGTTTAGAGTTTATTTATTTTTTAAAAAATAAAATACCTTATAAAAATTTGAGTTTTTACATCATGATTAATACCATTTTTTTAAATATTTTTTTACACCTGGCGCAATTGTTTATGTTTATTAAGAAATTTCATTAAATTTATATCTAAATCCATCTAAACATAGTTAATAATCATTTTTAAATAACTCCTTTTAAAACTTTGAGCTAATATTTTGTTTTTAATTCAAAAAGTTTTCTGAAAATGGCCCTTAGAAGAAAACAATATTGCACAATATCTTATCTTATATGTTATATTTTTGTGCCCGGCAACAAAACTTTAAGCTTACTCAAGGCCAATTATATTAAGTCCGAAGAAAACAAGATTTTTCACAGCTCGACATAATTTTGAGAGTTTTGAGCTAACTTTAGAGACCAAACCACATCTTAGAATCTTCAAATCCGTTCACCGTTTTTTCTAATCAAACTCTGTAAGCGAGCGTAAAAAATTGTTAAAAAGTATAATCTATAAAATATAAAAAAAAAATTATTTAAACATTAATACTTTTTTTTTCAAAACCGATATAAGGTTATGCCATTTAAGTTGGGCAAATATTCTCCATAACTTAAATGTTAATTAAGGAGCTTGAAATACTAAAAGAAATTATTTATTATTTGAGTAATAGAAGTTACATTCAGAGCTGGGAAAAAACCCATTTTTTGACTAAACTCAAATTTTTGTTTTTTAAAATTTTTTATGACAGATTAAAAAAATCAATTATTATTAAATACAGAATATAAGCAGAAAATCTTAAATTTTATAAATATTTTCTTGATTAAAGCTAAAACCTTTTATTTTTTCTAAATTTTGAAAAATAAAAAAATGAGTGTGACCCAAAAATGGGCATTTTCCCAGCTCTGGTTACATCTGCTTGTTCTTCTCTTAAGTTCGAGGTCTTTTGGCCATATTTTCAATTTTTGTCTATCAAATAAGCCAAGTTCTGAGTATCAAAAAACGCAAAAAATATTTGGGATATGACCAACATATAAATTATAGTGTCATAGTTTTTAAAAATTAACCATCTATATTGTTTATCCTGTGTTATAAAACCCTAATGTATACTAAAAATTATCGAATGCCTTTAAATAGGCAGATCTTTTAACCCAAGATATTTACAAATTTATTTTTAAATCTAATAGGTAAGTTCAAAAGATAATCGCATTCGAAAATTCTTAAGATGACAGGTATACTCAGGTCAACAAACAATGACAGAACAGGGAATTTTATAAAAACATAAAAGAATATATTCCAATGATGGCCTTCTCATATATGTTTTTCGTTTTTCTAGTTTCTTACGGCTTCGGCTCCTTACATCCGTCCATATCGAAAAATGGTCTATTTTCACCAAATTGACAGATCGAGAATACTCTAAAAAGAAAACATTTAAGAATTTTTTTTTCATATAAACATCCCTTGTAACTTATATTTATCATCTAAATGAGAAATAAAATTTTTTAGTATATCAAGCTTCTACATTAGCATTTAGATAATACAAAATATTTCGCGTCCAAACGTAAATACGACAGGAAACATTATCGGTTTTTAATAAAAATATTATTTGAAGTTTGAATTTAACAGTTTTGCTGTTGTGAATATGCAAAAAAAAAAATCAATTTTTTTTTTGTTTTTAAATCTTTTTTGTTTTTTTGGCTTTTTTTTTAATTTTTAACGTTTATAGCTGACGAAGTTTGATTATAAAAAACGGTAAACAGATTTGAAAATCCCTAAGATGACAGGTTTGATCTCCGTAGTTAGCTCATAACTCTCAAAAATTTGTTGACTTGTGTTATTAGCTCAAAACTCTCAAAAAGTGGTTGACATTAGTTATTAGTTAGAACTAAAAACCAAAAAAGTACTGAAAATTTGATTGATCAACCAATCAAAAATTAGCTTAAATGTTATAATCAATAAACCTAACCATTAACTAATTTTAACCTTACCATGATGCTAACCTCACTCTAACCCTAAGCTCACTACACTCTTATACTAAGCTATCCTCACCATAACACTAAGCTATCACCCTAACCTTAAGCCTAACTTACCTTAGCCCTAACTAAACCCCTCCAAATTCCTGAGCAAACCTAACCCTAAGATTATTCTAACCGTAATTTTACCTCAACCAAACGCTAAACTAACCCTAATCTAATTTTGACCTAACATAACCCTAAACTATATCAAAATGTTGGAATATTTCATATATTTTTCGTTATTTTATGGATTTTCGTTTCGTACAAATTTGGGACCACCTAAAGTACTTATACAAACTGTATTTTAATAATTTCTATACAATTTTTAGCCTGTAATAAAAATTTTTGAGCTGTATTATAGAATTCGGGCTGGACTGGGTCGGGCCTAAAATTGCAAACCCCAATGTGGGGGGGGGGGGGAGGGGGGCAAAATTAAAAAATGTGTCAGAGGAGCCAGGCCGAAAAATCACGGCCTGGGTTAAACTCTATTGTATATAGATACCATACTAAGAATAACGAGACAAGGAACAGTTATTTGATTTACAGTGGATATTAATTTATCAGATTTAAAAAAAGTTAAAAATTAAGAATATTATTAAAACCCCTATTTTGAGACACATCAAAGGTTATATTTACATTGTAGCCAGAGTTTCATTTTTAGTGAGTTTAAATATATTCATTATTTTGAATTTAGTTCAACAGATTTTTAAAATTCATCCCAATTTTGCAAATTTTCAACTTTAAAAATATTGGGGGGAAAAAGTTTAAAAGGCAAAACATTATGAGCAAGTATAAAATATGGGGAAAAAAATAAAAGATTATGAAAAACTGAATTTTAACAAGTTTTGCTGCCATGACATATCATGAGGGATTAAAGATCTTAGTTTTTTTGCTTTTATAATAACAACTTACAGTTTTGAAGACATTCATCTATTAAAGAACATTTTTCCCTAACTACCCAAGCAAAAAAAAATTATATATACTAAAGTCTATATACATTGTTTACAATTCAAGCTGTTTCCCCTCCCCCAGAACTTCTTCATTCTCTATTTATAGCTAACAATTTTGTACTAGTGTGATCCTGACCAATTTATTGGCAAGAAGGGATTAAATTAAATGGAATTGAGCCAGGTTCATATTTAAAAAAATTTAATATTATTGATGTATCCAAAATAAGTCTATTGTTTCAGCCTTTTCATATGAAGAAAATTAAGCTAAGTTATTAAGATATGCTAAAAAAGTTGGCCCATAAAATTTTTCAACAGGTTAGCCAAGCTTTAAAACTCCTATGGAAATCATTAGTTTGAATACACCTGTAACTTAATAAAATAAAATTATAAACAATGTTATATTTCATACCACCAATTTTATTTTGCCTTGTGAGGCATATAGTTAATTCATAATAAGTATACTTCTTTAGATCTATTCAGTATTTTCTCATCTATGTCAGTTATACTCATGGCAACAAGAAAATTGTGAGAAAATTTTTTAAGTATCCTTTTTATAATATCAAATTGCACATACGTCCTAATTTAAAAATACTCACTTGCAAAAATTAAAAATTAATATAAATTTGTAAACATCTAATTTTAAACTTTGCATGTCCCAAATGAGGATTGTCATAGACAGTAGGCCCACACATATACCTAAATAAATATGAATACGAATTATAATTATTTTTATTCAAATAAGCAAGCAAATTATAAAAAAAATAAAATAAATTAAATAGAATTAGTTGTATTTGACACATTTTTTTAAAATATTGATCTCTAATACCCCTGGTCAAATTTTATCTATTATTTTTAAATTTAAAATTTTGAATACAATATATTATAATTTACCAAGTTCCCAAAGGAACAGAGGTTAGAGGTGTATAATTTTTAGATAATGTATTGAATATTTTTAGCATTTAAATTTTTTAATGCATAAATTTCTACATTCACTTCGGCTGTCTTATTTTAGGGTCAGTTACTTCATTCAAATTTAAAAAAAAAACCATTTTAAAATTTCTCTAAAAAAAATTTTTAATGTTGAATTATTGGGTATTTTCCTAAAATTGTTGAAATAATTACAAGTAGTGTTTATAAAGATTTAAATAAAAATTTAATAAAATAGTTTATAATTTTTGACGTAAAGATTAAAGTTTTTAAAATTTTAATTTAAAAATTTTGAATGTTTTTAGTAATAATAAACGAAGTCTGAACGCGCCATTTAAAACAAATCTTAAAACTTAACAAATTTGTCTAAATTTTTTTAAATTGTCTTATTGTAAGTGTATTAAAAACCGCATGATAAACATCTATAACTTGTCTTAGAATTTACATTTTGTGCTTCTATAAAGGTTGCGGCCCATTATATAAATTTAAAAAATAATAATTTTAACAAATAGATTTTTGCTAGATTGATCAATACCAACTTAATTTATTTGTGAGTTGCATGGTAAGCCCTTAAACATATCAATACATTGAATATTTATAGTGTTTATATCTTAACCTTGACAAATAAAATTGCTGATTGGGGTAAAATCTACAATGTGCTTAGAGTTAAGATATACGATTATTTAATGTTGTGACTTTGATTTTCCTTTATAACGCCTTAGTAAAACGTGTTTTTATTGATAATAAAGCTATTAAGTTAAACATGTCGGGTAGGCCAGGCCTTAATTTTTTTTTTAGAAGGAGCCTCCAGGCAGTAAATGATATGGAAATAAGATCGAGGTTGGCCGAAACGATTAAGTCTTATTTAGCCAGACCAATCCAAATTAAAATTTAGCCCGACTTTTAAATTGAATTGTTCTCACACATATTTAACAAATATAAATATTTTAAAGCTAAAAAATTTGTTTAAAATATAATTTAAATACTATGCACACAAATATGGATTAAATATATCCCTAAGTTGGGGTAAATTTTCTTAATATTGCAATATTAACATTTAAAAGTCTTAAATGATTAGCAAAATAAAATGTGAGTTTTATAAGACTTTTTTTTTCGGGCCACTTTTTTAAAATTTTCTTTAAGGCACGTGCAAAGTGAGTTTTTATTTTCGTAAAATTTTGAAAATTCTAAAATTTTTAAAAATTTTATTTTTTTCAAAATTTTTTATTTCAGAAAAAGCATTTTATGTGCATAAACTAAATTTAGCAACTTTTAAAAAATTTGCGTATTTTAAAACAAAATTTCTCAAAATTTTAAAATTTTCATAAAAATAAGAACTCACTTTGCACGTGCCCAAAATAAAAATTTTCAAAATTTTATGAATTAAAAACTTAATTTGCACGTGCCCCTTGCATATTTTTTAGCCCTTTCTATGTGATTCTCTTCCTTCCCCCAAAATGAGCAGAAATGAGCCAATGTTTTGTGTCTGTTTTTCCAATACTGGCTTTAACCCAAGATTAGACTACTTGATAGTCTGTCATAAATACGGGCGCTATATTGCACGATTGGAGTAACTCTGCTATAAAAAGCAAAATGGCGCATGAATTATTTCCTCATAATACAGCAATTATATCCTTAACCAAATCAATTAATTTACATATTTCATATATATAATGATGGTATATGATATTAAAATAATTTTAGAGGGTGATTGATCTTAAATAAAGAAAAAGCACAGATATTGTACATCACAGATATTGTACAAATGACGTCATTTTTATGAGAGAGTTCCGTTGCACAATTGTTTTATTTTTTGTCTATATTCTATAATCATTCTTAATTTTTTTAATTTATTTTTATCTTATATGTATTTTATAAAGCCAATACATTGTTGGTTTTTAGAAATAATGTCGCTAATCCAAGATTGTTTCCTTGGAAATTAACGAGACTTTTATTTTCGACAAAATAACTCAATCACATTACTTTTAATAAGTTGATCCTTGTACTTTTTCTGCAATTATTCAAGTATATAATTATTCTAATTGTTTTACCAGATTATGGCAACATCCAAGATTCAACCTGAAATCAAACCCGAAGGCTTTGACTTGTACAAACAGTATGTTAATATACTAGAAAAGAAAATTCGTAACCTTGAAAAGAGGAAAGCGAAACTTGATGATTATAAAAAGAAACAGAGTTCTGGGACGGAACTTAATGATGATCAAAAACAAGCCGTAGCTTGTTATGCAGAGGTTCTTGCGTTGCTTGAAACGTTGAATGATTTGCATAAGTCATATGTGGGCATTAATGGTGAAATTTCACGTTTTAATAAAAAGCAATTAAAGAAACAAAAACTTGAGAAGGAACAAGAACAGCAAAATGTTTCTGCATTTATATTAAAAGTATATTATCTCTTGACAGCTCTACAAATTCCAAACATTAAAAAGAATGTACTGAGTTTTAACAAGGATGTTGAAATTTCTAGTCAAGAATTTGATGTTCTGGACAAAATTTATCTCCATGTATTTAACTTTGGTAAATCTAATATTGGTAAGAAATTTACAGAATATCTAAGTCAAGCAAGTGAAATTGTTCTTTCCTTATTTACTTCTAAATCCACCTCCTGTTTAGATTCTTCAATAACATTTGATAAGATAAAAAGTGTTATTGATAAATTAAATTTAATCGATTTTTTTAATTCTCCACAATTTTCTATAAATATACCTGTTAATGAAGTTTCAAGTAAAATTGAGAATGCACCATTGAGCCCATCTCAAAAATCAATTTCAAATTCCAGTGAGGTACTTTCCTCTGATGACAACGATGTAGTGTTACTTGAAAAACCAACTATAAATGGTGTTGAAATTCTCAATCAAAATTACAACCACCTGCCTATATCCCATGGTGCTCTACCTCCTTCCAACCCTGGACATAATTCAAATGTTGGCTTGGGGCATGCAAAGGTTGGGAATGCCACAATTGTGGATGTACAGAATATAACCAAAAGTATTGAAAATTTTATCCAAACTCATCAACAAGATGCTTCATCTGCATTTCATCACCCAATGAATGTTAGTAATAGTGCACCTAAAAGCCCCTTTAATATGGCAGCTAACCATGCTGCTACATTAAAAGTCCCTAATGAAAAAGGGACCCCACCCCAAGCTCGTACAATAAATGATTTGTTAGCTTCTTTTCAAAGCAATTTTAATTTTATGCAGGACTCTATTATTGAAACAGGTGGAGTCCCTGGAAATGTTACTGGACAATCATATTTCTGATGTTTAAGCTTCTCAAATTGATTTTGTGTTAATTTTTATACCATTTATTTTGGAAATTAACATTAACCTAAAGTTGTGCATGTTTTCTCACTATCTTGCTAATTCTAATTTTTAATCTAACATGTTTTTAAACCAATTTGTCAAATTAACATATAAAAGGCACATAAAATCATGTACCATTTGCTTTATTACTTGATGCACTATTAAATATGCTATCTATAGATTTAAATTTTTTTCATGGTAAGTTTTACTACACAAGTTTATTTTACGATACATTAGCATTATCTGCTTTTTGTCACATTCATATATACATTTATTCAATTTAACCTTATTATATACAATAAATATTTTGCAATAGTTTTTATAAGTTATAAATTTTTGCAGCACATCTGAAATTGATGAAAGATATTGATAAAATTGCTGTCTCCCTATTTATAAGTCCTGCTAACCATATGTTGTTAGGCTATGTTAAAAATGAAGTTGTAAATGTTTCACAAAATGAAATTTGATTTTTAAGTTATTAATGAGAGGAGAAAAATACAATAAAAGTTGCATTACATTTTTGACTAATAAACTAATATACAACAAATAAATGGCTTATTGAGTCTATAGGAGTAAAATATTATATTTATTAACCTTTGTGTTATTTGTAATTCTGCAAAATATAAAAAAATATTTCAAAATGTGATTTGAGTGTCCACATATAAGCACTAAAGTAAATTTGAAATTTTCATTATTTAATAAAATTTTTTTTTCACTAGTTCATAAATATGTAATAAAGTTTACAATCTCTTTTGTGTTCAAACAAATTTACAATACTTGTGGCTCCTATGTTTAAATCCGAGCCCTTAGCTAATTACATTTTGAATATGACTAAGATAATAGAGTTTGCTTTTAAATAAATACACAAAATTGGTAAATAATGTACATAATACATGACAGTTAGATGAAATATGTTTTCAATGGCACAATTGATGTAGGCGCCTTTGCAAGAGCTGTTTTCTTCTTTCATATTTCCTTAAAATCGTTGTCAACTGGGCTGCTTCTTCGTGATTTATTATACTGAGGAACGTGTTAAGCTCTGGCAAGGTAAATTGGTCCCACTTTTTAAAATGTAGACAAAAACAAATGTAAGTGAATATTATGTACTCTATATCAACAAATTTTAGCTTTAGATCGGGATAATGATGATGTCTATGATACGAGATAAAAATAATGTGCCTTTCTTTTATATCCGCTTACCCTTCTCGTTCAGAACATGTTATATATTTTGGCAAAACTTACAAAAAATTTAAATATGCAAAAAAAAAAAATTTAATTTATTATCTGTATTCCTTTTTCCATGACCGAACTTTTTAGAATCTGGTGATATTATGTTTAGTAAAATTTTTTGTCGATATACTTGAGCACATTAAAATCTTTTAAAAAAAAAGATAAATTTTTTGAAAATCATTAAATAAGAAAACGTCAAAATCGTTTTGACAGATTGCAATTTACGAATTTTGGGCGCGTTAGCTATTTTTTTATTAAATTTTACTAAACATATAAGTAAGTTACCAAAATTTATTTAAAAACATAGAAAATACCTTTGCTGACATAAAAAATTATTGAATTCTCAAAACATGACATAGGACGCGCCTTATAGCTAATATTTTTACATATTATTTGCTTAAATAAATAAATGCAACTTATGATCATCTTCGGCATTTAGTTATTTTTATATAATTTGACATAGTGATTAATATTCGACTATGACTATCACCCATGGCGAAATAATTGGAAGGGCACGACGGTAAAAATTAAAGTGACTCAGTTTGAGTCACAATAAATGTTGTAATAGCACCAATTGTATTTTCAATTTTTAAAGAAAACAATCTATAAACTAAATTTGGCTATAATCTCTGGAAAAAAATTCCGCCGATAGAATCATAATGCGTAATTAATAAGGTCGAAATTTTTTTGAAAAATAACTAATTAATCAATCCAACTCCGTTGTTACAATTTAATTTGGAAGCTTGCATACCTCTAATTTTGTCGCCTTATATCTAACATTGTATAAAATAATAATATCAAGCTCTATGCTTAAAACTACTAGTCATTTGCTAAAAATAAATTTGCAAATCAAAAGGTATGATTTCTAGTTACAAGATAACATTTTTATAAGTTACAATGATTTCCGGTTCAATGTGATCCTTAATTACAAAATCTGCTGAGATGAGAGCTCCGTTTTGATAGATCAAAGGCGTTAAATATTCGATTGGGCTGATTTGTCGAAGAGCAACTGCATATCAAAACAAAAAATCAATTTTCAAGTACTTAGTGTAAATGAATATAAATATAAAATTTATGAAATATGTATGCAACAGGCACGATTCTAGACCCCTTTTGGGGGGGGGCAGTGCCCCCCCCCCCCCAAAGTTTTTGTATGCCCCCCCCCAAATGCATAGTAATTTTATGTTTGCCCCCCCCCCCCCAAATTGAATTTGCCCCCCCCCCCCCCCCCTCAAATGCATAGTAATTTTATGTTTGCCCCCCCCCTCCCCCCCAAAATACTAAATTTTATTTTTTCTTTCACATAATATAATTAAAGCTCCGCCAAAAATATCTAAAAAATATAATTTTAAAAATATTTAAAAAAGTGTTTTCATTCAACAACACTTCTCATCCGCTAGAAAAATCAAACTAACACAGAAATTATTTCTGTTGTTATAAGATATATAGAAAAATTTGATTTTACAGAAAGCTTTATATTTGTGAAAGCAATTCATAAATCTGATGCCTAAGAAATTTCCTCACTTGTCAACAATCTTTTGATAGAATATAATCTAGAACCAAAGAACCTGATCGCACAATGCTACGATGGGGCGAACGTAATGCCCGGGGATAAAGGTGATGTTTGTTTCTAAGCAAAATAGCTGGACAACATGTCCCGTATATTTACTGCTTTAACGACCGATTGCATCTTGTTGTAGATTGTCTTAAAATTTTAATTGAAGGGAAAGATTTTTTTGATATTTTTTCTTCCCTTCATAAATTTTTTCAACATGATGCAATCAAGGAAGTTAGTGAATGCGGGACCATACCCCGGCTGTTGCCCCATCGGTGGTGTGGTCACTACGACGCCATTTTTTTTTCAAAAATTACATAAAAATAATAAATCCTCTTTTGAAAATTAAAAATAAAATAATTTTTATATCTTTAGGTCACAGGGCCGAAGCGTCGAGGTTTTTTGACCATATTTATAATCATCAATTTATTTTTTTTGTATTTATCATGTTAAAAATTATTTTATTTTATAAAAATAATTAATGATATTGCAAAACGATTTATGTTTCTAAAACTTTTGATTTATTGTTTGTTAGAAATTAAACAATTAAGAAATACAAATACATTTGAAGATTTATTCAAAAACTGTTTTGATATATATAATACTTTTTTGAATGACAATAATTTATTTATAGATAAAAAAAAACTAAACCTAAAAATTTTTCTGATTTTTATTTATTTTCTACTCATAAATTTGAGAATAATTTAAATATAATGATGAATTAAAAAGTATTTATTTTGATATTATTGATTCTTTTGATAATAGATTTTTTACCGATAATATTTATTTAGAACTTAGATTCCCTTTAAAAATTAAATTATCCTTTTTTTAGATATAAATAAATTAGAGCCTCTTTTAAAAATAAGTAAGATTGATAAAAATTCATTATCTAAAGAAATTGACGTAGCCAAATTTTTAATAAGAAAACTTAATAATTACAAAGAATGTGTTACTAATGATTTTGTTAAATTTTTATATAATTACGAAAATGCGTTTCCTAATCTATTTAACATTTTTTCTATAAGTTTGTTATTTGGCGCTTCAACGTCGAGTTGTGAGGCCACATTTTCTTCTTTAAAAAGGAAAATAACTTTTAGTAGGCTGGCAAGTATTGACCTGCGTAAAAGTGATTTGGTTCTTCTAGGACACGAAAAATCATTAACTGGGGCGTTGAATTTTGATGAATTTTATAATTTAATCAAAACAACCTCTAGCATAAAATTGTTAGATTAATACAATACACTGCTCATAATCAGCTAATTATTGCTTACTATTTTAAGACATGGCTGCAAATTTTTTTTATGCGCGTTTATGTTCATGTTTTATTTAATTTTTTACCCTAATATTAATTACTAGTTATATATAACCAGTGTTTTTTCATATATATAACCAAATTAGCATACTTATACAATTTGTTTTCATGATAATCAATCTTCATATTTTTATTTTTCATGCGCATTGATACCAAATGATAAAATTATACTTACAATTAATTTCCAAATCTCATATCTTTTTAAGCAATTGATTTTAGTAAAAACAATTAATTTTAATTCACATATCCAATTTGTAAACGCAATCATTTTTTTTTATTTTAAGAATATAATAAATTACTATTAATTTGTTAAAAATAAAAATTTTGAACATGGATTCACCACTAATTTTTTTTGCCCCTCCAAAGTGGAAAAGCTAGAATCGGGCCTGGTATGCAAAATGAAATTTGACTTGTCCCAAAGTTGGGCTAAAACAAATTGTTATCTTTGTTATAAGGTCTTCTCCACCCTTTTTCATTTTAGTCTGCTTAATAAACATTCAATGACAAAAAGCAATGGCTTTTTGCGTTATTCTGCATTATTGTGTGACTTAGTTTTTTTTATAATCAACTTTTAAAGTATATTTAATTTATTAGTTAAATGAATGATTTCCAAGGATTTGATTAAAATAATTACCTAAAATTTTTTAATTTTTGAGTCTCATGGTAAAAAAACAGTTATTGACATTTTCGCTATGCACTCCCCAAACTTTGGTAGGCAAAAGATAACTAAAATATTTGAAAATAGGACAAATATTGTTACCTAAGCATGGGTGACCTAATTTGAGCTTTGTTAAACTTGTGTACCTTTGCCTATGATTTTACAAAAAAAAAAAATAAAATATATATTACTTTTCCCATGTACATTGACTATTTTTTGGTATAGTTGGTAATGAGATCTATCATTTTGGTCAATGTAGAGTTTTTCAACTATTAAATCAATAATGTTTTGGGCGGTATGGTCCCTAATTAAAATTTTTAAATTCATAATATAAATAAAAAAACACAAATATGTTTACTAACGCAAATCACATCACACTGCAATTTTGTAACTTGTTATTTATATCAAAATTTATTTACTAATTAAATAACAATTATAAATAAAAAAAACATAAAAAATTTCAATATTAATCAAAGAAAAACACATAGGGGTAGGTTCAAAGCTGATTCATAATTCTCCTATAACGCATCTTAGAAAAAGTTGCCATTCCTAATTAAAATCCCTGTAAGTTTTTTAGTATAAACATGTTCTAGAAATTTTGAAAAAAAAATAAAATTGTGAGAATTTTATAATTTTTCAAAAAAAGATGATTCAACTTTAAATGCGCCCTAAAGAAAAACCTCGTGATGCAAATGGATTTGACTATGTTGGAAGGCAAAAAGTAAGTCGTATTAAATATGGAAAGATCATCCGTTTTCCCAAAATTTTCGGACAAGAATGGAAAACTGTCAGGCAAGCCGCTGTGCGAAAAAGTGTCACAAAAATCGAATGGAATTTTTAAGGGTCTTTTTAGGTTGAAATGAACAGATATCCATGTACCAGTTTGATGTAGCTCGTTTATTGTGTTGTAATTCTGTTTCACCGTAATGGAAATCTATTAAAATTAAATTTTTTAAAACATAGCCCCACACTGGGAAAATGCCCATTTTTGGACTAAACTCATTTTTTTTCTTTTGAAATTGAGAAAAAATAAGGATTTTAGCTTTAATCAAAAAAAAATATTTAAAAGATTTAAGATTTTTTGTTTACATTTTATATATATATTTACAGTTGATTTTTTTAATCTGTCATAAAATTTTTTAAAACCAAAATTTGAGCTTAGTCAAAATATATGGTTTTCCCAGCTCTAGCCCCACACATGTCAACAAAAATATCAGATCTAAAAGCAAACTATCCAATTCCACAGTGTTGTACCACTTTACAATTCTTTTTTCATAATTAATCCTTTTCCTTTCAGATTGTGATTTATATTAAAAATCTAAAATGCTAAAAGCGAATTATGCGATCTTGGGACACAAAAACTAAAAATTATCAATAACAATTTGAGTTTTCACCAAAAATTTTGCATAACTTGATTAGATTATAAAATATTTGTACAATTAAGAAGGTAAAATGCATAAGTCAACATTAAAGCTGGGCTATATAAATTTTCTTACTAATACACACATAATACACTAAAATTACACTTTTATTTAGAAGAGCATTTTTTATTTTTAAGTCTTAACATGGTAAAAGTGTTTTTTTTTAATTTCCGAGATGTAAAGAATAGAAATTTGTTTGGCGGTAATGAATAGGCTTGGTAGTAGTATTAATCATGCCTAATTGAAAGTTGAGAACCAGAGTTTAATTTTGTTTACACGAGTAAAAAGATTTGTAATTAAAACTAGAGGGCTGTCTCAAACTCCCATTTTAATCATATTTAATATCAATATAATTTAATCGAAAAGGGGCAGGGGAGCGCAGCTTAAAAAAATATTTTTTTTTTTTTTGGTAAGGAGGTGGAAAAATTTGCTCGTTTGATCCCAAAGCTAGCCTATAAATAAACTGGGATTGGGATCATCAAATACACAAATAATTTTTAAGAATAACAGATTGATCAGTGCGTAAATGAAGTAAAGGTATTTTGTTATGGTGAATTAAATTAACCGCACTGATGTATTTCACTAAAAATTCACCGGTGCATGCAGGGTTAGGAGTACCTGCTAAAAAACCACCTCCTAAACAGCCTCTTTTTTTTGAGGCCGCCTTACCCGTTAGGGCTTTGGCACTTTTAAAAAAAATATTAAATAAAAATGATTATACTTTATCAGGAATGTAATCTGTGCGAGGAGCTTTGGTAAATTCTAAAAGCGGTTGCTCTGAAAAGATAAATTTATTTAGTAGTAAGGCAGGAAATCATTTACTAAACTGAATAAAATGTTATTGCCGCTCAAATGAGTACCGTTAATTTTATTAAATTGTCGAACTTAAAATTTTTATATAAGGGCACGTGCAAAATGAGTTTTTATTTTCGTAAAATTTTAAAAATTCTGAAATTTTTAAAATTTTATTTTTTTTTCAAAATTTTTATCTCAGAAATGTGTGCACTAAATTTTGCAACTTTAAAAAAATTTGCGTTTAATTTCACAATTAAATTTCTCAAAATTTTGAAATTTTCACAAAAATAAAAACTTACTTTGCACGTGCCCTAAAAACATAATTATTTATTCCACGAATTAATGGAATTTAATAGTTTAATTAAATATGCTTATTTAGAGCTTTGCAACTTATAATTAATGTATTTTTAACGTTTAACACGAGTTTAAAATATTTTTTTGAGTTAAAATTATTAATTCTTTTCTTACGGGTCATAATTATTTATGTTTTTTCTTCTCAATAATTTTGGCCGCACCGTTAGAGCTAGGTCTCTCAAGCCTAAAACCCCGTATTATCGTTCCAGCATTATTGCTATAGGGTACGTGCAAAGTGAGTTTTAATATTAATAAATTAAAAATTTTAATTGAAAATTGTTGTCTCAGTTCTTTTATATGCATAAACTAAATTTAGCAACTTTTTAAAATTTTGCGTTTATTGATAAAACAAAATTTTTTATAAATTTTGAAAATTTTACGAAAATAAAAACTGACTTTGCACGTGGCCATATGACAACCTTGTTTTTTATACCATCTTCATTTTTCTTTCTAAATATATTTACTTGCAACAACTTTTTCATGGCATAGATATAAAATTAAGGCTTCCTTTTTCCTCTTTTTATGTTTCCACTAAGAAAAGGTTGCTCTAAACGTCCGGTTAAAATTAGGCTCAAATTAAAAAAGGACTGGGGCATCCGGATCCCCCACTTGTAAGATCGCGGGTTAACGCAAAACTTATTCCAAATGTACCATAAGCCTAATCATATAATTTTCAATTAAATTAACCATATGTTTTAGAGCTTCTCCTAATGTTCGTATCATACAAAGAAGAGTTGGAATATCTCCTGTCGGAAAAACGGGCGAGATTATTACATTTTTTTGTAAAGTCAAATGGGCTAGATTTTAGGGTGCTTTCAAAAATTGTATCAGCTGATAAGCATCTTTTTAATGTTGGTGATTTGAATAAAATTTGTCGAGGATAAATGGGCGAATTAAAATTGTTGGGCTCAAAATCAACATCTGTGGGTTTGGACGGCAATAATGAGGAATGAAAATATTCACCATAACCAGAATCATTTTGAATTATTGGATTATCCTGACAAATGTCGGCAGTTATTCGATTATTTGGTTCGCAGTCATCATTAAATACGTCGCCACAGTGTCTTAAATTTAAATCATTTATTTCAGTGTTTTCTTCGGTATCAAACGATGATTTCACTAAAAGACTGTCACATGTTGGCTCATTTTGAAAAACGGAATAGCGAAAAGCATCATCGGTATTGAAAATCGAAGTCAAACTATTGGGGCTAACGGAGCCAATCAGCACATCGTTCCCTCGTGGTAGAATAGGTTCGGTCCCTTCGAAAAAATTGCCTTCGTCGTAAATAGAAGAGGTTAGAGTAGCGGAATGACACCCTCTCAACGGTGGACAAGTGAGTCTCGCACAATTTAATTCTAAATTATATTGTAATTTAAATTATTATTAGGGCATGTCCGGAATCCGGAAGGATTCCGTATACTCCAGCGTTTTTTTTAAATTTGCCAGTTAATACATGTAAATATTACATAATTAGCTGCTCTTTAATTTATTTACAACTTTGATTAAACATGGACCACAAAAATCTTTCATTAAGCTAATGTTTACTAGCAAAATCCAAAAAATAAAACTCCAAAACTCCGGAGTTGATGGACTCCTTCCCAACTCCCAGAGTTTTGGAATGCCTTAATTATTATAATTAAGCATTATATCTGCAAAGGTTAATGTTGCTAAAATTAGCTCACATACACTTTATAATGAATTTTATAAAGTAGTTTGTTTGTGTACAATCTTCATTTTTTAAAAAAATTAAGGTTTTAAATAAATTAAATCATTAAGTTTAATGTTTTAATAGCAAATCATTTGTTCAATAGATTAATTACCTTTGTTTGCATGATTGCTCCCAACCAAACTTTTAAAAAACTGAATGACAGAATTTCCAATAATACCAAACATAGCTAAAAAAAAAGATACAAATAAAAAAAGTAAAGAGCAAAACAACAAGAAAAAATCAATAAATATATATGCTAAATGAAGATGGTTTATAGACAATAAAGAAATATCCTAAGTGAATATATAATTTATAACAAAAAATTTATGGCAATGTAATTTTATATTATTGAATTAACAAATAAATTATTTGTTTTATACTTAAATTAAATCTCCTTCCTAAAATTTAAAAAAGTAAATTCTTTTATAACTATAAAATACACCAAAAATATAAGAAATAATTTTCTGCAAAAGAATAAAAAATTTATTAAATAACATTGAACATGTTGTTTTATATAATTAGTTTATTATAATTAGTTCATAAAAAAAAATTTAAAAAAAAATAAAACACAAATTTTTTTATAAAACTAATTAAACATGTTTTAAGTACATTAATTAAAAAGAATTTCGAAAATTAATTTCTTATAGTATAAAAGCCCAAATTTGTGAGTGCTTTTGAAATAATAAAATTATTTATATTCAATAATTTACAATTATATAAGAAAATATCAATAATATTTTTACAACAAAAATCTGAGTGACTCATTTGTTTTGCCAACCTGCATATTTTGAACAAAATATTTGTACCAAATATGTAATCTCAGTATAGATACAATAAAGCAAAATAAAAATAAATTATATATAAAAGAAATAAATTATAAAAAATACAAATCATACCTTTGCCCTTTTTTAAATGTTAACATTTCTATGTTTAATATTCAAGGCATACCATCGATAAAAAGTCCGAAACATTTTTTAAGGCATGATAATTAAACACATATCCAGCATGCGAATTAAAAGCCTAATTTATTTTTTTCATACATTCACATAAATCATATGGAAAGTAAATTTATTAATTCCAAATGTAATAACAAGATAACGTCTTTAATCTTAGGTTTGCGGCTAAAGAGCTCCAAAGAAGTTCTAAAAAATGTGAAAAAGAGGAGGTTGAAAGTAAAAATAAACTTAAAAAGGTATTTTTCATATCGTTACTCCTTAAGGCTATTCAAAATAATAATATGGAAGGTGCCAAAATTTATGCTGAAAACGCCATAAGGAAGAAAAATGAGGCCTTAAATCTTATGAGAATGAGTGCGCGTATAGACGCAGTTAGTACAAGGGTCCAAACTGCAATGGCTATGAAGAAGGTATGTTATGTTTATAATAAATTAATTATATTATTTAACTAATTATATTTATATATTGTAAGCTTGTCAAATATTTCAACACTTTTTCTTTTAATTTTTAATTTGGAATGTTGGCATTTTATAGTTATTTAAAATAACGCATTATCTTTTTTTATTGACATAAATGTTTTTATGTGTATTTTATTCATGGCATTTATAGTAAAATAACTCTATTAAATACATTAAAATGGTTGAAAGTATTTTTAAATTTAGATTATCTAGTTGATGATTAGGATATATTTTTTAAAAATGTTTATACATAAAAAGGGCATATTTTTTTTAACTTCTAGCAAAGTTTCTTTGCAAACACCAAATAATGTAAAACTTTTTAAATGAGAGCAGTTGATAACCCTAATTGTCAGTATAATTATTGATAACATAGGCAACACAAGGACAACCTTGTTAGTCAAATTTTTGGTTTTGATTATTAATATAAAATCAGAATTATTTCCAACATCAAATTTTAGTATTAAAATGAGATATTTCCAATTTTGGGCTTCTATATTATAAAATCTAAGGTTTTCATTAAAAAATGTGTTAGATTTCATAAAATCAAGTTGTTTTTTAATTTTTTATTTCTTTAGGCTTCCCTCATAAAATTTGTTTATTTGTTAAATAAATTGATAGTAAACTGCTAATAATCAGTTTTTTGCGAATTTAAATATGCCAATAAATTTTTTGGAAACGTTATTGTATAAGAAATTATAATAAATTTAATAACCTTAAGACCCAATATGAAATATTTAAGAAACTAATTTAGTAGGAAAAAAATTTTCTACTTAACACTGTATAAATTATTTGTTGTACATTGTTATTTGCTGAAACAATAAATTCAACATAGTTTTGCATTTTTTGATGGTTAATTAAGTTATTTAATTTAGATAACTGGCTCTATGAAAAATGTGGTCAAATGTATGGACCTTGCCATGCGTTCCATGAATCTTGAACAGGTGTTAATAATTATACTAAATTTTCAGTTTATCTAAGTTTTATTTATTGGTTTTTATATTTTTTTGCTTTGTAGTTTATTTAAATACATATATTGTGACGTTAATTGGCACTGAATTTGAAAAATTTTAAAATAAATATATATGCCTGTGCTATATTAAATTTAATTTTTTACATGTAATTATAGATTTCAGGGCTGATGGACAAATTTGAAAAGGAGTTTGAGGATTTAGATGTACAATCTAAATGTATGGATTCTGCCATGACATCTACCACAACTACCACCGCCCCACAAGAAGAGATTGATAATCTTATGATAAAGGCTGCTGATGAAGCTGGGTAGTTTAATCAGTACTTATTGCATTTTGATGTACTTAAAAATATATTTTAATTTTGCAAAACTGCATATTTATAAGTAAATGAATTTAATTATGTGATGTTTAGTCGAATATTGCCAAAATATCATCTAGGGGTGAAAACACTCCTAATGGCAATTTTCCGATTAATAGTACTAACATTTTGAATTTAATTTTATATTTTTCTCCCACCAGAATTGAATTAAAAATGGAACTCCCTGGACAATTAAGCACCAAAATTGGGACCTCAACAGCTGTTGAACAAGATGAGTTAACACAAAGACTTGCCAAATTGCGACAAGGTTAAGTATCTGTACATGCATTCCAAAAACTCCTCCGATCGAATGGACACATCTCAATTTTTCTTAAATACTTTTAATATATATGTTAAATATACTCTTATAGATAATTTCTTAACTATTACACGTGTTTATAATATAAAAAAGTTTTAATTTAATGGTTATTTTTTACACATAAAGTATGCAATTTTATTGTATAAATATATTTTTGATATTGTTGATGTTAATATTGATTTTGACTTTAGGTGAATTAATCTTTTATATAAAACTATTTGGGCTCCTTTAGGCACAGGCATAATTCAAATTAAATGGTGAATACATCATGTGATGGAAGCCATTCCATGGGCATGATTAAGTAATTATTGTCTAAACATATTACCGCACAAACACGTGCTTAAACCTAATCTCTATAAATTTTAACAAAAAATGAAAATTTGCAGTTCTTTGCTTCTCATAGTAGAACAGCAAAATTATAGCCAAAATTTATTTGTCGATGTATAAGGCATATTAAACAATTAGTTAAAAAGTGCGCCATGGTGCAGCAAAATATCTTATAAAATAAATAGATAAATATATGCAAATTTAAAATGATGGAATGTATAACAAAATTATTTTGCAAATTAAAAATATGGCAGATGTGCAAATCAAATATTTGGAGCAAAGTAAAAACAAAATAGCCTGTTCTAGAAATTAATTTAAAAGCCTATAATTTTGTAAAACAAGCTAATTTTATTTTACTAACTTTGCTAATTTATAAAAAGACATAAATTTTTTTGTTAGAACTTGATAGTGGTACCTAGCTCGTTGTTTAATTTGTATCGTTGCAATCAGCTAAAATTAAGTCGTTTAAAATTTTAGGCGTTTCCCAATTTAAATGAGGAAATGGGGTAAAATTAAAAGAAAAGTTTTCTGGCCAAAAGTTACTTTAATTTATATTAACTAAAAAATGATACAGTTAGACTAAAAATGTTTTTCAAGATATAATCCTTAGTATCCAATAACTGTTGTAAATGCGTTGAATTGTAAGGTGAAAAAACAAAATTGTGCAAAATGCGAATGATAAAAAAAATATATATGTTGCAAATCTGTTATTAGGTCAATTTTTCGTTTTTTTAAAAAAAATAAATATAAACAAGAAGCAACAGCAGCTTATAAATCACAGTTTAGTCAAATCAATGTCCAAAAAGCGGTTAGCCCGAGCACTTAGGCTCCTATGTGATTTAGCGTCATTGTACTTTTTAACGGCTTTTAGGAGGATACTGTTGACAATGTTTTCCGTTATGGCTTCCACGACTTCGCCTTCCTGTTCGTCACCTTGATTTTCCGGCACCCCATCGATCAAAAATAAATGTTCGTTAGGTGTTTCATTCAAGTTTCCGTTTGGGATAGGTTTCTTGTTTAACGGCTTCGTATCGAGTTCATTTGACAGGGGAGTTTTGTTAGAGGGTGCCCCATTTGTGTCCATCGAAACGTCAAGTGATTCAGAACGACTACTGGTTGAATTGGGTGCTGAGTGATAATGAAATACTACATAATCTACAAGAATTACAATGTTTTTTGTAGCAGTCACACGTCAATAAATGTGCCTGTATTCAATAATAGCAGCATAGGAAATATTTTAATGTTTGTAGGGTAGTGCTTAATTCAAAGTAGAGTTCAAACCAAATAATATTTCGGCCATATTATTAAAATCCGGCCAAGAATTTAATTTTTTATTTTACGCCCGGCCTCCGTACTTATAAATAAATGGCCTGAAATTTTATTATTATCAACAAAATACAAAGAGTTGGGGTAATATCCTTATTGGTAATAAATTTTTCATTTTTTGTCCCTGTTAATATTAAAAAAAGGCAAGATGAAATAAAAAAATCGGCCCGCCCAATTTTTTGGGCGGGCTTTCATGTTCCGACTTTGATCTCTAGTTCATAGTCATACGAGTGATTTTAAATAATTGTAAAAAATTATATTAAAGATCTATATGAAAAATTTATGTTTTGTATGATAATTTTTTTTACTAAAAAATCTAGCTATCAATCAAATATTTGTCTAAAAAAATACAAAAATTCGCCTTTTTTCACATCCATATACTTAAATACATTTTATATATGCTATTTATACATTGGGTCCCTAGAAAAAAATAAAGTCTTCCCCCCCCCCCCCTAATCGCCTTTTATTCTATATAAAAACAGTCTAGTCAATTTTTTGACATGGTATAAATATTTTACAGAGTAAAAAAAATTTGGTTGCAAAATCCTTTTTTAAAGCGTGAGTTGGCGGTTTTTAAAAAACATTTTGGCCAAAGATCTATAAAACCTTTAGCACCAACATTCCGTATCAAAATATATTTGGTAAAAATCTCACTAATTTTTTTTACAAAATTTATAGCATAAATCCTAGGGCATTTTTTTTATTTTTTAAATTTATTTTTTTTTTCAAATAAAGACTTTTTATAATGACGAGCTGTTACCGAATGGGAATTCCTATTTATAATCATGAAGCTTCTGCTGATATATTCTTCAAGGTATTGTTGATATCAGAGTTGGGAAAAGCTTACCTTTTGGCTAAACTATATTTTTAGTTTTTCAAAAATTTGTTTAAAGATTAGGAAGATCAATATAGAGATACAAAACTTAGCCAACAAGCCTGATTTTTTAAATTTATTGCTTTCAAACCCTTAATTTTCCCCCCAAAAAGAGGTTTGCCTAATAATGGGCTTTTTTTCCAGCTCTGGATGACTTATTTAAATTTAAGGTATTTAATATTTCATAATTTAATGAGCACTTTTATTTGAATTAGGCTAGGGTAGATTAAACGTTGATAAAATCATCAATCGGTTGCTTGTATTAATTTTGTGTGTCGCCGTGGCTTATTTCGTTATCATTTTAAAAAATGAGTAATACACATAATTCATGATTTCTATAAATACTATTTAATGTCAGGATGAGTTTTGGAATAACACATTATTGTTTATTTAAAAAATATAAAAGGTCGAAGACAAGACGGTTATGGGGCACAAAACATTTTTGGCAGCGAAAAGTGAAATTTTTAAGGCCATGTTTTTCGGGCCATTAGCGGAGAAGGATGACACTATCGAAATCACGGATTTTACCTACCAAGGATTTAATTATTTTTTGAAGTAAATATGTTAATTTTTTAAAGCGGTTAAACAGGTAAAAAAAACAAAATTTGTATGGGATAAAGATACACCAAATTCTAATCTCATAATTCCTATTAATTAATAAAGATTCTTTTTTTTAAGCTCGTTTATTATAACAATCAGTATTGATACAAAAAACGTTTTTTGATTTTTAAAAACGATATTTATACAAAAGCAAGGAACTAAAATATAACTACTTAAAATTTTTCGTTTACCATATAATTAATAGTTTATCCGTAAAGAGTTGATAACTATGATTTTTATTATCAATTTAGGTTTATATTTCTTTTATTTCATTTGGGCTTATAGCTTAATTAAATTTAGTCATTGAAAATTTTTGAAAAAATGTTAAAGACAAATAAGATTTAATACAAATTTATTGAAAAAATCAATATTAAAAACTGTTAAATTCAAACTTCAGGTAGTATTTTTTTATTCAAACCTGATAATATGTGTCCTATATAGGTGGAATGCCAATTCTGTATAATCCAATTGTTGATGTAAAAACTTTATATGCTTGAAAACAATATTTCTCGTTATTGAGGTCAAAAATATACAAGGTAGTTAAATATGCAAAGAAATTTTTTGGTAATCTTAAAGTTGCAGAATTAATCGATTTAGTCAGTTTAGGCAATTTTTTCAATATACACCTTAAAAAATAGTTGATCAAAATATGGAAATATATAAGATAAGGCCATTATGAAGATTATTTAGACCCAGTGTCATAATTTTCTTTCAAACATTAAATTTTTTTGACTTGTATAATTTATAAAAATTGCATAGTTCAATTATAAATGTTTATCAAACATTTTATGGTTATTATTTAATAATTTAACTAAGCAAAAGTTTATAATAATTAAAAAATTTAACTTGCATGTGGTCTACAAAATCTCTAAATGCAAAAATTTTAGTGTAATATTCTATTTTTTGGATATATTCATTTTTTGAACTATTGTACAGGTCAGTATATCATGACGAAATTTTGGGCCCGATTGATAACGTTCCTTATGTATATTACGGGATCATCAAATATTTCGTTAGCACGCTTACAGTCGATGTTGAAAACGTTATGCCTATTATTACTTATTTTCGGCGCATTTAAATTTCATTCAGTTTTTTAAAAAATTTTAGGAATTAAAAATTTTTTCTATTTGACATTGCATACACTTTAACAAAAAGTCGTCAATTGTTATCATTAACATTAAAATATCTGTAATAAAAGTATTTTGAGAGAAAAAATACAATATATAATTTTTTTTTTAAAATTTTCAAATTTTTGTATGTATATAGAAATATACTAGCATATAAACAAACATTGATTAAGAGAAAGTGGCGCGTGTCATTTCAGTTTGTCAGGCTACCGCTTGTTGTCAGACTAAACTCTAATGGCAGGGCATATTTTTAAATTTTATAATAGGGAGATATTAGTTATTATTCAAAACGCTGGGTAGATCCTCCAAATAATATAATTTTTGATATATAAATGCATTTTATTTTCTTAGAAAATCTGGACGAATTTTCGACAGATTTTAGAGGCCAAAAGTGCACTACAAGAGCCTTTCCCACACATATTGAATCTGTTCAAAAAAAATGAAATGAGATCCGCTTTAATTTTGGAATACACATCGAGGTATTTAGAAAAAATGGACAAATATCAGGACCGAGCAAAGCGATTCACATTTTGCAAAAATTTCTTTCACCTACATGAATTCGATATAGAGACCTTATGTTTGGATTGTGATGGCCTAGAAATCGGAGAAATTATTCTTAAGCGAAATATAGCTAGTCATCACTTCCTGGCTAAACTGGTACCAAATAAGAAATCTTCCAATAGAGCTCAGTCATGGATAGACCATTTTGATAAAAATGCAAAGGTGTTCAAACATGGCACAGAAATCGCTACATATCCCGTATACCTTAAAATACGGCAAGAATCGTATTTAATGAACAATAAGGAAGTCATAATGGAATGTGCCCCGAACAAAATTATTACATTACTCCCTGGATACTCAGTTAAATGGCAGGTATACGATCACTCTTGTGGCAAATTCCATACGCGTAATGATTTAGTAGAATGTTCTTACAAAGACTGCGTTTCTATAAAAAATGTTTACGAATTGTGTAGTTGCTATGATATAAAACTATACTAACAATAATGATACACTTGAAATAAAAATTTTAACATCAATGTCACAAAAAACAGGTTTATAAAAACTAAAAGCATGCCCCCCCCCATGTTTCAATATATTTTCCGTTTTTCTTAGTTTATCCGTCCATAACGAAAAATTGCCTTTTTTGACCAAATTGACAGATCTTAATATACCCTAAAAAGAAAAAAAATTTAAAAATTTTTTTTTTCATATAAAAATCTATTGAAGCTTATATTTATTATCACAAATAAGGAGAAAAGTATAAAAAGCTCTTACATCAGCATTTAGATAATACAAAATATTTCGCGTCCAAACCTAAATACGACACGATATATTAACAGTTTTTATTTGAGGTTTGAATTTAACACAAAAAAATTTTATTTTATTTTTGTTTGAATCTTTTTTGTTTTTTTTTTGACTTTTTTTTAAAGTTTTAAATGTTCATAGCTATCTAACTATGTTTCATTAGAAAAAACGGTAAATGGATTTGAAAATCCCTAGATGGCAGGTTTGATTTCTGTAGATAACTCATAAATCTCAATTTGTTGACCTTTGTTATAAAATATCAGTTATGTGTAGAACATTATATGCAAGTCAGTATCATGATTAAATAGCCGCGGTATTTATAGCATATTTTTGGTTAAATAATTTTAATTTAATTAAAAAATTAAGTTATTTAATCACGTTTTTTAGATTGCCTGGTGAAAATTGTATCGTTTATAAACTTCCAGATATACAAGCGAATTAGCAATTATATGAGTTAACATTTAAAGCGTGATATTTGGCCCGGCCGGCAAAGCTCAGATTTTATTTTCCATTTTAAGCCTGGCTCGAAAAATTTTTTGCTTTAAAATTATAAATAAAATACGAAGTACAGACGTATTAAAATTCATCTTGCGTGAAAAATTTATCATTTAGGATTTGTAAATAGTTCCAAAAAATAAGGCAAAAAGTGATTTTAAAATATTGGCCCGACCCGTATTTCTTTTTTTTTAATTCAAGCCCGCCCCGTTATTTGGGCGGGCTTTCGAGTCCCGATTTGATTTTAAATAAATTTTTGCATTTAAATAACTAAAATAATTAAACAATCCAGCCGGAAACATTTAAAATTAGTAAAATGCAAAAAGAGCTCTAAAACCACAAAGACTAAGAAATCTAAAAAAATTTATCAACAAAATAATTAAAACTTTAACTTCTTAAAATAAACAACATGTGGATTCTAGTTTAATCGACAAAAGTCCAATAAGAATATCCGTAAGCAGGATAAAGGGGGAAGGCAGCCCAAAATTATAAAAACACTTTATTAATTTCCTTAATTTTTTTTACCATTTTCCACTAATTACAAAGTACATCATAAATTTTAGATATTACTGGTGAGTGCTGATTTAATAATTAGTTACGGTGAACCTGGTGGAATTTTAGATTTTTCCCCAGGGAGAAGGATTTTTTGTTAACATTCAAAATAAAAAAAACTCATTTTTGCCCTTTTTGACATTGACACTTTATTGTAAGGTTGAATTTAAAAAAAAGGATGTAGAAATGTGTGAAAAACATTTTAATCAATTTTCCGTACCTCTTTGTTCCATGAGCGTGGTTCATGCACATTTCTTAGAATCCCTGCTGAAAAAATTACAAAATTCAAAGTTAGTTGAAGGAGAGAAAATGGGAAATATGTTTGAACTACAAACACAGACAAAACGGCGCGCAAAATAAAAATAATGGTTTATTTTTGTTATAAAATACCACTTTAGATAGCAGGCGTGATTAAAAAATTATTTTCCAACATTTCTACATTATTATCAAATATGGATAAAAATTAAAGGTAAAAATAAGAATTTTACATTATTTTGTGATATAATCCTTGGGAAAAAATCAAAAACCGCCATTAGATTTACCATTCTATTACACAGGTCAACAAATTATATTAAATTCAACATCTGGCACTTTTTTAACATGCTCAAATATGGGAAATTTTGAGGCCATTTTCAAAAGTCCTTAAAATTTTGGGGTCTGTAATTTTTATAGGGGTGTGATATTTACTTAATAAATTACAGTTACCTTTCTCAAATTTAATGCTTATAATATCTTCATTTGCAACATGTGGCCTGCCAAATTATTGTTATTTTAGGGACGTTTAGATATTAAACTTTCCCATTCCGTTTTTTCGGGGTTTATGTTACCAGATCACTTGCTGTTACTTATCTCAAAAATAACCTTCCAATTATTACTAAGGTACTAGAGCCTTATTTAACCATTTCAAATTAGAGTCAAAAAAACTTTTTTTAAACCTATTTTTCCTTTAAAACAAAACTGATTTTATACCTTTCTATAATAATTCAACAAAAAATTCGGTGTAAAAATTACTGGTCAACGTTCTCGTTTTTTCTCTCAGGGCCCTTTGTTGAAAAAAATATAAACAAAAATGCGCGTTACCCTTTCAGCATATCAAATATCTCTTTATTCTCCATTTATTTTAATCCAGTCACAATTTTTTTTTTATTTTATGTCTTTTTCATTCTGAGTTTGGACTGGGGCGTCATTTTTGCCTATTATTTTTCCCCCTACTTTTAATCAACCATAGCCATATAAATCTCTTTAATTTAACATTGATAATTTGCCCCTGCTTTGCTGCTATTGCAGAGATATGGACAATGTTAATTGATAGCTCTTGCGTGACCTTAGTTCATATTAATTTTTTACATTGCTTTGCTGCTAATAAAAGAATGTTATTCTGCAATTATAATGCTTAGTGTAAATTAAAAGCCTCAAAAAACGGAAAAAGCCTTTTTTCGAAAGAGGGTAGAAAGGCTCATTTTTTTTAAAAGTTACATTATTATAAAACTATAAAGCCCTTTATTTTGTAGAAGGGGAGCTTTTTTTACGAAAAAAATATCTTTCTTCCTTTGGCCCATTGAGTAAGCGCTTTTGTAAAGAAAAATTCTTAAACTCTCCTTTAAGGGCTGCCCCTTTTTTTTACCAGGCCTGCTTGCATCTATTTACAGTTTGTGATATGGCCTATTGGATATTCTTACCATTGTGATTCGTTTTCTTAACTTTTTCTAACCCTAATTGGTGGACCTTCTTTTCGGTTGTATTACCAGTTTATTTGCCCTTACACCTTTCTATTCGCCACAGGGCCACGATTTTTATCTGTCTTCTTTCGTATATCTGGTTTATTTTTAATCAATTGCCCATCCATGATTTAATAGTATGGGGGAACATTTTCAATGTTATGTTTTCAAATTTTTAAAGATATTTGTTGTAAATAACCTAAGTTTTAACTCTGTCATTTTCGAGAAAATTCATGCTTTATTTATCATTTTATTTTTAATTTAAAAATGAATTAAATCTGTTAAAATCCAATTAGACAAATTTCTAACGAGTTATTTTAACTGCCTCGACAAACAATATCTTGGGCCTCTTTTCAATGGCGCTTTAGCATGCCAAAATGTAGGTACTTTAAGAAGCATCATTAAAGATCGAGAGATTTATTAATTATATGGAGCAAGCTTATAAATCTAGCAAGGCATTTGGTCTGATTTAATAAATAGAAATAATTTGTTTAAATTACACAGGTCGACAACAATTGATGAGTGATCATCGAATGACATTGCAGCAGCGAAATAATCTACATGATAGCCATTATATAACCTATATTCGTATTTTGTTATCTAAAAATAAAAAGGCCAAAATGCCTAAAAGAATGCCTGAGAAAAATTGAAAAAAAGTTATTTTACATTAAAATCACCTGTAACTTCTATCTTTTTCACCTTAAATTATGAGATTTAAAATTTTTTAATTATAACAAGCTATTACATTAACATTTAGGTTCTACAAAATATTTCGCAGCCAGGCTCATTAGAATTCAAGTGAAGTTGGAATTTAATAATTAATGCTTTTTTTATATAAATTTTTAATATTTCTTGTCATTTAATTCTTTTTTGTTTTTTTAACATATTTTAATTTCAAAGTTTATAGCTGGCTAACAAAGTTTGATTATAAAAAACGGTAAATTGAGAATTCCTAATGCTTGTTTATCTAATGTTAGCTCACTTGTCTCAAAAATTTGTCCAGCTGAATTATGTTTAATAATGAGATACACCTAAAAGTATTTATGGATATTTTGTATTGTAACGTGACGAAAAGATTTAATTAATAAAATTTTATGAAGTGTAAATAAAAAACAAACCTAAATTTAGTTAGTTAACTTAATTTTTGTGTGTATACGAAACGGTAAAGCCTTTTTACTTTTTAAGCATGACGCTTAATTCTTTAAAACAATATATATATAAAATATATAAATAAATCATAGCTTCTAGCTACCATATAAATATATATTCTAAAGTTTCGAAGTTGCGGTCAGTCCTTAATTAGGGGTAGTTTAGAGTTTAAAGCCACTTGTATTCAGTATAGAGATTGAAGTCGAAACCTGAAAGCCAACACGGCCCGGTGTCGGGGCAGGGATCTACGGGCCGGGCCGGTAGGTTTTTTTTTATTTAAATATTACCAAATTGTTTAATACACATATATATTGTCAATTCCACCTCAAATCGACAAACTTTTTCCCTCGAAGTCTCAGTTTTGGCTAAAAATTGGTACTTTGGTAGGGTCTTTGGGTTCTGATAAAAACCCAAATATTTTTTGAACAGAAGTGATTTTTGACCGAGATATGAGCAGAAATATTTTTTATTTTTTTGCAAAAAAAAATTTGAGGCAACTTTGCGCGCATGTGTCATCAAAAGTATTGTAGCTAGAGTCATAATTTTTTTTTATTTTGAAGATCGTAATAAGGGCTACCTTAGACGCAAAAAATATTAAAAAAAAAATTTTTTTTAAGTTACTAAAAAATTAAAGTCAAGTTTAGACACAAATAGCTCAAAAAACGTATCTTTAAATTTTCTGAAAAATTGATATAATATGGCCCTTAATAATGTTAATAAACATATGATTTTAAAAGTTTGGGACCGGCATGACTTTTTACAAAATTGAAAAAAATCAATTTTTTGCCCTAATTTTAGGACATATTTATGCCCTTTGCACTATATTAGAATATGCCAATGTGCCAAATTTGATAGTACTCAAAAGCAGAACATATGGGCAATTATGTTAGACCATAATAGTTTGATTTAATTGATTACTACTATTATTAAATTTACAATGAAAAAGTGAACCTTAAAACCGAAAAAAGTGAAAATTTTGCCTGTTTTCAAAATCGACTTTCTGGTTAACCAGCCAACCTTTTTTTAATATTTAACATTCATTTTATAGATAAAATATTGCTTAATAACATATAATAGCCCCAGCTTTTTTCATTCGATTTTGACGCTTCTACAATAAAAATACCTAAATTTGCCAAAAAACAGGAAATTTTCAGGTGTCAAAAAACTAACGCAGATTGTATTCGTCTGTGCAAGCTTATTTATTTATTATTTTTGCATAATTAACTAATAATATTTGGAACCTATATAATCAGTCATAATTTGCCTGTTTAAGTGTTAAAAAAATAGTATATATGTTATGTATAGAAAATCTTAAAAGAACGAGATAGGTAAATTACAAAAAAGGAGATTATGAATTTATTCAATTATTTTAATTAAATTTGTAATTTGTTATATTTATTAAAACATATTCTTGTAAAATTAGGAACGCATTTAGTTATAAAAAACTTTAGGTCAATGCCCAAATCCATATGCCTATAGAATCAAGCAACAGTGATATTTCCTCTTTCTTTAATAAGTCTAGTGCGTCTATATTATAAAACTAAGATGTAATTGGAACTAAAATTGTTGGTTTTTAAACTTAATTAAGGTCGGTTAGATATATATTGTATGCCTTGTTCTAAATAGCCTTTCAAAAACATATTTGGTATTTGTAAAAATTAGTAAAAAAGACTGAGTGTCTACAATTAATTTATATTAAAATGGGTCTAACATTTAGTCTAAAAATTCATCATTGAAGCTAATTCTGCCCGTTATAATCATTTAAAGTTGTTTAAGTTGTTTAACCCTAAAACAGACTTCTTTTATGTATTTATAATATCAAAAAACCATCTCACTATGTTTCATAAAATAATTGACTTTTTACGTTTATTTTAAGTTTTTTGGTAATCATAAAAAAAGAACATCTCTCGAATCATAATATTCTACATAGGCCAAATATATTCTATTTTACTTTTTTTGTCCGATTAAACGTTGTTGAGGCTGTTTTATTTAAAAACTATTGAATAAAGGAAAAAAATGAATTTTTACAAATTTTTTAACCTTATTATTTTTCTAAATCCTCCCAAAATTTTTTTTATACAATAAATTTAACAAATTTTTTGAATTTTGCCCAGGATAAATATTGAATATTATGTACAATTTCTATTGTTCATCAAACTAAAAAGGACTAGTAAAAGTTAACAAATAGAAGCATACAAATTTTAAGTTTATTTTTTACACCCTAAAATTTCAAAAAACTTGACAAACTTTTGTTTTTATTTCATAAAAAGCTATGGGTACGTTAAAAAATGTTGGGGGAAATTTATGTTATATAGCGATGTTTTATGTATAAAATGCAATTTTAAATTTTCAAATTGGTTTGGTAGTGACCCAGAAAGTCGGCTTTGAAGATAGGATTAAAATACTGAAAATTACCAATTTTTTTATTCTGAAGTTCCCTTTTTCTTTCCAACATTGACAATAGTATGAATCAAATAAATAAAACTGTTATAGCCTAACATAATTGCCCCTATGTCTAAATTCTTATATATAATTATAATTGGCCCTTTTAAATATTTTAATATAGTGCAGGGAGCAAATTTTTGTCTGAAAATCAAAAAAAAATTATTTTTTTAAATTTTTCAAAAAAAGTCATGTCGGTCCCAGACTTTTGAGTTCGAATATTTATAAAGAATATTAAGGAATATATTTTAGCAATTTTTCAAGAAATTTAAAAAAATGCTTTTTTAGTTATTTTAAGCTAAATATTCTACATAAAATTGTCAAATTTTAAAATAAATTTTTTAAGATAGTAAACACTTGCAAGATAGCCCTTATTGTCCTCTTCAAAATAAAAAAAAATTAGGTCTCTAGCTATAATACTTTTTGATTTATAACCTCCCAAAGTTGCATCAAATGTGAAAATTCACCTTGCAATTTTTTTTTCTTTTGCCCCTATCTCCGTCAAATATCACTTCCGGTCAAAAAAAATTTCCAGATTATGAGATATCCTTAGATACTACCTCCATGCAAAATTTCAGCCAAATCAAAAGGGGTACCCTTCCCGGACTTGTTGGATTGAGGTGGAATTGACCATATATTTTACAGATTTTTCTTATTTGGGTAATAAATTTAGGTAGAAAATTAGTCTCATCTAAATGTCGCAGATTCAAAAGTTATGATTTTTAGATTTTCACGTTTATAAATCACTTCTCTAAGTTTTTTTTAAAAAAATATTTATCACAAATTTTTGTAATTTTCATATGAAATAATTTAGTGAATATATCACTTGTTTAAAATAAGTAAAATAGCAAAACATTAATATATGTTTACCCAAACAGAAAAAAACGAAAATTTGATATAAAAATTTAAATAGGAATATTATAACATATTTGACATAAAAACGTTTGCGTTACCCATGTGCAATGATACAACCCTCTGAATAATGAATCTTGATTTGAATATTCGAAATGTATTTAACTAATTTTACAGAACATCATTAATTGGTTGATAAATTAGAGTGTTTAAAAAGTAATATGGCTGGCTGCAAATTATTAAATTTTATTCTTTTTGCACAAACAAAGTTAAATTTATTAATTTATATATAGTTTAACTTAAGCCTCAAAAAATGGTTTTTTTGGTTTAAGTATAAAGAAAGGTAATTGAGAAACAGTACGCCAAAATTAAAACTTGTTTAGTGCTTAAACTATTTGTTTCATTAATTTGTACCTTATATAATTTCAGCCATCTCTACATATTACATTTTTGGCAATACTTTTAAAATATAATAAGTTTGATTTGGTTGATTTGTCCTGTTTAATCTGTTATTTTGTCCAAATTTTTACCTTGAATTGTTACAGGTATCATTAATTAACAAAACCAATTGGGACATTTAAGGCTCCTTACAAAAAAATTAAAAATTTGTTAAACACTAAAATATTTCCCAATATGTTGGCCATACAACCTTGACTAAAATAATAATAAAGGATATTTTCAGATAGATAGCAAATCAAAAAAACGGTAAACAAATTTGAGAAACGACATTTTAGTTTAAATTTATAAGCATTTAACTTTGAAAGTTGGCCATATTAAGAAATTCTAACCCATGAAATAGTTTAAAATTGAAGGCCACGTTAATTTAATTCCATTCCTGCCATTAGAACTCTTTTATACACGATTTATCATTCAACCTTTTAAATTCATAAACGTTTTGTTAAACCTCGTTTGAAGAGATATTCGTATATTTGAGGGTATTTAATCGGACATTCCTCAGCCCCTTTGTTAGCTTCCTCCTGGAGAGATTTATCGAGTATGGCTGCGTTGTCAAGGCTTCGTGTTTTACCTCGTGGCTTGAGTTGTTGACCAATCGAATTCTGAGCGTAGTGGGTTTCGGTTCTATCTTCAGCGCTTGCTCTAAAAGGTTCTCCAGTAAGCTGTAATATTGTGGAGAAAAACAAAAAAAATGTTTTATATGTAATAATCTTTAAATAAACAACTGAATTGATAGGCAAAAACAAAACAAATAACATTATTAGCAGATAATTAAAATAATGTTCAAATTTCATCTATTGAAGTTAATTTGTAGTTATAGAAATTATGCAATGAACAAAGACCATTTTTAAATACCAATTTTATATCTGTCGAATCCTGCTCAAAAGTTGTAGTTTTTGGTTTTTTGAGATTTTCATTATTAATTGAATTTTGTGGCATTTCGACCCTTTGATCATTACCATCTCCATTTATTTCTTTGATAAAGGCGTTATTAGCTTTTAAATCAGCTGATGTTTGCTCGGCTTGATTCAGCAGGCATTTGGCTAAGTTTTCTTGTAGAGCCATTATAGTGGATGAAACATTGGTAAGGAGAAATGAACGTTCTTCTGGGTCTAGTTTCTCGTAATCTTTCACCTTGCAAAAATTATTTATAAATAATATACAAAACCACAGTCTATACAAGTATAATTTTATACTTTGGTTAATTCAAATTTTTAAGAATTCATAGGTCTAATGCAATCTAAAATAATTTTTAAATAAAATTGCCTCCGTTTGAGATTAATTTTTTTAAAGCATTGATCAGTTTTCAAATTTCAATATAATCGGGTAAACTTTGTTTTCCAGCATATCCAAATCTGCTAGCAAATCAGGTTGTTCCATCCCGTCCCCTCCTATTTCTGCCATCTGGTGGTGCGCTGAATTATCACGCATTTCATTTGATTTTGAAATATTATGCTTTCCTAAGTTGAGAGAATGATTCTCCAAGGCATCAAGATACTCGTGAGTAGTTAAGGTAGATTCATCACCAGCGTTACTTATAGTCAAATTTATTGTGGGTGTATTTTGGCGCCTAACAGGCTGTGCAGTTGCTTCAAAATTTTCGTTTGTGTTAGGTAAAAGATTATGTTTTTCGACAGATTTAGAATTTAATTTGGAAGACGGGGGAGAGTAAGCTGGTTTTGAAGTGTTTGGCGTAAACGTTTGGGGCAAGTTAGGGTCGTTGACGGGTTTTTCTGGTGAATTTGGGCCCGGACAGAAATTAAGTTGGGTTGAGTTTGGCTAATTAATATGTTATAATACTGGTCCAAAAATTTTTTAGACATGTAAACTATTTAATCAAATCATTGAAAAAAATAACTTGGATAATTATAAATAGAACTGTTTTTTTCTGGTTATATGCCTATAATCTTGAAAATTTAAAAAAATAAAGTATAAAAGCTAAAATCAATAAAAACATTTTTCATCTTTCAAATTTTAAATGATATTCCTATTTTAACCCGATAAAATTGTGCCATCAAAATAATGAGATTCGAAAGATTTCTAATAACATGAATGTAGATGTTGAAGAATGATATATTTGAAAATTCAATTCCAGACATATTGAAGCCAGAATTTTTTAAAAGTTTATAGGTCGCAAAATCAGTTATTCTGCTTCTTGGGGCTTTCTCAAATTTTTACCAAGTCACAAAATGGAAAACGATAGAGATAAGGCCATATTGTATATACAACTGCAGTTTTTAATCAACATGAAAATGATTTTCAAAAAACTAAAGTGTAATATACCTCAATCGCGATTGGTATATTAATTAAATGGTTTTTAATAACGTCAACGTCCGTCTTTAACGACTTAATCTATATTAGAAATAAAACAAATTAAATAAAAATAAATATAAAAACAAAATAAATCAGAATATGTGTAAACGTAAAAATCGAATCAAAGCTGGAAAACCCGATTTTATCTAAGCCCATTTCTTTTTAAAATTTAATGAAAGATTAAAAAGTCATTTATGAGGAAAATCTTAAATTTTATGAATATTTTGCTGATCAAAGCCAAAACCTTGTATTTTTTTCAAGCCACGTATAATTTTAAAATTGCCCAATTTCAAAAATTTTTTATTCTGAAAAAAGTTTTTCATATGCATAACCTTAATTTGACAAGTTTTTAAAAAAAACCGTTGTTAAAAAAAATTTATAAAGATTTTACAAAAATAAAAACTCACACGTGGCTTTAATGGTAAAAACAAAAAATGAGAATTAGCCCAAGGATTGGTTTTTTTCCAATCCTGCATCAAACCTCTTGCCACATCATTTTGAGCATAATGAGTTGCGTCTCTTGCATTTCCCTCTCAATCTTCTTTTCTTCCCGCTGTCTAAAAATAGTAAATTGTAAAGCAAAAACAATGAAAAATATTTCAAAAACATTAATTTTACATCGAATATCAAAAAAAAATTTACTAAAATAATCTTTAACCAAACGAATAATAAGCCCAAATATCATAATTAGGCTTAAGCTCACATAAACTGTATTTAATTTGAATTTATTATCAGATAGCTACTCATTTCATTGTATGAATCGGGTGAAATGAACAAA
The DNA here is from genome assembly GCA_030555515.1 of Acutogordius australiensis. NCBI lineage: Eukaryota > Metazoa > Nematomorpha > Gordioida > Gordea > Gordiidae > Acutogordius > Acutogordius australiensis. The sequence continues at coordinate 33,257,689 of CM060242.1, read as the reverse complement.
ATTGTTCAAAATCGTTATTTTAAATATTATGTCAGGTCAAAAGGGAATTAGCAATATGTAAAAACTTATTTTTTTTAACTTTATCTCATAATTCAATTTTGCACGCGCCCAATTAAATTCATAATCATATTCTATAAATAGTATAAAAAAATATATTAAATAAACAAAACGTTCATTCTTTTTTTTTATTTTATAAGAAGTCCTCATAAAATTTAAAAAATTTAGCACGATTGAGGGTGGATTAATAAGCTTAATAAAAACGAACCATATGGCTAATGGCTATTATTAAAAAAAAATTTTTTATTCAAAGTTAAATAAAATTCCGCGATACGTATTGTAAACGGGTAAAATATATATCAAAAACTGCCTATATCACATATTAAAATTTACAGTGTTATTTGGTCGTATATGTTACACACGTGATCTTCTATCCTACGCATGCGCAGAATTTGCACCTTTTGAAGCATGGTCGGGTCGTGCCTAGTGAGGTGACCCCTCCACCATGCCTGTATCTTAGTAGCTGCCTTCAGTGTGGTTTTAGGTGATAAAGATCCAAAATTGTTATTATTATTATTGAAATTATTATTATTATCATCATTAGGAGTTAAATTTTGGTGAGACTGATGAGTATCACGTGTTAAATTTTCTTGATGAGTTTTTAGATTGGGGGAATGCTATAATTTGCATGAGGAATTATAAAAAAATTTAATATAGATCGAATTATATAATTGACAAAAAAAAATTGTATTAAAAAGTTGAAATAATTGCATCAAAATATTTAGGAGGCCGTCAGCGCCCCAAAACTAAATTATTCAAGGGCGAAAATTTATGTAACTAATTGCAAAATTAACGTTATATTCCCTAAAAAAGTAATTTAGCCCTCGTCGTTCTTAAATCGCTTAAATTAGCGAGCTGATCGAGTTCTTTTAATTATGATAATATAAAATAAATCCAAATTATTATAAAACTTATAAATATTAGTTTAAGTGTTACCTGTGAAAGCGGTTCTTGAGATTTAGCTCTCAGTGCGGACATCATTTGAGCATTGTTTGTTGGTGAGTGGGCAGTGTTAAGTGAAGTATATATATTAGTATTGAGTGAATCAGCCGACTTGCGCGATACTTGCCCGTGATTCACGTTATGAGTCGGGCTAAAACATTGAAAAAATTTGGTAGGTTAACCAAAAAACACTTGATTATGTATTTACTAACAAAAAATTGTCATTACTTATTTGCAAAATCTAACAAAAGGCTTCTAACAAATTATATTCCAGCCTGGGGCACGTTTTAAGTCAAATTTCAAAATAACTAAATTTTTTAATAAATATATAAAACATCTTTGAACAGTTCATTGTAATGCAACAGATTTAGGTCACATTCAAAATAAACTTTAATTTAAGTAAATTTTTAAAAAATTTTATTTTGTAAATAAACGCATTTTTTGTTAAAATTTGTTAAATTTAATTATATACAAATTTGAAATAAAAATAAATAAAAAACAACAAATTTTTAAAATTTTCAGAATTTAATTTTTTGAAATTATAAATTAACTTTGAATGTATTCTCACATGGAAACTAAATGTTTATACAAAAAAACAAAACTCTGAAAAATTATCACAAATCATAAATCAAAAAAAAATAAAAAAACTTGTGTTTTTCAGGTGACGATTGGTAATAAATAACAGTGTTGCTCTCTTTTTCAGGATGTATTTTATGTTGATGTGCGGTTTGATAATTAGACAATTTTTTAACCGGGATTTGGGATCGAAATTTTCTTGCATGCTCTAATCGCATAAAATTATATACAAAATTAAGTTATTATAATAAAATTCAATACATAAGTAAATATTCGGTTACAAATGAGCAAAAAAGAACTTAGAATTGAGAGTGTGGTTCACCAAAGGGTGAAAAGGTATACAGCTGAGTAAATATTAAGCGAATATATACCTTTATAAATAAAATAACCTTGACTCTTTATAAAGCTAAAAAAAATATTTTTTCTTTTCTTTTTATTTGTTATTATGTCATGGAGGTGACCTTAAAAAGTCTAGTTACTATATAAAAAATATGCTGGACTAACTATAAAAAAAATATAAGTAATAAAACGATTTCACAACGCGTTACACCATTAAAGCTCTTAAAACTTTATATTATAACACAGGTCAACAATTTTTTGAGAGTTATGAGTTAACTACAGAGATCAAACCTGCCATCTTAGGGAATATCAAATCCGTTTACCGTTTTTTTAATCAAACTTAGTTATTCAGTTATAAACATTGAAAATTTTAGAAAAAAAAGGTTAAAAAACCAAAAAAGATTCAAAATCAAAAAATTGAAATTTTATTTTTGCATATTTACAATAGTTAAACTGTTAAATTTAAACTTAAAATAATATTTTTATTAAAAACCGATAATATATCGTGTCGTATAAGTTTGGACGCGAAATATTTTGTATTAATTGGCCGATGTAAAAGCTTGTTTTTACAATTTTTTTTCCATTATTTGTGATTAAAAATACAAGTCACAAAGGATTTGAATATGCAAAAAAGATTTTTAAATTTTTCTTCTTAGGGGATATTTAGATCTGTCAATTTGGTCAAAAAAGGCCATTTTTCGTTAACGGATTTAAGGAGCCAAAGACGGAAGAAACTAAGAAAAACGAAAAACATATATGAGATTGGGCCATCATGGGGATGCATCTTTTATGTTTTCATAATACTCAGGTTTCTGACATAAATATATGTTGACCTGTGTAACAAAAAGTTTCAGTATATTCTTTAAATAAATTTCACAATAATTAAAAATCAAACGATAATATAACCAAAATTTCAAAAAAAAATATTTAAAGCTATAAAATTCCTTACATTTAAATAATCCCCACTTTTACTTCTTAAAAATTTAACGGTTCGTCTTATTTAGCGGGGTAAAGAAAAACTGAGGAGGATACATTGCTATATGTATATTTATTAAAACCAATTTACACTAACAAAATAAATGAAAAAGATGAGAAACTCAAGAAAGTGCACTATAAAAATTCAAAATACTTAACATATAAAGACATAAAATTAAAATAACGAATTAAAAAATAAAAAAAACAAAAGAGAAAAAAATATCCAAACCTTCCTCAGTCATTATAGGTATAATAAACTGGCCGACATTTTGATTCGCCCTGTGCTGCGTCGTCTTCATAAAATTCTGTTCCAGCTGGTCTCCACCCCCAAAAGTAGCGTGGCCAAGATTATTAAAACTATGGTCATGATTAATGTTTGGAGAATCATTCATGACTTTAATGGGAATGGATTTAACGTTTTTGCTACTATTAAATTGTGGTGACCCAAAATTTGCAGCATTGGGTGATTGGATATTGTTGCTATTTAAATAGGCCGCATGCGTTTGTATGGTAGGTAAATCATGGTGATACTGAGAATTGAATATTTGGTTACTACCAATGTTATTTTTATTATTGTCCTGCAGAGTTATGGTATCATTAGGATTTTGGGGCCGGGATATGATGGCTGGATTAACCAGCGTTGATATGTACCGCTCCTTTTGAGGTGAAGTTTGGGGTGAATTGGTCGAGTATTTATTGCTAATACCTACAACAATAATATAAACCTTTTATATTTTAATTTACAAAGTATATGAATAAGAAACTTAATAAGTAAAAAATATATGCAAATAATAAATGATGAAAAATTGCTTTAAAATGCATTTCAAAATCTGACTTCATCCATCTTTAAATTTTAGAGGCAATTAATTTAAAAAGATATGCCAAGAACCGACAAGGATAATAATTTACTTGACTCCCTATCGGACGATGAATACATCGAATTATTGCTGCAATAATTGGCAGCAGAATATCTTGTTGCAGTCGTCTTTTCTGGCTGTCTCGCTGAACGTTGAGAATTATTTACTAGCCTCGGGTCGTCACCCATTTGACCTACGTGAGCAGGATGTCTTTGACTATGGTGTCTATTACTAACATCACTAGCGGGGGTAGTTTGATTCACCTTGTGTCCATAATTATCATGGTGGTAGGATTTCGACATTTTTGAAGTGGTATTTTGAGTTTGAGTTTCAAATGATTTTGAGGCGGTTTTTGTTTTAGGTGTGGGACAGTCGGGACTAGAGGCTATTATGATATTGGCACTGGGTTGTGTAGACTTTGAAGCGTATTTAGTTGATGGGACGCCGTTGACTTGTAAAGCCAAATTATTATTCGGTTTAAGGGACGATGCGAGTCGTTTTTTGTGTGACAAGATTTTTTTGAGCTTCGTATCGTCTATGGGATCAGTTATAAACTAAAAGACATAATTAAAGAGTTATTGTAAAATTAAAATGTTAAAAAAAATCTTTATCTTGTAGCGAATATTAAGCATACCCACATTGAGTATTATCTTAAATTTAATCACATATGACATTGTACAATATATAAAATATTATTTCTTTTCAGGTTTTTTGTAAAACATTACTAGAATTCATTACAAAAACTAATTACATTTTGGTGTAAAAATACAAAAATTTGATATTTTTTTGAAAGACTTACTATATCGTCCTGCGAGTCGGCCGGGCAATGTTTAAGGAGATAGGAAACGAGGGCGGTGTGATCACTCCCACCGATTCTGAAGCTATAGGCTCGACCTTGGCTGTATAGCCATTCGGCACGGAGGCTTTCAACTTCAGTGACTGAAGCGTGATCGAGTACCTTAAGTTTGGGGCACCAACTTAGCACGTAGGGTCGGTAATTGAAATGTCTAAACAAAATAATTTCCAGGTTAAAGACAAAATTTAAACTGCTCTAACAAGAAAATTTCCTAATCCAAAAATAATTTTTTTGTAAAAGACTATGAAAACTTGGCAAATTCAATAGTCGAACATTCTAATTGGGCCAAGACGTTAAATCACCTAATGCCATTCAAGTAACCTAAAATTATTATGGAGGTTAGAATTTTATTAAACATGGCTAAAGTTCAAATTTAAAAGATCTTGAAAGAAATAACCCATTTTCATGATGATGAATATTCACACATAAAACAAAATAATTATTAAAAAATGTTAAAAGTGGTGTGTTATCTGATCCAATTGTTACAAAATTATATATCAAATAACATAGATACTTTTGTTTAGTAAGGACACGTGTATCACGGTATTGCAAGCAAGGATTGCCAGCCAAGGATAGATCTTTGAGTGACGGTAAATAGGAAAGGTAATTAATCTAGGAATATGGGAATTAAGTCAATCGATAATTTGTTCCATGGTCCCAAATAATAAAGAATAGTATGTTAAAAGTTTAAAATATGTTAAGAGGTGTTTGAATAATGGAATATGATTGGGGCGAAATTCTGTGGAAAAGAAAAGGATTAGTAAAGGGGACACGATAAACAAATAGTTTATTTATATCACAATATGTTGTTACCTAAATTTAAGTAAAGACGAACGAAACAGGTAAAGAGAGAATAATAAAAGGTATAAAAAAATATAACGAATGAGATAAGATGGATAAGATATTTTATTATTAAGATGTGGGTGCGTGAGGAGATGATAATAAATAGAAGGGAGTTATTATCATGTATAGAAAACGTAATTCGAGAATTATGTAAGGTATGTAAAAAAAGGCGGGTAATTTAAAAAACAGTTTAGAGCCGATAGCAAGAGAACGACTTTTGAGTCGAAATTTTATTTTGAAATAAAACGCAAATCCAGTTTTTAAAACGTTGAGCCAAAAACCTTTGGCTCATATATACCTAAAATGCTTTTTCAAAAATAAAAGATCGCTACAAATAAATTTTGAAAAAATAAAAATTTCAAAAACCTTTCCAGAATGGGCAAAATTTTACGAAAATAAAAACTCACTTTGCACGTGCCCTAAAAAGCCCAATGTATGTTTTCTTTATAAGGCGGGTAATTTCAAAAAAGTTTAGAGTCGGTAGTAAGAATGATGGGTGGGGTATTTTTTTAAAGCTCCTAGGAATTTATTTTGAAGTACTACACTTTTTTTAAAGCAACGCCTATTCTGGTTAAGCAAGTATTTGGATGGGTTTTCTTTTGCGATGCCCACGAGTTGTGGGCATTTGGAAAAAATCTCAAAACCTTGGCTTAAAAACATAGGTCAATGTGTGCTAAATCTCATTCACCGGGTCCATCAGTTAAAGTTAAACAGCGCAAAGCTTGCCTAGTATTCGTGATGGGTAACCATTAAAGATCCCAAAGTCATGCAGTAAAATATTGCAGGTAAAGTAATTAAATCTAAAATTCCTTAATGTGGTCCACCAGATTCAACTATTTAAATATAGGCAAAGACCTAACGTGTAGGCTAATGTGAAAAAGGTTTATGGAAAACTCGTTACCAGGCTTCTTTTATAGAAAGGCGTTATTTAGGTCATTGTACTGTTATAAATTTTAATTATTGTATTTTTTTAAATGAAAAACGAAACCTCAATTAGTCGATGTTTGGCAAAAAAAAATGGTCAATGCTAGGGTCTTCTAAATTTTCTTGGAACTTAAATGGATGAGCTTTTGGCTAAAGAATAAGTCCCTTTTTGGATGAGTACACATCTTCCTAAACCCTAATCTTTGAGGGGTAACATGAGCGTTAAACCTTTAATTTTATTTTAGCTCAAGGAGCAATTACCGTGGCGAGTTGAATCGGGACTTAGCGCCTCCTTAAACTCTATATGATCTTGAGAATACTCCCAATACCAGCTTGAGATCAAAGCAGGGACTCTAAACCCGTCTGCCCGGCTCGTATCAGTCCTAAAGTTGGACTAGATTAAAATAGAAAATAAATCGGGTCTATATATAAAAAAAGTTATTTCAGGCGGGCAACGTCTAATTTTTTCTTATTTAATTATTTTTTTTATATATTTTATAGCAAAAAATTTAAATCTTGCAATGTAAAAACTTCTATTCGTATATCGATGGGTCGGATCAGGCCAGGCCGAAAAATTGAAACAATGTTAGCTTAATATGCTAGATAAGTCAGGTCGGCGGCCCGGTTTGAACCTTAATACCTATCCGCTTTTGCCTAGAATAAGTGCAGAAGAAAACTCGCGCCTTAGCATTAAGCTTCTGTGTCTCTTAGGGTCTACATATTGGTTACAAGCGACCTATGCATGTGTTCTTAATCATTAGTTGATGACCCACTTGTTCTGCTCTGCTTTGCATTACATCAACGAATTAATATCTTTAAATAAATGTGATGATATAATGTTAATTAAAATTTTAGGGCTTTCTGATCAGTCTCAAAATTTAAATATAATAAAAATTATTGTCATTTTGCTGGCCGGAAATTCTTTAGCTCGTGGTCTAGGTTAAGTTGCCTAGTACCCGACAGGGCTAAAAGGGGCGATGCCCTGACGGGTATGCTGTCTATTTCAAGAGATGTAGGGCAAGGGGGGCATTGTTTTAGGATGTGAATGACCCTGGCGTTCGACTTTTGCCAGGGTTGTGAAGCCTGCATGCTATAAATTTTCCGGAGAGTGCGGCGTCATTTCAAAAAATATTTTGGTATTGGCGGAGAGACGCTTAATCCTACTGACCCTAGGGGTTATGAATAGCAATTTCAATGCTCCTCCTCCAAAAAATGGGGTCTCATATGGGGCCATTACACTCCGCCAAATATGTTAACTCAAGCAATATGTTTTTTTTAGTATGCCAATTAGTTAAACTCAATTTAAAGTAAACCAGCTAAAAACATTCAATATTCTTTTTGGTATCCTACTGATAAAAAGTGTCCTAAAAAGAGGAGATTTAAGTTTGTCAAAGCCACAAAATCTAGAAAGTATGGGGTTAAAAGGCATAAGAGATGGATTGTATAGGTATATTCGTTCAGTCAACGATACAAAAATAAAAGTATGAGATTTGCACAGTTTTTTTAAGGGTTATAATTCGCATCAATTTGTGAAATTTTTAAGGTAAACCCGTGACAATTTACTCTTCACATACTAAGCGTAATGAATAAAAGACAAAATTTTAATTGGCAATATGCCACTTTTTCGCAGCCAACCTTTGCTGAGTATAAAAGCATTAAGTAACGATTTAATCTATTTTTTTGTAAATAAGCCTTAAAATTAAGTATATCAACCAGGGTTTAAACGAAGTCGTAATATTTTGACCCCCCCCCCCCCACCCCCCCCCGCTCAAGATATTTTTTAATATAGGCAGGGCCCGATTTTAAAAATGTGGCACAATTTTTTTTTATTAAGAGCTAAAAAAAAATTTTTTTTAATCAATACAATACAGAGTGCAGAAGTAATAACCTTCATATAGTGTTATAGTGAATTTATCATTTTTTTGTTAATAATATTTGAAATAGGGCAATATGAAACCTAAAATTCGACCCGGCCAGTAATTCCTCTTATCAATATCACGTCCGGCCCGCCCCCTAGTTCTTTAATATCGGCTCGACCTTTACCCCGAACCGACACCGAAATCGTCGGGCTTTCGAGCCCCGACTGATCTCTAATATATCAACTACCACAAAGGTTGCTAAATATTGACAAATATGCCTTTCACGAGGACAAGTTTTGTTTAAGTGGGTGAGGGCCCGCCTTATTTGTAAAGCTCGCTTAAATACATTCAAAAAAACGGCGTCGCCATTTGAATACTATTACCGAAAAAACCCTTAATACTGCTGACTTCAGAAATAATGGCCATCTTCCGTGTAAAATAGAAAAAATATTAGCAGAGGCCTTTAATATTTTCTCTAAATTAGGCTACAAAAAATTTATATAAGATTATTAAAAAAACTTCGATTCGTTATTTTTCATAAGATTACAACATTTAACCTAACTTTTGACATTCGGGACAAACCAAACCGTTTCTAGTTTTTTCTTATCTCAGAATCAGCCACCTCTAAACATCAAAATATGATAAAAATGACGTTTTAAAATTCAAGAATTTTATATTATACTTCACAGAAACTAGTTCAATTTAAATTAACTCGTTTGACGTGAAAATCATATATTTTATTTAATTTAACTCTTTGTCAATAGCTACATTTAAAATATTAATCAAATAAAGTAATCTTTATTCTACTGTCAGTTAACAATTTAAAAAAAATGTTTGAAAGACTCGAGAGCGCAAAATATCTCACTTATGTTGTTGACTTTGAATAATTGTGACAGGTTAACATTGAATTATATATATAATTGGACAAATAGTTCTCTTAAACATATTATTAAGTTTTGTAGACTGTGTAATAAATAAAACAACTAAAACAAATTTTCATTAAAAATCTTTGCAGAGGTTTTAGAATTAAACTATATACATTATATTCGGCTGTAATTTTTGATAAAAAAATTAAATAAAAATATAAACATCACTGTATCTTCCTTCTTTTGTAAAATATTGATAGAATTTTTGGTCCAAAAATATATTTTATCTATATTTAATATTTAAAAAATTACAAACATTTGTTTATATTCTTAGCAAAATTTATAGTACTTTGAACACGAATAAAAATTTGGGTAACTAAAATATCGATTTACTTGTGTTAAATCGTCCAATGCATTGTTAGATAGATGAAATATGGTTAGTCCTTTGGGAATATGTGTAGGGACGTTAACTAGAGATTTTATTTTATTGTTTGATAAATCTAATTCCTAAAATCAAAAAATATTCAATATAATTTTAAAGCGCAAATTTAACTATTAAAATTTAGAATAATATATTGATGCCCTAACTTATAAAACCACAAAAACTTATAGACTTAATTAGATTGATTAATAAGGCCAAAATGTTATAGCAAAAAAAATTAAAAAAAATATAGTGTTTTTGAAGAAACTAATTTTAAATGTTTGGTTACTCTTAATTTTGTGAGTGATGATATGTTTGAGATGTGAGATATTGCGTTATGGGAAAGCTTCAGGGTCACTAGATTGCAATTATATGATAAGTTTTCCAATTTCTACAATAAAAAAATAAAATACAAATATGAAAAAAGTAAGTGTGATAAAAATGTATATTAAAAATAAATTTATGGACATAATGATTCATCCTAATTTATCAAATTTAAAAAACTGATCAACTCCCAACTAATTATTATTAACAAAATTCTAAGCAATATATTTAATATTTTTAGATGAGTTAGGACAATGGTTAAAATATAAATCTTGTCTAAGTTCAAAATTACATGTAATGTAATACAGCCTTATTTTAACAGGGTGCGTTCAGGGTTAAATCATCTTAAGGGTTTTTTTTTAAATATTAAATAAATGTTAAAAATTATTTAGGTAAGAAAAAGTAGTCTTGTTAAAATGAATCTCAGCTATATTTTTATTAAAAAAAAATTTATTCTTTCAAATATATTTATGCAATTGCACCAGGTGTAAGAATAAAAAACAATTTTATTGTAAAAACCAGAATCAAAAATTTTGAATACTTAATTCAAAAAATAAATAAACTTTGAAAGCGCCCTAATGAATTGTAAATATAAACAAAAACTTAAAATTAATTACCTTATATGCGCTTCATTAAATATAAGTATAAATTAAATTTAAAAAAACACATATAACACAAGTCAACAAATTTTTGAGAGTATGGTTACTGGTTATCTCTCTTAGGTTTTTTATTTTTTTTTTTAAATTATAAAAAAAAAAAAAAAAAAAAAAAAAAAAAAAAAAATAATAAATTACAAAAGCTTAGTTGACTTAACACAACGGTTTAATATTTGGCTTAAATTTAATATAAGTTCACACTCCTAAAATACCAAAATCCTAACTTACCTACTTTTATAATTTAGTCACATTCCAAAATAGTTTTTTTGAAACTTAAATATATAAAATAATCACCTTGTTAGTTGTGATGAGTTTGCGAACTTAAGCTTTTGTCATATTATTACACAGGTCAACAAATTATTAAATAGTTTACTTCAAAGACCAGACCGTATCTTAGTGATCTTTGAATTCATTTAAAATTTTTTTTAATACTTTATAAGTCAGCTTTAAACACTGAATATTTTTGAAAAATTGTAAAAACTAAACAAAAAATCAGAAACAAAAAAATTATTACAATATTTACAACAGCTAAACTGCTAAATTCAAACTTCGAATAATATTTATATTTAAAAACTATATATCGAGTTCTATATAGGCTGGACTACTAAATAGTCTGCATTATTTAAATAATGAGGCAAGAGCTTGCTATACTTATAAATTTTGTTTCTGAAAATTTTGGCAAAAATATAAATAAGAAGTGTAATATGAAAAAAAATTAAATTTTTTTCTCTTGAGGGTATTCTTGAGGTCGCAAAATCTGTCAATTGGATCAAATTTGGCCATTTGAGATACCTAAAAAAATAGCCGAGGTCTAAAGAGAAAAAACAAAATATAAGCCAAGACCATTATGGGGAATTTTTCCCCAGTTAATTTTTTCACTCATTGATATTTCCTTTATATTAAAAATAAGTAAGCTTATAACTTCAAGCTCATATGGATCGCTGTATGACAATATTAGAATATATCCGTAATCAAAAAATACAACATATTAAGTATCTTATATAAGATGTGCCTATCAATGAACTAAATATAGAGGCAATTTATATAAAATATTTGCAAAAAACTGAAAACAACAATTTTTATAGCTCTGTCACCAAAATTTTTATACCTTGATACAATTATTCGATAAATTCAGGTGGACTAGATTGATCAACGTTTTGAAACCTAAATATAATATATATAGAAGTTACATGGGCAAAATAATTAATAAAGTAGGCTTATCCTGATGTTTTTTTACATTAACTGTTTTACTCGACTTAAACTTAAAAATACAAAAATATAGGTAAAAATTTCAAAGTTTGACAAATTAGAGAATTAAATTTAACCTACTATTTTAGGACTTCTGTTTACCAACCTTTTTCTGGCCAAACTTCGTAATCAGCTATCAACATTGAAAATTTATAATAAAATGTAAACACAAACCGGGTTAAAATATTAAAAAAATATTCACAAAATAATAGTCTTACATAAAAAACAGCTAAACCATTTAATTCAAACTAAAAATTATATTTATCAAACCGGCAATCGTGTCATTTATAGGTTGAAGTGCAAAACATTCTGTATAACCTTTTAAAGATGTTGGACAATTCATTATTCAAATAAAAATTAAATTTATAGGTTTTATAAAGAAAAGAGTTTTTTTTTTATAAGGAATATAGGTATGCAAAAAAAATTAAGGTTGGATCACAATTTCATCGCCGGTACCATAATAGTTATACGATAATGTAATGAGTTTTTTATTGAGAAAATATTTTAGTTAACTTTACTACACCAGTCTTAATGGAATTATAAAAAAATTAATAACAGAATATTAAATTTCATAGTCAAAATGCAAAAAAAACTCTTGACTATTTAAAAATGCAATTGTGACTTTTAAAATTATTATGCCATTATTTGTAATTAAATCATAAATTATTATTGAACAGAATTTATGCGGTAGCATGAGTATAAACGATTTTCGGAAATGAACATATGATCACTTTGAAGCTGCTAAGTCACATGCTCAAGCAATAGGTCCAATATGAGATGGCTAAAGACCTAAGTCCCCAGTGTTCAAACAAATCTCTTTATTTAACTTGACGGAAATTGCTTGGCTTAGTTAAAGAATATGGCACCCCTTATTTGTAAAGTTGGGGGCCTTCAATCCATAAATTATTAAAGTTAAATTGTTTAAAAACTTAATCAAGCTATAATAGTTAAAAAATTTAACTACAAGTTTAACTTAGCCAATTTTTAACAATTGTGCCCATTCATATATTACATTAAGCGTGATACAAAAGTTAATTTGCATAATTTATCATAAGCTACGAAAAAATATTGCTTACCTAATGTTAAACTTAAGGAATGCACATGAAGGTTTTTTTAGACACATACTACCACATAAATACTATTTGTTTTGCATTTTAAAAAATAGAGCTAAGTTAATAGAAAGACCGAGTAATAAGGCATAAATATTTTATTGTTAAATTATAATAATAATTAGGAGGTTCTCTGACAATAATTTGAATTTAGTAAATTTAAAAGATTCAAATCGATGTAAAGTATAGGTCTACAAATTCAGACCTGTAGCCTTAGATTGTAATTAAAACTTGCGAGATTTATACTCTTATTAGGCCTTGCTTATAACTTTTTTCTCCTGTGGAGAGCAAAAATTGCAAATAAAAACGCCAAAAATTGACAGCTTCGTTATTGAGAAACCCAAATAAATAATTTTATTTAAAGATATATGAACACTAACTAAATAATAAATAATTTAAATAATATAATTTTAAATCAATATTTTTCATATTTAGTAAAAAAAATATAGCTTGTACGTTTGTAAACTTTTAACTTGTCACAAATTTAATTTAAAAAGATTTTTAGTTTCTGAGTTTCGAGGTCGCAAGATGTGTTACTTTTTTCATTAATTTATGGCACATTCCGATGTGTGTAATAAAATATGGGTGGCGAAAAAATCTATACTACCTAAGAGTAGACATGCTTAATTTGAATCCGGCCCAAGTTTGAAATTAGTAATAATTTAGTATTTATTTCTGATTAAGTTAGACAAAAAATACGGTCTTTGTTAAAAACTAGTTTTAAAATTTTAATCATAATAAATATACTTTAAATATTTTTTGAGTATTGAAGTCACAAAAACTGTTACTCATGAAAAAACTTTTTACTAATTAATAAAGTTTATAAAAGGGAACATATTTTTGTGAAATAACTAATAAAGAATTGTATTTTACACAAAGTAGGATTAATCTAAATTAAATTTTTATAATATTTTTGTAGACCTATAATAAGTCTAACAGTATCCTTTTCCATTTGTGTGCAATTCCTCTATATTTTAGCAAAAGTTGCAAAAAAAACTCTATTTTTTTACCAATTAATGACTCAAAAACTAGTTAAATGCTATTCAAAAAATAAATTGCATAAAAACTTGAATTAAAAATATGATGAAGCAATCAACCCTAGCAAAACTACAACTAGGTTTCTAATCTTTTATATATTTTGCCAAACTACACCTATGTTTCTAATCTTTTAGATGCTATTAATTTTACAAGTCACATAATTACATTAGAAGTTTTGATGCAAATCTTAAAAAACATAAATAAAAACAAATTAAAATATAAAGTAAAATAAACTTGATATTTCTATATGTTTATAAAGTAAAAGTTTCATTAAATTTTACTATATGAAAAAAGTCTCAATATAAAATATATGCTTTTTGTTATTAATAGAATATTTATAGCGTCTGACATATTTTTGCAAGAATTAATATGTCTTTAAAGGCAACAATTTTTAAAATTTTTATTTATTCAGACAAATTTTTTGAAAAATTAAAGACCCCAGAAGAAGAACTAAACCTAATACCCCATTTAAGAGACAAAAATAGTTACGAAAAAATTAATATTTTAAATTTTTTTTATTGAGGGGGTAAAGATTTGCTCATTTATCACAAAGCTAGTCTATAAATAGACTGGGGTACACTAGTAGTTTTTTAGAAGAACAGATGTCATACCTATTGAGAATTTTTGCAAGAAAGAAAAGGTAAAAACAATCAAAGTCACTAGAAAAAAACTACCAATACCCTATAAAAGATATTTAAATAACTGCAAAAATAATTTTAAAAAAATTAGTAAATTAAAGCTTTTGATAAATTTTAATAGGAACTATATTTTTAATTGGTAGAAATACTGCAATCTTTAAAAGGGAAGAGAAATACAATAAATATAGATTATATCTTTCTGGTTAATTTAAAAATAAGGTTATCCTGAGGTGACAAGGTCTATGCTACTGGCAGTTATAAATTTGACTTAGCAATTTAAGGCAAAAAAAACTTTAAGTCATTTTTTTTACTTCAATTATAATATAAATGTAAATTAATTTTATATTACCTTCAATTAATAATATTTGGTTGTGTGACAAATCAATGTAAGATAAATTTCCCTTTTTTAAAAGGCCACAAATTTTAGCAATTTGATTATGAGAAAGGTGGAGCTAAAATTATAATGGTTGGAAATCAAACTTCACTTAAATTATCCAAAGTTTCAAGATTTTCAATTCGTCTGATGTTGTTATAATTCAAATTTAATTTCCTGACACTCCCTATTCCCTGTGGTATTTTATCCAATTTTGAATTTTTCTTATCATATATTTCCATTTCCAATCAAAAAAAATTTTTTATGATGTTTCAAAAACCACATGCTATTCTGCTGAATTGTATGTGCCTGTGAAACACTTTAACTTATGAGCGTGTCTTGTAACATTTGCGTTTTCCGAAAATAGCCCTATTTTTATAATTAAGCTTTTTTCATCTAAAAAAAATAAATTTTTTAACTAATTAGGTTTAATGTGTTTAACCCACGGTCAAATGAGTGAGGGTTTGGATAAAACAATTCTTTATTAAAAATATTTTTTTAATAAGCAAACAAACTGTTATTTATTACCTTCAATTTTTTTTATCATTTAAAAGACCTGGTCTTTCCAAAACTACAATTTAATTATTAAATCTTTCTAAGGAGTTCTCCATAAATGAATTTATTAACCCGTGATTAGCACTGTGGTCCCTATGAACCCCAACACATCTTAAATTTTAGTTTTTAAAAATACTATTATTATAGATTAAATTTTAATTTTTTTAAAATGTATAATAAACAAAACTATTAATTAAAATGTGGTCTAAGTCTAATAACAAATTTGCTTAGAAATTTAGAAAGTCAATTGTCCTTATAAACCTGACACTCTAAATTTCAATGTTGAAAACTAATGTTGCCTTATTTAAATTAAAATTAAATAGGTGCAACCTTATTTTTTAGTTATTCTTTTAAATATTTTTACATATTTATTAAATTGTTTGAATTGAATAATAATAATCTGAATTAATTTTTTTTCTTATTATAATTTCTAGTAAACCCGTGATTAGAATTGTGGAGTCCATACGAACCCCAACATTTTTTTAATTTTAAATATCTTTAAAAATATTATATATTATTAGCCAAAATTTTGTGACTTTTCCTTAAATATATAATAAACAAAACTAGTTATCAAAATTAGGTCTAAAATAACAAAATCTATTTAGAATTTTAAAATTAAATCATTTAAAACCATTATTTTGCCTCAATGTAGATTCAAACTTAAATTAACCTTATTATTTAGTTTTTTTAAAATATTTTTACATATTAAGTATATAAAATGTTTGTATTGTATAATAATGTTGAAATCATTATTTTTTCTTTGTAAAATGTCTAGGTTTAAAGGTGAATAATGGTGGACCCAAAGTTGTACGAAACGAAAATCTATAAAATTACGAAAATCCATAAAATATGATAACATTGAGATATAGTTCAAGGTTAGGTTAGGGCAGATTAGGGTTATTTAAACGTTTAGTAAAATTTCGATTAGCATAAGCTTAGTATAACGTTTGCTTAGGGTTTTAGTGAGGTTTAGTTATGGTTAGGGTAATTTAGTCTTAAGGTTAGGGTGAGGTTAGCTTAATGTTAGGCTGGGAATAGATTAGTATAACAATGTAGTTAGCTTAAGGTTAGAGTGAGATTGGCATAACGGTAACGTTTAACTAATTTAGGGTTAATTTAATGACTTTAATATCCAAGCTAATTTCTGATTGATTGACCAATCAAATTATTTCGTACATATTTGGTGTCACCGTGAATAATAGCCAAAATGATTCCATAATATTTTTTCATGAATCGTTCATTATTACCCGACCTGAAGACACGATTTAATCAATAATATTGATATTTAATTTATTGACATGATTTATTTAATGTAATATAAATAAACCATTTTACTTTTTCAGATTATTACTTTGTGTGTCAAATAAAATTTGCAATCATGGTTAATGATGACTTATGTTAGTTGAATGGCACGTATTTCTTTTCAATATAATAAAAAAATTAAGACTATAGAAAGCTTCAAAACTTTTCAAGCTAAGATAATCTTTAACATTGAGGTCCGTATGAACTATAGCAATCGCGTTACAAATTCCTCACCCTACCATTCGCGGGTTAGGGTGAATAATAACCAAAATAATTTTCTTATTTTACAATATTTTCTTCACGAATCTTTCTAAGGGTGGGTGTGCAAAATCCCAAAAAGCAAAATCCCAAAAAGCAAAATCCTATAAAGCAAAATCCCAAAAAGCAAATTACTTAAGTAATAAATTATTTTTTGGCGGGAAACTTGCTTTTTTGGTATTCTTTTTAGGATTTTGCTTTTTGGGATTTTGCTTTTTGGGATTTTGCTTTTTGGGATTTTGCTTTTCAGACCAAATTTTTTTTTCTTTTCTGGGGGTGGGTTTGAAAAGCAAAATCCCAAAAAGCGAAATCCCAAAAAGGAAAATCCCGAAAAGCAAAATCCTAAAAAGCAAAATCCCAAAAAGCAAAATCCTTTAGTAATAAATCATTTTTTGGCGGGAAACTTGCTTTTTGGAATTTTGCTTTTTGGGATTTTGCTTTTTGGGATTTTGCTTTTTGGGATTTTGTTTTTTGGGATTTTGCTTTTTGGGCAAAAAATTTTTTTTTGTTTTCTGGCATGTGTCGGTGTTTTAAGGATTTCTTTGATGTTTTAAGTAATTTTTTAGGATTTTGCTATTTTGGATTTTGCTTTTCAGACAAAAATTTTTTTTGTTTTTTTGGCATTTGTCGGTGTTATTTGGATTTCTTTGATGTTTTTAGTAATATTTTGGGATTTTGCTTATTGGGATTTTGCTTTTTGGGATTTTGCTTTTTGGGATTTTGCTTTTCAGACAAAATTTTTTTTAGTTTTCTGGCATTTGTCGGTTTTTTATGGATTTCTTTGATGTTTTAAGTAAGATTTTGCTTTTCAGACAATTTTATTTTTCGTTTTTTAGCATTTGTCGGTGTTTTATGGATTTCTTTGATGTTTTAAGTAAATTTTGGGAATTTTGCTTATCAGAAAAAATTTTTTTTTGTTTTTTGGCAATTGTCGGTGTTTTATGGATTTCTTTGATGTTTGAAGTAATTTTAAGTAATTTTTGGGGGATTTTCTTTTTCAGACATAACATTTTTTTTGTTTTTTGGCATTTGTTGGTGTTATATGTATTTCTTTGATGTTTTAAGTATTTTTAAGTAATTTTTTTGGGATTTTGCTTTTCAGACATAAAATTACTTAAACATCAAAGAAATTCATAAAACACCGATAAATGCCAAAAAACAAAAAAAAAAAATTTTGTCTGAAAATCAAAATCTTCAAAAAATTACTTAAAACTTTCAAGAAATTCATATAACACCAACAAATGCCAAAAACAAAAAAAATTTTTTTGAAAAGCAAAATCCCCAAAATATTACTTAAAATAAAACATCAGGAAAATACATAAAACACCGACAAATGCTAAAAAACAAAAAAAATGTTATGTCTGAAAATCAAATTCCCCAAAAAATTACGTAAATTTAATTCAAACATCAAAGAAATACATAAAACACCGACAAATGTCAAAAAAACGAAAAAAAAATTTTGTCTGAAAAGCAAAATCCCCAAAAAATTACTTAAAACATCAAAGAATTCCTTAAAACGTCGACAAATGCCAAAAAACAAAAAAAATTTTTTGTCTGAAAAGCAAAATCCCCAAAAAATTACTTAAAAATACTTAATACATAAAAGAAATACATAAAACACCGACAAATGCCAAAAACCGAAAAAAAATTTTGTCTGAAAAGCAAAATCCCCAAAAAATTACTTAAAACATCAAAGAAATACATAAAACACCGACAAATGCCAAAAACCAAAAAAAAAATTTTTGTCTGTGTCTAGATAGGACGTGATTATGTAATTATCATTTGATGCACATGTTCTTTTGTTTATAATAAAGATTAATTTGTATTGGTATTCTACTGTATAATCTACTAGGGTTAGGCATTCCCTAACCCTAGCCTCATCTAGAAGGACCCAACCCTGCTTACAGGAATAATCCTAGCCTTTAACACTATTGGTCATCTTAACATTGGTGTCAAGAAGCAGTGATCATTGAATCTCAAGAAAGTTTCAAAATATTGTACATCAGCAAATAAGAAGAAAGTATTTGTAGCAAAGAAGAATTATTTGATTAACAAAGAAGAAGTTATTTGTGAAGTTGTGAATAGCAACAAATATAGGTATATATATTAATTGAAGAAGAATGAATGGGAAGATTCAAAGTTGTAATATATGTATGAATAAATAATGTTTTGGAAAAAGTTAGAATATGGGAAAATGACAAATGAACATCATACGTTTATGTGCACACTTAAGTATTTTTAATACTTTAATTTAATTAAACAATTATTATCTTTAAATATTTCTACACGCAAGGAAATATTTAGTATTACTTTAGTATTTTATTTTTATATGTCAATTTTATTAAAAATGATAACATGATGTTTAAATATATCTAATTAAATATGTATAACTCTTTTATAGTTAGCAATTCTGATTTTATCTTTTAAATTAAGTATGTTGCAGCATATTGTGAAAGATTAACAAAATTTTTAGTACCAAATTTTTATTTTTGCTGCGAAGCAGAAATTATTTTATATAAAATAGTAAAAGCTGAGGTTGAAATTTGAAAGGTTTTTATACCAATTTTAAATATTTATCAATGTTTTTGATATTTTATTTTGCAAAATAATTTAGAGGACTGATTGAATTAGTTTGATGGGAATATACCTCAATCAGACCAATGATTTGGTTTTTGTTTGGTGGTATGGGAAAGTTACACCTTACCTTCTTGGGCATACTTTGTACAGATGGCGTTCAGAAGAGAGTCTTCTTGGTCATACTGTGTCTGAAAAGCAAAATCCCCCAAAATTACTTAAAACATTAAAGAAATACATAAAACACCGACAAATGCCAAAAACCAAAAAAAAATTTTTGTCTGAAAAGCAAAATCCCCAAAAAATTACTTAAAACATCAAAGAAATCCATAAACCGACAAATGCCAGAAAACAAAAAAAAATTTGTCTGAAAAGCAAAATCTCCAAAAAATTACTTAAAATTACTTAAAACATCAAAGAAATACATAAAACACCGACAAATGCCAAAACCCAAAAAAAATTTGGTCTAAAAAGCAAAATCCCCAAAAAATTACTTAAAACATCAAAGAAATCCATAAAACAAAGACAAATGGTAGAAAACCAAAAAAAAATTTGTCTGAAAATAAAATCCCACAAAAAATAGTTAAAATTACCTAAAATATCAAAGAAATCCTTAAAGCGTCGACAAATGCCAATAAAACAAAAGAAAAAAAACAAAAGAAAATTTTTGTCTGAAAAGCAAAATCCCAAAAAGCAAAATCCCCAAAAACTTACTTAAAATTACTTAAAACATCAAAGAAATCCATAAAACACCGACAAATGCCAAAAAACGAAAAAAAAAATTTTTGTCTGAAAAGCAAAATCCCAAAAAGCAAAATCCCAATAAGCAAAATCCCAAAATATTACTTAAAACATCAAAGAAAACCATAAAACACCGACAAATGCCAAAAAAACAAAAAAAAAAATTTTGTCTGAAAAGCAAATCCCAAAAAGCAAAATCCCAAAAAATTACTTAAAACATCAAAGAAATCCTTAAAACACCGACACATGCCAGAAAACAAAAAAAAAATTTTTGTCTGAAAAGCAAAATCCCAAAAAGCAAAATCCCAAAAAGCAAAATCCCAAAAAGCAAAATCCCAAAAAGCAAGTTTCCCGCCAAATGATTTATTACATAAGGATTTTGCTTTTTGGGATTTTGCTTTTTAGGATTTTGCTTTTTGGGATTTTGCTTTTTGGGATTTTGCTTTTTGGGATTTTGATTTTCAGACACCCCACATAAAAAAAATTTAGCTCAAAATTCATTAGGGCGCGTTCAGACTGATAGTTTTTTTTTTGAAATATTATAAAAAAAAAATTTTTTAAAGGCTTTTTTTGAAAAAGCTAAATTACAAATATTGGCTACTTTTTGTTAAATGCGTTCAATGTCAAAAAGTTAAACTTTTAAAATTTTTAAAACTTTATAATTTTTAAATAAATTAGATCAAGTTTAAACTTGCCCCTAAAAATATTTATCTAAAAATAAAAATTAAGGTTGATTAGTTTGGTCTATATAGTAGTGTTTAAGCAAACGCTATACCAGGGGCATATAACTTTTTTAAAGGCGGGCAAGAAATTTTTTTGGAGGAAAGGAACTACACATTTAATTTTAATGTTGATATTTTATTTGCAATATTAATTTATAAGGCTGTATATTTTCCAAAAATAGAAATTTTATTAATTATTATTCCTTTTTATATGTTTAATATTTAAATTAAATTGCAAAATACATCATAAAAATTAAAAAAAAAATAATAAAGGGTGGCAATTGCCCCTTGACAACCCCTAAATACTCCCCTACGCTGTACAAATATAAATTTAAAAGATATTCCAAAAACTACAATTTTTAAATTTTTTTAAATTTTGCTTACCGAGGTCTTACATTACTGCCTTATTTATGTTTAAATATAATGCAGTGTTGAACTATTTATCATGACCTATTATTATAATAAAAATTTGTCATATATATTAATTTAAATTTAGTTAACACACTTTATTCCAAACTAGACGGCCACTTCGAGGCGGCTTAATTTTCAATTAATAAATTTACCAACTGAATCATTCCAACATGCCAAAAGCGGTAACTATAACCAATTCACAAATATAATATGTTAGAACCTACTATATTTCTGTTTTTCAGGTAAATGTGAGGGTTATGACGATGGATGCTGAGTTGGAATTTGCCATTCAGCCTAACACAACTGGCAAGCAACTTTTTGATCAAGTATATTTGCTCTTTATCATGTTTTAATACGAATTATAAATGTCAAATTTACAAGTGAGAAATTATATATAGAATATTAGGCAAAAAAATTTTATTTGGCATTTATTTAGACAGGTCTAAAATTAGTTAGAACCAGAGCTGGGAAAAACCCCTTTTTCCAATAAAATCAATTTTTTTTTTTTTAAATTTTTTTTAAAAAAAAAAAAATTATTATTAATAAAAAAAAAAAAAAAAAAAATTTTATATTTTATTTTTTCTTTTAAAAACAAAAAGGGATTTCCCAGCTCTGTTAGAACTACAATATAGCATACCCTTGATAAAATCATTAAATTTAATGTTTTTATAAAAACTCATGTAGTATTTTTGTGAGATAATTTTATATATTATTAATATTTGAATCTGCAAATTAAATCTATTAATAAACCAAGGTCCATTTCTTAATAAAATACTAACCATAGTGAACTTTGTTTATAATATGTTATAACTGGTTATAAGCATATTGATATGCTTAGCATAAATACATATTAAATTATAAAAAATCATATATCTGTTTTTAATTATATGGGATTTATTTTTTTCAATTCTGATTTAAAACGAATAGATCTCCTAAATATTTTGATAAGATCAAATTTGCAAAAACGTGCTATTCTTTTTTTTGTCTCTTATACTTATTTTAAAATGGAGCATCTTAAGTCTTCTTATATATTATATTGAATTTACTGTTTTTTTTAAACTTTTTCACAACTATAATATGTTATAAATCATTTAAATTAAAATTTACCTCTGATTTTTACATATTTGACTTATGATTTTTGCGGATTAGTTCTTTTATCATTATAATAATTATTAATCTTAGCATTTTAATTTTGTCGCTGACACCCTTAATAATGCTAAAGGTAGATTTTTTACCCAATAAAATTACAAAATTTTTATTTATTTATGATCTTTAGGGTTATGAATTAAATTCCTATTTTTGCTTGTTTAGCTGTGGCTCATACTAATTTAAAATTGGCGAAAAAAAATTAAATAAATAGTTAACGGATAATATTAAAAATTGTGAATTATGGTAATTTGGCCTTTTTAGGAGTCTAACAAATTCATGTTTTGCTTGTCTATATGTTTTATTTTAGAATCTATAATTAATATATAAAAATCATAAGCAATTTTATTTTAATAAACTGAGGGTTGCAAAATTACAATTTCTTTATAGTATTTTGTCAATATTAAACACAAAAAAACGTTGTGTTTAACAAGTTGCAGCGCCTAATCCATTATTAACTTTCGTTTTTTGTTTCATTATGATGATGATGATGTATTAACCCAGTTTTTTTTGTAGTTTTTTTTTAAATTAACTGTCTTTTCATATCTCTCTTTTATCTATCATAGTTTGTCTTTTCCCCCCATACTATTAATTTCCATGTAATTTTACGTTTTTCTTCAAAGATAATTTATAATCCATTGCAGCTTATTTTATTAATTTTAAATTTAACAAGTGTCTCACTTTCAATATATCCCATTTTTCCTCTTCCTCAAAACAATTTTTCCTTTCTAATTTTGCCTATAACTTAATTTAATTTAACATCTTGTAGCTACTAAAATCTGTTACTTATAGTATATGTAAGAGGAGGAATCGTTGTTTCTTAATAAATTAGAGATAAAGTTTATGTAATAGTTGCGTTTTTCTCTCTACCATTTTCTAAATAAGTTGATAAAATCAAAAATAGTAACATGCTGACTGAATATGATGAATTTTCCAAAGTTGTGTTAAATTACAAAAATTTTTTTTTAGATTAAATGTGGATTATACCTTTCCATTTCAATTTAAATTTTATTGTTTCAGTAAGGTATTAGAATAACACTCTTTTTGTTAATGTTTTATTCAATTTCGGTACAGAACTTTTAAGGTGCATAAAGGATTTTTGAGCCCTGCTTATTTATAACTTTTTCAACTTTGTAATTAAGCAGGTATAGTTTTCTCCAGAAATTTTCATTTGGCGCCTTTCTATTAATATTTCATAAAAAAAGCTTATGATACCCTTAAACATCCTTGCCTCATAGCTCGTTCAAAGTTAATTTATTTTTTTTGTAAGATTAAAAAAATTATTTAGAAAATTAAACTATAAAAATAATTAATAAACGGCCCCTTTAATTAAATTTTAAATTGTTACCGACTGTTTTTTATTAAATCCCCCTACCTTTGAATTTTTTTTCTTAAATAGGGGTTCATTCACTCACACCTGTATTTTTTTACCTGAGATTTGCTGACGTAAATCGGAATAACTACTTTCACACCTTTTAGCGCACTTTAGCACTCACCTCCATTACCTCATAAATAATAAATCACATTTTAATAATCCTCGCCAATCTCTTTTTGGGTTATATATTAATTTTTTTGAGTCTCATCTCAGGGGGCAGTAAACTTTTATTTGTCTGGTGAATAATTTGGATGTGTTATAAATCAATCATATTGCGATATGATTGCTTGTTATTTATAGCAAATATGTGTACAATATTTATAATATTGCTATGGTCTTCTCAGACTAACATAATTAGATTAAAGATTCAGTCTGTTCCCAATGTCTATGCTATTAATTTGAATTATTCATTGTGAGAGGCAAAAACATTTTTTTAACCCATTCTTTGAAAATGTGGCCAAATACTTTATTTGTTTGACCCTGGAATGTGAGAATGAAGAATATATTTTTGCTACACCCATAATTTTTGTCTAATTTAATTTTCGCTAAACTTAAGATGTAACAATCGATAAACGGAATTTGATTTGACTTACTCTTATAAGTTATATTTAAATTCTTTAAACCAAACTTTGGTTATGTAAAAAATATTATATTTACTACCAAATGTTTTACATTTTAGACAAAGAGGCTTTAATCTTGCATACCTTATTTACCTGTGTTTTATTGGCTTTTTATGTGCATGTTTAACTCTACATTTATGTTCTTTCGACTAGATTTTTGGTATTTTAATATCGAATGGCGCTCCCTTTGGCTTTATAAGCTATCTCTCAATTGAAAAAATCGAAATTGCTGTACAAATACTTCTTTATACCTGTATTTGCCTACGTTTATTTACTACTTGTGAGCTTAGAATAAAAGTAGGGTTTCCTAATCTTTTTTGGGATTACTAAATCATATTAAAGTACTAAAGGTCTAATGATAACCATCTAGGTTTTTATTTTTGCATTTCTCGGATTTAATGGAAATATATAGATCGGCACTGTTCATCCATATGGATATTATAAAAGTTCACTCTAAACTTACGTATCCTAATTTGGAAACCTTAAAATTGACTTACTTTTTTTTCATTTAATTTAGTTTACCTCAATCTGCCATGTCCTATAATTATTGTATTACCTATGCATTTGTAACCTGTTTTTTTCCTTTTTCTTTTATTTTAAGCTCAGGTATCGATTTTTTAACTTTTGATCCAGGATTGTCTGCTCGACTTTATTTTTAATAGAAATAACTTACCCACCATCCTTCAAAGGGATATGTTTAAATAATTTATATATATTGGCAAAAAAGATTTTCGCCAAATATGACATGATTTTTTTTTTCTCGAATTTCAATCCTAATTCCTCCACTCTTGTCACGCAGCGTTTGTTCTTGAAACTTTTTAGGGAATTGTTGACCCTCTCAACAACATACCTGCTTTACGCACAGGAGGTCTGGTTTTCGATTCCGTGCATAAACGGCCTTTTTTCTCGGAGAATAGTATACTGTGCAACTCCTTTGAAGCTTCTTAGTGGCCTGCTGAGGCAGTCGGCCTTACGATATGTGTAAAGCGAGAGCTAAAGACCTAGATGTCGGCGTATGAATAGATTTCACCATTTAATCCGTGGGCAAAATTAATTGCTTTGCTTAATTTAAAAGAGCCGAAGCCCTAAACGGCTGCGACATTTCTGTTTTTTTTGGCCTAAATTATTTGAAAAAATTTGTCGTGCGCCTAGAGTTTATCGTTTAAACCGAACTGGTAATATCCGGAGGATTATGGGAAAGCCCTCATTCCCGATTTTTAATGTGTTTTTGATAGCCTTTTACATTTATTCTGTAATCCAAGAAAGTTAATACTGAACATTTTCAATTGCAAAATTTTAAGTTAAGAATTGACCTGCTTTGATGTCAAAAAAAAACTTTCTATGAATATTCGATTTAACTTTCCGCCCTTAGGGAAATATATCAATTCTCCTGAAGTCAGATAAATCATATGTTTGATATTTCAAATTTTCATGTTCTGGCTAATTTAATAAACTTTCTGACTTTTTGCAACGGCACCTTTTGTTTGTATAAAAAAGAAAGTCATTTTTCAATATTAATGTGTGCACATATTGTTACAATAATAACAATACAGAAATACTTAAGAAAGGGACACATTTCATGCCTCACTTTATAACGAATACATATATATATGCAACATTCTTATAGAAGGAAGAAAATATACTTTATTTTTTACCTTTAGGTCATTTTTACCTTTTGCACTTCTTTTACTACTATATACACCTACCTCTCTCTTATGATGTGTGGGATGCCTTATTGTGCCCTTACTGCTTAAAAGTCTCTCATCGCTTTTTCTTGATTTACATGTCCCCCCACTTGTAAGTATTGCCAAACTCTAATGTTTTTTGCTAAATTTACTAAATTTGAAGATGGGAATCGTATAATACGACATTTATTTCTGTTTTTTTGCAAATTTTGTTCCATAACATTCTTTGGTTTTATTTGTGGATTAAGGTACACCACCCACACCTCATATTTTAGGAGTGGATGCTATTACATTATTATTTTTGTTATCAATTTCATTAGCATTAGCCTCTTTTATCATATTTGGACATAATATTTTTATATTTTTTAATTAACGTTTTTAGTAATGCCTTTATTTATCTTGCAAGGTTAGTTTTATATTATAGTTTCACATTAGAGATCACAGTCGAGATTCGTTAGACGGTTTGCTCGAAAAACGGGCCAGGCCGATTTTTTGTGTCTCATTTTGCCTTGTTTTTTTTTTTAAATTTTGTTTACATGAAGAACTAAAAATATATACTACACTTGTAATATAATGATATAATTAAAGCAAATTCAAGCTTCTAAAGTAAAGGACCGGGCTTTAATTAAAAACTAATTTCCGGGCCGAATGAACTCTAAATCACCTTTGCATAAAACTTTTGGGACTTAACTTTTTGCTCTATAATCTATATATTTATAAATAGTTATTTCCGTATAAATAAAATCCGCCAATGTGAGTACAAAATATAAAAATAATATAACATTGCAAATGGGCTTAACAATTTCTTTTTAATGTCATCTTATTTAGGGCGCGTTCATACTCATTTCATTTTTTTGAAAATTTTAAAATTTTTACTCTTTGACATTGAATACATTTTGACAAAAAGTCGCCAATCTTTGTTATCTGCAATTAAATAGTTTTTCTGAAAAGTTTTTGATATTTAAAAAAAAAATTTTTTTTTTAATTTAAATTTTTACAATTTTTGAAAATATGAATTGAGTCTGAACCATAAAAATGTAACGCCGTTTAAAACATATTGCTCTACCCATTTTCACAATATATTAATTGACTTAATTAAATAAAAATGCTAAAACTTTTCCAGCAATTTTTATTTATTTAAGTACATATACAGATAAACATTTATTTATGTCAATTATAATCTATTTTTGATTATTGCGCAATATTGTTATTAAAATACGCTTTTGTTGATACAAACGACGCAATCGTAGCGTGGAGTGTTTATAAAATCTATTATAGTAGTTAATAACTTATCATTTAAAACTAATATTTTCACCTTTAATCTCAGGAGAAAATATCGTTATAATGCAATAATAGTATTATAATCATCTAATAAAAGTCATTCTCCTCTTTATTACTTTCTATAAGTATATAATAAAGACGTGGTGTCAAAGACTTTTGCTTTAGCCATTTGCAAATAAAATAATAATATCACCTACGAAGGTTAGAACATGTGAACAGGAAAAGGGATTATTGCATCAAAAAATAATCCTGATTTTTATGACTTAACATTCCCATTTCATCTTAAGTCCCATAATACTCTTTCCCTGTTTTACATGATCTTTTTACATAAGGTGTCAAAACTAAATTTTTTTAATTTGCGTTTTTATTATTATTCCTACTAAAAAATAAATATTGAAAATGATGCTTGTTTATGGTTATTATTTTTATATTGTTATTAGTGTTATTGTTTAACAAATTTTTTAGACTTGCAAAACTAATTAATTAGATTAAAGCTACTGTCATTCAAATTTTTAGCTTAATATACCGTTTTTTGTGGTCAGTAATCCTGCAATAAACATCAATTATGAAAAAAAAATATTAAAAACAAAAACGAGAATTTAAAAAATTAAAAAAAATAATTTATCACATAGAATAATTAAAATGCTAACTTTAAAATAATACGTATATTTCCTCAGTAAATAACGTGCTATTTTAAAGTTTGGTTGCCGAACCTCTATAATTCCAATATGAATGTTGAAACTTGCTGTTCTTAAAAATTTAATATTTCATTAGTTGAAATTAAAGTCACATTGAAATTTCGAGATAGAAAAAACATTTTTCATACTTTGTCATTTTCGACTTTTGCGAAGTAGGGCTAAGTCCAAAGACAAATTAGAAAAAACGGAAAAACTTTTAGAGATAGAGTCATACTGTAGAATGGTTTATTGCAGTTTTTCAAACTTCATTTAGTTTTTTAACAGATTTATGATATCCTACGTTATTTTTGCCTATTCTACAGGTTGTCAAAACAATTGGGCTACGTGAGATTTGGTTTTTTGGGTTACAGTACGTCGATACCAAAGGATTTACCACATGGCTCAAACTCAACAAGAAGGTTTACCTGTTTTAATATAAAATATGTCATTTTGTGCAGACTTTCAATTTAAACTGAGATTAAGAAACTTGTGACTCAAAGGCCATATAAGGCCCAAAAGGATAGCTATGAGCTTCGTTTTTTTATTATTTAAAAGTGGAACACCTGCACTTATAACATAAGCTATCATATGCATACATACTCTTTATTTCATTTGACACAAGGCAGAAATGAATCCAAAAATGTAATTTTTTTTTCTCTACTACATTAAAATATTTTTCAACATACTGAATATTTCAGTATTATTATATAAATTGTTTTTTAGGTCTAGGAAAACATTGTAAGAAAGAATATTTTTGGCTATTATATATATTAAAAATTTCAAATTATAATTTTTAATGCGAAAAATTCGTATAAAATATAGACTTTTTTTTATACCTATTAATTTGAAGTGTTAAAAAAGAACATTCAATTGATAAGGTTGTAGCTTTTACAATTAAAATACATATCGAGGCTATAATTTTTAATTTCTGAACGAGTTCACATTTTATTTATTTGTTTTATTATTATATATTTATGAAAAAATTGGAAGATAATATTTCATATTATAATATTGCAAATTTTTATAGATATTTAAAATTTGTGATGTACTGGGGTCCGTATGGACCCTACCAAACCTTTTTTAATTACCTGATAAAACTAAGAAACAATCAAAATTGTTTTCCATTAGAGAGTTGTACGTTTGCCCCACCAGTTGTAGGCTGCGTAATTGGAATCGGACCCAAATTATTTACCTGTAAATTTATAATGTTTTGAGTTAAATTTACAGTTTTAATTGTCTTCGGTTCAGGAACAAGTCAAGATTTTAAAAATTTGACGGTCGTGGAAATTATTTTTCACTCGATATTGCATTTTTTTAATTACATTTTAAAAAAGTTTGCATATTAAATATTTTTTATTTATAAATGATTGTAAACGTAGCTTTAAACTTTTTTCATTTATAAAAAGCATTGTGGTATGACATTTACTTCAAAGAATTTGAGTGGCCAAAAAACCTAGTAATAATTTTTATAACAATTTTTATACCTTACCAAGCCATTTTTTTTTGATAAAATGAATTAGAATATTAGAGGTTTGTTGACGCTTATCAAAATTTGTTTGGTCCACCATGACCTTGAAATTCCTTTTAAATTAAACTTCCTTTTTGGTATAATCGTTTCCCTCCAGCCGTTTTCGAGACCTTTTTAAAAATGTGTAATGTTTCTGTCGACTTTTAAGAAAAACTAGACAAAACTAACATTTGCTTATTTAAAAACCTTTTATTTAAAAAAGGCATCTATATCAAAGCACTTATCAAAGTTTATATGCCGTTTTATATAGCGTTAATATCATTTTAATGCATTATGAAATGTATATTAATAAATGAGTCATTTTAAAATGATTTTTAAATGCTTTTAACTCTTTTTTTTAGTTGTACATAATTAGATATCAACTTAACTAGCTTAATTTATCTATTTTTGATCAATTTTTTTATGAATTTACAAAAATTTTATCATGTTTATTATCTTTTTTACTATTAAAGGTATTAACTCAAGATATGAAGAAAGAAATACCCTTACAATTTAAATTTAGGGCTAAATTTTTTCCAGAGGACGTTTCAGAAGAGTTAATACAAGAAATAACTAAAGTATGTATTTTTTGAAATTTGTATTTGCCTAATTGGGTCAAATATTAAATTTGATTTGGGTTATAACAAAATTTTGAACTTACCTAGAATTTTGTAATTTTTTATAAAAAAAATATATTAAGGCGCTTTCAGAGTTCATTCATTACAAATATTAAATTTAATATTTTACTGTTACCCAATGTTTTATAAAATTGTACACATGGAATAATTGTATATTTGGAAATTTAATTAAATTTATATCAAATTTCATATAAACACACCGAATAATCATTTTAATACGATAATTTAAAAAAAATTTAACTTTCGTATGAACTTTTTGAACGCGCTTTTACACATTTTAACAAATTTTTATAAGCTTATAAGATCAAAGCTACTCTTTTAAAAGTTTTTAGTACCGTTTTTCCTGGTCTCAGTACAATTATAAACATCAAAAATTTATTAAAAAATAAAACAAAAGATCTAAAACTAAAAAATAATGAAGCAAAAATCATTTATAGAAACAGCTAAATTGTTAAATTCTTACTTAAAAATATTTTTTTTAAATCCATTTGGCATAATATTTATTTGATTTACTAAATTTAATGTTTCATGTTTTAAAAACAAAGTTACTGTTGATTTTAACAAAACAATTTTTTTTATTCCTATTCGAAGTCGCCAAATCAGTCACTTTTGCTATTTTTTCGACTTCCCCAGAGCTGTTGGGCTCTATCCGCATGACGATTCGAAAAAAATATTACAAGGCCATAGTGTGTTATATGCTAATAAAATTATTGTCTTTTAGCGTATGTTCTACCTCCAAGTCAAAGATGCTATCCTTAGTGACGAGATTTACTGCCCTCCCGAAACATCAGTCCTCCTTGCCTCATACGCCGTCCACATCAAATACGGAGATTATAATCCCGATATACACAAACCAGGATTCCTAGCAAACGATAGACTCCTACCACAAAGGTTTTTTAATGTTTGAAACGTAAACTTTAAGTTTTGAATTGATTAAAAACTAGTTAGGACTGTTACAAACCTTAAATGGTACAACAATAAAATTACAAATTTATTTTTTTTCTAAAAATTAAATATACCTTATTGAAAAGCATCAACAATTTAATAGCTTTCAATTTAATTAAGAAATCGTCATTATCAAAGAAAGATATTTTGAACCTTTTCGTTTAATTTTAAATAAAAAACGCAATTTTTTAATTAAGTTTTCCTTCCATTTGAGATCTTGTTAGTTATTTGTAATAAAATTGAAGGTCGAAATCCTTTTGAAGCATATAAAATTAAAAATAATTGTCTTATATTTTTACAGAGTTTTCGATCAACACAAATTGAGCCGTGAACAATGGGAAGAACGTATCATAAATTGGTATGCCGAACACAGAGGCATGCTCAGGTACAAGTTTTTACAATCTTTGCTATATCAAAAATATTTTTTAATTTCTTTATAATTAATTTTTTATGTGGGTTTTTATATCTGCAATAATTTGACATAAACAGTGTAAGATTTATTTTTTAATTTTCCTGTTTTCGTCACAGGGAAGACGCCATGATGGAATATCTGAAAATAGCTCAAGACTTGGAGATGTACGGCGTCAATTATTTCGAAATCAAAAACAAAAAAGGCACCGACCTGTTCCTGGGTGTAGATGCCCTCGGGCTAAACATATACGAAAAGGACGATAAGTATTTTCTTAATTGTTAAGCTGTCTTTTTTGAGTCTGTCATATGTATCACACTTTTAATCCCTAATTTTTATTTTATTACGCAATGAAAAAAAATGTTATCTGAGTTTTTTTTAACTATATGTTTTTGGATTCGTTTTTTTTAAACCTTGATTTTTAGATTTGTATAATTCTTTATTCGTGCCAGGTTAAATCCCAAAATTGGATTTCCATGGAGTGAAATCCGAAACATATCATTCAGCGATCGTCGTTTCTGCATCAAACCTATTGATAAAAAAGCCCCTGTAATTACATATAAAATTTTTTTAATTTTAGATTACGTTCAAAGTGAGTTTATTCGAAAGATTTTAAAAATTTTATTTTTTTTGTTAGAATTTTGTTAAAATTAAAATTTGATAATATAATTTTTTTTGCATATTAAATTAACTTAACATTTTGTAGTAATGTTTTTTCCACAAAATAAAATTTTTAAAAATATTCTTTAGATAATTTTTTTTACCTTAAAACCGAATTCCACGTAAAACTAAACGTAAAGGGGTATTTTTATGTAAAATATTCTAACATATTGTTTACTTAATTACATTTTATTTATCTCAAATATGCGCGTCTTGTTTTTAAAGCTCAATGGAAAAAAATTGCATAGTAAACGGGAAGTGTTGCCTTTTTTCTATATTTTTTGGACTCTTATAATACTTGTCACCAAATTTTTGAGAGTTATGAGCTAACCATAGAGATTAAACCTGTCTTAGGTATTTTCAAATCCGTTTACCATTTTTTCTAATCAAACTTTATAAGTTATCTTTAAAATTTTTGAAAAAAGGCTAAAAAAAACAAAAAAGATTTAAAAATAAAAATTAATTAAATTTTTTTTGTATATTTAAACAGCCAAACTGAATATATTCAAATAATATTTTCATAACCGATAAACAAATTGAATCGTATTTAGGTTGGAATGTTAAATATTCTCTCTTATCTAAATCTTGATGTAAGAGCTTGTTATACATAAAAATTTTATTTCTTCTTATTTGGATAAAAAATTTATGTTACAAGTAGTAATATGCAAAAAACTCTCGAATTTTCTTTTTAATGTAAGGTCGCAAAATCTGTCAATCTTGTTAAAAAAGGCCATATATGGACGGAACAAAATCTCCGAAGGCGAAAGAAATTTTAAAAAATGGAAAATATATAGATAAGGCCATCATGGGGGTCCGAACATTTTATTGTTAAAAATTTCTTTTTCCTGACAATGATATTTGTCGACCTGTGTAATGGAACTTTATCTTTTTTTTGAGTTAAAATTTGCCAATAAGTATAATATCAATTATTAAATACAAGATCAAATTCACTTGGTATAAATTTGAAATTTTATTTGAATTGAAATAAATTTTGTATTTTTTAGGATTTTATCTTTTTTGCACCTCGCTTGAGAATCAACAAACGCATCCTAGCCCTTTGCATGGGCAATCATGAGCTCTATATGCGGAGACGTAAACCCGACACCATAGAGGTTCAACAGATGAAGGCTCAGGCTAAGGAGGAAAAGGTGGCAAAGGAACAAGACAGGTATATGGTTTATTTATGTTAAACATTATTCTTTATGTCCCATATAAACTAAAAATTCTCTACATTAGTAAATCTTCTAACCCTTAAAAAATTGTTCTCTTTAAATTGCTATAGTATATATTATAAAACTTTAAAGAATATGCATAATTTATTTGATATCAAAATAAAAATCCTTTACATAAATTAAAATAATCCAATTTTTATAAAAAAAAAATAAAAAGAAAATCATAATTTAGCCTCATTTACGACATAGGT
Source organism: Acutogordius australiensis (assembly GCA_030555515.1). NCBI lineage: Eukaryota > Metazoa > Nematomorpha > Gordioida > Gordea > Gordiidae > Acutogordius > Acutogordius australiensis. The sequence goes on along the minus strand of CM060242.1, from coordinate 33,223,859 downwards.
TATAATTGATAATAAAACATAAATAATATTATTGTAAATCAATTTTTATCTTTTTACTAACATAGAGCGCGCCTCCAAAAAGAGAAAATGGCCCGTGAAGAGGCCGAACGGGTCAGAAATGAACTTGAAAAGAGACTCATCAAAATGGAAGAAGAATTTAAACGACTACAAGAATGTAAGCATATTGTTATTACCATATATAAATACGAAACCTATAAAAATGTTTTAAAGAATTTTTTTTTGTCATACACGTTTCATATATTTTTTTAGAGGTTAATTTGTTAAACAAAATTATCTGTCGTTTTTTGATTAAATACCTTTACAATATTTATCAATATATATTTGTAGCGTTGAAAGAATCACAAGAAAAAACCGAAAGGTTAGAGGAACAATTCGAAGAAGCCGAAAGACGCTCGCGTGAACTCGAAGAGGAAAGACGCAATTTGGAGGAGAAACGACTCCGGGCCGAACAATGTGCTCATTTGGAGAAGGAAGAAAGGGAACGACTGGTATATTGTTTAAAGTTTTCTTGATAAGTTTAATTTTAATACTAATTTTAAAAATTTAGTTGAGTTTAATAATTTTCCATTACTATTTTGCGAGGAAAATTATTTATAAAAGCTAATTTTGGAATTTTGTTTTATTTTTAATTTAATAAATTACTAACATTCATTTATCGTAACGGTAATATTGATTACTAATTTTTTTAATGCGCGTTTTAAGTCGAATTTTGATATAAAAAAGTTTGTATTTCTATTTTGTTGAATTATATTCAAAAAACCTAGTTAGCCGAAAATAAACGGTATTTTATTTCAATATATTTATAATAAAAGAAAAACAACTTTTTGTAATTATAAAACTACTTTGAATGATCCTTGCATTTAAGGAATCTAGAAAAACCAAATTTTAACTTTTTTGCAAAATTACCAAAGATTAAAATGTGTCTCCAATAAATTTAAGAAATATTATTAGGGATATATGTAACATATCTTCAAATTTATAAAAAAAATATTTATTTAGCCTTGTTATAATTTGTTTTTTTTATAAATAACTTAGGTCTACGAAAATTTATGCAAGTTCGGCAAAGATTAAACTAATTTAAATAATTATACAGTTCCTCATTAGTGTTTTTCCCCTTTTCCAGTCGTCATTAAGCTAGGGTCAACAGCCTTAAGGAATTGGCAAAAGTTACTGATTTTTCCACTATTAGATTCCCTAAATATTACAAAAGCTATTTTTAAATTTAGAATTACTTTAATTCCATTTTTACATCCAAAATAATAAAATACTACATTTTTGAGTATATCAAGCTCCAACATATACATCCAGATTATGAGAATATTTTGCACCCTAACCTTTAGATGACACGATTTTTTATTGTTTGAAATAAAATATCATTTTATGAACGTATAAATGTTTAATTTTTTAGGTTTTCATTCTCATTTGATTTTTTAACATTTTTTTTCCATAAATTTTCAATGTTTATAGCTGGCTTACAAAGTTGGATAATAAACTGTAAACGGTATCAAAAATTTAAACGATAGCGTCCTTGATCTAATTAATTAGTGTAAAATTCAAAAAAATTTATCAAGCTGTATGTAATAATGTGCTAATTTTTAATAATGCTTTTTGTAAATTAGACCGCTGAAGCTGAAGACGCACTACGGGCCATACGTGAAAAAGAGAATGAAATGTCACGGGTGGAAAATGAAAGGCGAAGGTTGCACGAAGAACTTGCCGAAAGCAAACGCATCCAGGAAGAGGCCCAGCGCGCCTTGCTTAGGGCGCATCTTCAGCCGCCAGGGGCGGGTGGCGATATAATATCCCACCACCACAACAATAGCAGTAGTAACCATAACGGGAGTCAGGGCAATGGGTATTAAAATTTACAATCAATTAAATATAGTTTTGTAAAATATCAATTTTTGTTTAAGCTAAGCTCTTTAATTTTTTAATTGTCTGAATGTTTAAAAGGCGTCTAAACTTTATAATAGTAATATTTCTGCCAATTTTGATAAATTAAAAATATTATTGTTGAACATTAGCTTATAAGTTAAAAATTTAATTTTTATTTTCCAGGGTAATGTCATTTTTGATATATTTGTTGGCATATAAAACATTCTGAATATGTACTTGTATAACTCGACAATGATTAAAATTCCTTATATCCAATGGCTTTCTAATAAAATTGAGATAATGTGTTTTAAACCATACATTTATACAAACATATGATTTTTATAATTTGTATGCAATTTCTTGCCATGCAGACTATTGACATATTGATTTTATCCATACGATTTTTTGAAAATATTAAATTAATAGATATGATATGGACGACGAGGGTGATGATGATGAGGAAAAGTGCAAAGCTAATGGTGCTGTAATGGGTAAATCAACTTAAATTATTTGTGAAATATATAGTCATACTTTGTTTTTTGTGAACCCAACTTTGTACAAAACTTTTCATTGTGAGATCGATTAGTTTTATTATGAATCAAAGTTTGATTTGGCTCATCTTTTGGTTGAGGTGGTGTAAAATTAGCTTAAGAATTAAGGTTAACCTATAAAGGTAAGGTTGACCGGTTAAAGTTATGTGTGTGGTTATAAAAACCAAGCTAGTTTTTGATTGGTCGACTAATTAAATTTTTTCCGTTCTGACTTCATTGTTTTACTAAACTTATTTTACATGAAATATTTCTTCCCCAATAATATTTTTTGTATAAATATATCAAAATAATAAAATTTTTTAGGAGGAGATTTAAATTATCACGAAACTATGATGAACGAGGATATGTACAGGCAGGAGGAATACAGGAAGACACAACTAGAAAAAAATGAAAAAATACATTCGCAATTGAAGGTACAAAATATGTTGTCGCTTTAAAAATCGAGCTGCATACCTAATTTTGTTGTGTTTAAAATGTTTACATATTTTATTAATTTAAATAGTACAATGAATTCTCATTTTTAGACTTTAGGTGCTGACCTAGCAGGTAATAAAGACACAGAAAAAATAACCGATCAAGATAAGATTCACGCGGAAAACGTTAAACAAGGTCGTGACAAATACAAAACACTTCGACAAATTAGACAGGGGAACACCAAGATGCGAGTTGATATGTTTGAATCAATGTGATTTAAACGAATCCTGCAAATTTTTGACCCCTTTTTACTCATTCCAATTACAAATTTCATGAGGTTTGGATACCATTTTTTTTAAAATGGCCCATATTGTTTAAATGTATTTGTGAAACTTTCACCGACGCCAAATCATTAACAACTGAATGCGATATTGTAAACTATAGTACATAACCATCCCTCCACCAACTACTTCTGAAATCAAAACTTGTTATTTTATGCATATTAGTTATCCTTTATTTTTATTTCTTATTTAAACCTACCTTAGTTGTGCCTCCTTAATTTTTGTTGTCACATACTTCAATCTACCCTATTTGTGCCTTCCCTAATTTTATTTGGTAATTCTTTGATTTATTATTATTATTATTTTAAAACTGAGCGAAACCAATACAAGTTATTTAAAAACTATTGATTTGTTCTTTTTTATTTAATATTAAGTTTTTATTTCAGAAATTGTAATATGCGGGCTTTAATAAGCACACCAAAGACATTGAAGAATTAATTATACCAAATACTGCCTTTTAATTTTTTCATTGTAATTTTCTTTTCAACTTCGCCACTTAAAATTATAATTTCATTTTAATTTTTGTATTTCGTTTCATCACCCAAAACTTGTATGCCTTCTTGTTTTATTCTTCCGGTTTTAAATAATCATGAATATGTTTTTTATTTTTTAAGGTTTTTGGAAAAAAATTATCGCCTTAGACTAAAAATTATTTATTTGTAATTTTTTTGTAAATGTTTATTATTATTTGAATATTATTATATTCAATTATTATTACTTATATTTTCAATTTAACAATTTTTTTTGGCTATTGATTGCATTTTGCTTTGAAAGGGACCCTAAGCATAACAAATATCCAACCAAAATGCATGTATTCTCATCTTACACTACTTAATTTTTTGTTCACCCTACAAACGTTTTTTATTTTTTTAGGCCGAGTCCAAATTTAAAATAATTTTTATCAGTTTATTGGGCCGGAAAAAGTATTTTATATACATTTAATTACATTATGCAGAATTTAGACCTACATTAATTTTTCTATAATATCTTTGATTTTAGATCGAGGTAGGATGTGGCGTTTTTTTATTTTAAGGGTGTAATAGATATATACTTAGCATAATTTTTGACATGTCATTTTACTCGATTATTTTTATTATTATCTATAATTTATGGGTATCTCTCATATTCTAAATTTGAACGATTTGCTTTGTAGGAAAATATATAATAGTTCGACCTGATTCCTTTTAATTATTCAGTTATATAGTTTTTCATCTATGCATTGCACTTATTTATTTGTAAACCTAGTTTATGAAAACATGTTAGCTTACTCTTATTCAATGACCCAATGTCATTATATCTTTATGTTCATGCCAGCTAGGCCTATTTTTAGTACCTTAGAGTGCCCCTGACCTATAAGATTTTTGATATTTTTTATTTAAACATATGATTTAGGGTTAATTAATTTGCTTTTAATTTTTTGCCTTATTATATGTAGAAATGGGGTGCCATTTGATTAATTTATATCATTAGATATCCAAATGTTATTTTAAAAATATAGGGTAACCCCAAAGGCTCGTGTATACATCTCATTGTCTCAATATGCGCTATAATCAAATTTTTTCATTTTACAAGCCATCATTTATAACCCGCCCATCTACGTTTATTTAAAATATTATTTCCCGTTAATTATGGTTCCCCCCATAATTAAGAAATTCGAATTTTTTTATATACATTCTTTTTTATATACATATTTATTTTGTACAATATCATACATGGATGAAATAAAAAATAATTAAAATTTTTTTATATAAATTTAAGTTTATTTAAAACTGCGGTTTTTTAAAAGTTTGTGCATATATACTCTTGTTTTTTATGAAAGACTGTGGTATGTTTTTAAAATATAACAGCAATAAACATAATATGCGCAGTTTTTAACTTAAAGTTGAGAAAATTTTTTTTAGAGTTGTTTTAAATCATGAATGCAAATGCTTGAATTGTTTAAACTTTGTTAAATGTTCAGTTTAAATTTTTTACGTTGGAAGATGTATTTGAAGTTGTTCACAGCTCAACGGGCCAGAACTTGCGCCGTAAAGGATGTTTCGCAATAATAATTAGTAAAAATTGTAACATGTGCTTTTTAACAATTACCACAAAGCATCGACGACGTAAAATTATACAGGTTGATAATAAACATCACCGAAAATTATGACACTTTAGCAAAATAATCTATGTGATGGCCTTATCTCATATACTTTATTCGTTTTAGCTACATAATCTACTTGGCGATTTTGATAGCTAAAAATCGAAAAAAGGGTAACATGACTATTGCACGTCGAAAATATAAAAAGAGAAAATTTAAAAACTTTTATAATCACCATTAATTTCTCAAATTATAAAAAATATAGTTATTATGTATATCAAGCTCTTATATCAACATTTGAGTTAGACAATATTGGCACCCCAAATAGATCACGACATTTTATCAGTTTTAAATATAAATTAATAAATTTGAAGTTTTAGCTGTTATATATTCTTAATATTTTTTAACATATTCACAAAACTTCAGAAGGTGATAGCTGGTTTATGAAAACTGATTAAAAAGTAAATGCATCTCCATAATGGCCTAAGATCAGGTATGTTTTTCGTTTTTTTAGCTTATATGCCTCAAAATTTGTCGGCTCCTGATAAAATATTCAACGTCAATAACAAAAAATGGAGTTTTTTGACCGAATTGACAGATCTAAAGATATAACCTAAGTAAAGCAAAGCCTTTTAGAAAGTTTATTTTGCATTTAAAAATTCCTTGTAACTAGTATATTATTAATCATATATAATAAAAAATTAGTATTTTATTAATATATCAAACTCTTAGATCGGCATTTAGATAATACAAAATATTTAGCGTGAACAAACATTTTATACGATCACGATATATTATCGGTTTTTAATGAAAATATTATTTGAAGTTTGAATTTAACAGTTTAAATATTGTGAATATGTAAAAATAAATTTCTAATTCTTGTTGTTTTTGAATCTTATTTAGTTTTTTGACCTTTTTTTCTAAAATTTTCAATGTTTATAATTGACTAACTAAGTTTGATTAGGAGATAAACGGATTTTTCCCTAAGATGGCAGGTTTAATCTCTGTAGTTAACTCATAACTCTCAAAAAATTGTTAACCTGTGTTATATATTCTCAATATATTTTGTTTTTAACATTTTAAAAGTTTATAGCTGGTTTAGAAACTTGATTAAAAACGTATATTTAAAAATCCTTAAGATGGCAGGTCAGTAAATTTGTCGAGGTGTGATACAAGAAATATTCAACATTGCAATAAAATAATTAAAAATGTTTATAGAGATCGCTAGGATTGCAAATATGAATAGATAAAGTTTGTAACAGCAACTAGCCTAATAGAAAGTTTAGATAGCTCAAGTAGTTTGTTATTTATATATATATGATAGCTAATAATATTTTATGTGTAAACTGTGTTAACTTTAGATGGCAGTTAGATTCTGCATAAAATTTGGCGTAAAACAAGCATATATACAGGTTTGGTCAAAAATACAGCCATATTTCGTGCATTCATATTGAAATGTATACTATAAAAGCTAAGAGTTTAATAATTCGGAAATGTGTTAAAAAAAATTTCACTGATAAAAACCATCTGTCAGCTTTTAAGACGCTAAAATTAAGAGTTAGATCTTCTTGAAATTTGGCGTCGAATAATGACCAAATTTAACCTTAAAAAATCAAAGATTATTTATAAAGAAAAGCGTGTGTTATCAATTAAATTATGTTTCTTATAATATTTTATATAGTTAAAATTGAATAAAAATACAAATTTTTTCGCAATTTTAAAATTTCCAAGTATTGAAATGTGTCATCTACACACTTGACCATCCACATAAGCAGTTAGTTTTGTAAAATCGGAAAAACACATATTTAATACTAAAACTTTATAATTTGACAAATCATAAAGGTATTAATAAAGAGACTAATTTTGTTAGACAAACGTTAATATTATATTTATTAGGCATACTTTGAAAGTGAAATAATAAATAATACATATATTACTGGAAATAAGATGTAATTAGAGGTATCTTTGGTAAAATAAAGGCATATAGTTTAAATAACGAGTTATAAGGGCTTGGCCAACACATTATTATTTTTCAATATTTGATTAAGTATCATGCAACTATTGACATAACATGACAAACGCACATATACTATACAACATCTATAGCATTAAAAGCAGTTTAAATAAATATTCATGATTTGGCGGCATTCATTGAAGTTGTGGCTGTTAAATTAATATAAAATAATAAACATTAAGCATATTCATAAGCAATAATGATAAATAATTTAGTAACAATGTTAAAATAATAATTATAAAACAGGTCGACAAATAAAGTTAATTAGCTATATATCTAATTTTCTATACCTCTTTTAGTTATAAAATAAAAAACATTTATTTTATAATTAAATCGCTAAAACTATCGCGATTAAATTTTAAATTGAATAGTTAACCCTTTTTTAAAAGTTTTCCTTACAATTTTGCATTATATTATAAAGATTGAAGAGTTTAAATAACTAGAATTCTTTTAATTTTTACAAGTGATGATAATGACATTTTTTGAGAAAAAAAAAAATTAATAATTAATCTAAAACAAGATGATAAAATTTATTAGGTTAAATTAAATGACAAAGGAAAATTATTCATTAATTTCGTTTATTAAAATTCTAGATTTTTAGAGCTTTCAAGTTATAATTTTATAAAAATACATTTTACACAAATATTTAAGCTAATTATATACATCAAAAACTCTTTAACTCACTACTTTTTTGAATATAAAAATTTTAATTTGAAGAAACCACCAATTTGCCCACTATAGTCACTTTTTTACAATTATGCAACCGCGTGTAAATAAAAATAATAATAATTTCAGAAACACACTTAAGATTTAAATCAATTTTAATTTTGAATCTTATTTTATCTTTTCTTATAATTGAATTATTTTAATTTGAATCAAACAAAAAAACGAAAGTCGTGAAAACTAGACAATTTCTTTTTTGTTTCCAAATAATTCAAGTATTTTTGTTTTCGTTGACCAGTGTATTATACAAAAATCATATTATTACAAATATATATAAAATTAAACTTAAAGTATTAGATAGATAATAATTATATAGATAGAACAATTATTTTGAAAAGGTTACATAGAATGACGGTAGCGTATTAAAACTCAATTTACAATTTTTTTATTTTATTAAAATTAAATATAAGACTCAATACTATATACAGGTAGAATATGTTTAACAACCTGATAATAAAGAGGACAGAGGGACAACTATTAAATTTTATAATATGACTAAAAATTATAGTATATTCCTTTATTGCATACATGATTAAAAATAAAAATATATAAATCCATATTTTTAAATGTATATTAAAAAAAGGCCTAATATAATATAAAAGATTTTAAAAAATAAATAAATTATTAATTTAACAAATAAACTATATTAATTATGAGAATTTAAGAGAGAATTTTGGGTTTGAGTTATTGTATAAGAAAAAATGAGTCTTAAGATATTAAAATAGGGAGACTATTTGAACATATATTTTTTACAAACATTATTAATAGGAAAAAAAAGGTTAATATTGCCTCCAAAAAGCATTTAAAAAATATTTCTTTAATTTATTAAGTAATATATAATGTCTAAAGAAAACTTAGAAATTTTTTGCAAAAAAAACCATAAGTATCTCCAAAGTATTTTATACGCTATGATTTATTAAGCACTATTTTAATTTTAAAATTGAAATAAAAACATTAAATCTATAAATTAAGATCGGGTATCCAAAATAAAATCTATATTCGGTCTTATTTGTTATCAAAATTGAAAGGGGAAATAAACAATTGTAGTCGCAGATTAACAAAAAATTACGATGCACAATGTAACTTAAATCATTGATAAAATAAATACATACTGAAATAAAAATAAGAGAATTTCTTAGTTTTTTACAATTTTAACTACTGCTTTTTCCCAAAGCAAAGGTTTTGGATCTTTTTACCTGGGTAGAAAAAAGCTCAATACTAGTTTTTAAAACTTGTACCTCTTCTTAAGACAAAGCAAATTAATTGGAAATATGGGAATGCTTAAATCCGCCTGCTAATTCAATTACCATATATAAAATGGAATATAATACAATATATTGATCGATTAGTTTTTAATCTTTTTGTGTTATATTTTAATGGTTCTCGCATCAGTCTCGCAATCGACAATGATAAATAGAAATTAAATGATACGTATGGGAGATCTACATGAATCACATTAAAGCGAAAGACAAAGAGCATCGCGAGAATCGTTAAATAATAATTAATTAATCACGACGTTCAAATGCACACGGGTTTAAACTTTCTAAGGGTGTATATATTATTATATAGCCAAAGGCTAAAAACTTAGGATACCGGCGTAATTTTAATTCACATTGTCCCGGGGTCCCCCGTTGGAGGAGGCAAATGACGGGTAGGCCGTAAATTCTGACACCACACATGTTCGAGGTTTTTATACAAAGCTCAATAGCTGAAAAAGTCAATCTTTAACAATGCTAATTTTAATGAGTGTAAAAAAAATTTTTTTTGAATATAATCATTTTTTGATGTTATTGTAAAAAAGCCTATAACAAAATATAGAATTCCGAAATTAATTTCACCAAGAAAAACAATACTCCTATACTCCGATAAATATTAAAAACAGACTGGTTTATAATTGCTCAAAGAGGAAACACATATATCTAATCTGAAGAATCGGTAGTCTCAAGTGATTTAGCTTTAATTCCACTCTTAACGTGCACGTATTTTACGTTACTCCGTGCACTTTCACCGCCTGCCATGGAGTCAGTGTTCGTTGCACCATTTGCCAAGTTTTTACCCGCTTCCATGATTCGTTTAAAACTGAATCGCGAAGGAATGGAGTTGGGCGATGAGTTAGCATTAGTACGGGACGGTAATTTGAGACTAGAACCAAATCCAACATGGGGTTGTCGGCCACTGGGTGAAGTTCGATCACCACGGCCCGATAACAGAGGTCTAGTGACACCAGAGTCTTTTCCTCTTCCTCCTCCCTTCACGGTCCCAAAATGACGGTAAGCAGCTGAGAGTCGAGTATTGCCGTTGGTCGAAGGCTCGCTATACGCCGAAGTGGGCAACAATAGCTCATTCAGGCTTAGCCGAGCTTGTTTAAGTTTATTCTTGCACCGGCGGGTAAAACTCTCATCAACGTTATTATTCCCATCTTTAACACTACCCCCAACGTTAGTTGGATTCTTTGCCTTATTTTTATTATTATTATTATTAGGATTTATACCATTCACTGCTGCATTTAGTGCGTTGGGATCGTCTTGTCTAAACCTACTTTGTGGTTTCCTAAAATTCCATTCTTTATGGGTGGGAGGAGGAAGGTTATGTGAGAAAGAAGTATTAGTATTAGTATGATTATTACCATCATTACGAGCAGACGCAGGCTCTGTAGGATTAATCGGTCCGGGTTTGTTGGTATCGTCCGCAAACAACGTCTCCATTTGTTCGAGTGATTTCCCCTTCGTTTCGGGCAATAGGCAAAACAGAACGAGAAACCCGACGCTCGCAAACGTTGTGTAAATCCAAAAGGTTACTATATAAATGTATTAATGCTTATTATTATCACTAATTCAAGTTGACAAATGAGATAATTAAGCGAATTTATGAGATTAAAACTACTATCTTAATGATATTCAAATCTTCTGGTCAAAATATATAAGCCAGCTATAATATTGAATATTTAAGAAAAAAATAACAAATGAAATTCAAAAACTAAAAAATGTTGATATTTGTATATCCAATATACAACATTTCTAATTTAAATTCAAATTTAAAATGATATTATTATTTCAAATGGGTAAAAATTGTGTCCTAAATAGATTGAGGTACAAAATATTTGATCTTAATGTATACACTTGATATACTTAAAAATTTAGTATTTCATTAAAATAAAAATTGAGGTTATAGTTAATTTCAAATTAAATAGAATATTTTCGAGGTCGTAAAATCAGTCAATTTTGCCATTATTTGATAATCGTAAGGCTGTAGAACCTTGGCCCAGAGGTGATTCAATAATAAGAAAGAATATTAGATATAAAGCCATCATTAATTATTTCGCTGCAGTTAAACAAACCTCGCCGAATATTTATAAATTTTGGAAGACGTGTCTTGTAATTGTTAATAAAACAACCATTAGTCTATACAAAAATTATAAAAAAAAGCATAAGGAAAATACATGAAAAATTAAATCCAAACAAGAAAAACCATGTTTGCCCACTAGTTCAGTGAGGGTTAAAAAGCTCATAGACACGCAAAGATTGGTCATCCAATTACAAGCAGAAGCGATAGAATTTCCCGTGCCACGCGCCCAAAGAGGATAAATTTCGGAATTTATGGTCCAGGGCATTGGTCCCATACCTGAGGCATAAATATAACATAAGTTGGTAGTGTCGAAAACGAGAAAAGAATGGAATTTAATTTAATAGTAGCTAAATAATTTTCTCAAAAATTACATATTTCATCCCCAAAAACCAAAATATAACTTAAAAATTTGATTGCAATAAATAAAGGAAAAAGGCTATCATGATTTCGTCAACCTTGTGCAAAGAAAAAGAGGTATAAGAAAAGTCCCGAAATGGGGAGCCAATAAAATTCAGATGGACAAAAATTGTAGGCCCATATAAGGTTTTGGTCATCTTCAGCAAATGTGCTATCCGAAAAGCGTGGATTCGAACGTTTGAAGAATCGTTGAAATATGGATTTTTTCTTGTGTGCTTGATCTTTACTTGACATTTTAGTTTTGACAACCTAACGATAAAAAAATACGCCGTTGAAAAATTCGATTCTTAGGTGTTTAACGAGAGGCAAGCAAATCAAATCTTTTAAAAAAACTTAATCAAATATGAAAAAAGGGAACAAGTTAAAAAAATGATCCAGCCCAAAAACTGATCCCGTAAAAAACTTGAAAAAAATTTCGAAAATAGCATAAACAACCTTATAAAAATTTTCTTTGTCGGATAAGGAGGCATGGCCGGTCATATAGTCTGTTGTGAGAGCCCTTTTAGCCAATGAAGATGGAATTCCATTCGCACAGCGGCCCATAAATGAACGTGTAGAATTATCGCGCGTGGTGGGCAAACACGAACCATTCAGAGCTCGGTTCCTATTGCTGGGGTCTTCAACGTAACAAAATCCACAGGACCGGTCTTCGACACAAGTGTTACAATACCTAGTGGTTGTTCAGGCATTTTTTAATAAATATTTTAAATATATAATTGCCTTTGAAAATTAATAAAATAAAAATGCATTCGCTTATTTTCATCTATCGTGCCGAAAATTTTTAACGGACATATAAAAAAACTGATTAGAACAATGAATACAAAATTAAAATCGTTATTACCCATAGGAATCGCAAGGATTATTGGCAAACACTTTTGGATGATAAGTAACAGGTGGGGATAGGACGGCTCCCAATTGAAAACCAATGGCTAGGAGACTAAGACTTATAATGACACCTACAAATATAAAAACCAAATATTAATATTAATATGCATTTATATACATGAGTACGTTCAAAGGTGCCCTAACTCAAAAAAACGCAAAAAATTTTTTAATTAACCTAAAATTTTGAAAAACATAGGTATAATCTACAAAAATATACTTGTAGAGTATAAAATAACTACATTTTGTAAAATTGCAAACATTTATCGTTCAACTAACCGGCTAAACTAAAAAGGGTCAAAGTTCTCCTTCCAATCTTTTCCACCAGGTAAAGGCCTATGAAGGTACAAATGAAATTTACGAATGCCGTAGCAGCGGCGAGCCAAATAGCTTTGCTTTTATCCCTAACACCTGACATTTCGATGATGGTAGCCGAATAATACCTGTGAAAAATAATTGAATCATTTTTTTTCCAAATATGTAACTCATTGAAAATCAATTTAGGCACTGATATATAAATTCATATTTTCGAGCTCAATTCATTGCTATTTGAGGGAGGAGAGCCACTTTTAACTTCTTGAATTGATTGAAGAATAATTTACCAAGTTTGCAAAAATTTAATTTATTTATAAATCTTTATAAAATGGGTGATAATGGGCTAAAAATTCGATTTTTGATAAGAATTGTGAGTTACCTTAACGCAAAAATCACCTGAATGTGAGCTCTTCAAATTTTGTAACCTCACTCGACTCATACATTATAACAATATTTAATGAATTTAAAATATCTTTCAATATTTAATGAACGAATGATAACGTAAGTAAAGGATTTTGATGAAAAATAGGCGGGGCAAAAAAATATACTATTAGTTAAAAAGATATAAAATTGAAATTAAAATAAAAAATAAATGAACATTACATGACAGTATTGATTCCGCAAAGTTGTTGCAGAATTTGCAGAAAGCATCCGAGGAAAAGGGCTTTTCGAGTATGCGAATTCTTTAAGATTTTCCAAACAACGTGATCTAAAATTTACAAAGTACAAATGTAGGCGTTTGGAAAAATTAAAAAAAAAACACAAAGCTTCCACATCAATTGAAAACGCAATATTATAAATAGCGCCAAGAGATAAATTTTTGCATTTAAGTAATGATTGATCATGTTTTAAATCTCATATTTCGGGAAAATAAAAACAAAATATGTCACGAAGGCGCAGGGTATATTCATATCAAAGAAAAGCTCAAAGTAAATGCGATATGCATTTACTAAAAAATTTCTAGGTTGTCAAAAGGCTTAGGTTTAACGTTTTCTCCATACTTTTCCCCCACATAAGGAGGCCATTCCCGTCGAGAGCTTTGACTCTTTTAACCCGAGCAGAGCAATCAACATTGCAAGGGTTAAATAGTTAGATTTGATCGCACGTCAACAACCTAAGGTTAATAGCCTAGGCTCTTAATTTAGGATCGTTTAGGGCCTATACTGCCTAAGCAGGCCACTCAGCAGCTTTAAAGTGGTTGCATATGCATACCATTTTTGGAAAGCAAAAAGTCGCCACCTCTGCACGGATTCGAACCCAACCCTCCTTCGTAATAGACAGGGATGTTTGCTACTGAGCTATCTGAGCCAATGTTTTCAAATAATTCCAATTTAATTGAATGGATAAAAAAAATATTTTAAACTATTGATTATAAACGAAATCGATTTTCTAAAAATACTAAAAGCCTATTATAAAATAAAAAAGCAATTTAATTTAATAGTATATGAAATAATAATAACAATCTCGCATAGAAATTGAACCAAACGAAAGTTTTATTACAACAGCACTAGAAATTTTGTTTAGAATATAAAAAAACATATATTAAAAAAAATTCTGGACTTCTAGTTCTTTGATCATTGATGCAAAAGCAATTTAAAAAAAATGTTAAAAATCTAGCGGGGCGAATACGTTCGTATGACAATTAATTACAAAGAAGGATAAATGGGGCCAGTTGTCGTTTTAAATTACAAATGTGATGTAGAAAAGTTAAAAGATCTTATTGAGATATAAACTTTAAAAGGGGCCAATGTCAAAAAAATTCTCAACTAGGTTTGTCATGGCATTTAATTTTACGGAAGATTTTAAAATTTAGTTAAAAAAATGAAAAATTCTCGTCATTTTTGGCTGTTTAATGAATTGGTGGCAATACCAAAAATATGGTATAACTTAAAAACTAAATAAACAAGCCAAAAATTGCGTTAATTTACTTATGCCCCACCCGACTCATAAGAGCCAAAGCTGGATCACAATTTCGGGAACGGAGCAAACATGTTTAAAAAAAATTCATCGTGTCAGGCCCAAAATAATGATTTTTTTTTGTTGTTAAACAAAGTATTAAGAATTTAATGGGGATTATTAAGTTTTTATTTGATACATATTAATATTAATTAAAATAATATTCAATATACCTTTTTTTATTTTTATAAAATTTGAGACTTTAATAATAAATGTATTTGGGCATAATTTTCCTGACTTCAAACCTTTAGGCCGAATTATATCTTTGCATAAAAGATTAGCACATCATATATACAGATATATTACTTATTTACAAAAAACAAATTGGGCTGAAAAATAAGCCAAGCCAATAATTTCATATTGGCTGATGGCAAAAAAAATTTGGCCATTGGCGGGGGAATAGAATGCTTGTGGGAACAACTAGTTAAAATTTTTTAAAGAGATAGTCATAAAATATATTTATATTGAAAAAAAAAACTTCGACACATTTGTAGTTTCAAAAATACACTAAAAACTGTTTGGCCTTCAATTACTTTATGCCTAAATCGTTGTCCGTGACTAATGATCTATATTGAAAATTAACATGGATGCTCGCATTTTAGACAAATCTTTAGAGAAAATTCAGATATTATGGGAATACTTTTTAACTTACAGGATTTCGTAATAAGCTTTTAGATTTAATTAAAGGACAGAACATATGCCCAATCGAGCTACTAATTGGGACAAAAGAATCGTAATGATTCAAAATTTGTGCAACCTAAGCGGGTAGAGGATATAACATAAATAAATCTTGGCTACAAGAATCTTTTTTAGAGCCTCCCAAAGGAATAGTACAGTTTTGTAAAAATGTCATTGTTAATGGGTCAAGCAGCGCGCGTTTGTGCCCTAATTTTTTTCGTTAGACGAATGGAGAACTAGGAACTCGGCAATTATCCTATTAAATGGCCATTCACGATAACAGTGAAAGACTAGAATATCATTTTTTGACTTGTAATTCCCAAGGGAAATTTTGTTAAAAAAAAGTCCGTCCATATAATGTCTTGGCAGAATTTCAATATTTTTGTGGATACTGAAAAACTCTTTTAATAGGCAAAATTATGAACATTTCAAGAATGGCCAATTCCAGCCATACGAAGAACTGTGACAGTGCAAAATATTGTTTCTGGACATAAAAAAAATCAACCTAGGTTTAATAAAAGGTCATTTTAAACAATAAAAAGATAAACACCATATAAATTTTAGCTGGAAGCCTGGACAAATGAATTATATTCAATTATTTTATATGGGGTATAGAGCATTAAAAGTGGCTGTGCGGCGACATTCACAATCCCTTACGTCAATAGGATCAAGTGCGTTCTCCGTAAGTATCGGAATATAGCAGCATGCAGGCTTTTTAACCCTGGCAAATTTTTTTAGATAGCGATTTCCCTACATTTGTCCGTCTTAGCTTGCCCCTTCGAGCTTTAATCCCATTTCCTAAAAAAAAAATGCATATTTATTTGATAAGATACATACACACACCTGTCGTTCTCGTGACCCTCTCATGTGATTCCAAGACCATATGGGTAGGTGGGGCTGAAGGAGAATGGAGGATAGGATTTTTGTTAGCACCAGGGTGAGAAGAAGTCTCCTCCTTTGAGGGTAGCGAGGGGTAGGTTTTGCCGCTATCGAGAGGGCTGGCAACTTGAACATCGTATTGTCGATTCGAAGACGAGTTTTGGGCATTTTTGATATCGCGGTAATTGTGTTCGGCTACGTCGAGGTTACCCGTTATGCGGAGCAACACGGCCCGCGCCTTTTCGTCCTTACCCCGGGAAACGAGCCATCTCGGGCTCTCGGGTAGGAAGAAGAAGGCGAAGAATTGAATTGAGGCCGGGATCGCGGCTAAGCCTAGCATGTACCTATATAGAAAAAAAAATATTTATAATATTTTAAATTCACCATAAATCGAAACTTAAAGGCGCCCCCAACAGCTAGCTGATTTTAATCTAGTCGGACCGGGAACGTTTTTTAAATAAATAAATAAATGAGTTGCGACTAAAAATGATTACGTTATCTTATAACTTTGAAAGAAAATAGGATGTAACAAAAAAAGTTTGAAAAATGACCTTATATCAAACAAAAATAAAATTTCGCCTAACTGAGACTCGCCGATAAAGACTAAATTAAGTTTTTATAATCAGTATAACCTTCATTCTGTTCAGATATTTTAATTAAATAGAAACAAGGTAATCAAATATGTTTTGGACTAACCTATTTAAAAACTTCTTACATTTCTGCAATTAAAACGAATAGAATTTTGATTAATTTTAGCTTTAAACCCCGAAACCCAAAAAAATTAAAGACATATAGGAATTTATAAAAAACTATAAGAAATTTTCAAACAGTTTCATTAAACAAAAAGGTGAATTAGTTACGAAATAAATTGAATTAAGGAAACATTTTTAATTACGAAATTGATTTATTTAATTAAGAAAGTCTACTACGTCTTAAAAATAATGTGGCCGTTATTAATCATAGTATTCCATTTAATATTTATCAAAGTTCGTGAAAAAATGAGTAAAAAGCTTTACTAATACAAAATAGATTTATTAATCAAGATGTAAGCATTCAATAACTATCAATTTCCAAAATAAGCATGCCTGATTTTAATTGTATTTATTTATTACAAATATTTTTTTTTATTTCGAAAATTGTTTTCTTAACTATCAAACTCAGTAAAGACTATTCAGCTTAATTTAACTCATTTAATAAATATATTGGGCTTCATTTAAGTGCAAAAACTCATGTATGATTTTGTTTAAAATTCGCAAATCACAAATCCTAAAAGCTGTGGTTTATTCTTATAATTACCCAACCTTAACGTTTAAAATAAGAACGGTTTTAGGTAAAATTACTAAAAATGTCAAAAAATATTAAACAAAATATTCCCAGGTTTTAGAATGATCTAAACATATATTGATAAAGTAACCAAATATCTTACAATTAAACATTAGCCAAATGAATTCACATAACATGTTGTCAGACTGGTAATTAAGCAGAATACACATGTATTCTGGCCATGACAAAACTCCAATAACCTTAAAATAAGACGTTTTTCGAATGAATAATAACCATTTGCGCATTTGGACTCGATATCAAAGGTCCGGGAATATCGCAATTTATGAAGCAATATTGTAAAAAATTATCAACCTTAAATATGCAACATGGGTAAACAAATTATTCCCAAATGATCACAAAATCTTGAAAAAAAAAAAAGAAATATCACGTTTTTAATATTAAATTAGTATAACTGTATTATGGTGATTTCATGGCAATGAAACTATTTAAATTGATATTTCTATCCATTTTAATATTATACAAAAATTTATGAATGCTAAGCGAGATTTATGAAACTGTAGCGAAAAAATCTACATGATGGCCTTATTTATAGATAGTTTCTTATTTTCCGAATCATTAACTGCGGCCCGTCAGATCGGTGACAATCGAAAAAATAGTAAATTAAGGCAAGTTTTTGTAACCTCAAGATATTTTTGTTTTTTTTTTCAAACTTTTCAATGTCTTACAAATTTTTAAAAAACGGTAGGTTTGAAAATTAAGATGGCAGGTTTGTTCTTAAAGGTTAGCTAATATATTTCAAAAATTTGTCGAGCTGTGTAATCAAAAACAAAAGGATTTTATATGATAAGAAATTAAATTTTTCCCGCGTGAGCGTTTTAATATAACATAGGCTTGATAGGTTGACAGGGTTTTCAGAAAACAATAATGGCGTTAGCTCAATAGCCACGTCCCTGTCTCACACGTCAATTCCGTGCATGGGCGGGTTTTTTCTCAAAAAATAGCACACAAGCTGCTGGCCTGCTTAGTCATAGGCCCTAAGCAATATGCCTAGATTGAACCTAGGCTAAACCCTCGGTTCCGGCGTGCGAGCAAATCTCACTATTTATCCCCGAAACGACCCGCGCTAGGCTAAAAAAAGGGGCTGGGCCTGAAAAAACACGGGCCAATTTTTGTTTTTCATTTTGCCTCATTTTTTTTTAATATAAATTTATTATAACCCGATAAAGGGTATTACTTCTACACCCTATATTTTATTGATAATTTTAAGGCAAAAAATCTTAAGCATATAAAATTTCCAACCGGGCCTAAGTTGAACGATCCGGAATATCACAGCCAGGTTTAATCTCTAATTACAAAAAGCTTTCCCATTTACAAAATTGGTAGCCAGATCAGATGAAAAGCTTATTTTTCAATCTCTTTTTGTTTTTCAAAAATAAGGAAAACAAAGGGTTTCCACTTTAAGGTAATATTTATAGCTTTTCTGCTCAAAACCCCTCATAATTCCTCCACATAAATTTATCTTATTGAGCCTTTTCCCAGCCCTGATTGGAACCATTCTAAGTACCGGCTCGGAGAAAGGCAACGGAAAAATATTGATTCATTAAAATTTTCAACTCTTGCAATTTGAACGGCAATATAAGGTAATCCAGAGCTCACCAAAAGTGAACACATAGAAAATATTTTAGTTATATATGTGGTTTAAAACAATAACGCCTAGAAAATCAAAGGCGGATCAATATAAACATTGATTAATAATATCACGAAAAAAGCCTAAAAACTTGTCGGCTACTTGGGGAACATAACAATTATAGAAATCAACAAGATATAACAAAAATGAATTCGCACAAAAAAACAAGCCATATAAAGTCCCAAACACAAAGTAGTACAGGAGATTTTAATTAAAATCACAACGTGACAAACAAGAATCTGTAATTAATTTAGCGGGTGTAGGTATTAACCAGGTTTCTCTCTATAAGGAATATTCTAAAAACTATATTTAGAAATAGTTAAGCTCTACGGTAAGGGTCGCTGAAAGGTATCTAAATGCTTATAAATGCTAAAGTTTAGTTAAAAGACGGAAAAAAAACAAGGTAAGAAATTTGGGCAATAATAATCACGGAAACATAATATTGATTTGATATTTAACTCTGTAAACCAATATCAATAGATTTTATTGTAAATTTATTGCTAATCACTACAAATATAGGAGGCATTCAAGATGGGGAGTTTTATTTGGTAGCTTGACTTCAGCAAAAATATGGCATAAATAAGAATCTTATATTGGGCAAGTCAATTTTCTTTTTCAATTTTCCAAAAATTAAATTTGAAAACTTATGAATTATAGTTATGTAAAGGCATTGTTGCCTTGGCGCCATTAAACACAATAATTACGTATTTTGATAGCTAGAAAATCGCAAAGTTTTACATTTTACGAAAAAAAAACTATATACAAGACACGGTCATTGACATAATTTTAAAATTTAAATAAATGGGGTAAAAAACAAAAATCTTTTGTTAATGCGCCGAGCCCTAAGAGTTAAAATAAAATAGACACCTTAAATTAAAACCAAAAAATATTCTTTTAATGTATTAACATTTGCTCCATAATGAAAATAACTCAAAGTCTTGGCTATAGTTTCAACTAGTGGCACCATGGTAAATTTAAACTAGCGGAAATATAATGGGTAACCTAATGGTTATAATATGAAAGGCAAAGTCGCAAATTTACGTGCATTTATTTTGAGATTAAAGTGGTTTTTAGAGTGCCGCCATGCTATTATTATAAAAAAAACGTTTTAATGAATGCCATTAGGAAATTCTACAAAAAAAATCTACAAACGCTCTCACCATCCAACACAACCCATAAAGAGCCTAATTTACTTAATAAATTAAAAATTGTCACGCTATAATATGGGTAGTAAAGTGGGTGTGCTAAGTTAACAATGGGACAAACCCGTTTGATGACTTCCATTTTAAAAACCTTTATTTGAGCACGTTGAAAGTCATATTTTGAAATGACACACAAAAAAAGTTTTTTCACGTCATTTTTATATTGTCGAGTTATGTAAAAAAAATAACCCATTTAGATAGTTAAAATTAAATGTTTTATTGTGCATCCATCAAAATATATTTAATTGAATAAAATTTTAGTAATAATTTTGCTCTAATCCTTCGATTATAACCCATTTTTGCAAAAAAATAAATCTAAACAGTTTACCCTTATTCCGGCCCGACACGCCCAACATATATTTTAATTTAGGCCCGACCCAGAATTTAGTTTTTTAATTTAAGGTCTGGCCCGAATATATAAATACGATCCAAATTAATTACAAGCTAAATTTTTTGTTTTAAAATTATCACTAAAACACTCGTGTGGTAATAAATTTATTATTTTTAATTGTTTGTAAATTATTAAAAAAAATATGGCAATCTGAGATAAAAAACTTCGGCCCGGCTTAACTCCACCAGTAATTCCTTTTTTCAACTTCAAGCCCGACCCACCAGGTCCGTTTTATATTTCAGCCCCCGGCAGGGCCTGTTTTTAGGGAACGCCTGCACCAAACTGGGCGGGACGGGCACGACTTTAATCTTTAAACATAACCCCTAAATATTAACAAAATGCTTTTGATCAAAATAATAATTGGAAGTTTTGTGAATTAGATTAAGCTAAAATTGAAATATCAATCTTATTTTTAAAATATGGCTTTTGACGCAAATCAAAACCATTCGATTGATGGGGTAGGCAAAGTTTTTTCATTTATATGTTAATTTAAAATTGTTATTTCCTAGTTTCGAAAAGCATTATCTATTATTGGACAAAAAAACTATAAATAAATTTAAACCTGTCTAAATGTCGGTCCAAAAATATATGTAAAAATATTTGACAATAAAAAAAGTAAAAAAAATATTTTAATTATGCGAGTAAAAAAAAGCCTTAGATTGGCGAGTTTAACCGGTTTTATAGTTATGGCTGTGGCTGATACAATTTAAAAACAAAAAAAAATTTAAAAATAAACAAATTTAACGGCTAACATCAGACAGAATTAATGTAATTTAGCCGTTTTAGGATATGCCAAACAAGTTATAAAAAAAAATAAAAAAATTTTAATCACTCAAATTTTTTACACCTAAGGACTTCAATGTTAATCAATATTCGATTTTTTTTATTCAAAATTTTTTTTTAATTAGCCACAGCCTATAAAACAACAAGTTTTCTCATAGTTTAGCTAAATTTTTACAAATTATAAATTGATTAAAATTATTTCAACAGTGAATATGTTTTTGCTGATAAACGAAAGGTGAAAAATGAATGTTTCCGAAATTTAAAAATAATTTATGGAACGTTTTTTTAAATTAAGAGAGGCAAACCTCCATCCATTTCGGTCGTAACTGAAGAATCCATCGATGACGCTGGCGATAAATTGACCGCCCGTCACAAACACGGTGTTTAAGGTTACCAGACGACCCCGAAGTTGAGGGGGTGACATTTCGGCTATATACATTGGAATTGACATGGAAGCTAAACCTGGTGGTGAAAAAAAAGATAATTTAGCAATGAAAAAAAAACCTATAAGAAAATTTCTCCAAATCTTTTTCCCTATTAGGGGAAGCGGCTTACTCGTTAGACCTTTGCCTCCAACTCTACAGCAGGCCTCGAGTCAAATGAGATTTAACACGTGCACCGGTAACCTAAGTTTTTGGGCCTGCGCTCTCAGAAAAATGGACGGCTTTGGGATTCGTTGGCTGAGTGTAGAATTCAACCAAGTTAACTTGAGTGTACAATACAACCAAGTTTACATGCGCTTAAGTCCCTAATTTAGCAATGAACGGCTTACAAAAAAAAACAAAATGTAATTATAATTCTACAATCATAATTGCAATGTCTCTCGTCTGAAATTAACTTCGGAGCTTAAAATCCAGGTATATTAAAGGTCGATAAATTATAGATTGTTTTAGAAATTACTAAATTGTGAGCAAACCCATTTATAATTATTAAATTGTGAGCAAACCCACCTTAAGTAAATTATGATTAATGTCCTGATGTTCATAAATCATAAGGTGTCTTATAAATGCGAGTCTGAATTATGTTAACATTTAGTTCATTCTAAAGTATATGAGCTTAAAACTCGGGAAATATCAATATTGTAAAAACAATTTCATTCTAATCAACCTAAAAAAACTAAATTATCAATATTTATATCAAAAAATTAAATTTAAAAATCAAATTAAAACACCTCAATTTTATCCCATTTTCTCCAAAAAAAATTAAAATTTTAAGGGTCAAGTTTGACCGCGCCCCTTAAAACAAATCCAAGGTCTTATTCTTTCACTTATACTGTCGTTTCCGTCTTTACCGTGACAGTCAGAAATATGGATGGGTGAAGAGATAAAAGGTCTTATATCGTGGTTTGTCGTATAAGTCGTGATATAATTAAATTACGATTAATTAAGTCGGCAAAAAGCTCTGACAAGGCGGATTTAAGATCTCAGGCAAAAGAATCACAAGTTTTTTGGTAATAAATAAGTTTTTTATATTAAACACAGTATATACGCATTATAGAGGTTTGATTTTAGATATGAAGTAAAAGTGAAAAAAGTCTGGTTATTGTCAAATAAAAACGGTTACTTAGCAACTAACTGTTTTTGAGATGTCTTGTATAATATATTGTATCAAGGTTATTACTTATCAAGACAAATTTGCTGATTATTGGCTGTAATTAAGTTCTCGGGGTCAGATAAATCAAACACCCTAAGTCTTTTTAACTTAGTACCTTACAAATTTTAAATCACGTTAATATTATTTTTTAACCAATTTAGCGACTTAACTAAACTCCCAAAACGAAAGACAAAGGCATTTTTTAAAAACTCAATTGGATTCAAAATATCACTTCTGTTTATTTTAAGATTTAAGGTTCTGAAAAAGGCTTTAGTACCATAAGAGATCAAGCAATCTAGAATTGGTAACAAATAAAATAACCTTTTACTTCAGACTTAAAAATTAAAAACAATATCATTTCCACCAACCCCTTTAAAATTGTCTAAATCAATATCAAAGTATAAAATAATGATATTTGTGCCAATAATTTCTTTTCGTTTCAGGTAATAATTTACTTAGGCAACCAATATTAATGAGTTTTAATAAAAGCAAAACAAAAGCCAAATTTATTACACCTCGTTTAGATGAAGCATTTTTTAATTTTAATTAAACCTATATTATACTACATTTAGAACATCCATACCAATTAAATATGTAGGAAAATTTGATAAAATTCAGTTTTTAATATATATTTCATTTTAAAAGAAAAAAAATATATCATATTATCTAAAACAAGTGGGAAATCAAAGCAATGGGGTGGAAAATTGTATTAGGGAAATGAGAATAAAGAAGGAAATCCATTAGTCTTATTATTTACATTAAGCATATCATAATTAAAATCAGCTACAGTAATTTATGCATTCATTTTAACAAAGTGGTTAATATATTTTGATGGTCTTTTAAAAAAACGTATTTATTTTATTCTAACTCAGGTTTACAATTAAAGGAACATATTACATAAACTTAATTATATGTCCTATACTTATTAAAATAAATTATATTTAAAAAATAAATCTTCATTAAAACATATAAAAAAAAGTTACAACAATTAGAGATAGTTGGAATTTTAAAGTGTAATTATTAGTTGGATGTAAATGCATAGTTTTTTAAATATACCAAAGCTATATACAATATAACAAATTTAAATAGTTAAATAATGCTGAATTAAAAGATGATTATTATAATTTAGAAGTGCAATAGTTGTTTATTTAGCTAAAATCTAATATCTAGTATATCTGATAAAAATTAAGTAACATCAAAGTAAATTAAAGAGAAAAAAGTTTACCAATTCCGCATCCCAGTATTGTTCTGCCTATGACAAGAGTGGACCTGGATAAAGCTCCAGCCAAACATATGGATCCAGCTGTAAATATAAAGCTAGCTAAAATAATGGTAATCTTTCTCCCGGCTCTATCTGTTAGAAGTCCACCAATTAGGGCAAATATGATAGCTGCACCAATAGTCGCACTCACTATTAACTCCTGCCAAAGGCTTGATAAATTAAAAGTTTCTTTAAGGAGCAACATGGCCCCAGATATAACGCCTGTATCATATCCAAACAAGAATCCTCCAATAGCAGAAAAAGCCGTAATAATGAAAACGAATTTAGGTGTTTTATTCTGTACATTGTTGAGAAGTAATCTATCTTCGTCAGCATTATAGGCTTGGGGAGGTGGATATAGACCAGGGCTTTGTTTCCAAAGTTCTCCCCCAGGCATTTAAAATATTCAATTAAATAACTATTAAACCATTCAGATTTTTTCGCATATGCCTTTCAAATTTGCGAATGAATGCAAATTTTTAAACAGGTGATAGAGCTTGTAAACATGTAAATAATGGTTTTATTGGCTATGGCCAAGACTGCGGCTAATACTTTTTTCAAAAATGTAAAAAAAATATTTCTAAAATAAAAAAAAATTTAGCGGCTTAAAAAATAAGTTTAGGTTTTTTGATCGTTTTAGGATATGCCTAACAAAATATTTTTTTTTAAATTTTTCTTCACACTAGCCGTATCAATGTTATTTAAATGCGTGCAATATTTTCGTCAAAATTTTTTTTCCACTAGCCGCAGCCTAATGAAAAAAAAAGTTTAAAAAAAATGAGCGCAATTGATTAACATTAAGGTGGCTAGTGTAAAAAATATTAAGAATTTAAAAACAATTTTATTCTTATTTTTTTAACATTAGTCGTAAAAATTATTTTTTACTGCGCATCTTTCATATACGGGCACGTGCAAAGTGTTTTTTTATTTTCGTAAAATTTTAAAAATTCTGAAAATTTAAAAAATTTATTATTTCTTAATTTTTTTTTAAAATTTTTTATTTCAGAAAAAGTATTACATGTGCATATATTAAATTTGGCAACTTAAAAATTGCGTTTTATTACAGAATAAATTTTGTCAAAATTTTAAAAATTTAACAAAAATAAAAACTCACTTTCCACGTTCCCTAAGAAAAAATTATAAATTTTAAAAGACAAAAATATAAAAATGGGAATTGATGTTTTAGGATTTTAAGAGCACCTAGACTCTTTTCATTTTTTTAAAAATTGAACGCATTTTAACAAAAAGTCGCTAATTTTTGTTATTATCATTTAAATAGTTTTTTTTTTAATTTTATATTTCTAAAATTTTTAAACTAACCACAGCCTTAGCTGGCCAGTAAAAATTGAAGAAAAAATTAAACGCAATTAATTAACAAAAAAAAAATTTTAAGATGACTTTTAAACCTGTTCAGGTCTTTCAAATTTTTATTAAATTCAAAAAAACTTTATAATTTTTCTAAATAAAAATAATGGTCAAATGTAGGTTAGAATTTTGTTAAAAGACTCAAATGATTATCACCTATGTCTATATATAGATACTTATTAAAAATTCTATTCTGCTTTGAATTTTAAATAATATTTTGAAAACAATGGTTAATAATTTTAGATGTAAAAACTCAAATTATAAAAATTTTAAAAATTATAATTTTTTGTAAGGGTGCGTTCAGACTCTTTTTATTTTTTCTGATTGTTTTTTAGAAAATTTGCGTTTTATTACAAAATTAAAATTTTGAAAAAAATATTTTGAAAATTTCACGAAAATTAAAATGACTTTGCACGTGCCCTAATATTTATATAAAGGCATTATCATGGTTTCAACAACAGTGTATAATAGAATTTTTAATTTCTAATAGAATTTTGTTGTTAGACTTAATCCAAATTTTAATTACTTTTGTTTATTATATATTTAAGAAAAAAATCATAAAAATTTGACCCATAATATATATTAATTTTGAAGTATAATGTGCTGGACTTAATATGGACTCCACATAATTGCGGGTTAATCAAATTAGTTAGGTATTGTATGTAAACACAATGTATTATACGCGGGATAAGTATATTGAAGTTACAATATTATAAAATATGTTATATGAGTTGAGATATAGAAAAAATAATTATGTCCAAAATGTGGAAAATTCCCTTAATTTGTAGGGTAATTTATTAAAAAACAGCAAAAAATAATTTTTTAAACAACAATGATATTTCGTCAGCCGGCACCAGGAAAGAATCTACGTGAGGTCTGATCAAAGAAATGGAGCAATTTTTATATTCAAGCAAGCAAATAAAAAAGTTAGTCTATTTTTAGGCAAAAGAAAAAGACAAAATATGTTTGGGTTAGCCATAAAAGCAAATTATTAAATGCGGGATCTATAAAAGGAATACGACTAGAAAAAGCATACTATAATCTTGATAGCTGGCGTTTCCTTCCTTTTAAATCAGAAAAAAATTTTATTATTATAATAAAGTAGTTATTGGAAATAGGTACAAATATTAGGAAAACTTGCTAACTAATGGGTCCCAAAACAGAGAACCAAAGTTTGTACACGAGAATCTATATAACGAAAATCTATAAATTAATAAAAATATATAAGGGCAGGTACAAAGTGAGTTTTTATTCTCGTGAAATTTTCAAAATTTTAAAAAATTTTATTTTGTAATAAAACGCAAATTTTCAAAAAGTCACCAAATTTAATATATGCACAAAAAATGCTTTTCCGAAACAAAAAATATTTAAAAAAATTTTGAAAAAAAACAAATTTCTAAAATTTTCAGAATTTTTAAAATTTTACGAAAAGAAAAACTCACTTTGCACGTGCCCTATAGAAAAATCTTACCGCCAGCACGATTTGTGAGATGATTAGATATATTTTTGATATTTTAAGTTATGATACATAAAAATTTAACTAAAGTTGTTGAGATTACCGAAAACGTGTAGAAGGCTTCCTGCAAAAAAGGGTTAAATAAAAGTTTTTATATATATTTATAATATTTTAGCTCAATGTTTTCCTATATATTATTAAGATAATTATGTAAATATATCAAGCTATATTTTAGGACAGTTTGATTTGTTTGGGTGGGTGTGGAACGCAAAAAGCGGAAGTAAATCATTTTTAATAAGCTTTTGCGTATATCATTTTGCTATGAATAGCCCAAAAATGCAAAAGGCAGATAATGAATCAAAATTTTAAGCATTCTGAGTTTTTGCGTTTCCTACCAAATTTTATATCAAATTTTTAACTTTATTGAGTTCCTCATGGTTAATAATGGATGGGTTACAATTTTTTTTCGCGTTTATACGTTTCATACCAATTTTTGTTTTTTTTTTGAATTTTCGACTTAATTATGTCCATATCAAAATGGCTTTTTTTGACTAAATTCGCAAAAGAAAAAAAATTTAAGAATTTTTTGTAATATTAAAACCACTTGTAATATATATTTCAAATAATAAGAAATAAAATTTTTGAATATATGAAGCTCTTACATTAACATTTAGATAATACAGAATTTTTGGCATCTCAACCTAAATACGACACGATATAATATCCATTTAAATAAAAAATATTATTTGAAGTATGGATTTAACAATTTAGCAATCTTTGATTAGCATTTTTTATAAAATTTTGTAAAGATTGATTAGAAACAAACAAGGTTTGATCTCTATAATTAGCTCATAACTCTCCAGGTAAAGGCCTACTTTATTATTATTTTCTAAGTTAAAATTTGCATTTGGTCTACAAAAAAGGTCCGATTTTATACTTATAACACCATTTTACAAGGTCAAAAAAGAAATATTTTAAGTTTTAAAATTAACATTTAAATTACTTCATAAAATAAACTTATTTCCTCGTTTTATTAATTTTGTTGATTTTCAATGTTCATAGCAGGCTATGACCAAAAAATCAGTAAACGCTAGTAAACATTTTAATAAGCATAATATCGTTAATTTATTAGTTACCAAGCAGTGTAAATATCGCATAATAATATGTAAATTATTACCCTACAACTTATATAATTTTAAAAAAAAATTTCTTCTCTTCGAAATTATTTTTAGATTTTCTTTGCTTGCAAGTTAAAATCGGAATGGGATAAAATTCAGCCATATCAAAAAATTAGAAATCATTTTTGTTGATCGTGTACCATTTAGCAAAAATCATTTGGGCCAATTTAATAAATATTTGATAATAAAAAAAATCGCTAATTTTTTGTAGAATTTAGTGTAGCCAATTATGCTTAAGACAATCCTACCATACTTA
Source organism: Acutogordius australiensis (assembly GCA_030555515.1). Lineage (NCBI taxonomy): Eukaryota > Metazoa > Nematomorpha > Gordioida > Gordea > Gordiidae > Acutogordius > Acutogordius australiensis. The sequence goes on along the minus strand of CM060242.1, from coordinate 33,194,912 downwards.
TTAATTTTATTAACTATTTTTAATGAGTTTAGGCAAGTTAGTCCCAAAGATTAAAAATTTGAATACTTTTTTAATTTAAATTTCAGTTTCTAAGCTTCGACACACCAAACTTTTGCAACCCTTTAGATAAACTAAAATAAATATTTACATAGGTTGCTTAATTATATACAAGGATTCGGATGCTTATTTATAAAAGCTTATACTGTTTTTTAATTTGGTCATTAGCCAAAATAACTCAGGCCACATTATAATTTATGCATACAATATAATTAGAATTTATTTTTAAGAAAATATTTTTAAGAAATAAAACTATGGTACCATAAAATAATGAGTTACAATAACCAATTTATTTAAAAACAATTTTTGCTTGGCCAATTAAAAACTTATGTTGAATTATCATACATGAGCTTGGCCAGTTGAAAAATTTCTATAAAATTGACCAGAGTACATTACTCCTATTCGTTTAAAAATTTCTCAACTAAAAGAAAGTTGAGATTCATTAATGCTAAAAACCCGTTTTACCAAAAATTAAAAAAAAAAGCTTTTAAAATTAAAATAAACAATTTTTATTTTTTTCGCATATGAAAATTTTTTCTACATTCAAAAATTTTTCACCCCAGAAAAAAGTGAGTTCACTCTTTTTCAGATCTTACTAACTGCATTTCAGTTAGTGGCTAAATTCACTTTAACAATAATTTGAATATTTATTTTTATAAAAAAAGAGTTAAATAGTAATTTTATATAAGGAGACCCAGGCTGGCCTTTGAAATTCATATTTAACAATTATTGAGTTGAAAATTTCAATTATACCTTTACGAATTTTTCGACAACTAGCCGGCCTCTGAGCAAATATTTATGTCAGAAACGTTAATTATGAAAACATAAAAGAATGCATCTCCATAATGGCCTAATCCCATATATGTTTTTCGTTTTTCTTAGTTTCTTCCGTCTTTGGCTCCTTAGATCCGTCTATAACGAAAAATGGTTTTTTTGACCAAATTGACAGATTTAAATATACCCTGAAAAGAAAAAACTAAATTTTTTTGCATGTTAAAATCCCTTGTAACTTATATTTTTAATCACAAATAATGGAAAAAACTTTTTATTAATATATCAAGCTCACATCGGCATTTAGATAATACAAAATATTTGAAGTCTAAACTTAAATACGACACGAATTCTTAAGTTTAAATTTAACAGTTTAACTATTATAAATATTCAAAAATAAAATTTCAATTTATTTTTGTTGTTGAATCTTTTTTGGTTTGTTAACCTTTTTTCTAAAATTTTCAATGTTTATAAATGACTAACTAAGTTTGATTAGGAAAAACGGTAAAAGATTTGATGTTCTCTAAGATGGCAGGTTTGATCTCTGTAGTTAACTCATAACTCTTAAATAATTGTTGACCTGTGTTTTATTGACCTAAATGCATAATTTAATAATTTTTGTTGAATTTTAAATAGCATTAAAATAAATTGACTTAAACTGTAGTTTCCCAAATATCATCATGTTTTACGAAAATCAAAATTATATTTTGAATTGAAGAATAGATAAAAATGACACGATCACTATGTTTGACATTTGAGGTAATTTATTTTAAAATCATAGAGGGTAAATTAATTAATAGAAATAATAGTTAAAGGAACTGAGGGAATGCGGGCTTAATTTTAGCATCATCTTAGTCTCGTATGTTTATATATAACCAAAAAAATAGTTGGACCGTTCTTATTTTATTTTACAAAACATGATTGTGAAGATATACAATTTATTTACTATTAATACCATAAAAACTTATAAATCATCACAAAATAATGATAAAAATAAATCAGACCGAAGAAATTATATTAGTTTTATTTTAAATCGCTTGAATCATAATAATTATAAGTTTCAATGTATAAATACAAATAAATGAAGAGTTTAATAGTTGTTGTTGTCGTCCTTAACGATGCCCAATTTTATCCCGATATTTTTCATGGTACGCGTAACTTGTTCCTGCATAAGGTTGAAGCACATAGCCATGATGGCCATCCCGACCAAAATGTACAACGAGGTAATGGCCAGTTTGTCCTTGGCATTGGAATCATTTACGCCGAGTACTTTCTCACCCGGCACCAAATCACCGAACCCAATTGTGCTAAGCGTGATAAAGCAAAAGTACGAACCTAGACGCCGTAGAAAATAAATAACATATAGGGCTGGGGAAAATTTAGTTTTATATATATGTTGCAAACGAATAAGTTTAATTTTTCTCAAATGTTTCTAATAAGTTAATTGCTCCAGTAATGTTGATTTATTCACAAAAGACAAAAAAAGGTTACGAACATTATAAGTAATAATAGATGTAATTTTTTTAATTTTTTAGTTTTAATAATGAATAATAATAATGATAAATCTAATTTTGAATATTAATAATAAAAATAATAAGGTAATTAACCTAATTATAATAATAATAATAATAATAATAAGGCTAACATTTTCAATCAGTAATAATAATAATAGATAATAATAATAATAATAAGATAATAACTAATGATAATAATAATAATAATAATAATGAATAATAATAATAAAGCCATTAATTATGCGAACAAGGTTTAGATAATATTAATAATAATAATAATACATTATAATATTTTAATAATATTAATAATAATAATAATAATGATAACTATAGTTTAACCTTCAATGTAATCCCAATCTTCCCATGTTGAAAAGAGAATGGTGCCTCCCGCGATGTAAAGGATAATCACGGCAAGACTCAACCATACGGGGACCGTTATCCGAGCGTACGAGTAGCGGGGACTTATTTTCCCGTGTCGATTTTTGTGCTTTGCCAGGTAGGCCGGGCTCGGCAGTGATTTAGACCGTTTCAGTCCCGCCGCAGCTGTATCATCGACAGGCAAGGGGGTTGGGAGCAGCGGTAACATGGCGCTATCGCCAGCTAATTGACCATTGTCGTTATCATCTAATTGATTAGTATTTACAAACGGTGACTCGAAAAGTGTTGTAGTTGTATGTTGGGGAAAGGTAGACGCAAAGTCTGGATCAAATGGTGGCAGTGGTTCGCGTCTTTGCTTTAGGTATTCTTCGTAATCCCAGGGCTTGTAATTGAAATATCCGGTTGGCGGGCTCAGAGAATGGTTCAAGTATTGGTACTTGTACTCGTTGGCGTGTGTGTAAAGCGACATCCCTTGGTCTAACTGGGCCGATAAATCCTTGCTTGCTTTAGGGGTCGGCCGGGAAACACTCGATTTCTTGAGTCCTCTGCTCGCTGATTGCGATTCCCTTGAGGTTCGTCGACTGAATGGTTCCTTATAATCCGGGACACAGACCAAGTCTCCGTTACCGCGTTGTACCAGAGACATTCTCTGTGTCGCGACTAAAGGCCTTTCACCAGCACCCACGGAGTTGTTCAACATCCGAATTGAAGGATCTGATTTTTTCAGAGACGATTTTCTAGGTTCTAACGGCACATTTTGCATTTCAACTATGGAAGATTTAGTAGTGGCATTTTTCTTTGATTCTTTAGGTTTCGTTTTATTTTTCTCCTTGTCTTTTTTGCTCTTTTTTTCCCGTTTCTTGCTATTTTTTGTATCTTTATTAGGTGTGTTGGGTGACCGCTCGCGATCATTCGATGAGGTCTCACCTGGTGAAGGGGATAGCCCTCGTTGAGCTAATGCAGCCGGTTGAGAAGAAGATCGTCTAGGTGGTGCCTGGCTCTTTTCTATTATATTATTTTCCGTTTGTTCTTCTCCCCTTTTATTCCTTGATTTAGGAGCCTGAGGCGATAAAAATCTTCTTTTTTTGACTGCCTTTTTACTACTACCTTCACTGTTGGTAGGCATGGTTGATGCTAATACCTTGCCTGGTGGAGGAATGACAGAGCTTTGATGTTGTGTCTCTATGTCGAAATCTACATTCCTCCTATTCCTATCATTGTTTTCGGCAAGGCCTGATACAGTCATAGATCGTCGATTCGCAATGTAATCGAGCTGAGCTAATTGATGAGCACTGAGGGGTAGCACCGCTTTGGAAGATTTTTTAGTAATCGGTGAAAGGCTAGAAGATCGATGCTTTTGACTCTTTTTTTTCTTGGAAGATGAACCATTTTTGGTGCTGGCTGATTTTTTGAGAGATTCCTTTGTTTCATGTTCGCTTTCGCTAGATGGTGATGTAGTTGCCCCGGGGGCATTGGCAATGGCATTCATTTCAAATTTAGGGTTGGGTCGTATTTCGATGATGCTAGCACGTGTTTTGATGATTCTTCGTTTCCGTGTCCGGCAACATGCAAGTACCGAACGAAAATAGAGATACTTAAACATGTGGGCCAGGAAACCGCCGATGTTTGTTATGTACAACAATAACAACGGGATCCCGAAGATGGCGTAAATCATAGTTACTATCTTGCCCCATAACGTTTTAGGTGTTAAATTTCCATAACCTGATACAATAATAGAATTTTTGTATATCAGCGTTCAAAACAAATATTCCGAAGGCAAAATATTTTTTGGAATTAATACACAACGTCTTAAATGAGAGTTCCACAACTATTCTGTCAATTTTTAAGAAAACGACAGGAAATGAATTTGTGGAACCACTTTGTTTCAATTTGCTAATCATCCCAAGAATATTTCGCCAGTATTTGTTTTGAACGCTGACATGACAATAAATATATCCAAATTACGGCAACGTGTTTGTTCTAAATCGCATTCCTAATTCGACAAGACCAAAATTCTTATCATAATACTAGAAACATCTCAAAAATGTAAAAAAATATAACCTATGGTTGTTATAACAGTTAGAGAATACAAGAAGGCCTCGTTGAGTGACCAACGTCGCCTAAAATTTTCTGAACGTATATGAGTTCCGTTAAAATTTCGTTGAGCTAAATGGATGATCCGTTTTTGGTACATTTCCAATTCCCTATCCAAGAAACTCAAGTAGAGCCTTCTATTAAAAGCCGGATTAACTCTACGCGATATGTCCGTTATTCGGCGACCAGTTTGGTCTCTCAGCTTTTGGACATTGACAAACAGCATATTCTCGTTGGGGTACTCTAAAGCGCGAAATGTGAACGCACCTAGATATTGAGTTAAAATTATAATATTAAAATGTGCTATAGTTTGACATATCAAACATGTGATTATATATAAGTCTCGAATTTATTTATTAAGGGGGGGGGGGGGAGTGGGGGCATTTGCAAAGGACTAACAATATACGAAGAATGAGGTCAGGAAATTAATATATTTTGTTGATTATATGATATGTCTAAATAATTTGATATTAAATATAACATGAAAGTCTATTTGAGACCCTTTATTAAAGCTTAAAAACCGCGATTGATCAGGTAATATATACCCGTCAGAATTTAATAAAGCAGGAATATTTACTTCATTATTCATTGTCTAGGTAAATGATTTTATAAATTGTCATATATTTCAAAATTAAAGAGGATAAAGCACTATAAAAGTGGTTTACTAACATCATAAAATGAGTAACTTAAATTGGAAGAAGATAAGATTTATTAAAGACCGGATTAGCTCAAAATTTAAAATACGACTCGCAAAATTTATATAACAAGTTATATTATTTTGCTAATAACACCAGACAACAAAATTTGGACCACGTCAGGCATCATTTATGGCAACTATCGTTTTTGGTCAAACTAATATGAAATCAGAATTTTAGCCAATGCCTCAGATTTATGTTTTTAAAATGAGATTTTCTTATTTCAAGGGTAATTGGGCTATTTTAAAAATTAGTAGAAACGAAAGTTTAAAAATATGGTTATTAAGAAAACCTTCATTAATAATGTAGGCGTTTGAATTTTTTATTAAATCTTATTTTTCTGTGTGTCTAAAATTAGTTGCCCTTTTTTTGTTCTTATATAATTTGTGTATTTTTTACCAATTTAAAAAATTAACTTTTTTGGCCAATCTAGGAATCTATACCAATAAATGTTTTAGAAACTTAATAGTTTAGCAATTCTACGAATTTTTTTCTTATCTTGGGACCAATCATAAAAATGGAGGCATTGGGGGAAAAACTAAACCTGGGATCGTAAAAGTAAGAAAATTACAAACCCTGTAAAAATCGTAAATGATTTGTTGTCCAGTGTAATCTATTAGATAGCGGAAGGAGTGATTAACCTTTTATTTATAAATTTGTCAATTTTAATTTTTATAAACAATAGCTAGAAACAATAAAATAATAATGAGAAAAGAAAACAAGGATTTGAACTAATCTAGAATCGAGCGTTTACATAATGGACCAAGTTTAGAGCGGACTTCACGCCCCCCCCCCTTCCTTTTTCCCTCTTCGTCGTGTGATTATAAAGATTAAATAACTCAAATTCTAGGTTCATTTTATTGCCCTAACCAAAGTTTCATTTTTAATTGGCATCAGTTAGCGCACTTAATGAATGTGCTAATTTTAAAATTAAGGCAGGATAAGTGCCTATTTTATTGATTGTACGTAAAAATCATATCGATAATATTCGGCTCCATGCTTTGCTCAGCGTGAGCAAATTTATATGATTCAACACGACCAATTCCATAGCAACCTCTTAAATTTTTTCCAGATGTAGCTTGCATGGTATAAAGTGAGAATTGTTAATTTGTACCACTTATATAGCTAGATGATGTTGTTAAAGTTGCAAAATCAATATTTCGTTGTGGAATATATAATTGGTCTTCAACTAGTCAATTCTAAATACATTTCGGCCTCCGAATATATTTACAGACCATTACAACATTTCAAACTTTAAAAAAATATTTATATTTTTAAAATATTTTATATTTAGAGTGGCAGTGAAATTGTTGCGCGGCTATGTGCATAACCCCTAGTGTAAATTAAAATGCGTTCTTCCGCTTGTAATTACGCCGCATTCTCCAGAATCTTGCAGAATAAAAGCTTTACAATGGCAAAAGTTGAACACCAGAATCATAAACATGCTAAAACACTGCCCTCTTTCCTCTGCCTTATATATCTTGAAAGAGACGGCATACATCAAGGCATAGCCCCTAATTAAAACTCAACATTCATTATAAAGGGTTTTATTCGTTTACAAGACCGGTTCGCCACACCCCTGACTATTTAAAACAAATTTATTCCAACCCGCCAACTCATTAATCTGACCCTTTAGGTCTGTTTATTATATAAAGTTAAGAATGTAAAATAAATATCACTTCAAAATTAAAAGTTATCGCAACAAATTAGGTTATTGGGTTTATAGGAGAAGCTCTCAATAACTTCTAAATAAGAAATCATGACTCTTTAACTCGACCTGACCGATGCCCAAATTGACTCATATTTCATTAACTTAGGCCAGAAATTTGGCCTGGTTTATGATGGAAGGGCTGAGATGTTAAATACTTCTAAATTAATACATATTAATTTACAAACTTTACCCATGAGAATGTAGGCTACGACTAGGATACAAATACCAAAGTGTGAAAAGGAGTATTTCACGAAGGAGCGAGAAAATTGTCTAAAACGGCTTCGACGTCCGGGAATAGGCTTGGGCTCCATGTAACTGCGATACACTTGGTTCTCGAGATCGTAAAGGGAGTTAATGTTGAGCGGTTTGTTTGTGAGGAGATCCTGCTTAAATTCTTCGCTAATTTTGACCCTGTCGGGCTCATCCATCCGTAGACCTAGAATAATGCCCGTCCCAAGACCCTTCTCATATTGCTTCAAGCTTTCGATTCGAATGAGATCGGATATTTTTGATGCCGCTGAGGCATGTTCCCTAGCCAAGGTTGTTTCTTCACCTAGCCCAGAATAAAGCTCTATTCTTGATTCAGCGGGTGCTTTTGTCGTTGCTCTAGCTGACGGAGGATTCTCTAACATTATTTTTGGATTATTCAATGGTGCATTAAGTGAGGTTGACCTTTTGGAACTATTGTAGGTAGACGAATGCGTCATGGATCCAGCTTCAGTTTTTGGCCTAGACACAGTCACCACTCGGTCCTCTTGAGAAGTTTTTCTAGGGGTAGGACTTGATTGTAAGTCAGAGACTTCTTTCATAAATAACGGATGATAATAATCGTAATAGGAATCCGGTTTAACAGAAGAACGTGAAAGTTGTTGTTTGTCCTTCTTTAAATTTTCCATTTTAGCCGGAACGACCGAAAGGGAAGTATTATTAGAGCTTGGAGTTGATGAGGAGGTTATAGTTTTTGAATTTGTGGTTGAAAACGAAGAATACGATTGTGACTGCGGGAGGAAGGAGCCACGATAAGCAGTAGCAGCGCCGCTACTGGTTGTCGTGTCTCGTTCCTCCATATTGGTTGATGACGAAGTTACCACAAAGGCCAGAGAGGATGAGTTTGAGCGGGTAACAAGTCCATGTGTTGTTGTTGGTACAGTTAGATACGATTGTGGGGTTTTATACATGGTTAAACTCGGATGTCGCATCGTGTATTTTACGGGAGTTGATTCTGCATTTGCATTTTCCGCAGTAATATTTTGGAGATTTCGTGCTGAATAGGGCTTTTTTACCTCACCATAGTAATTATATTCGGTCTGCCGCTCACAGTTATCATTTTGTCCAGGTTTGTTGTAATCTAGGCCAAAAAGGTCTTTTTGCGTTGATTGGGTAGAGGTTATAGATTCCTTTTTTAAACGAGGTTGAGATGAGGCATTCAAATGGGTGTCAGTTTGCTTCGTATTTTTTGAAGGATTTTGCACGGTCTTTAGAGTATCCCCTATATCGACTCCTGTGCTTTGGAGAGAATTTAATGTTTTCTGCAACATGGGTGAAACGCGAAGGAGGGCCACACTTTTTGCTTTATCCTCATGGTTACCTTGATCTGATTGTCGCTTATTTTTAAAATCTTTCCTGCTACCATCATCGGCTTTGCCCGGACTCTTATGATTTAGTTTTAGCGATGTACTCCGAGCCATATTAGCCGAAGACTGTGGTTCGCTAGCATGTCTGGCATGTGCCACGTTGGCTAAATAAACGCTCGTTGACATGGGTGATGAGACCTCGATGGTGTGCGAAAGACGTTTTCGCTTCGCTAGGAGCATCGGTGTAGGCAAATCTAAATCGGTCTCTTTAACGGGGTCATAAAGAGCAGGTTTCAAGGATTGGCGCCTGAATTGCATGGCCGATTGTGGAATGATGCTAGTATTCATGGGCTGGGGCATTGCTAGATGTGCGCTAACACGAGGCGTCACACCTTTTGTAGGAATGCGTATTGGCTTTACAGCGTAATAACTTTCTTCAGCACCACTGTCCTCTGTGGGTGTAAATGGCGATATAGAATTGTCTCTGTCAATAATTGCGTTCGAACTTCTGGATCTAGGCAGCAACGGATTATTGTTCGGCGGCAAATCTAGGTATGCCTTCTTCGCGGGTGCAGACCTCCCTACTGTGTTTGCGCCACCCAAACTATGTAAATGCGTACTTGCGCGGCTAATATCTCCTTGGTCTCTTCCTCCCCCATGTTCTGAGTATTTGCGTTGTACAACGGGTGCTTTGTTAAGGGTATTAATTTGTGTAAAACCTTGAGGAGAGGCACCAGCACCCAAAGGCAAGGATTTTCGGCCTATTAGGCTCTCGTACACCGTTGTGGGTCTAGGACCAATCGTGGAAGTTAAAGTTTGTTGTGTATGAAAAGTATTTTTCCTAAAATCGGGTTCAGATTTTTCAGTAGTTGTGACAGCTAGATAGGAATGTGCCGGAATTTTAAGGCTTTTTTCCGTAGGCCCTGTATTTTGATGAAGTAAATCAAAAGGGTGTCGATAGAAATGTGAATCAATTGTTTTTGGACGGGTCCCACCCAAGCCAATTGATCGATGATCATGAGCAGGAGGACTCGTTGGCGGTGTTGAGTCTCCGGCTGTTGATTGGGGTTTAGGCGTTCCCGGTCTATTTCGACTAGAACTACGAAATGGTCTAAAAATACTAGAGTTTTTGTTGTTTGTTTCGTTTTGCATTCAACTTGACTCAACGAATCCGTATATTATAATTTGTTTTTATTGGGGTGTGTGACAAATTTAAAAGATTTAAATGTTGATTCTTATGTAACCTGAATAAAATATTATGATATGGCTTTTATTTCATTACTTCAACAAATCTCTACTGTAAGGATGAGATTCCATAGTTTCGCCAATCGATAGCAAATTCAAAAATTTTATATAAATATTTTTTTTTAATTAGTTTTTTTGTTCTTAGGTCAACAACTACAGTTAATTTCGGGCGCAAAGTGATGAAAAAAAAACATAAGAAATTGTTCCTTGGTATTATTTTTTTTTCCTTCGAAAAATACGAATGGAGGCGCTGATCGTCAATATGGTGAATGTGCCTAGCATAACGTAGAATTCTATAAGAATAATTTCAGCTAATCATTCTGCGTACCTAATATCAAGTAGCGTAGATGAAATTTAAATTGAAATTCATCAACTTATTGGTCTCATCGTAAAAGAACCATTACTTTGCAATTAATATTATTAACATTGTTATTGTCGTTGTAATGGCAAAACATCCGGGATGAATTTTTTGAATTTTACAAAGAATATTGAGTAAAAATAAAAGTTTAAGAGATTTTCAAGTTTTAGTGTGGAATAAGAGTATCTACTAACCGACACAATATATTTTAAAATTTTGAGAACCCTCACCAGCCAACATATTTATATCGGTTCTTCATTCTACATTTCATATGACTGATCACTAATCCAGTGGCAAGTTACTAATTTCCGCTAATCCTTTGGTCACCTATATAAGCATTAACACGTATATTAAACTGTCAAGTTTTTGTTATATAACATAATCCTGCCTACTTTGTAGCTCTTAGAAAATTATTTTATCATTTTTTTACATACTTAATATACTAATATTACGAATTTTATATAAAGTGGAGAGGAGACGAATAGTGACATTGAAAATATAATATAAATTGAATTCTTTCGTCTTTCGAAAAGTCGAGCTCCACAAATTTCGTGCCGAAAGCTGGTAAACCCGAAAAAATTGATGATTTTTTGGGCCAAGACAAATATTTCGACAATTTTTTATAATGATTTAGGGTTGGGTGCTTATAGATAGGGGAAGAATATATGTATATTTGTTATCACACGAACGAGACTTCATATTTTAAAGTAGGTTACGTAAGACTCTATGGCTGTAGTAGATAGATAGATAGATATATCTTGTAAAGGAATATTAAAACGATTCTTTAATAATTTCACGATTAAACATGCTTGTAAACTAATTATGTGAAATGTGATTTAACCACCACGAGCAACTAATCACATGCACTGATTGGAAATAAAATTTAAACACCACCAACCCATCTCGAAAACTGATCTGTGATCTGAGATTCCAGAGAATTTTGCGGAAAAAAATTTAAAACGCTTTCTAATTAGCTGTTTATAGAAAGGACATGGAACACTATTTAGGTGTTTGTGTTTTATGATTTCAAAAAAAAGGATTGAGTATATCAAAAAATAATAGCAATAAATATGCTGCCATTTAATCTACATTCTTTAATGTAATCGAGGGTTGAAAGATTATTATTAGTGCCAAATCAACTTTCCGGCGTCAATTTAGGTTTTAAGACGTAATTAAGATAAATAAAATAGACAAAATTGGAAAAATGCTACTCAATATATAATAACATTTATTAGGCCATGAATTATAGAGATTTTACAAGACAACGATATAGAAATTAACTAACAGAAGCGCATTACAAATGGAAAAACATCAATCCAAAATACAGGCTCAATCATTAGTAAGACTCTGTGCATTTTGTATTTTCTATGTTTTTTTAATGTGGCATTGTGTTCTTTTGTTCTTATCTATATTAATCCGTTTCAGTTATGAGACCTAATGGGTTAAAATTTTTTTTATTTAGGGCACGTGCAAAGTGTGTTTTTATTTTCGTAAAGTTTTTAAAATTTTGAAAAATTTTATTTCTAAATAAAACGCAAATTTTTAAATGTTGCCAAATTTGGTTTATGCAATGCTTTTTCTGAAATAAAAAATTTTAGAAGAAATTTAAAAAAAATTTTTTTTTAATTTTTCAAAATTTTACGAAAATAAAAACTCACTTTGCACGTGCCCTTATGAAAAAAGAGCAACTCAGAAAACAGACCACCTCTCCCCTCTTTTCCCGTTAAAAGAGGGAAAAGAGTGTAAGAAAATCGGTGAGCCAATTCCTTGAAGGCTTTTACCGTAGACTTTTTCCTTCTGCAATATCAAATAGAAGGAGCTTGCCCACTAAGTAGAGCAGGAAGGATGGCAACACACGACAGATCTTAAAAGAGAAACGGTCATGCGAGGAGGTTGTTGTCGTCTACAACAGCAAGAATTGCAATAGTTAGAGCAGACGATGCTGCAAACTCGGGAAAAAGGCAGCAGACTCTTGCTAGTAAATAGGCGCATCCTTTTTCGCATGAGAATAGTTTGGCGCTGAAGATGGTGTGTCATTATCATCATCGTGACAATGTTTTGTGGGTAAGGTTAGAAGATATTTCACAAGAAACACCCTTTAGAAATTATCCTGACAATGTATAATCTTAACTTTATGACCAAAAAGTTATAACTTATATATTAAACATAAGATTTTTTTGGACTTCATGTTTTCATAAATCTCAAAGTTTTTACATAGATACCATTATTTTATTAACATTTTGCAATTAAAAAATTATTTATTTTTAGTTTTTGCATATAATTTTTATAACTTGCATCATAATATGCATTTTTATTTGCACATCCATATTTGCGCCATCTACTGAAATAATTATAAGCTATACTGTGAATTTGTATTACGATTTTCGTCCCGTCCTCTGGCCCACCTCACTTAAACACATACCATTTCCTTTCTCTATTTGCGCGTTTTTTGGTATGTCCAAGTGATAATTGTATTTCCGGCCTATATTGTTTCTAAAAAAAAGCCCCATCATTTTCCTTCAAATCCTAAAACCACTAACTATATTATTAATCATAATAATAGTAGAAACACTTAAACCTACAAATCGAGCAATTTTGACCTATTTTATGTGGCCGAGGCCTAGATTTATAGATCTATTATTTTTACAAGGTTAAATCCAAAAAAATTTGTTTTCTCAGTGAGTAAACTTTTTATTGAGGTCATTTGTGATTTGGAGGGGGTGTTCTATAAATGTAATAGGAGAGATGACACCAAATTTGCCTTTATACGATTGGATAAAGACAAAATTTTAGAAATGGGGCAACTAAAAGGGGGCTTTGTCCCGGGGTTGACCTTTGAAATTGATGGACAACTGGTATGAACAAATATTTAACTTTTAATCGCTTATTTTGCCCAAATTGCTCCGATATGTCCCAATTTGATCATTTATTTTTTTTGTTATATTTTTACCATTTGATTAATTTTTAAATAACTTAATTTTACTCCGATTAATTCCAATATATAGCCATGAAATTTGGTATGACAGTTTATTTTAATCATACTTTTAAATCGTCATGAAATATATCTGATATTATTAACTAGTTTAATATATTTGTCCTCAAGACATATAATAGTATAAGTAACTTCGGATGACCTTGAGGGCATTGTAAGCATTGTTGTGTTACTTGAATTGAGCAGCATTGAACATGGTTAGTAGTTGGATGGGTGACCGCCAATGAATCCCTAAGCCGGCCATTGATATCCTAGGCTATAAGTCTAGATCACCGGCGTGTGTTAAATCATATATCTCATCTGCTGAGCCAATCACTGAAGTTATAAGAGGCAAAGCTCTGACGGGTAGACTGTCAAATAATAAATTACCTAATTAAACATAACAATAAGTGAAAAAAGAGATGGAAAACGAAGTCTTGAGCCATGCCATAGTATTCGCAATCATGATAGAATATAAGTTTATCCCATCTATTTTCGACTTCTACTATAAAGCCAACAGATATCTAAATAAAATTCACTAAACATTTTGTATATTAATTCTCAAGTTTAATGATTTTATTAGCTTTATTTCTACCGATATTAGATTTGTCCTTGTTGCTTTTGGCCGCGATCGCTTTGATTGCCCTGGTGAATGCCGCACCGAACAGGAGAGTTGAGGAAGAGGACGATTATTTTACCTCATTTGGGGAAGATGATCACTTCGTCGATTACAGTCTCGATGAGAGTCCAGTTTATAGCAAAGAGGGAAACTTGGATGCCCATTTAGGTATTCTTCGATCTATTCTATTTAACTATTTGTAGGAAACTAGGACTCAAAAAAAATTCGATAAATTTTATAGCTTTACTATATTCAATACCAAGGCTACCGATTATGACATGCATTTAGAGCTAGGGAAAAGCCCATATTTTGACTTAACCCTTTTTTTTGTTTTTTAACAATTAATGAAAGTGTAGGAAGGTTAATTAAAAGAACGAACAAACCTTAAGCAAAAAATCTAAAATTTTATTTAAAAAAAATCTGGCGAAAAGCTAAACCCTTTATTTTTCCTTATTTTTTCGAAACAAAAAAATTGTCTTAGCTCTGCATGCATAATTATTAGATTGTGTATCGGTAGCTTAGTCGCTTGATTTACAAACTTCCAGATGGTTTTTCAACACTTTAGTTTAATTATTAGCATTGGAATTGTAATTTTTTGAATAAGGTATAACCAATTTATCAAAATATATGTTATATGTTAAACTCACATTACACATGTTAACACTTAACTACTGCTATTTGATTGCACCTGCCATTTAAGTAGACATTTATGATTTCCGTTAAAAGTACATGGCTGGTGTGCGGGTGTGTCATCTTTCTTTCATAAATTTAGATGGTATTAACAATTACGAAGGACCAGCTCAAGACGGCAATAAGGAGGAAGTCGAGGGCATCCCCCGTTATGAGTACGACTCGGAAGATCTGTTCTACACCTTCCCTAACGACGATGACGAGGAGGAGGAATACATCCCAGAGCCTGAAGAGGAATCAGGGAGCTACGATGAGGAAGAACTCTCTACCGTCGCCTCTACACCTGAGCAAAAAGCTCCCGAAGTTACGAGTGCTGTCGAGCTAGCCCCACTATCAACTGAAGCCCCCATTATTGATGCCTCCTCAGGGTCAGCTGAAGTCCCATCATACTCAGGGTCAGGAAGCAGGAGTCACGCTTCAGGCTCCGGACTCATCGTTGAGGGCTCGGGTTACTCCAGTTCAGGCTACATAGTTGAGCCTACCGATTCTGGTTCAGGAGTCGAACTTGGTTTGTCTGGATCAGGATACAAGTCATCATCAGTCTCGGGGTCTGGTCTCTTGCCAGAAATCAACCTTTTGGGCTCAGCTCTCGAAATAGCTCCAGCCGCCACATCTGGTTCAGGAATCGAACTCGTTGTGCCTGGATCAAGCTACAGGTCAATCCCTTCTTCAGGATCCGCTCTCTCGCCAGAACATCTTTCAGGCAGTGCTAGCGGAAATCCTTCTGATGAATAAATAAACCCTTTTTATGACCAATCCTCATTTTTGAAATGTATTTTAATCATTATTAACGAATTGTAGTCTCCTATCACAACTTACTCAAAGTATCATGTATCCTGCTTTATGCCAAATGTCTAAAAGGGATGGCATTCTAGTCACCAAATTAAAAATTAAATGTGATTTATGCTTTTCACTATTTTATTTTTTTGTCATATATGGGCAAATAGATATCATAGCAAATAAATTTTGTTATAATTAACGAAATTTTATTATTATTTGAGCTAATAGGTATTTTTACAAGTGATAAATATAGCAAACTGATTGATCCATGAGCCCGTTTCATTAAAAGCCGCCACCAGAGGCGCATGATTTTATAAGAGGAAGGGGGGAGATAAAGTAGTCGTGGAAATATTTCGGGGAAGGGTGGGGTATGCTATCTTATAGGCCTAATTTTTATTGCATTTTTAATAATATCTGAGAGGTCGAGGGGTGCGCAACAGGTTGACCCTTTACCCCTTTTGATATTGTCCATAATAATATAACCCCAAAACATGTCTTAAAGCTATGATTAAATGTGAAAGTTTTAATAACAAATTTTATGTTAAAAATGTAGGCCGTGTCTAATTTCGTTATTTTTCCAAAAAATGATAACACGTGTAGGTATATAAAGGCACTATTGCCTTGACATCATTGAATGAACGCGGAAGAAACACGTTTTGATTGGTGTGAAATCCCATTAAATATTACATCACACGGCCATAAATAAAAATTTATGTGAGGTTGTTTCCATTTGCGTATTCGAAAACAGGAGCTATTTTTACACCTTATTACATTTGTTCACTTGAAAAGTGGTGGGTGGTCAATGTCAAAAACTAACGACCGTCTTTTCAAGGTCTTACTATTTAAATATTTATAAATCGCTATGTGCAAAATAACACTGTTGTTAAGGGTATTCACGTTTTTTTTATCAATTTTTGGCCATGCACTATTGAATTTAATTTCAAAAATATATAAAATTTTAAATATCCAAATGTCAGTTTGCGGGGCACGAATCAAAATATTATTTAACTCGCGAGTGCCACTATAAGGTCCATATGGACCATAATATACTTAAATTTTGAA
Source organism: Acutogordius australiensis (assembly GCA_030555515.1). Classification (NCBI taxonomy): domain Eukaryota; kingdom Metazoa; phylum Nematomorpha; class Gordioida; order Gordea; family Gordiidae; genus Acutogordius; species Acutogordius australiensis. Next base: position 33,178,393 of record CM060242.1, on the reverse strand, counting down.
TATCTTCAAAAAAATGATATATTAGATCAAATTTTTGTTACTTTTTTTCTAATATAACATATTAAACGAATAATTAAAATTTAATGGTTCTAATGGGGTCCATGGTCATTTTTAATGTTTTGAAAACAATGGCTTCAATATAATTTTAAACTTTAAAAATACAATCTTATTTTCTAAGTTAATTCACAAATAGTTTCATTATATAAGTGTATAAACGATTTGTACTGTATAAGAATGTTGTGAAATTTATTCTCTTTGTTATATATATAATTTTTAATAGCCAAAAATAATTTTTTACTGTCCATAAATCTTTCTTAATATCCTAAAAACACAATTTAATCAATATTATTGAAATATTTAGTTTATAGAGAAGATTTATATATTGTAGTATAGAAAAATAAAAAATACCCTTCAGAGTTTAGATCTCTTTGGGTTAAATGGAATATACACTATGTATTAATAATAAATATTAGTTTTTAATTAAAGTGTACGTATTCTTATTCAAAGTAATTAAAAATTAAAGTCTAACCTTGAAACACCTGAAGTTATAGAGGTTTAAATTTAGGATCCATACGGACCCAATTTTAGCATTTGAGTTCAAATTTACCCTGGAACATCCGGAAGGGTTAATTCACAGTTTTATTAATAACTTTAAGTTTTTTACAATAATACCCTATAAGGTAAAAAGTAAAGTTTATCTCAAACCGTAAATTATTGACTAGGAACTTTAATCATCTTTCAGGTAGCCTATTTAAACATTTAAGAGAAAATAATAAGGTAAGTTAAAAAAAATTAGAATATTTTTTTTATTAAGTTAGTAAATTTGCAATATAAAACTAATAAAAAATATCAAATTCAACTGCTAAAGGCCCATAATAATTGACTATGAAAAATCGTTAGGCGATCAATATTCTAAATGATAAAATAATTAATATAATGGCCATAATATTCAACTACTAAAAGGCTATAATAATTGACTATAAAAAAGGCCATAATATTCAAATTAATATAAATAAGCAAATACCAACAATTATTTATTTAAAAAGTTTTTAAAGTAAACCTAAAAAAAAGGAAAAAAACTGCCATCTATGGGTGATTTTACTATTAATATTAAATTTTAATATACACAAAAGACTAAAGGGGCAGCAACACAATTAATTGTATTAGGCGAGTAATTGTAGTATATTACAGTAAAGAGCTTATACACCATACCATTCCATTTACTACTACTATACTATTATAGTAGTAGTAGCACACTTGCAGCGGCATAAGATTTGTACAATCTTATATTAAAGTTTTTTGTTTTTAAATATAGTAAAGTAAAGGCCTTAAAAATTTTCCACCATCTCTTTATTATTTTTTTTTGAACGTCTATGTAGAGTGTATACAGATACACATACAGCATATTCTCTCCGTGCGTAACACAATGGGTAAGTTTTGTTATTTTTCCACACTTTATTATTAGGAATGAAGACCATTCCGAAATGCACTTTCCGAAATGGTATTCGGAAAATAAAACGGGAACCCTTCCCGGAATAGGATTTCCAGATCTCATTTCCAGGGTTTTTAAAATGGGAATTTTTAACAACCCTGATTCTTATTCAAAATAATAAAGAATTAAAGTCTAACCTTGAAACACTTGTTATAGAGGTTTAAATTTGGGATCCGTACGGACCCAATTTTAGCATTTGAGTACAAATTTATCCCTACATCCGCTTAATTCACAGTTTTATTAATAACTTTAAGATTTTTACAATAAGACCCTATAAAACAAGTAAACATTATCTCAACCGGTTTTGAATTCCTTTTTTACATTTAAGAGCTAAAAAAATAAGGTGACGTCTCTAATTTTAAATGTTTTTTTAATCTAATTAATAATTTTGACAATAAGGTGCGGTGCGTTCAGACTCAGCTCATTTTTTTAAAAAAATTTAAAATTTTACCTTTTGACATTGAACGCTTTTTTACAAAAAGTCGCCAATATTCGTTATTAGCATTTAAATAGTTTTACTGAAAGAAAAGTTTCTAAAAAATTTTGAAAAAAAAAAAAAATTCAAAAAATTCGAAATTTTTAAAATTTTTCAAAAATTTGAAATGAGTCTGAACGCGCCCATATAAAACAATAAAAATATCAAATTTAAGCTAAGGGTCCACATGTAATATATGGAAAATCGTTAAGCGATCAAGCTTCTAAATGATATAATTTTTTATCACCCCGATTGGCCAAAACTAAAAATATTATATTTAACAATTAAAATTATAGTTAAGTATAAAAAGATTCTTTTCCACTTTTAAAATGGTGGATTTGTATATAGGGCGTATATGTTAAAAATTTTTTTTTATCCTATATATATTAAATCAGGCTTCATATGCTCGAATTTTTAATCTTTTCCCTTTTTTTCAATTTCTACATACTGCCTTATATACTCAAATATAGTAAAATCGCCTGAAGTGACACTTTTTGTTATTTTGAGACTCAAAAACTAGTTTTAAATCTTAAAACTTTACTTTTTAATAATAACTTTTTTATAGCCCTTTTTATTGAGATCAAATAAACAACTACACATATAAATTCGAGGCTATAAAAAATGTCGCCTGTGTTGCTTCCTGGCCTACAGTCAAAATAATTTTAAAAGGTCGGGGTTGGATTTCTATAAATATGTGGCAAGTTATTATCTACCTACTATTTGCCCCTTTCTAAAATGGGAGGAAGTAAATTAATCGGTTACGACGGTGTGTACAATATCATTTTTTGTTTATTTAGAAATGGCTTTACAAATAATTTAATTAGAGGAAACACATTTATAACCTAAAATACGCAGAAAACTTTTTAGGTGCAAAACACCACTCGTTTGCAATTTCAAATAAAAATATTATATTTCGTATTGCGGTTGTGATTAGGGCACGTTCAAAATTCTTTTTTTTATTAATTTATAATTATAAAATTTAAATTTTTATTTAAGTTTTTACCAAGAAAATTATAACCATTTTTTTTACAATATTCTTACTCCCCGTGCAAATACTTTATACTGTTTACAAGTATCTAAAATAAATATAGCTAAATATTGCAGTTGTGTTAAAATTTCAACGCTTTTTTCTAACATTAAATCAATATTAATTTTAAGATATGAATAAAATCACGCGTCCTATTAAGGTTAGATAAAACCAAATGGGGCGCGTCCAGAGTTTAATCATGTTTAAAAATTTTTAATTTTTTTTTAAAAAAATATTGGTTCGATGTTACAAAATTTTTTAAGGGTCAGAATAATTTGGATTCATATGTGATAGCTATTTTTATATAGATTTAGAAACAAATTTACCAGGATAGCTAAATATACTTAAAGCAACTGCACCGAGTTTTAGAAAGTAAACAATGGTTAAATAATTTTCGATGTAAAAACTCAAATTTTAAAAATTTTAAATTTCCAGAATTTTTAGAATTTTTGCGCGCCCTTATATACATAAAAAATTGACATAAGAATTAAATTTTTTAGAACACTAGAATATAAGGCATACAAGGTTCACTACCATATGCCTATTTTTTCACCAATTTGGTATAGGGTACTGAGTCACCTTGACCTAATTGGCATTTATATAGTGTAAAGAACATTTTTAAATAGATTCGTAATTTTTAAAGAGAGTTTACTGTGTTAACTTACCCTGAACTCTTTTTATTTTTCAAAAAATATTGAGATACATATACTTACTTTAACTGAGAATAAATATTGACATGGTAGTTGTAAAAAAAACATCTCCCAAATTCGTGAGCAAAGCTTAGAATAGAAGTTAGAACAGGTTAAACTTTAGTTTTTTGAAGTTAACGAATATTCAAATATTTAGATAATAATAATAATTATAGTTAAGGTCATGTGAATTTTTGTCAAAGAGAACTTTCACAATATTACAGATTGTTAAATTTTATTCAAAATTATTATAATTAATCGTTTTCATTTTTCAAATAAAAAAATATGCCGCATATCAAAATTTTGATAATGCTCATTTTTCAGATGAATTAAAATCTTATCTGCTATGTTCAAAGGGCATTTTTTTTGCATTTTTTAAACCTGACTAACGCCAGTTTAAAATAAAATATTTTTTTCGCAAAAGGATAAAATTTGTTATCCAATGTTTTTTTAAATGAGAAAAAAATTTGTTTAAAGTCGTTTAATTTACCGTCGTTTTAAAATGAGGTTAATACAACAAAATTAATATTAAAAGAAATATTTAAATTAAATAGAATTAAAATTAATCTAAAATTTTTATATGCAATCAAAAAAATATGATAGAATTTGTCTTTTTTAAAATTATGATTGCGCCTTAATAATTACGGCTATATATGACCTAATAGCAAAGCACACTGATTTTGAAAATGGCAAAGTTTTATTAAAAATGGTATTTTTATGTAATTCATGATTTTATATTCCCGCAGCCACCATACAAATCCTTATAATTTAATTTCGATGCCTACAGAGTAAAGTCTCACTTCAATAATTTTAAATTTAAAAACTTTTGATTTATACAATTTAAGTGAATAATTTTTAAACACATGAAATTAAAGTGATTTAACATTGCCGTAAGCATAAAATATATAAAGTTTAGGTATATTAGTCCGATGATAAGAATTATGTTGAAGATGAAAGCACTACAAATGTATTCCGCATATTAAAAATTAGCAACTTTTTGCAAAAAAAAACTATTTGGATTCTTAGAATATCTCAAAAAAAACTTTAATTAAGATTTTAACAAAATTTTATACGAGTTATATAATATCTTATGTATTTAACAAAAATATACAGGTAAATAATATTAACGACAAGTGACAATTTTAAAAAAGTGTTTGTGCTATTGACTGAGCCGGCAAAAAGGTAAAGGTTTAATCTGCAAGTCGTAGGTTTTGTCATTATCATCCAATATTCTGTTTTAAAAGTCATAAATGAGGATGATTTTAAAATTTTAATTAATTTTACAAATAATAGTGAGCATATAACACCGGACAACAAAAGATCTTAAGCCATCTTTTGTGTTGTTTTTGGTCAAGATTTTAATGCTTATTACAAATATGAAATTTTCTAGCTATCATGCCACGATAAGTTATTCGACGTCAAAAATAGAATATTAATATTTTGGGAATTTTAGCTCTTTTTAATGTTCGACAAATTTTAATAAAACAGCTAACACCGGACAAAAGGAATTTTCAAACCCGTTTACATTATTTTCCGATCAAATTTTGTAAGCCATCTTATAAACATCAATTTTGGAATAATTAACAAAAAAGATTCAAAAAAATTTTGATGGAAATTTTTTTATTTTTAAAACAGCGAAATTGTTAAATTCAAACTGAAAATAATGGTTTTATTTATATCGATTAAATATCATTTCCTATTAGGACTGGGTTGCAAAACATTCTTTATAACCTAAATGTTAATGTAAGAGCTTGATCTTAAAAATTTTATTTCTCATTATTTTTTTTGGGTTAGGAGCAAATTGCTATGCGGTGACGATAACCCCTGGGGTCAATAGGATTATGTGCTCCCGCCAACACAATAGACGCCGCATTCTCCGGAATATTAGCATGCAGGCTTTACAGCCCTGGCAAAACGAAGGCCAGAACAGGTGATAAATGATAAAATTTTTTTCTTATTAGGTATTCTCGACCGCCTCAGTCGATTTGGCCAAATACAGCCTATTTTTGGATTTTCATCTAAAAAATTAGCCAGGCTCGTAAGAAATTAAATAAAAAGAAGCAATATTTGAGATAAAGTCTTCATATACATTATTTTGCTGCAGTATTATATGAGCTTTAGTTTTCATTTTTTACAAAAAAATTTGAAAATTTTTAAATACATAACCATTGCTTATACAATATTATTAACACTTGGCAGCTGCATTAAGTAAATTTATATGTGAATCTATATAAACATAGCTGAAGATCATTTCAACTAGATTTGAATAAAAATTCCAACCCTTAAAAAACTTTTTAACATAAGACCAATATTTTTTAGTAAAATTTCAAAATTTTAATAAAATTTATAAAATTTGAATGGAATGCGTCTTAAATTTTGTCGAACACAATTGATTTTTGTAGACCTGTGTTAAATTTAAGGGTGAAATCAAAGGTTTAAAACATATGGGTTGACAAACATTAATAACGTAAGACCTTTGTTTAATTTTTTCATAATTCGAAGTTTTTATTTGCTCTAAAATTAATGGTTTTTTTCCATAAAATGCGCGTGTCTACCTTAACCCGCAAATGATAAGGTGAGAAATTTGTAACGCGGATGCTACATTGGGGTCCATTCCACAGTTTTAAACCTCAACTTCAAGATATTTAAGCTATAAACCAGGCACGATTCTAGACCCCTTTTGGGGGGGCAGTGCCCCCCCCAAAAGTTTTTGATTGCCCCCCCCCCAAAAATAATTGAATTTGCCCCCCCAAAAATACATAGTAATTTTATGTTTGCCCCCCCCAAAAAAAATTGAATTTGCCCCCCCCAAAAATATATAGTAATTTTATTTCTTCCACATAATATAATTAAATTTGCTCCGTCAAAAATATCTAAAAAATATTATCTTGAAAATATTTACTTTTTTTAAAAGTGTTTTTATTCATTAATACTTCTCATCCGCAAGAGAGATCAAACTAACACAGAAATATATAGAAAAATTTGATTTTACAGAAAGCTTTATATTTGTGAAAGCAATTCATAAATCTGATGCCTAAGAAATTTTCTCACTTGTCATCAATCTTTTGTTAGAATATAATCTAGAACCAAAGAACCTGATCCCACAATGCTACGATGGGGTGAACGTAATGCCCTGGGGAAGGTGGTGTTCAACTATTTCTAAGAAAAATAGCAGGACACCATGTCCCGTATATTCACTGTGCATCTTGTTGTAAAAGATTTTCTTGAAATTTTAAGTGAAGGGAGAGATTTTTTTGATAATTTTTCCTCCCTTCATAAATTTTTTCAACATGATGCAATCAAGGTAGTTAGTGAATGCGGGACCATACCCCGGCTGTTGCCCCATTGGTGGTGTGGTCACTACCTGCCCATTGTTTTTTTTTTAAACAAAAATATTTAATACTCTTTTAAAAATAAAAAAACTTTTATATCTTCAGGTCACAGGGCCGAATCGGGGTTTTTTGACCATATTTATAATCATCTATTTCTTTTTTTGTATTTAATTGAAAAATTATTTTATTTATTAAAAATAATTATAGATCAATTTCAATGCAAAACGATTTATATTTCTAAAACTTCTGATTTAATACACCATTGTTTGTTAGAAATTAAAAAATTAAGAAATAAAAATACATTTGAAGATTTATTCAAAAATTGTTTTGATATTAATACTTTTTTAAATGACAAATCTATGGATAAAAGAAAAACTAAACCTAAAGATTTTTCTGATTTTTATTTATTTTCTACTCATAAGTTTGAAAATATTTTAAATATTAATGATGAAGTAAAAAGTATTTATTTTAATATTATTGATTTATTTATATTTTGATAATAGATTTTTTACCGATAATAGTTATTTAAAATCTTTAGATTCCCTTTATAAATTTGATTAACCTTTATTTTAGATATAAATAAATTAGAGCCTATTGATTTATTTATATTTTGATAATAGATTTTTTACCGATAATAGTTATTTAAAATCTTTAGATTCCCTTTATAAATTTGATTAACCTTTATTTTAGATATAAATAAATTAGAGCCTCTTTTAAAAATAAGTAATATTGATAAAAATTCATTATCTAAAGAAATTGACGTAGCCAAAAAATTTTCAATAAGAAACTTAATAATCACAAAGAATGTGTTAATATTGATTTTTTTTAAATTTTTATATGATTACAAAGATGCGTTTTCTAATCTAATTAACATTTTTCCTATAAGTTTGTCAATTGGCTCTTCAACGTCAAGTTGTGAGGCCACATTTTCTTCTTTAAGAAGGATAATAACTTCTAGCTGTTAAGTAGTGACCTGCGTAAAGGTGATTTGGTTTTTCAAGGACACGAAAAATCATTAACTGGGGCGTTGAATTTTGATGAATTTTATAATTTAATCATAACAACCTCTAGCATAAAATTGTTAGATTAATAAAAAACACTGCTCATAATCAGCTAATTATTTACTATTTTAAGACATGGTTGCAATTTTTTTTTATGCGCATTTAATGTTTATGTTCATGTTTTATTTAATTTTTTACCCTAATATTAATCACTATATATATATCCAAATTAGCATACTTATACAATTTGTTTTCATGAATCAATCTTATTTTACTATTCAATTTCTAAAATCCAAAGTTTTATATAATTCAATTTTATTATTCATATATATCATATTTTTTATTTTCATGCGTCATTGATACCAAATGATAAAATACTTAAAATTAATTTCCAAATCTCATATCTTTTTAAGCAATTGATATTAGTGAAAACAATTAATTTTAATTCTTATATCCAAATTAAAAACGCAATTATTTTTTTTTTTATGATTTAAATAAATTACTATTAATTTGTTAAAAAATTTTGACAATGGATTTTATTTTTGTACATGTATATTTTTTGCCGTGACCGAAGGTCACGGCCAATTTTGCCGCCGAAGGCGGCAAAAAATTTTTTCTGCCCCCCCCCCACGAGTTTTTTTTGCCCCCCCAAAATGGAAAAGCTAGAATCGGGCCTGCTATAAACCCTTTTTTTAAGAAAAGTTGTGCTCTTTAATTAATAACTAAAAGTTATTATTAATGGGTATTTTATATTTTATTCAACACAAAGTAAAAAAAACGGGAATACTTTTTCTTAATTACTTTAAATAATTCTCGCCAATAAACAAGATGCATTCTATTGATTAAATTGTGTTTTTAGGTCTTGCACTTTTTAAGTAAGATTTATGAAAAAAATTATGAAATAAAAAATAATTTTTGGCTATTACTTACCTTAAAAACTAGATATTTTATAGAGAAAAAAAATTAATTCATATCATTATTATACGTTATGACATACCTAGAAAAAAGGTTGAAATTTTTTAGTTTAATTATTCATTGAGGCATTATCAGGATTTTCAACATTGAAATTGACCAGGTGGGGTAATTTCGAATTTCTATTATGAGACATGTACCAACTTTTAATTACTTGTATTGTTTATTATATATTTAAGATAAAAGTCACAAAATTTGAACAATACTGTAAATTATTTTTAAAGATATTCAAGGCATTGGAATAAAAAGGGGATAGTATTTGCTTTAAAATCGTGTAATATCGTTTTTGTTATTTGTTTTATTCTCCAGTGTAATGTATCATCTTTAAAAATTTAGATATTGATAAGCCCGTGCCCTGGTATAGAGTCATTTTGTATCAACTAAATTTAGAAAATATTTGTCAATATATGTATATTAATTCAAAAAATTATCAGAATTTTTAATATAACAAGACATATTTAACTGCACATAATATTATTCATGTCTTGTAGGCCCCACCAACTTAGCTTAATTAACAAGGTCAAATCTTGAAAATCAGATTGCGTCGGGTCTTTCCTTTGCTCAGTTTTATTATTTTTTTGCAAACTGTAGAAATGATTAGAACCAGGAATTAAACGAAGGGCATCATACACATTTAAGTTTAAATAGGGTCTTGTTACCCCTCCCTCCTTGACATGTTTCGACTTATGCCCGTTCACTCGAACCTGCAATACCCATGTTTTTTTATTTGGGCCCTGCAACAAATCCCTTATTGAAAATTTCTTGCTATTATCAATAAAATATATTTTGCCTAAGTGATACCCTTTATCTTGTGATAAGAAATTTTGCTCAATCCTACTTATAAATAGCTAAAGATACACCGGACAACAAAATTTGGACGACCTTAAACATCATTTTGGGCAACTATTGATTTTGGTATCTTTTTTGGTGCTGATTACAAATATAAAATCATAATTTTAGCCATTGCCTAAGATTTGTAGTTGATTTATGCCATAAAATCTTCTTATTTTTTGGGCTGGGCTTCTATATTATATTTGTTGCTGTTTGCCCCATTGTTGGAAGTTGGTTATTTGAAGAATTTTGAATGTAAAAGCTGATATTTTTAGAATGTAGAATTTTATATCAAACGAAGTAATAGATTATCTAGTACAGAATTATTGTATCCGACGAATAAGGGGAGAAATGAAAGATACCATATGTATTCTATAAAAAATATTGGCTCCACGCAGGGGTGTATGCAAACACTTTTCTGAAGGGGGGCAAATTTTTTTGGAGGAATGGAACTACAAATTTAATATTAATATTGATATTTTATTTGCAATTATTTTGTAAGGCTGTATCTTTTCCAAAAAATAGCAATTTTATTGATTTCTTTTCCCTTTATATGTTTGATATATAAACTCAACCCCTGATTAAATCATAAAAATTACAAAAATTCTAAAGGAGAGCAATTGCCCCCCCCCCCCTCAATACGCCCCTGGCTCCACGACAAAAAAGCGGGATAGTTAGATGTTTCTATATTAACCGATTAGAAACAAAAGTTTAAAATATATATTTATCAAGGATTTTTAAAAGGCGTTTGAATTCTTTAATAATATTTTTTTTTAATTTTTTTTTTAATTTAGTAATTTTTGTCATAAAACGCGTTATTTGATCCTATATATCAAGGCAATAATTGCTAATAAATTTAAGTAATAATCTTTTATATTTTTAAAGAAAATCTAGATATGACAATATTTTTTAAAAAAATTAATAGTTTAAAAAATTTTTGAATTTTGGCAGCAGTGTATAAATTGGAGACAATAAGAAAAACTTAATTATCGCAAGAAAATTATATACAAAACCCTGTAAATCGTTTATGTTGTTTTTTTTTGTTGTCCAATGATTAAGTTAAAGAAACATCTAAAAATCTTTTCAATTTAACACCCCCTAACTTTTGTGCTGGCACGCTTTTGAGGCCCCTATAATTTCTAATAGACATAAATTGTTCAGTCTAGATTCGATTTATAAATAATGAAATTTTTTCCCATAGCGAATTTTTTTTTAGTTTACCACTTTGCGCAGTATGCAGCCCAATTATAAAATTCAATTTTGTGTATTAGAAAAATGTTAGATAAATAGTTTAAAAATAGATCAGAGAAAAGCCTATAAAATTGGGCAAGAAATTATAAAATCGAAAATAATAAAACAGAGAATGATTAAGTTTGGGGGTAAAAAAATATTCCTACACTTAGAAAGATGTGGCAGAAATTACAATTAATTTTATGTTTTAATTTAATATGGTAAGTTTTGATAATTAAGGTGTACAAAGGTTATTAACTATATTGTATGGAGCAGTGTTTTTTAATGTACAGTCTTGGTTCCTTATATTTAAACAGATAGAAATTTTTAAACAGCTCTAATGAAATAGTTTTTAGCATCTTAAACACTAAGTCTGTTTAAAATTTAAATTATAACATAGACTTAAAAATTTTTTCTATAGAAGGATACTGGGGATGCTTGTAATGGTCCTCCACCCACTTCATATAATTTTTTTTATCTAAATTAAAATTCTTTATGAGAGTAAAAGGGGCAATTTAAAAAAGCTATGTTTGGGACTCTCAGAGCCTAGCGATGTGCCATAACCTATGGTGATACATATCGATAAGTGAACATGTTAAATATTTATCCAAATGAATGAATAAATATTAAAATCAGTCTTATGTTTTTTTCAGATGTATGATTTTTGCAACATTATTTAAATTTTCAAATTACATATCTATTAGGAGTTTATCCGACATGGTGTATGTCTTAAACGTTGCCGAAAAAAATGATGCTGCAAAATCAATCTCTCATTTTATGTCGAAAGGGAAGTACGTGTTTATTTTTTAAATTTAAATCTATTTTTTTATTTTATAGAATGAACAGACGTGAGGGGTTTTCCAAATTTAACAAAATTTTTGATTTTAATTGTGATATACTAAATCAAAATTGTCAAATGATTATGACATCTGTATCAGGACATATGATGAATTTTGAATTTACAGGTAAAAGTTGTGAGGTTATATTATATGTTTAGGTAAATACAAAAAATGGAATGGTTGTTCTCCACTTGAACTTTTTGAAGCCCCCTTGAGCAAAAATGTTACAAGTAATTGCTTAAATATAGAAAAGACCTTGAAAAAAGAGATCCAAAAGTGTAAAGTAATAAATTTTTATGCCATCAATTTTTAGTATCTTATCATATGGACTGATTGTGATAGGGAAGGAGAAAATATTGGGTATGAAATTATCCAAACTGCCCAAAGTGTGAAACCTAACTTACAAATTTATAGGGCTAAGTTTTCAGAGATAACTTTCAAATCCATTCAGAGAGCCTGTGAGAATCTTGAAACTATGGATGCAAATATAAATAATGCTGTGGATACCAGGCAGGAATTTGATTTAAGAATAGGTATTTAATATTAAAGTTATCTCAGTATTTTTTTGTAAAATGCAATGAAGGTAAGGACTTTTGTCTATCAAAAAAAGTGCCTATTTGGCATTTTGACTTTTTCTTGGTGCTTGACATACCTATATTTATTAGCTGATTACCTTTTAAATGTAAATGTGATTTTATTTTAATATTAAAAATATTTTTTTGCTCGTATATAAATATTTTACATCAAGGTGCTGCATTTACACGTTTTCAAACACTGCGATTTACACGTCGTTTTCCTGCCTCATTAGGTGAAAATTTAATTAGTTATGGAAGTTGCCAATTTCCAACATTGGGTTTGGTCGTTGAACGCTACAAACAAGTTGAAAATTTCATTAGTGAGCCATTTTGGAAAATCTGCTTGAGTTACAAGCCCCCTTTAAATAATTCTGACAATAAAGATTACCATGATAATGAAAATAATCAAAACAAATTTCTCAAAGAAATAGAATTTTTATGGAAACGTGTTAGGGTTTTTGAACATAGTGCCTGCTTGGTAATTTAGTTATTTTATTTCAATTATTATACATGTCAAACTTTATTTATTAATAAGCTAATTAAACAGACCAAACTTGCTATTTTAAATTTTTTAAATCCTATTACCGGTTTTTAATCAAACTTTGTAATCAAGCTATAAACATTGTAAATATTTGAAAAAAAATTTGAGAAACATAAAAGATTCATAAACAAAATTTTGAATAATATTCTTATACTCAAAACTGTTAAATTCAAACTTCAAATAATATTATTATTTCAAAACCAATAATAAATCGGTCCTTTGGGTGCCAAATATTCTGTATAATCTTATTGATGTAAGAGCTTTATATACTTAAAAATTTTATTTCTTTATGTAAGATATGAAATATAATTTACAAGTGATTAATATGCCAAATTTTTTTTGTTGATATTTTCTCTTTGCGTACACTTGATGTCGCATGAATCATGGTTGAATTTGGCCATTTGTCGTACTAAATAGCCTAAGTCTTACGATGTTTCGGAAAACGGAAAATATATGAGATAAGAATTTAGCTACTTCTTTTGTAAATTATTAGACAAACCTGGCCCTTTAAAATAAATATATAAGTTGAAAAAAAAATTTGGTAAACTAGGCTAAAAAAGAGTATATAATAGTGAGTTATTAGCGTAAATAATTTCTATTAGAATAGTCTGCTTGGTCAATATTATTTTAAGGTCCAAACTTGTCCTTATATATTAAAATGAAACAATATTTATTTATACCTACGTTACAACATTATGATATTTGTCAAAATGACTGTTTATAGGAAATGTGATTAATAAGTTCATCATCGATAAGTAGTTTTTAAGCTATATTCATATTTAACTTTAACTTTATTTAAAAAAACTTAGAAATATTTGAAAAAAAAATTATAAGGTTAGGCTTAATTTGCCTATTTGATTTTATAAACTACATTTATTATTTATATTCTATTGCCTGCTACAGGTTAGTAGTTAATATATCTTTGATATATTACGGCATATTCTAGCGCATTTTGCTGATTTGAGGAGTACTTTGTAATATAGATAATTTTACCTGAGTTTTAAAATTTTCCTGTTTCTTTTTCAGGGTTCTTTCAACTTAAAAGTATATGCTTGCAGTTTTATTTAGTGCAGTTGTTTAATCATTTTTGCAATAACCGTTAAATTTTGAAAAACAAATCGTGCCAGTTATTTTTACGATGTAGTAATCAACGATTACCAACACACAGATAATTATATATGTAATTATATAATTTCTTATTGACGTTATAAAAGAATTTTAATAATAAACTCATTTTTAAGCAATTTAGTTAAGCCTTTAAAGCTTAATTAAATTATTCATTTTTTCTATATTTGTATCGATCAAAAACAATTACAAAACCTTAGCTCAATAAATACTAAAAAGTTTATGTGCAGCCTATTTACTTTTAAAAATTTGGTGTCCTTTTAATCATATATTTTATTTTAACCTTTGATTCAATAAATAACATATTTAATGTAATATAGGCCATGTATTCGATTTGTATGGAAAATCCGGTGGCTAAAATAATTGACATAAAGAGTAAACCGAAATCAAAATGGCGTCCAACGGCAATGGATACCATTGCTCTAGGTTGATCATGATATTTATAGAAAAAAATTATCTCAACTCCTATAAAAATGACTTAATTTTGTACTCTGTGGTTTTTCTTAGTTTAAGAACTATCACCCTTTAAAATTATTTTAAAATCATACACCATCACTATATACGAAATTTGTAAACTAGTTGATTTGGTTAAGGATATAATTGTTGTATTATAAATATATATTTCATGCGCCATTTTGCTTTTTAGAGCAGAGACACTTCAACCAATTTTTTTTAGGCCACGTGCAAATCTTATTTTCTCAACAATTTCTTAAAAATTGGCAAATTTTTGAAAAAATGCGTTCATTTACATAAATTTTTGAAAATTTTTGAATATGTAAAATCACTTTGCACGTGACCTTATTAAAATAGCATTTTTTACTTCTCAAACTTTAATTCTTTACAACGCCTATTTAAACATGAGTATACTTCCAAATTGTTGCTCATGTTAAAATTTATACTCTTATTAAAATGTAATGAAATTATAATTAAGTGATAATAGTATCTTTTTAATAGTGTTTGTCGGCTCGGATAGCTCAGTGGCAGCAAACCTTCTGTCTTAGACGCGAGGTTACGAGTTCGAATCTGTGCACAATAGCTTTTTTCTTCGGAAAAATAGTATACATTTGCAACCACTTTGAAGCTTCTGAGTGGCCTGCTTAGGCAGTAGGCCCCAAACGATATGCTTAAAGTGAGAGCCTAGGCTAAAAACCTAGGTCGCCGGCGTGCGAGAAAATCTTACTGTTTAACCCGTCGGCAATATCAATTGCTTTCTTCAGGTTAAATGAGTCAAAGCCCTAACGGGTATGGCGCCCCTAAATGGGGAAAGGTATGGGAAGGGAAACCTCAAACCAATTGTTTTTTTAAATGGTGTTTGCTAGAATAAAGGGCATAATTATATTCACACTCTCTATTTTAACATATATAGCAAATTATATATAAATTTTATATTTATCTAATTATTCAAAAAAGTGTTTTTATATTTCTTGTATAAACATATTTCATAGTTAACTTGCTAGATATTAATAAAAAAAAGAAAATATAATTTTACACAAATAGATAGAACTTAAACGGGTAGTGGAAAACCTTGTCTGAAATAATTGGCGCTTAATATTTTTTTTTATATTACTAATCTTTAAAAGGGCTCATAAATCGCACTTTTCTACGTGTTTTTTTTTAATTCGTAAAATGTAAAATAATGGGGGAGAAAATTTGCATTAAAATTCAGTTAAAATGCGCAACTATATATTGATATGTTACCATATTTAAATTATTTATTTGATATACATTTATTAATTTTTAGAAAAATTGGCATCTAAAAAACTCCGTATCTCGGCAAAGGAAACTATGGGTTTGGCTGAAAAGCTTTACCAAAAAGGTTTTATTAGTTATCCCAGAACTGAGACGAATATATTTCCCAAGGAATTAAATCTTAGATCTTTGGTATACTTGTATCTAATTATTTAGAGTATTAATTAGCTTAAGTTGATAATTTTCTAAACTAGAAGACCTTTTTTTATCTAAAGATAAGCAAATATTTTAGTAAATGATTTCTTTTTTTAAATTTTTGCATGACTTTGTTTTTTGTTAAGGCTTCTTTCATTGTATTATTTTGCATAATTTCTGGTCATTTGTTATTTTTGTTTGATAGGTTGAAGCCCAAACATCTGATAGTTTATGGGGAGAATATGCTCAAAGAGTCCTTGCCGAAAATACAAATGGTTCTCTTTATCCACGCAATGGGACCAAAGGTGATAAAGCTCACCCACCTATACATCCCATTAAACATCGAGGCGATTTAGAAGGTTTTTGTAATGTTTTTTTTATGTTTGTTGTTAGGGACGTGCGTTATTTAATTTTTGTAAACATAAAATATTTTTTTATCATCTAATATTTAGTATAAATCAAATTTTTTAAATATTTAATCCCTTTTTAATAATTTATTTAAATTTAACGTCTCACTCAAAAAATTTACTTTTATTCTAATTTAGTGCCGAAATGTTACAACCCAATTTTATTTATAAAGCATGGAAACAAATATTTTATTACATTTTACCATACAACAGATAAATCACAAATTAATAAGTTTTTACAAAAAATGTATGTAATTTAGGTAAAGAATTGGCCATCTATGAAATGATTACGCGTCATTTCTTAGCTTGCGTTGGCCGTGATGCCAAAGGTCACGAAACCACCGTGGTCGCTGAAGTCAATGAGGCTGAAAGCTTTACGGCTAAAGGTCTTATAGTACTGGAAAGAAATTATTTAGATGTCTATTACCCCTATGAATCGTGGAATGATAAGGTATCACATTTGTGTTAGGTTAAGACTTTAAAATTAGAATTTTACGAAATAATTGTGCATTTTGTAGCAAATAAATTTTCTTCAAAGTAATTTGTTATATAAAAAATCTACCTTAAATAAAACATGCTAATGAGCTAACTACGGAGATTAAACCTGCTATCTTAGGGATTTTTAAATCCGTTTACCGTTTTTTTTAACCAAAATTAGTTAGTCAGCTATAAACATCAAAAACTTTAGAAAAAATGCCAAAAAAAAACAAAAAAGATTCAAAAACAAAAAAAAATTGAATTTTTTTTTGTATATTTACAGCTAAATTAAATTCAAACTTCAAATAAAACTTCTATTAAGAACCGATAATATAATGTGTCGTATTTAACGCGGTATTATCTAATGCTTATGTAAGAGCTTGATATACTAAAAAATTTTATTTCTTATTATTTAAGATGATAAATATAAGTTACAGGGGATTTTTATATAAAAAAAGATTTTTAAATTTTTTCTTTTTAGGGTATTCTCGATCTGTCACTTTGGTCAAAAAAGGCCATTTATTCGATATGGACGGATGTAAGGAGCCAAGGCTGGAAGAAACTAAGAAAAACAAAATATATACGTGAGATAAGGCCATCATGGGGATAAATTCTTTTATGTTTTCATAAAAATCACGGTTGTGCCATTTTGTTGACCTGTGTTATATATAGTTTTTTGTTTTCTAATATTATTGTAGATAAGTATTAATATAGAATTTATAATAATGTTTTGACTTTAGGGCTTTCGTTAGTAGAAATGTAATACTCCTTATTAAGCTGGTAGATTGCGATAATCGAATTTTTTCAACAAATTTTTACAATTTTTATCGTAATACGACCCCTAAAACATTTAATAAATTACTACAATGAACTACTAAATAAATTTTACCCGAATTCATAAAGGAAATTCCCCATTTCTCCCTCGGTGATACCTTTACCCCTCACGCCCTTGAAATGCGAGAAGGCACGACCAAGCCTCCGCCTCTGCTCACCGAGTCTGATCTTATAAGTCTCATGGAAAAACATGGGATAGGGACAGATGCGACACATGCCGATCACATCGAAACAATCAAAAACCGACAGTACGTTGGACTCGTACCCTTAAGTTTAGTACTTCTTGTTTAAAACATAGTTGAGAGAAAGCCCATTTATGGGCCAAATCCATTTTTTTGATAAAAAGTCAAAAAAAAAGGTTCTTTTTAAAGGAAAAAATACTTTTGGAAATTTTATGTTTTTTGCCTAAATTTTCCTTTCAAACTGAGCCTACTTGATTTATTATAAAACAAAAGTTGGGTTTACCCTAAAAATGGGCTTTCAGTTCTTGTTTAAAGTAGTTTTTTGAGATTATTAATTAGCATATTTTTTTACAAATTTAAAAAATATATAAGTTTGCTTTGTCTTTAAGCATTTAATTCTTTGGGCTAATAATGGTTGAATTTTTATAGTATTGTTTATGAGATTTTGTGGCAATAGATTAATTTAATTTTTTTTATGAAAAAATTAATATTGAAACAGCATTGCATTGTTTGACAAATTTTTTTAGACATATAGAATAATTAATTATAATAAAATGAGTATCGCTATTTTGGGTAAAAATATTTAAGGTTGATAAAAACTTATATGAGATTTAGATACAAAAATAATATCGAATGAATTTATTTTCATTTCATATTGATAAAAAAAAGTGCAATTTAGAAGTCTGGAAGCGTTTTTGTTTGATCTATATTGGGGTTTGAAATACTTAAAAAATCAAAACTTCATTGTTTTAGAAAAAGGTCGCAATAATTTTCATTTTGTCATTTTTTTCGACTCTGCTTTTGTAGGGCCAAAACCGAAGATATAACGGAAAAAACATAGCCATATTATAAATTGGTTTAGCAGTTTAATTACACATAATCTTCGTATATTGTTGTAGATCTGAAATAGAATATTATCTACATTTATTACATGATGTTACCGCAGTTCATTTAGAACTTGTGTTATAGCCATTAATAACAACCAGAATGTAAAATCCATTTTTAGGTAATCAGGATTACGATATTGCCAGATCGGAAGCTTTTGATGATCAAGATGATGGTGATGATAATATTGCTGACACTGAAGAAATTACTAGCAAAAAATCTAAAGGTGCCAAGCTTAAAGCAAAGAAAACTAATTCAAGGTTATAAAATTTACATTAAATTTCATAAATTATTATATGTAGCAATATACCTTTTTTTAAATTTATTTATTAAGTAAGAATTTATTTTATTTAATAATTTCCTTATTTTAGAAAAAGATATTAGAAAGGGGAATTTATATTTTAAGACCTTTGCTGAATTTAATAATGCCTAATTCCATTTTTTTTTAATTATTGTGCATAGTGTTTTTTCTTTTCCATTTTTTCCTTATTAATAAATTAAATATAAAAAAATTCTAAACATTGTATTTTATTTATCATTTAAATATTTTTAACATAAACCTTTTTTTCTTTTTTGAACTTAGACTGACTATTTTTATATAATATCGGATTTGTAAAATTTATAGATAACACAGGTCAACAAATATCAATGTCAGAAAGGTGAATTATATGAAAACATAAAAGAATGCATCTCCATGATGGCCTAATCTTAATATATTTTTCGTTTTTCTTAGTTTCTTCCGTCTTTGACTCCTTGAATCCGTCTATAACGAAAGATGGCCTATTTTGACCAGACAGATCTAAATATACCCTAAAAAGAATAAATTTGAAAATTTTTTTTGCATATAAAAATCCCTTGTAATTTATATTTTTAATCACAAATAATGAAGAATAAATTTTATTAATGCATCAAGCTCTTACATCGCCATTTAGATAATACAAAATATTTCGCGTCTAAACTTAAATACGACACGATATATTATCGGTTTTTAATAAAAATATTATTTATGGTCTTAATTTAACAGCTCAATAATGTAACAAGCAAAAAAAAAATTCAATTTTTTTTTGTTTTTGAATTTTTTTTTGGTTTTTGTTTTGAATGTTTATAACTGACTAACTAAGTTTGATTAGGAAAAACGGTAAACAGATTCGATATTCCCTAAGATGGCAGGTTGAACTCTGTAGTTAACTTATAACTCTCAAAAAATTGTTGACCTGTGTAATATAAAAATTCTATAGTCAATTTTTTAAATATTTACTAAGTTCCTTTCATCTTTTATAAATTTTGTATTTACATAATTTTAATTAAATGGAATTAAGTTTGCATTTTAATAAGTCTGTTCATATAAACTAAAATAAAACTTCTAATTCAAGATTTAAATCTAAAATTTGTTAATTAAATTTGTCACTTATTGCATTATAGCGTTATGGGATTTCTTCCAGGGAAATTAGGTATGGGCCTGGTCGAAGGTTATAATGCAACTGGCTACCCATTGGCAAAACCACAACTTCGTTCAGAATTGGAAAAGGACTTGGTTGCTATATGCGAAGGCACTAAAAATAAAGATGAAGTCTTGAAATACCATTTAGATAAATATAAACAAGTAACTATATAACTCTTCTTTTTATAATCTAATTTGTATTTATCAGAATTGGTCTACATCAAACCCTATATAAATAATAATTGTAAAATTCTCTATATTATAAAATTTATGCATAGAAAGTTAAGGTGAACATATTTGATTAATCAGTTACATTTAATCTGTTACATTTTCCCCCTTAAAACATCAATCTTTTTTCATTTTTAAAGCCCATGCATTTCATTCTCTTCATATGTAGATTTACAAAGAAGTACAGGAAAAGGTGAACAGGTTAGATGAAGCCCTAGCTAAATATTTTGGACCGCCTGACAATACCCTGTGTGATAATCAACCTGACGTAACTATTTTTACAATTTTTAAGCGTATTTTAGATTAGTTTATTGCACATGTTGGAAAAGTTTTCCTTTTAAATTTTAAAGAAGCTAGGTCTATATAATATAAATTTTGTTATTAAATATATACTACCATATGTAAAAATTACTGATACCAATCTATTGGAATAAAATGTTAATTTTAAAGAAGCTAGGTCTATATATTATAAATTTGATGTTATTAAAATATATCTACCGTATGTATAAATTATTGATACCAATCTATTTCGGAATAAAATGTTTTTTATTACACCACTTTTAGCAACAAGGCGACAATTCACTAGTATCTCCTCTCGCTATACGGCCCTGTCCTAACTGCAAATCACCCATGGTACTTAAAAAGCTCGCTTCAAAATATTCCGCTGGCAATAGCAATAATGAAATTATTGACAACACTAGTACAGGCCCAAAGAACTTTGTATTAACCTGTAGTAACTATCCTGATTGTAAAGCTAGCCTTTGGTTTCCCTCTCACATCGTTAGAGACATCACTGTCGCAGAAACGGATGGCTTTTGTGATGTTTGCATGCCAAGTTGTTATTCAAATATTCTTTTAATTGCTATTTCTAGACTTATTCAATATACGTATAAGATGGATTGTGTTATATCTAAATTAAAATTTATTGGGTTGAATCTAAGAAACCTTTTGTTAATTCGCTGTATAAAACGTTTTTAGGGAAATTAAATACGGTCTATATTTTATTGTTATGTGTTTTTATGGTGTATTTTATTGTTCATTCGTAATTGGTGTAATTATATTTTAATTTATTTGCTTCTTTCTGAATCAAGGTTCACTTTTGCTATTATTATATTTTAATTTATTGCAAATTTATTTATTTTTTTTTCAAATCAAGGCAATCAACATCGTTTAGTCACGTTAAAATTAAACCCCAAAAATATACCTCCTATGATACCCGCCCTTTATACCACATGTTTGGGTGGGTGTGATCAACTCCTCGAGGAATATCTAAATCTCCGATTTAGTCACGTGACCTCCCATACTACCCTTCGTACTGCTCTAACGCCCCATTCGACCGGTAACAATAGCGTCAGTAATAACAAAAATAACACTTGTCTACAAAATGTATAGGTCGCGTAATTGGCTCAATCATTAATCAATTATCTTTATTATTATCACTCTTTTTCCGTTTTTTTGTTGCATATATTTGCATCAATAATAATCAGTTTTTATAGTTAAAGCAGATAGTAGATAATAAATGTTATTTTTATTAAGTACCCTCTAACCTTTAAATCAAAAATAAAAACAAGTCTTTATATAAAAAAAGTGACATTTAATTTGTGCCGAGAGCCCCATTAGATTTGTTTTTTTTTATTATAAAAACCTTTTAAATAAGTTCCATTTGAATTTTTACTTTGCTCAATATCTGAAACAATGAAATGTTAAATTATTATTAAAAATTATCTAAATGTGCTATAACTAAAATTCTTAAGTGATTAACCTAAAAAAGAATGTTGGATACTTGATTGAAAAAAAAATTTAGCAAATTAAATTTTAAAAGTTTATATCAATACATAATGTGATCTGGACGTGATTTAGTTGAAGGGTAAACTTATTTGGAAAGAAAGCATAATTTTTACTTTCCTATCCGGCATCTTTATTTTGACCGAAAGTTATTTGTCCATGTGTGTAAGAATAACAGTTATCACATTTGATACATAACATTGCTGTCATTTTTAAGCAGGTAAGCTATTAATTTCTCAAACTAAAACCATATATGAAATGTATGCAATATATAAATTTTAAGGTTTAGCGTTTTTGGCCAAATATCTCTCTAAAAAATTCAGATTGTTGTACATGATTAAATTTTACAAACGATTTAGCCACTCCTGTGAATAATTCTACCACATCCTATCGTCAGAGAAATAATACCAATACATCTCCTAATGATCCAAATGTTAACATAGTTAAAAGATCATTTTGTACGACAACCAATCAAACACGGTCGCAACATAGCTCTTCTTCCCTACCTTGTATACAAAGTATTGCACAGGTTTTGCAAAGCGATGATTTCGATAATAACAATATTAATAATAATAATATTAATTACGATAATAATAACAATATTTATTATAATAATAATTAATAATAAGTTTATCAAAGATGAATAAGTTTATCAAAGATGAATATCTTTTTTTTGACTTCACAATTTATTATTCTTGATTAAAAATTTAATAGTTGATAATTTTTCATTATCATAACTTAAACTTGTTTTTCATTTTTTTTTTGAAAGAGACCAAAAAGGTCGACATACATTATTTTTAAATTATTTAATTACACAGGTCAACAAATTTTTGAGTGTTATGAGCTAACTAAATAGACCAAACCTTTAGGGATATTAAAACCTTTACCGTTTTTTCTGATCAAATTTTCCGCTATAAACATGAAAATTTTTGTAAAAATGTTGAAAGACAAAAAAGAATTAAAAACTCAAATAAAATGACAGCTTAATTGTTAAATTTTAACTTCAAATAATTTTTGCATTGAATTATAATAATATATCGTGTCGTATTTAGGTTGGAAAGGCTAAAAAAAATTTATTATATTAATGTTGATGTAAGAGCTTGAAATACTTAAAAAATTCTCATTTAAGATGAAAATTATATGTTACAAATGATTTTAATATGCAAAAAAACTCTTGATTTTTTTCTCTTTAGGATATTTTCTAGGTCGCAATCTGTCAATTTGGTCACAAAAGGCCATTTTTCCATATGGACGTAGCAAAATCTCCAAGGGCGGACGATACGAAAAACGGAAAATATTTAGGAGTTAAGGCCATCATGAAGATCCATTCATTTTGGTTTTCAAAAACTTTTTTCTGACATTGATATTTGTCTACCTGTGTTATAAGTCTATATGAAACTAATAATGTTCAATAATATAATAACAATATTGATAATCATAATTTTAAAGATGACAATTTTGACGACTACAACGATGTATACAACGAAGATTTCGAGATTAACAATTCCAATGTCGAGCCTACATTTTCCACTTCCAGATATTCGAAAGATAACAACACTTTAGCAAATAAGAATACATTTAATCATAAAAATCCGTCCAATTCTCCCGCCGCCACCACCACCTTGTTATGTCTTTGCAATAAACCGGCCATAATGCTCACTACTAAAAGAGGTCCCAACACCGGTCGAGATTTCTATAAATGTGCTGCTCGTGAGGCTAATCTACAATGTAAATGGTTCAAATGGGCCGATGAGTTAATGATGTCTCAACAACAACAAAATAATATCGATCATTCTGCTTCTTTTTCCGGAGCCATAGGTAGTGAAATTTAAGTTTTATATCTTGCTTACTATTTATTACTTAATTTTGCACTTTTATTATTTTTAGTAATATATATTTTTTAAAACCTGTATGCCTTATCTATTACGCATTACACAGCTCGGCATTTAGATATTTGAATGATTAAGTCAAATTAAGACTACAATCATTTGGATTTTTATAACGTGAACCGTGTGCCTTCTTGTCAAACATTGTAATCCTGATATAAACATAAAATATCTAGGGGAAATATTCAAAATTGTGATTAAAAACTAAAAAAAAAAATTAAAAAATGTGTTTTTATTTCCGTAAAAATTTTAAAAATGTTGAAAATTTTAATTTTAGAAATATCGTTTTATGAGAAACTAAATTTGGCCTTTTAAAGAAAGCGCTCATTTACAAAATAAAATTTGTAAGAATTCTGAACAAAAAAAAAATTATTTTGTACGTTGCCTTACACGATAAAAAATCACGTCATTCAGAAGTTTGGGATATTTTGTATAACTAAAAATTTAAAGTTTCAGATGAATGTTTAGAGTTGATTTTAATTGAGAATTTTTTTTTAATAAAAAAAAAAGTCAAGATACATATATTAGATTATTTTCTGGTCATCGCACCTCCATAAATTTTTGCTGGCATAAACAACACCGAACTACAAAATACTCTCGTTTTTAGTCAAGTTTTTGGTGCTGATTACGAATAAATCAAAATTTTATTCACTGCCTTAGATTTTTAGTTATTTGATGTCAAAAATGGTGTTTTTTTATTTTTGGGATATTGGGCTTATATATTATAAAACCTATGTGAAAACAAAAGTTTAAATATATAATTAGATTAAGGAAACATTCATTATTATCGTGAGGCGTGTGAGTTTTTTTTGATAATATTTAATTTTTTTTATTTTTTGCTTTTGTGAAATTAGTGGTTTCCGTCATAATTCGTTTTTTGATCTTAAATCACTTGAATGTAATTTGATAATTATGGGTAATAACCCCTTTAAGATACGTTTTTTATAAGGAAACTAAATATGCTATAGAATTTTTGGAAAATTAATAGTTTAAGAAATTTTGTGGTATTTTCCTAACTTTGAACGCATCATAAAAAAATTGGAAGAAGCATTGGGATAATTAAACCGGTAATCGTTGGCGCAAGAAAATTCTCTACAAAACCCTGTGAATCGTTTATGTTATAATTTTTGTCGTCCAGTGTAATCACACTAATATTGAGAATAATCTATTTCTCTTACCATTTTGAATGTCTATATGTCACAATCATTTTTGGAAATGTGTTAATTAGCTCATTTTTAACTTTATTTGCCCTTTTTAAGGGTCAATGCGAATTTCCAAATCTCAAATATCACCCTCATCTGATAATTTTAATAATTTTTCAAAAACTCACGCAAAACCTTCGTTTTCCAAATTTCAACGAATGCAACAGAATGGGGATGGAGGAGAAAGTTCAGACGTCATGTGTAATTGCCATCAAAAAGCAGTTAAGCGAAAAGTACAAAAAGAAGGACCTAACAAAGGTTTTAACCTTTATTTGTGCATATGATTAAATAGTGTTGATTCCTCATTAAATTCAGATTATCCACATGGATTAACTTTTATTGTAAAAAAATAATTATTTAATAAAAAAAGTTATGATGATTCGCTATTTTTGTATTTAAACTTTTTATATTATGTTTATATACAAAACTATAAAAAAAAATTTAACAAAGCTTTAAAGCTTTTTACTTATACCGTGTTCATTTCATTCATTTTTTCGTGATTTCAAAATTAATAAATAACATTGTTATAAAAGATTTTTACACATCATGCTATTGCTTTGAGTTTATTTCAAAACTTTATGTCCCTAAATATAGGTAATAATCATTTCTAAATGACTCCTTCGAAAATTTTACCACTCAAAAGATTTTCAATTCCAAAAATTTTTGAAAAATTTCAAATAAATGAACGAACTCTGAAAGCATCCTTATATGTATGTTGGTTGCACTGGTTATTCTATTTTAGTGATTACCAATATTAAAATCCACTTTAAATGTGTGTCAAAGGCTCTGAATCTTTCTGGATTGCTGTTTTAATCAAATTTTACTTTTAAACTACATTATTAAAATGTTCCACCATAGGTAAAGATTTTTACGCGTGCCCAAAAAGCCGAGAACAGCAATGCAACTTTTTCCTATGGGCGACACCCGCACCTGAATCTTCAACTTCTAATAAAAAACAAAATTCGTCATCTTGGAAAGCTCGGGGAATTTTTGAAGATAGTGATGGTGAGGATAATCCACAAACACGGCAGAATTTTAATCGCTTTACCCAAGGGATACCTAAAAATGGGCTCAGCTCACAGGTTTTTTCACTTTGCTAATTATATATTTATTTTATTATTGTCTTTGTTTTGCTTCTTTTTAATTATCTAAGCCCTTTCTAAGCAAACGCTTGTATATGACTTTTATGGCCTTTAAATTAGTCGTTTTGCTAGGCTCTTAGAATATGAATAAAAATAAATTTTACATTTTAGTTTTTTTTGCTATTTAGAACAACGAAAAAATCAAACCAATATTCATACCAAGGAAAAAATTATAGTTATCCTGAACAAACCGTAATATTTTAATTTTATTGTGAATAAAGATATAAAAATAAATTGCATAATCCATAACCAAACATCAATAAATAAATGTCATATTAAGTGCACAAATTGAATATAAATCACTTCTCAAACATACTGTGTACATGTTGAAGGGAATTTAGATGTGGGTTTTATTAAAAAAAACTTTTTTTATATATATTTCTTAAGTGTAAAGTCTTTGAAAAACTATCAAATTATTTTGCAATGATGAAATTACTAGATATGTTTGCAAAACTTCTAATCAATTCAATAAAACTGGACAAATGTAGGTGAACAAATAACAAATGGAGATTTTTCAAAAATACTAGCAAAATGTTTATACAATATGTATTAAAATAAATTACGAATATTTCATGTGTTAAACTTAAATTTTTGACTTTTACAAAGGTCAGGGTAAAAAATCCAAACCGGATTATAAAATGCTTACTTGATGCTTAAAAAAGTAAATTATTATATGATAGTCTAAATTATTCGGAGATTATTTTATTACAATAAATAATGTAAAAATGTTATATAAAAAAAATGTTTTGGTGCCATTAGAAAAGGAATTCGTAAAGTATCACAACTCGGGTAGGCGTATACATCAAAATTAGAATGTTTAACATAATGTTAAAAAGATTTTTAAGTTTGAAATCCCATTTTACAGTTCTTCCTTGATCTCCTAATGTATTTAAATAAATCATAAAATATTTTCAAACGGTTGCCTCCAATATAAAAAGCCTATAGGCACTCGGTACCAACTTAGGACTTTTCTGTATTATTTAAAAACATTTTAATAATAAATAAAAAAATAATTTAAAAGAGCTTAATATAAATAAATAACAAAAATAATAACATATTCACCTCATGTTTAAATTCCTCTTTTTCATCATTGTCCTCTTTGCTTTCCTCACTTTCATCCTCATTATCATCTTTTGGTGGAGCTCTGTCCTCTTCCTCATTTTCCTCCTCATCTTCTTCAGCGTCGTCTTCCGCTCCGTCAAAAATGTCCTCTTCTGAAGCCTATTATATTAATCGAACAAATATTAGAATTAATAGGACAAACCATTTTTTTTAAAAAGTGCAATTTTTAAAACTACAAAAAAATTTTATTTAGCAAAAAAATATTAAACTAATACTCAAATTGCAAAAAACAGAGCTATTAAAAAGAGCATTAAATTATGTTTTATACAGTGGAATCTTCTTGCAAATTGAAAGTCATTTTCATCATTTTTTCGACGCGGTCAGAATAACCTTTACTATCACTAAGAGAGTATCCAGAGCGTAGGGTTGCCGTTTCAAACAAGACTAGGGCAATATCCTTGGCAAGGGCGTCTTCTTTATCAGCCTATGAACGATATCGAAATAAATGAAGTTGAAAAAAAAATTAAGAAGGAGGAAAGATGAGATTTAAATTGCTTAGGTATGCAATTAATTTATATATCGATCTCAATATTTTAAATTAAGCGCAAGCAACAACATATGACGCGTACAAAGTAGGATAATGAATGAAATTATAAAAAACCAATAAACGCATTACAAATACTAATGTAAAAAAAACTGAATTTACTTCAACCCTTCTCAAGAGTTCTTTGATAATTGGGTGTCTTGGATTTATTTCTAATGTTTTCTTCATATTGGCATAGTATCTAAATAAATATTATAAAACAAATTATTTTAAATAAGGAATATTAAATTAAGTATTAAACAAGAAGCGTGCAATTTAGCGAAAAAAGAGTTGAGGAAGAGACATGCAAGAAAATAAAGCAATATATTGCCAATAATTTAAAATAATACCTTTTAATAACCTAATCATGAAAATGTCAATACAATAGTTGGGTAAAATACAAATTAAATAATCTTGTAATTGCTAATATTAGTAATAGAACTGTGAGTTAGGATTATCAGCTTTGGCATAAGTCGAGGATTTTTGGAGGCGTTCCATGTTGGCATCCCAGCCATAGGTTTGAGCCACAAGTACAACGGGTGAGGTGTCTAACCTCACTGAAACTATTATTTTTTCTACCTTTAAGCGTTAAATTTGTTATAATTTATATTATATGTTTTCATTGATTAATCTGTCCAATTATCTAATATTTCATTTCAAATCAATACGTATTAGCCTTATTTGAAAATTAAAAGGCCAAAAAAATAATAACTAAAATACCAAAATATCAAACATTTTTTTTTAATTTGCTAAAATTTAACGTTAAATAAATCGGACAAATTGATTTTACCAGATCACTTAAAATTTTTCTGAACATTTTGACGACTTAAGATACATGCAATAAAAATATTCCTCTACAAATTGACAGAAAAAAGGTTTAAATAATCAAAATCCGGTCAACACATATTTTTTAACATATAAAATAAATTTGACTTTCAAATTGGCTCGAGACACCTTAAATAAATATTAACAATTATGTTAGTATAATGAGCATACGAGAGTGTACAAATATTTTAAAAATTTGGTAAATCTATGAAAAACGAATAAAAAGCAATGCAGGTAGCAACTCCTCGGGTAATAGTAGAAAGTGGAAAAGGGCATTAAAAGCTATTAAAGCTAACGCAAGAAAACGTAGCATGCAAAAGGGTTAGCAAGTGAGATTAGTCAATAAGTGGATAAAGCCAAAATTATATGACAATCAAAAGATTTTGAGCATTTTTTTAAAACGTATTTACTCAGACATAGGGTCATTAGCTTTGGCATAAGCCGATGATTTCATAAGGCGTTCCATGTTGGCACTCCAGCCATAGGAGCTAGCTATGAGGGCACAAGATGACTCAGCTAACCTCTGGGAAATTAAACTTTTCTCAATCTAATAGGCAAAAAATTGTGATTAAAAAAATGCAACTATAGAACACTAAACCTAAAAAATTTTGAAAAGAAAATTTAAAATTCAAAAATTTTATATAGTTCAATTATACCTTGTCTTTAAGAGCATTCTCCTTGAGCCAAGTTGTTAGTGGTTGAAATTTAGTTTCGATTTGTTTGAGTATTTTTTCCTTCTTTTTGCCTTGATCAAGTTTCAAGCCCTCTTTGGCTATGTTCTAAAAATAAAAAAAAAATAATTCAATTTTTTAAAAGAAATTAAAAGCTCAAAAAATAATAGGTATATGTTTTATTAAATGTATATGTTGTGGGGCATTAAGCGATTTAGATAGAATTGCTAGGACATTGAGTAATCGAAATTTGAAAATTAGAGTGAAATTTGAATTTCATTGGATTGTAATTTATAACAATTATCAAATTATGGGTATTTTTTTGAAATTATTTACCTATTTTAAGATAGATTTAACAATTGTAATGTGTCAAAAACTATTTGATTTAAATGTAAAAGAAACCTTTATTTTATCATATTTAGATAATCTTCTAGATTTTTGCGCATAAGAAATAGAGAACCATTATAACTTCAAGCGATGCCACATCGATGCCCTAGAGCATTTAGCTAGGTCCTAAATCTTATTTTCTTACAACATAACATAAGCTGACAAAACAACAACGTTATTTAAATTTTTTTGGTGATATTCAATTGCAATGCACTTTCAGTCCTCTCCCTAGAATTTTTAAAATTCTCAAATTATCCAACTTTAAAAATTTGCTTTTAAAAGTCGCAACCAAAGTGAACATGGGTTCATGGCTTGAAAAGATAAAATTTTTGTTTTAAATATGTGCATTAACTAAAATTATAATATACGTAACTAACTAACACCTACCTATATTTTTTTAAATAATAAGTTTTTTAATTTTTAAACAAAAAAAGATAAAGGATTTACATTTTAAAAAATGTTATATAAAAATTTATAATAAAATTAGGTTCAAACATTTTTATTTCTCAAGTCTCAAGGTTAAAAACATAAATAAATTTTGGAATGCTTATAAAGCTAATAAGTAGAAAAAAGAGCATAAAAATTATAACAGATATTTTTTTGATCTAAAATATTATTTTAGAATGTATCCCTGTAAAATTCATTTATAAAAAAAATAATTTCAATACGATATATACCATAAATTTCTTGCCCTCAAATTCAGGTAGAGCTTGGATGGTATATTCGTCAATCGATTCGATAAGATACAAAACTTCGTAACCCTTTTTAAGTAGGCGTTCAACAAAAGGTGAATTCTTAACCTATAGAGTTAACAAACAATTTACTGTGATGGTGATAAATGTTCTAAAAAACATTTATAGTTTTGATTCAAATAAAAATTTAAAAAAAGAAGGGTAAAAATGGTTGAAAGTTTACACAAAATGAGATTTATGCAAAGAAAATGAAAATAAACTTCGTCTAGAGTCTGCCCAGCCACAAAGTAAATGTGCTCCTGTTTTTCTTTCATTCGTTCCACGTAGGCCGTCAAAGACGTGGGTTCAGTTTCATTGTAGGACGAAGTAAATCGGACAATTTTAGCAAGTCTGTTACGATTTGAGGGATCCTCTACAATACCCAACTTCATGCTGTAGCCATAAATTAAAAAAGCTTCAGAATTCAAAAATTTTTTCCTTAAAGGCAGTTTTGTTTAAAGTGAAAATCAAAACATTTACATTAAAACGCCATTACACCAACACAAATAAACTAAAAAAACACAAACAATTAAATAAATTTATCAATTCGGAAAAAATTTTAAATTGATAAGCCAACAAAAATAAATACAATACAAATAGTATAACAATATATATTACTTGGTGCTGTACTCCTTCCAAAATTTAGTAAAATCGGCGTCAGAAAGTTTCTTAATCATGTCAAGCACTTTTCTCACCAATTTTTTCCTGATAACTTTTAAGAGTTTGCTTTGTTGCAGCGTTTCGCGACTAACGTTAAGGGGTAAATCAT
This sequence comes from Acutogordius australiensis, assembly GCA_030555515.1. Classification (NCBI taxonomy): domain Eukaryota; kingdom Metazoa; phylum Nematomorpha; class Gordioida; order Gordea; family Gordiidae; genus Acutogordius; species Acutogordius australiensis. Next base: position 33,146,883 of record CM060242.1, on the reverse strand, counting down.
CGCTATCAACCATTCCAACTACGAAGGACAAATACTTTGGCATCATATCCTCAAAATTTGAGGTTATGAACACTCGTCGAACGTACAGTTTGATATTATCCACTTTCTTACCTGTATAACAAATTAAAAGGTAAATGTGTTTTAATCAAACTAAAACGAGCCGTGATATTCCGGCCCGGCACCCAACTTAATTTCAACTTAAGCCAGGCTAAAAATTACGAATACGGCCCAGACAATTTATGTTGCAACTAAAATATTATTAAAATTAAGAGTGTCGTAGTAATACTAACACCCTATATTGTGATGACAAATTTAACATTTTAATCCTTAAATATAGCTAAAAGCAATAAGGCAACAACGAGATAGAAAAAATCTGCCCGGCCCAGTTTTTTAAATTGAGGCTCGGCCGTGGTTCTAAAATTTGACTCGATTACACTCATTAAAATGTCAAAAGCAACCCATTGCAATGGAGAATCTTAATTTTTTTAGTTATAAAAACAAATTTTTAAATGAGTTTCAGAAAAGTTAAATACATCTTTTTGTAAAATTGGTAAAAAACTAAATATGGATGTTAAGCTCATTTCAATTTAATGCCAAAAAACAGTCGGTTAACCTGTATAAATGAAAATATTTCGCAATAAAATTAAACCGGTTTATAAAAAAGTTTTTTCCCATTTATCGCTATAAATTAATAAAAGATTTGTACAAGCAAAAGCATTAATAAAATATTAATATTTAAAGATATTGTAAGTACCATAGTCGGTAAACATATTTTGAGGAGCCGTTTTGCCAATATATAGGATAGATTTGAAAGTGACTTCGCCCTCAGCATTAAAATGAATGTGCGCCAGAGGGTCTTGGCTCTCTTTCGAGATGGCTTTATAGAAATCGTTGTATTCCTCATCAGAGATATTATTAGGTCTAAAGGCAACATAAAAATTAACATATATTTTAGAAATGACAATTAATATTCCTATAAAAATATAGTTAGCGACAAATTATGCATTTAAACTAATATTTATTCATGCAAAAGTATCTATCTTATTAGATTTAAACTTTCGCGTCCAAATAGGCTTATCGAAATTCATAAGTGTCCAATCCCAAGCTTCCTTTATTACCTTCTTCTTTTCTTCAGATGTGGTCTCGTCTTTTTCCTCTTCAATCTATATATATATATACATTGCTTTATAATATTGAGTATAATTTCAGCATATCAAATCAAATTACAAAAAAATATACAATCCCGTATAAAAAAATTCCCAAATTTTTTTTTGTGCACATTCTAAAATAATAGAGCCAATAAAGGTAACTAATTAAAAAATGCACAAACTTTAAAGTTATTAAATATAATGGTGATGCCAGAATCAAGTTTCAAAACTTTTAAATATAAGGCAAAATATTTTAAAAGGAATATGACAGTCGCATTGTTATTATATCTTTTAAGCTCTGGCACTACTTTAAAACTCAAATTTAATATATGGATTACCGAGCTAATCAACCCCATTTTAATGATTACTATACTTTAGCATCGTCATCCTCCTCCTTCTTCTCTACGGGTTCCGTCATTTTTTCAACATCGTTTGGTAGAGGTGTTTGGTTAGAATCGTCTAATTTGGCCGGCTTTATATATACAAAATATATTTTAAAATTTGTATTTAATTTATGATTGTTTTTAATTTTTCATATAAGCAGTAGGGCATTTTTTTCCATTAAACAACAATTTAGTCAAAACTTATGTAAAACAGCTTTTTGTATGAAAAACAATAAGTAAAAAGTATTAAATTAAGAAAAAATCTTTAAAAAAACTTATTTACACCTTCTAAAATTTTAAAAATTCATTTTTGTGGCACTAATACAACAATTTCGCCTAGATACTGTCAACAATATATTGAATCTTTTTTAAAAATATCATTAAGTGTTTGCTAATATATAATAAATATAATTTAACATGACTAAAAATTATGACAACCTAATGCTATGCAATGTGCTGATATTTTAAATCGCTTAATATCTTATAACAAAGCTTGACAAATTTTTGAGATATATGAGCTGATTTTAGAGACCATTCCTGCCATCCAAAAAATTAAAAATTTATTACCATTTTTTCTAATCAAACTTTGTAAGCCAGCTATGAATATGAAAAATTTTGAAAAAAAGCTAAGACATAAAAAATTACAAAAAAATATTGAAATAATTTTTACATTTAGTACAGTTAAATTTAAATACAAACTTCAAATAATATTGTTATTCAATCAATAATAGATCGTTCTATTTAGGTTGGGGTGATAAATATTATATGTATAACCTAAGTTATAATGTATGATAGAATTTTACAGATTATGAGATAAAAAATAAAAGGTACATTTAATTTAAATACAAATTTTTTTTTTAATTTTTTCTCTTTAATTTCAAGGTAAAATCAGTAAATTTAGCCATTCTTTAATTCAACTAAGAAATTAGCCGAATAAGAAAAAACGGAAATTAATTTTTAATATAAGGCATTCGTGTAGATTATTTTCCTGAATTTTTATAATTTTCTTCGATCATTCATTGATTTTGTAGATCTGTGACATATAAATAATAATTATCAATTTTTAACACCCCAGTTTTTTAAGGTATAAGAAATTTTGAACCAATTATAATTTGTCTTTAAGTCAAGTTCAAAATGAAGTTTTGTTTTTTCGCTCTTTGGGTCAAGTTCAAAAAAAGCGAAAAAATTAAATCCTAATGAGGCAAGAAAAATTGTTTAAAGTCGTTTTAATTTTTTGAAAAAACGTCGTTAATAAACTATTATGCAAACAAACTGGTATTAATAAATTATTCAAGTTTTTTAAAGTAAAATTTTATTAATTTTAAACTAACTTCATAATTTTTCATGTAATTTGACAAAAAATATAAAAAAAATTGTTTGTTATGAAATATGATTCTAAACGTGCTCTTGCAACAATTTTATGGATAGACATAGGCCTAATAAATTTAGGCATATTAATATTTTTGCACTTTTTATTTTAAATTAATGGCTTAATCATAAAATTTACCGCTTTTTCGTACAAGTATATCGGGAAATTAATGAATTGGCTGTATTTCTTGATCAAATCTCGTAATGTTTTATCTTCCAAAAAATCCTGAGCCTCTTCCTTTAGGTATAGGCTTTAGTAAATATATCAAAAATTAATCTTATATATTTTCTTATTTAATAAATTCCTAAATGTATTGAAAGATTAAAAAAACTTTTATTTAAAGCGTTTTGGATAATAAACACAAAAAAACCGAAAAACTTTAACAACTAGAAAATTTATAGATCAATCACAATTCAATGTTAATAATAGGTAAACAAAAAGGCAAATTTATTGTAAATTTTAAATGAACTTATTTATAAACAACTATTGGGTTTGAAGTTTCCCCCATCTCCATATAGGGACGCCTTTGACTCTATTAACCCGAGCAACGAGTTAAATAATAAGATTTGCTCAAACGCCGGCGACCTAGATTTTTAGCCTAAGCTCTCACTTAAGCACGTTTAGGGCCTACTGCCTAAGTAGGCCACTCAGCAGTTTCAAAATAGTTGCCCATGTGTTCTATTTTTTGAAGAACAAAGACGCCTATGCACGGATTCGAACCCACAACCTCCTGCGTGTAAACCAGGGATGTTTGCCACTAACCATCTGAGCCGATATTTCATGTAAGTAGTCATAATTTACCCGGATTAAATAAATAAACGTTTTTTTGTTTGGGTGATATAACCCTTTATAACATGATATTTAATTTATTAATACCAATATTTATATTTAAAAAGGCAAATAAATGCAATAAAAAGTGTTCGAATAATAAATTTTATATACCTAACTTGTGTTCCCCGCCCTAAGGTAGGTCCTCTGGGGTCAGGGATTATGCTAAAGTTTTCGGCATCGGATTCCCAAATATATTGATCGTCATCGTTGTGTTTACTCACAACGACTACCTAAAAAATGTCAAAGAAACATAATAAAGTAACACTCTAGGTGATAGAGATGTGTATGTGAACACAAAACCTATAATTTATGTAAAGTGTTAAGTAAGATTTTGTTCTTAAATTAGTAAAACTCAACGATAATAAAAATGCCTTACCAATGATTTATAAAACAATGTGCATCAAAAAAAGCGGGCAAAGCAGATAAGACCTGTATTTGGGGCAAACTATTCAAATCCATTAATCGTGCTTTTCTAGTACATCCCAATTTTTATATTTGCTTAAAAAACATTTTCACATTGGAAAAATGGACATTAAACTTAAAGCAAACTGTTAAAAACATGCTAAACATTTGCTTACAACATCCCTTTATAATACACTATGAAAAGGTTTAAGGTATATTTTTTATATATAATTTTTTACAATTATGAAGAGATGTTGTTTTATAATATAAAAACCAATAAAAAAATAATGTATTTAAGTAATTTTTCACATGAGAAGCAAAATAGCTTCTAATTTATTTAATTTAAAAAAATAATAATTTAAATCGTTTTTAAAAATATTTTCCAGAAATTATACACATGATATGGCCAAAATGTATATCATTCGCTAAAATGTTTTTAATATTAAAAATGAACTTTAAAGGAGAACAATTAAGTAAAATTAAAAAAAAATTGATTTAAAAGAAATTATGATGCCTAAAAATAAAATTTGAAATAAAAAATCATTAAGTGAGGCGAGATATTGATTAAGTGAGTAAACATTTATAATGTTTTATTTATAATATTAAAATGCATTTAAGCTTGTTCAAATGGGTAAAGTTAAATTAGTTATAAAAATCGAAAGAAAGAGCTAAAATAATAGGACATGATAATGACATGGGCGCAAAAACTAAACTTCAGTCGAATTGTATCAGGCCTAGGCTGGGTTTAAACCATAAATCAGTTTACAAATTTGATTTAAGATTTAATAAAAACTAGATGAGAAAAAATGGAAGCCAAATTAGAAATTAACATATGAATGTGCCGTAGCAAATATCATTCTTCACCATAAAATTAAGGTCGATTATTTTTGCAATGTAATTTATGGAATTGTTAATTAGCCCATAAAAAGCATTTCCATTGCAAAAAATAAAAGTAAAAATTTAAAAACCCTTGTACACAATTATATAAAAATAAAATAAATAAAATAAATAAAACCTTCTTATGCACAATTTCATATTATTAGAAATATAATTGATTTTTCTCAATATACAAGGTTAAATTAAAATACCTAAATTCAAGAAATAAAGGTAATATATTGTATAATAAGTTTACATTTTAAATAAAGCAAACAAATTTGGTAAAAATATCTTATTTAGTTTAATTTAGTTGTTGATAAATTTACATGAATTGCATATAAAAAAATACAATTTAAAAAACTTAACATTAGATTCAAATCATACTTTATCTGCCACTAAAAAGGCAGAGTAAAATCCAACTCCAAATTGCCCAATCAAATCAGCTGTGTTTGTGCTGCCTTCTGCTATTTGCTTAAGAAATTCACTAGTGCCAGACTTTGCAATTGTACCTGATTTTATATTTGAGATAAAAAATTATTTAAAATAAAATGAAAAATAACCTAGGCATTACATATTATTTTACACATAAAAATATAAATTACAATATATTTATTTTGTGCAAATAAAATATGTATAACAATAATAAATTAATTAGCAACAATAAAAAAAACAAATAAATTAATTTTTTAATATTGCTTGAAATTTATTTACCTAAATTGTTTATGAGATCAGATTTTGTCATTCCTAAACCAGTATCAATTATATGCAAGATGCGATTTTCTTTATCAGCCTAAATATAAATTATTTATAAGGGTAGGTAAAGCTAGTAACCAGAAGACTAATTACAGGTATAAAAACAAGACTAGAGGTACAGGCATAATATATTATTACATTTCATCAAACTTTTAATATTTAAAATAAAATTTAATTAGAATCTTAAAACAATATAAAAAAAAATAAAAAATAAATTATAAGCAATTTAAAAAAAGAATCTCAGCATTAATCAAATTCTGCGTTATAATTGTATATTAAATATCACCTTAATCATAATTTTGAGGTCAGGAAAATGTTGGAGAATATTTGAATCAGTAACACTTAAAAATCTTATTTTATCAAGTGCATCAGAGGCATTTGATATAAGCTCTCGTAAATAAATCTAATTATTTTAGAATAAAAAAATTATACATCTTTATTTTGGTATAATGAATTAATAATTATTTTCATCATACGATTAACTTCAGCTTGAAATGCAAAATCTTGCTTATTTAGCATAGCTTTCTGTAATTGGTCTTTATCCAAATTGAGCAACTCTAAGCCTCTAGAAAATTTAAAAAATGGAATCAAAATTACCCAATGCCTAACTCGTCATCAGTTTTAAGTGCTTGTTTGTGCTTGGCAATATTTTCCTGAACAACTGGAATGTCAGTATCACATTGTGCTAGTGTTTGGATAATTAAAATAATAGTTGCTGAATATATGATTTTGTTCAACATTTTGAAGGCAAAAAAATATATGGATTAAAATAGTAAAAAAAAATATCAACGCGTTGGCCTAAACCAATTATATTAGAGAACGTAAATGTATGCCTGTTAAAAACGTGGTTTAGAATATGGCTTATTATTTTTTTTTTATAAAACGCCAGCTCATCAGTTATTTTTTAAAAACACGTTTTTTAAATATTAATTCAATGTAAAATTAATAAAAAAATTATAAAATTAGTTAGCGAATTTGCTTAAATTACTTTTTATAGTGAAGATACATTTTGTTAAGTTAATAGTTAGGTTATAGTCAAAAAAATTTGAATATTAATAGAAGACATAAATAATTTTGTATGTTAAAATTAAATCTAGTTAAATCACTAAATTTGATTAGAGTGTATCTGCTCTAAAAAAATGACGCATAAAATAAATTTTGGTAGCTATACTTGACAAATTAGAGTAAAGGTTGACTTTTTATTTGCAAATAGTAATAATCACAGTTATTTTCAACGAGTTAGATAGGTAAAAAAGTTATATCAGCTGCTTGGTGGGAGACAAATTATTTATTTTATAATAATAAAATAAAAAGGAAAATAAAAATATATAAGTGTATTTAAGTCGTAATAAAGGCCATTATATAGTGTTTGTAACGGTTAACATCTTCGAATTCTTTTTCCATTTGAATTCCAAAGTCAATTTGTCCATTCAAATTAGTTTAGTTCAAAATGTTCAACTCAAAATATGGGATTTTGACGGTTGTCAAAATATGAGGTTTTGGTGATAGTCAAAATAGATTTATTCTAATTTCTCAGATTAACACGTCCGTTTTTTTTTGCTCCATTATTAAAGTTTGATTGAGATTAAGCTGTGTGGCATTGAGGTCGACGTGAATGGCAGTATTGAAATGATCGGAAGAGTAATTATTGGATATTGAAAGGTTATCAGTCACCAGCTATCGTTTAATGCAAATGAGGTATCGTTGGCCGAAAAGAGGCAGATTATGGTTACATTTTAATAGTTTCTTTTAAATACTTATGCGGGTGCTGGCGTCAGCATAAAGCGCGCAATTGGCAACCTCGCTGTCCTCAATATGGTCGCAAGCGTTATCATTATAGGATTCTGCTCTCTAATATGGTCGCAATGGGCGTTGTCATATAGGGCTCTGTTGTCCTTAATATGGTCGCAATGGGCGTTGTCATATAGGGCTCTGTCCTAAATATGGTCGCATTGGGCGTTATCACATTGGGATCATTCTGTGTCTCATGCCAAAATTATCTGCAAATGTCATTATTGCTAGTATCTGCCTCAGACTGAATCAGGGCCATTGTGGCGAAGACCTCGAATTAATTATTATGTGTAGTGAATAGTTACGCTTAGTGAGGATCGTCGTCATCATTTATTATTATATAAAATGCATAGAGTTTTACATATCGTTGTGAATAGATGGGTTCAGGAAGAATTAACGTAAACAATATAACGTTGTGAATAGCTTAGTTGACAAAAAATTAACATCTTGCATCGAATATTTACAGGTTTGGAACGGTGAAATATTTTTTTTGTTGAGCGTTTCTCAGGGGTGGCCAAGTTTAAGGGCTGCGTGGGTTGTGTCGGACGCCTCCGACAAGGTGTTTTCTGACACCAATATTTATTTTATTAAAATAAAATAAAAAGGAAAATAAAAATATATATAAGTGTATTTAAGTCGTAATAAAGGCCATTATATAGTGTTTGTAACGATTAACATCTTCGAATTCTTTTTCCATTTGAATTCCAAAGGTTTGGTCAATTTGTCCATTTAAATTAGTTTAGTTCAAAATGTTCAACTCAAAATATGGGATTTTGACGGTTGTCAAAATATGAGGTTTTCGTGATAGTCAAAATAGATTTATTCTAATTTCTCAGATTAACACAAATGTATCAAAATTTTAAACCTTCTATATTTTAGGAAGTATAAAAGTTTAAATTTATAATAATATTTTAAATAAAACTACGTTTTCTTTGATTTAACCCACGATTAGCACTATTGGGTCCATACAAACCCCAGCACATTTTAAATTGTGATTATCTTCAAAAATATTATATATTTTGAATCAAATTTTTGTGACTTTCATAAATGTATAATAAGCAAAACTAGTAAATAAAATTTGGTCTAAGTCTCATAATAAAATTTGTTTAAAAATTAGAAATCCAGTTGGGGTGCCTATGACTCACACTCTCAATTTCACTGATGAAACCATGATATTGCCTCAATGTAAATAAAAACTAAAAAAGTTGCTACCTTATTTTCTAGAAACTTTTTCAAATAATTTTACATATAAAATATATATTGTCCTGGCCACTATAAATTGGCCAGTGTCAGAAAAATAATGATCATTGTCACATATAATGTGGCCATCTACCATTAACTTTTTGATCGCGGTCACTAATAAAATGATTACAATCACAATTAAATGATCACGATCACAATTAAATGGTCAAGATGATGATTTAATGGTAAATATCACTAATTTCCATTTAGCGACAACATAGTGATATTTATCATGAAAACATTATCTTGGCCATTTAATTATGACAGAGATTATTTAATTGTGATCGTGAACGTTTTATAGTGACAACGATAAAAAATATAGTAGTTAATGGCCACATTTTATGTGCCGATTGATCATTCTATTAACATGTGTCACTTTATTGAAGCAAACCTTGTAAAATGTTTGTATTGTATAATTATGATAAGAATTGTTTTATTTCTTTAGGGCGCGTTCAGACTTGATTTTTAAAATTTAAAAATTTTAAAAATTTCATTTGACATTGAACGCTTTTTAAGTCGCTAATTTTTGTTATTAGCATTTAAATGATTTTTCTGAAGAAAAGTTTTTTAAAAATTTAAAAAAAAAATTCAAAAACATTTAACGAGTCTGAACGCGCCCTTATAAAATATTTAATATTAAAGGTGACTAATAGCAAAAAATAATTTTTTATTTTAAAATATTTTTTTTCATGAATCCTTCTAAATGTGTTCTACTAGACCTAAAAACACTATTTGATTAATAAAATTGATACTCAATTGATTGACAACATTTATATAATGTTATATAAAGAAATGAATAATTCCCATTTTTCAGATGTTTACTTAGTGTTAAATAAAATTTGTAATATACATTAATAAAAACTTATTTGTAATTAAAGAGCACGTAATTTTCTTTAACCGCGATTAGCACTGTGGGGTCCCAGGGGCGTATGCAGAAACTTTTCTAAAGGGAGACAAGAATATTTTTAGGAGGAAAGGAACTACAAATTTAATTTTAATGTTGTTATTTTGTTTGCAAAATTATTTTATTAGGCTGTATATTTTTCAAAAAACAGCAATTTTATTGATTATCTTTTATATGTTAGGGCACGTGCAAAGTGAGTTTTTATTTTCGTAAAATTTTCAAAATTTTGAAAAAAAAAATTTTGTAATAAAACGCAAATTTTTAAAAAGTTGCCAAATTTAATATATGCACATAAAATGCTTTTTCTGAAATAAAAAATTTTTGAAAAAATTTTGAAAAAAAATAAATTTTTAAAATTTTCAGAATTTTCAAAATTTTACGAAAATAAAAACTCACTTTGCACGTGCCCTTAGATATATAAATTCAACCGGCAGGTCTATTTTTACACGAGTTCATTTAACACCGAATAGTAAAAACGCTTTGCAACATATGTATTATATTTAAATGATAGTTTTCTAGTGTAAAATTTTATGAGGATTCCAAATATGTTATTCAATTTTGTCAAACCTTTTTAGTTTTTAAATAAATGCGATTTCAAAATTTTAATATCTATATAAATTAGCATATATGAATTTTTTACAAATTTATGGATTATAATCGACCAATCTAACATTATACAACAAATTTAATTATCTCATTCGCAAAACATTCTCTATATTATAATTTCTGTTAAATATAGATAAAGAAAGCCCAAATTTTAGTTCGGAAATTTTATTATAAATAGATGTATTATGAGTATTTAATTTAAAACTCGTGTTGCCGAGAGGCTAGAGTTCGTCTCTAGCCCATGCGTGCCCGGTTCTATTCCCTGAGAATAAACTTTTTTAATATTTTTTTAACATACCCAAGTGTTGCCTGACTTAGGGTAAAAATATTTGAGTAGTTCTTGGAATGTTTTCATGTTATTTTAGGTAATTAAGATGATAATATATTATAATTTTTTTAAACATTATTTTTTTGTCAATAACTTAAAGATACCTTTTCTAAGAAACTCTGTATATGTTCAACTAGTAGATTTAGGCGCTTCTTATGTTAATTTTTATGAAAGGTGAGCCACATACTTCTCATTTATTAATAATTTCAGCATTTTTATTTTAATTTATAATGAATATGTTAATATAAATTGTTTCACTCATTTAAGAATTTTTTTTACTTAACTTTTAAAATAAAGATCCTACTCCAACTGCGATGAGTATGAATTTCCCTTAAAGTCTAAAATATATAAAATTTAATCATTTTTAAGATTTATTTTATTTTTCTATGTATATCAATATCGTTATGTAATGGGTCATTTAATAAATTAAAAGTGCAGGCAGCTCCAGGGATAAAATATAACAACATTTAAGTGTTCAAAATAACATTTTAGGAACTGCCAGTATTTAAACTAAGTCAGGCAACACTTGTGTGTATTAAAAAAATATTAAAAAAAATGTATCCTCAGGGAATATAGAACACGCATGGGCTGGAGAGACAAACTCTAGCCTCTCGGCAACACGAGTTATGAATTAAAAATTCACAATTCATATTTATAATACATTTTCCTAAATAACATTTGGGCTTTTTTTATCTATATTTTAACAGATTTTATAAGATAGAGAATGTAATCACGAATGAGACAATTGAATTCTTTGTATAATGTTAGATTGGTCGATTATAATCAATATATTTGTAAAAATTAATATATGCTAATTTATATAGTAATTAAAATTTTAAAATCGCATTTATTAAAAAACTAAAAAAGTTAGACAAAATTGCATATTTGGAATTCTCATAAAATTTTACATAAGAAAACTATCATTTAAATATAATACACATGTTTCAAAGCGTTTTTACTATTCGGTGTAAAATGAACTCGTGTAAAAGTCTATTCGGTGTAAAATGAACTCGTGTAAAAGTCTATTCGGTGTAAAATGAACTCGTGTAAAAGGTCATTTTACACGAGTTCATTTTACACCGAATAGACCTGCCCATAAATTCAACCTGGTTACATTAAGTTAAAAATTCTAAACGGGGGCAATTGCCCCCTTTTGACTACCCCTGAATACGCCCCTGTGGGGTCCATACGGACCCCAGCTTTATATTTTAATATATATTATTGGCCAAAATTTTGTGACTTTTTTTTAAATATATAAGAAACAAAACTAGTAATTAAAGTTTGGTCTTAGTCTAATAACAAAATTTGTTTTAAATTTAGAAATTGATTTGGGGTCCGTATGGACCCCACAATAAATTTTAATGAAAACCATTATATTGCCTCATGTAAATTTAAACTTTATTATTTGCAAACTTATATTTAGTTATATTTTCTAAATATTTTTACATATTAAGTAAATAAAAGGTTTGTATTGTATAATAGATATTATTATTTTTTCTTTGTAAAATGTCTAATTTTTAAGGTGAATAAGAGCATAAAATAATTTTTTATTTCATAATATTTTTTTTCCATGAATTTTTCATGAAATGTTCTGCCCGACCTTATAATACGATTTAATTAATAATATTGTTATTTTTAATTTATTGCTATGATATATTTAATGTAATATGAAAAATAAAAAATTTTAATTTTTTAGATTTTTTTTTTACTTTGTGTCAAACAAAATTTGCAATATTTATTATATTAGTCTATAATTAAAGAGCACGTATTTTTCTTTAAAATAAAAACAAAAATTATAGTTCTAAAACTCTTGTAGTTATATAGGTTTATATATGGGGTCCGTATGGACCCGAATATAGCATTCGCGTTACAAATTTCTCATCCTACCAATCGCGGGTTAAATAGAATTGCAATTTTTTTTTGTTTACTATCAAAATTTAGACACGAAAAAAAATATGATTTTAATTTTATTTTAATTTTTATATAATTTTTAGTAATCAACATAAAAGGTTGCAACAAGCGCATAAATTATGTATCAAGATGTAGTTCAACATTTTAAAAAAGTTTCCTAAATTTATAGTAATAAAAATTTTCTATGCCATAATATCACTTTTTGCAAGCATGGGTGACATGTACAAAATTAATGTCTAATATTTTTAAATATTTCAACATTATACTTAAAATAAAAAATATCATTTAAAATAGTTTATAAATATTGATATTGAGTGTCTTTTTAAAATATTTAATGAATTAAGTATTTTAATATATTTTCCATAATTTTACATATTATATACCAGCAAGAAGTTCTTTATCAACATTTTAATGTTTCAACATATTGAACTATAAATATACGTTTTCCATAAAATTTAATTGACAGCATATAAAAGGCATTGATATTAAAGGTCTTAACATATTTTAATTGTAGGGTGCCTGTGTCCCTTGAAAAATAAATGCTTTACATTAATTCAATTATTTTTTCTTTATATTTCGATTTAAAAACATTTGACTTAAATAGTCTTAAAGTTTTAAACTTTTTAGCTATCTTAAATTAAAAAAGTGTTGGGGTATTCAGATTCTCAACTTACCCTATCGAAGGTTGGAAAACGCAGGTCAACATAAGAATTATGGGCTAACTAGAGACCAAACCTGTCACCTTAGGAATTTTCAAAGTTAATTAAACTTTGTATCAGCTAACATTGTAAAGTTTTAAAAAACAAAAAAAAATAAAATTTATTTTTATTATATATATTCACGACAACTAAACTGTTCAGACTATAAATAATATATTCATTTAAAACCGAAATATATCCTAATTAGGTTGGAATGCCAAACATTCAGTATTATCTATACGTTGATAGAGCTTGATATACTTTAAAATTTTATTCTCATTAAAGCACCTGCAAAGTGAGTTTTTATTATTGTAAAATTTTTAAAATTCTGAAAATTTTAAAAATTTTATTTTTTTCGTAATTTTTAAAAAAAAAATTTATTTCTGAAAAAGCATTTTTTGTGCATAAACTAAATTTGGCACTTTTTTAATAAATTTCGTTTTATTACAAAATAAAATTTTCCAAAATTTTGAAATTTTTATGAAAATAAAAACTCACTTTAACGTTCCCTTATACGAGATAAAAAATATATGTTACAAGTGATATAAATATGAAATAAAATTGATTTATTTCTCTTTAGGGTATTCTCGAGATGGTAATTTTGTCGATTCGGTCAAATATGGTCATTTTTCTGATTTGGACGTAGCGAAATTTCCGAAGGCAAAAAAAAATTTGGAAAACGGAAAATACTTAGATAAAAGGACATAGGGATCATTACATTTGAGTGTCAAAAACTTTTCTGACATTAACCCACGAACGCTAAGGTGAGAAATTTGTAATGCGAGTGCTAAATTGTAAAACCTCTATAACTTCTAGAGTTTTGAAGCTATGAAATTTGTTTTTTTTTATTATTATAAATAAATATACGCGTTTAGTTATAAATAAATATAAGCTAATATTAATATATGTTATAAATAGAATTTAACACATAGTAGAAAAAAATCTGAAATATAAGAATTTTTCTATTTTTCTATAAAAGTCAACAAATATATGTAATAATAGTTTATGAAAACATAAAAGATTGCATAAAAATCCTGTAACTTATATCTATCATCACAAATAATGAGGAATAAATTTTAATAATATAAGCTCTTACATCAGCATTTAGATAATACAAAATATTTCGCGTCCAAACTTAAACGACACAATATATTATCGGTTTTTGATAAAAATTTTATTCGAAGTGTGATTTACACAGTTTAGCTGTTGTGATTAAGCAAAAAAAAATTGATATTTTAGTTTTTGAATTTTTTTTTTCTTTTTTTTTTAAATTTTTAATGTTTATAGCTGACTTGATTGGAAAAAACGGCAAACGAATTTAAAAATTATTAAGATGGCAAAAATTTTGTGACTTTTTTCTTAAACATATAATAAACTAAATTAGTAATTAAAATTTGGTCTATGTCTAATAACAAAATTTGTTTAGAAATTTGAAATTCTATTGGGGTCCGTATGGGGGGGGAGAAAAAATAACCCACCCATCAAAATTTTTGGAAAACATAAAAGGTGGGTTACAAAGGGTTAAAACCTTTATTATTATTTTGGCCCTTGAACATTATTTTCTTTGTAAATTCTAACTTAAATATTTGCAACCTTATTTTCTAGTAAATTTTTTTAAATATTTTTACATATTAAGTATATAAAATGTTTGTATTGTATAATAATAATATGAATTATTTTTATTTCTCTTCAATGTATCTAGTTTTTATGATAAATAATAGCCAAAAATAATTTTTTATTTCAAAGAATTTTTTTTTATCAATCTTTAAAGGATGTTCTATTAGACCTAAAAACACAATTCAATCAATAAAATTGATACTTTTAGTTTATTATCAAGATTTATTTAATGTAATAAAAAAATAAAATTTCCATTTTTCAGATTTTTTTCTATTTGTAAATAAAATTTAAAGTTTACATTACTGATAACTTATATTAATTTATAATTAAAGAGCCCGTATTTTTCTTTAAAATTATAAAAAAAAACAGTTTTCATAACTCTAAAACTAGAAGTTATAGATTATAATTAAAAAACTTTTATTTAAATTAATCAAAATAAAAAAATATAAAAAAAAATGTTTTTTATAATACGTTGTACTGCCTTTTTAAATTTCACAAAGTATGAAAAATAAAAAAAAACTAAACTAAAACTCATTGTTAGCTCGTGTTTTTAATATACGTATTTTTTTGATAAACCTTTGTAACAAAAATTATCATTATTGAAACAAACAAAAGTGTATTAATTTAGAGAAAAACTACAAACTGAATGTTAATAACTGAACAAGGAGTTGGAAAAACATTCTTTTTCCAAAAATTGACGATATTGTTTTTCTAAGGCGTAAGTGCGAGTCGAGTTAACGTTATCATTTAAATAAAAAATTTGATTGTTTTTCCTATTCCATATATGTAAACATTGCCCTATATCTTAAACTATCTTTCAAATAACAAATTGTTGATTAAACATAAATGAAAATTTATAATTTATATATTGCATCAAAAGATTCTCATTCTTTAATTTAAAATTAGCTTTTTGAGGCATACACTAATGTGAAATCCGTCCGTTTATACAAAGCTTCTTATTTTAATTACTTGATAATTAATTAGGCTTTAACAATAAAATAATAGAGTTAAATATTTAAGTTAGCAAAACAAAAGTTTCTAACAAAGTTGTTTCAAATTAATATGAGGCGCGACGAACAAAATCAAAACTGTTCTTTAATCAATTGGAATAAATAGCGTTTATTTTGCATAATAAATTAGTTTTTAAAAGGATTAAACTGGCAAACCGGCATTATCATAGTCTTCTAATTGCCCTTATATAACAACTTTGATGATTCCTTTTATGATTTTTTATTTTATCGTTCAACCTATCTATGCAACATAATTTCATTTACGGTGCTGGCCACTATAAATTGGCTGGCCAGTGTCAGAAAAAAATGTTCATGGTCACGTGAATTGTGGCCATCGACCACTATTTTTTTTGATCGTGGTCACAAATAAAAAGATCATGATCAAAATTAAATGATCACGATCACAATAATGGCCAAGATCAATGTTTTTAAGAGAAATTCAATATGTTAAGGGTAAATGGTCACACAACATAGTGGTGTTTATTTATAAAATCATAATCTTGGCCATTTAATTGTGATCGTGATCTTTTTATTTGTGACCACGAACAAAAATACAGTG
This sequence comes from Acutogordius australiensis, assembly GCA_030555515.1. Classification (NCBI taxonomy): domain Eukaryota; kingdom Metazoa; phylum Nematomorpha; class Gordioida; order Gordea; family Gordiidae; genus Acutogordius; species Acutogordius australiensis. The sequence continues at coordinate 33,130,455 of CM060242.1, read as the reverse complement.
TGACTGACACTGGCCAATTTATAGTGGCCAGCACTGCATATCAATTCCGGATATCAGTGGGAGCATTTACATACGCCTCAATCACGTACTGATCCATTTGTCTTTCTAAAATGGTGTGCTGGATATCTGAAAGCTCAATTTATAGATAGCTTTGGGATAAAAGCAAATTTTTTTACCCCTTCACTAAAAAAAATATAAAACCCCTATTATGTTTAAACTTTTCTATAATATCAGACTTCGTTCGTTTTTACAAAAAATAAAAATTTACAATTTTTAAAATTGGAGTCTTTACATTAAAAATTATTAACCATTGTTTTTCCAATATATTGTAACACTCGGAGCTTGCTCTAAGTATATTTAAAAATCGTGATAAATTTATCTAAATCTTTATAAACATAGCTGATTATCATATCAACAAGATTCTTAGAAACATTCTAACCTTTAAAAAATTTTTCAACTTATTTTAAAATTATAAAATTTTTAAATTTTTTCCAAAATATGAATGAAGTCTGAACGCGCCTCTAATGAAAAATAATTAGATAAAATTAAAATGTTTTAAATTCTAATATTTCCCAAAGTATCATCATTTATGTAAGTATAAGAGTGAATGATAGCACATCAATTTATCTTATTAAATTTTGATCAATTTTGCTTTAAATAAACATATCATGTATCTTATAAATTAGCATTTTGTTTGTATTTTATTTAATGCTTGTTAAATCTTGACTCGTACCTTTTGTTTAAAAACTATAATTTTGACGCAACAACTGTAAAAAGAAGCAAATAACACCGGACAACTAAATTTGGACGACCTTAAACATAAAATATGGCAATCTTGAGATTTTAAGTGCTACCTTTTCATCATCAATGGATGTTTACCACCAAAACCCTGCTTTATGCCAGTGAGATACTCCTTACAGCTCAATTTCCTAAATATAAGAAAATGAATCATATATGGAAAAAGTAGAAAGAATGCTTAATATTTTACCAATACAAACCATTCTATTTAGTAGAAAAATAGGCAGGGAGAATTATTAAACTAATTCCAAATTAATTAATTGGTAGATATTGTTGAAACTATGCAACATTATGTTCTAGGATAATTAGGTAAAAGAGTAATAAAATTAATTTCATTGTAAATAAATAAAATTTTGTGGATGCTAGTTAAGAATATCGTGTTAAACGACAATAATTAGTATAAAATGTCTTTAGATATTCTGTTTCAATTTGTTAAATTCTCTTCTAACAAAATATTTTTTTGTTAATTATTTGACCTCCCGCTAACATTTATTCAAAAATATATATAGAAAATTAAAATATTAAATGTTTATTTTAATTATTCAATAAGATCTAAACTATTTATTATAAATTTGAACGATATAATGCGATATTTGCATCGAAAAATAATTTGCATTAAGGCATGCGTAAATTTTTTATTTTAAAGGACCCTTTTTTACTTGCAAAAGCTTTGTCTTAGTTGTTCAAAGCAACAAAACCTTATTTAAAATAAAAGACAATTTGGCAAAACCGATGAGACATTTTGCCATAATCTTGAAACCGTTGCCGTCTTCACAACAATGTTTTACATTTGTGCTTACATTTTATAATTCCCTAATTTTATATATCTGTATGTTAATCTTACTAAATTAAAAAAAAAGCATATGCATATAAAACACTTAATTTATTTATTCAAGCTTAAATATATATTTTCAATCACCACGAACAACTTCATTAATCCAATCTACGAACTTAGCCACGTCGGTATAAACGCCAGGCAGGTATTCGCCGCAACCATCACCCCAGCTCACGATTCCTCGCAGGGTGGCTTGGCCCTTTCTAAATTCCACTAAAGGACCTCCGGAATCACCCTTTAGGATTACAGAAAAATAAACATTGCAAAAATTTGTATGTTTAAATCTGGCCTACATTATTAATCTAAACACTAATGTCCTGCTCGTCAGTTGTCCTTTAAAATTTTGGATAGACAAGTTTTATTGAATATATAAAATAATTATATGAAGCTTCTCGGCACTCTGTCATAAAAACGGGCACCATTTTTTGCCATTCTTGTAATTGCTTATACCTTTTTTTAGGATCAAGTTTGGTGATGATCAGGAAATATCATTGACACAATCGTGAATTTTAGGAAAACATAAAAGAATTTATCCTCATGATGGCCTTATCGCATATATTTTATTTTTCTTAGTTTCTTCCCGCCTTGGCTCCTTACATCCGTCCATATCGAAAAATGGCCTTTTTTAACCAAATTGACAGATCGAGAATACCATAAAATCAAAAAATAAAATCTTTTTTTTTATATAAAAATCTCTAGTAACTTATATTTATCATATCAAATAATGAGAAATAAATTTTGTTAGTATATCAAGCTCTTATATCAGCATTTAGATAATACAAAATATTACGCGTCCAAACTTAATACGATATGATAAATTTTCGGGTTTTAATAAAAGATTTGCAGTTTGAATTTAACATTTTAGCTGTTGTAAATATGCGAAAAAAATTCAACTCATTTTTAAAATTTTTTTTTGTTTTTTTGGCAATTTTTTAAAATTTTCAATGTTTATAGCTGACTAACTAAGTTGGATTAGAAAACACGGTAAACGGATTTGAAAATTCCTAAGATGGCAGGTTTGATCTCCGTAGTTAGCTCATAACTCTTAAAAATTTGTTGATCTGTGCTATCATCTTATGTTTGGAATATGTCTAGGAAATTTTGTTAGGGAAAAACCTATCGAATTATAATTTATGTAATCGCCATTTTTCTTATTATACGAGAGTATCTTTAATCAAAAATTGTGTTCAAATTTAAGTCAAAAATACTTTAACCCAAATTTTTTAGATTATTTTTGTATTTATGCGAAGCTTTTAACCAATCATGCAAAATTGATTAAAAAATTTGAGCCTCGTATGGCTTGTCAGCTCTATTAGACCACTATGTTTTCTTAGTGGTAAATATTAAAATTATGATAAATCTTTAAACTAGAGAAAAAATAAGACAAGACCGTTCAAAATTAACCTGGACATTGATAAAAAATAAAGCCAGCATTAAAGGCTACAATTATGATGTACAAAAATGAATAGGCAAGATAACGTAAAATAAGGGTGTACCCAAATTTGTACAAAACGAAAATTTATAAAATAACGAAAATCTATAAAGTATCCCAACATTGTGATATATTAGGGTTAGGTTAGGTCAAAGCTAATTTAGGGCTATAGCGTTTTGTTGAGTTTAAATTACGGTTCATAAGTTTAGGGTGAGGTGTGCTTAGGGTTTTGGAGAGGTTTTCTTAGGGTTAGGGTAATTTTAGTTTAAGGTTTGTGTTTAGCTTAGTGTTAGAGTGAGGTTAGAATAACGGTAACATTAGACTACTTTAGGGCTTTATGGTCATAATACCCAAGCTAATTTTTGATTGGTTGACTATTCAAATTTTTTTTCGTACTCATTTGGTGTATCGAATAGAATAGATATAAATTGTGAATATGCGCGTTTATATATATATGGAAATTATTTATTACCTGACATGTATCTTTAACCTCGTCATAATATCCGGCGCAAAACATATTCGGAGTTATTTTTCCATATATGTCACTGGCAGTTTTACATTGCGACGTTTCTTGAGCTAGAAGGCAAACGGCCCTCAATTCTTGGATAGGACTAGTGACACCTACCGAACATTTGTTTCAAATTAAAAATAAAAATTGATTTTCATATAGGTTATTTTTGTTATAACCTAAATTTTGTCTTCTTTTGAAAATTCTCATAAATTCATGTCAATTTTAATTATGTGGACAATTTTAAGCAATAAGATGGGTTATCAAAATTTTATATTTAGATATATTAGAATAATTGTTTCAAAAATAATAAGCTACTGCTTATAAATGACATGATATAAATATTTATATATTAAATAAAAAAAATACAAAAACAAAATACGTTAACAATATTATGTATCCTATAAACCTATAATTCTAAAATTATTTTTGCAGCATAATATGATTTTAAAAATTATTGTTTTTAAAAACAGTCGGATTTGAGAATTTAGATTAACGAGATTTGATTTTAAAATTTTTTATTTGTTTATGATTTTTTTTAGAAATATAACACAGGTCACAAATTTATTGGTGAATTGATCTACAAATTAGTATTGAATCCTTTTTCGCGACACAGGCCCTAAAAACTCACGACCATTTAAAATAGTCTATCTATTGATTGCGACCTATATGTTTTTTATCTATATAAAATAACTTTTTAATATATCAAGCTCAATTTAAAATAATCTTTTAGAGATCTATCTATGTATGACACGATTATTCCGCCCGTTTTATATATATTATTTGAATATAACAGTTCAGATGTATATATAGATATTTTTTTTTATTTGTTTTTTTAACATTTTTTAATACACATTCAATGTTTATAACGGACATACAAACTTAAGCAAAAACTGTAGACGTATTTAAGGATGCGTTGGTTTGACTAAATATTAAGGAGGGAGGAGGGGCGCCAAACCAATATTAAGTATGAGCCGTATGTTATTTTAAATAATGGTGTACATTTAAAAACCTTGATAACCCTATATCTAAATGTACATAAATATAACAAATATTTTAGAAAAATTCTGGCCCTTAAAAAATTTTTAACTTTGGATCAATATAAAAAGTTTTTAAATGTTTTACAAAATTTAAATGAAGTCTGAACGCGCCCTAATAAATCTTGATAGCAGGTTTGATCTCATAAATTAGCTTAATTCTCTCCTCAAACCTGCTCTAATTTTCCCGTATCCCGATGCGTACAAATCAGTTCCTGGGACGGGTGCCGCCATTCCACTGCTCGGCAAGCAAATCGGTTGAGATCGATTGTTAAATTTAATGTCAGATTCTAGCTCAAGAACTGCAATATCGGAATCAAAAGTCCTTGGGTTGTAATCAGGGTGAGGCACCGCGCGAATGACAGGTATGCCTGGTGGTCCGTTACCACCAATGGTGCCTCGACCAACGTACACAATGTGGTTATACCTTTTTTTTAATAAATATTTGTGTCATCAATGAAATATAAGTAGGGCCACGTTCAAAATAAACTTTTTTAGTTAGAAACATTGTATTTTAAGGGGGAAAACGCATTCACAAAGCAGCCATATTAAAGCATAAATACTGTTTTTCTTTATAAAATTTTCAAATTTTTTAAAATAAAAATAAAAATTTTATTATTTTAAAAAGGAACTCAGTTTAAACCCGATTTTAACCGTAAGTTTAGACTATGAGAGCATTAAACGTATGAAGATAATAACTTTTGCCTTTTTATGTCCTTAAAAATTGTATATGGTGGCGTTTTGCCATTAATATGAGCATTTACAAACCAAATTTAAAAGTAATATTTATCCTTTTTTAAAGACATAATATGTTTTTAGTGTTAGTTTGACTAAATTAAAGCTGGGCAAATATATTGGTGTTAAAAATTTTCATAATATATAAAAAAATTCCTCTAATTTAAAAAAAAGAAACAATTTTTAAACCAATATTTTGATTGCACATGTCAATAAAATATTAAGTTACCCTAAACAATGAGCAGCAGTGACAACGTGTCTAGGTCCAATGATAGATCCCCCGCATTTGAACGAACTTTCAATATAGAGTTGGATCTGATTTTTTTTTGTTATGGACGATAAATAATATATTTTAAAATTAGTGAATCTTGCCTAAAAAAATTTGTAGATTTAATAATAATGATGGACAAAATATTATTATAATTTGATTTATCTGTGTTGCATTTACTTAATAAAGCAATCAACCTATTTTAGAGCGTGTATAAATTTTAAAATTAAAACAAAGGCGCTATATTTATGTCTACAAAGTTTTATAAGTTAGAATTGCAGTGAACAATTATATATAGTTTTTTTCAGCGTTTTTTAGCTAGTAAGTTTAGAATTTTAATCCGTTCACGGCTAATTTATTTTTGAATGTGAATAGCATCTTATTGAAGGAAAACATTTAAAAATCTTTTTGATATTTATGGTACGCCCTTTTTTTTTAATTTTTTGAATTATACTACTTAGAGATAGAGCAATAGCTCAGGTCAATTCTAAACCGGCGGACCCTTGATTCTTATCAACTGACAAACATTTGGGTTTAAAGAAAATTAAATAAAAAGATAAAACGGGTACCTTGGATTTTACCATAAACACAAGCAAATTTTGCAAACATGACAACTATTTTATTACACCAAAATCTAATTTGACTTTTTTTTTGTGTGTTTTTTAGCCATAAATAGAATAAAATATAAAAATTGAAAACAAAGTTGTTATTTTTATTATTTATATTTATCCCAATATTAACCGTTAAAAAAATTTGTCAATCAGAAGTCTGCGCTGAAAACTTTAAAAATAATTAATTATTATAGACAGAAAATTAAAGTTAAGTTAATTTAAATTTTAAAGAAATTTTCACTATTGTTTTTTATTTTTTTAGGTCTCAAATAATCTCAGCTTTGTTGAATTAAGGCAGGAGATTAAATGCGAAGACAGAAAAGACTTGAGACTTTTTTGGAATACTTTATCGTTGTCTCATATTCTTATAAAAACCGTCATAAGTTTTTCTAGATAGTAAATAGATAATTGACCTGCCAAGGGTAATATTCAATCATTGCTTCAGTTCCTCCCACAATTGCGCTTGGTGTAGGTAACATTTCACTAATCTGTCTTACAACTCGACGTGGGGCAGAGCATGAACCAATTCCGGGTGGGTTTTTGCTAATTCCACATTGGTTTTTATTGGCTATACAAAGTAAGACTTTACAATTTAAAGCCAATTTATAATAAATAACACAGGTGAACAAATATCAATGACCAAACATGATGGCCTATCTTATATATATTTTTCGTTTTTCATAGTTCTTTCCGCCTTCGTCTCCTTAGATCCGTCCATATCTAAAAAATGACCCTTTTGACCAAATTGACAGATTTTGTGACTTCGAGAACGCCCTAAAAAGAAAAAATTTATAAAAATTTTGCAGAACCCTCGTAACGTATATTTATCATCTCAAAAAATCAAAAATAAATTTTTTTGGTATATCAAGCTTTTTCATCAGCATTTAGATAATACAAAATTAAGCGTCCAAACTTACATATGACACGATATGTTGTCGGTTTTTAATGAAATTATTATTTCAATTTTTTACCAGTTTAGCTGTTTTGAATATGCAAAAAAATTCAATTTATTTTTGTTTTTGAATTTTGTTTATTTTTTTTGACATTTTTGTAAAATTTTCAATGTTTATACCAAAAATTGATTAAAAACGGTACACGAATTTGAAAATCCTTTAGATGGCAGGTTTGATCTCTGTAGTTAGCTAATAACTCTAAATTTGTTGACCTATGTAATAATGATGTGTTATACAAGGTAGAACATATGAAAAATCAAACATTTAGTCAAAGATGGAAAAGAGTTATAACTTTTGGATTAACGATATTTTGAAAAAGTAAACCAGTTGAATTTTTTTGTCATAATTTGTTTATTAAATTTAAATAGCTTGAAAGAAAACTTATTTTTAATTTATTTTTTTAAGGAATCTATAAATGCCGATAATTTCTCTTAGAACATATATATGGATATGTTTTTTAAGTCTGGACATTCATAAAAACGTGGCATTAAGTGGAAAACTCAAAGGATCGTGGTTAAAAGAAAATGTTTAATTGAATTTGTTTTGTTGTTTGTATTGTTTAGTTAAACCATTGTATTAACCCCTTAATTATAGCAATTATTCGAGAACCTCTATCAGATTATGAGTTGCAGCCTTATAAAAATTTAAAAAGCAACTATATATCAACTTAAAATTAACCATGAAAATGACTATTATTTTTTTAAATTATCGTTCTCCAAGCCTATTTAATGCAAATAAGTGATTGTCTTATATCATTTTCTAATCTTTCAAAATTTTTAACGCACTATTTAAAAGAGTTTAAAATGAGTTTCAGAATGGCATTCGTGGAAGATTTTTATTAAGGACCATTGATCATGTGTTTAATATCTCTTATAAGAGGTTTCCTAACATATCAGGAAAATGTTTAATTTGCATTGTAAAAAATATTCATCCTAAATACCCAATCTTTCTTTTATGCTTAAGCGACCTCAAGAGCAGGAATCAATATATTTCTAAGAAAATTAACTATAAAAGTTACCAGGAATTTGATCTTTAATTACTAGATCAAAATACAAATGGATTTTTACATGTGTAAAATCAATTGTTATAATTAGACCCAACTTTATGAAAATTTTTTAAAATCACGAAATAGATTTGTAGATGCCTAAATTTTGAATTTTGGCATTTGAATTTAAATAGATCAAGTGTTAATTTAAAATAATTGTTGCAAAGATTAAAACATAGGCTACCACCATTTGCGCATCGGGACTTATTAATTTTGTTTAAACAATTTAAAAATATGAATTTGAGATTTAATTTTTTTGCTCAAAAACTTATCTTTTTTTACCTATGTTGCAAATGTATTAGTAATTTAGAAATCTAATTAAATCTTTAACTAAATTTATATAAACATGGCATTACAACATGACCTTTTTAAAAATTTAATTCTTACAAATTTCTTTTTATTTTGTCTTAAAAAACGCCCCTATATGGTTTGCTTTAACACTTTTTGTTAGTATAACATAACCTAGAGTACAAAAATTGATATTTTATAGGATATATTTATGCTTTGGCTTAGCCTATAGATTGTTGCTTCATTGATAAGGCATTTCATAGATTAAACCTCGATAGTTCAAAAAAACATTTGAGCTCATATTATTGTTTGATAAAACAATGTTTTTAATATATTTCAGGGCAAATTTTGATAAAGCCCTATATGTCTCCTCCCTCTTTCAGCCGTCAAATGCGTTATAAGTTACATCATTATAAATTGTGAATGAAGTATGAATTTAAAAAAAATATGATAGCTAAAAATTGTTTTTGCAGCATACACTTATTATTGCTGTATGCCTTGTTTTAAGTTCTTTTTGAAATATAAAGAATCTAAATAAACAATATATAAATCAATAATTGGCAAAAACTTAATAATTTTCATGTAATGTAGTTATTTTAAAATACGCCCCTCCTCCTTTTTGCAATTTATTTGATAATAATATACATCCATCATATAAAAAAATTATATAACGTAATGCTTATAAAATTTAGATATTTAAAAATCGGTGCTGTGATATGTACATACCCCATGTATATAGCCGTAAATTTAGACAGTTTTTGCCCAAACTTATTTTAATCTATTCACACATATCTTTTGTTTTCTAATATTTACATATATGCTTTTTTTTTGTTCTCAAATTTTTTTTACTTTCGTATGGCAATGATGTAAATAATAACAAAAATTAATGTGTGATATGAAAAAGCAATTGATAGTTACCACAAATAAAGTAACAGATAGATTTTTTAATTTTATATATTTTATGAATAAAATCTAATTTTTGCCAATTTCTCAGTGCTGAAAATAGTTTATAAGTTTATAAAATTGACGCCTTATTTAAAAAAACAAAATATTATTTACGCGTGCTTAGGGTTGCTGTTCCAAAAACATTGAACAATTCTGCAAAAAATAAAAGTATTTATCTTTATTGTTTGCATTATATTATTAAAAGGCATGCCAACTTAACAATTATCTACTTCGCAAAATTCAATATATAGATTTAATAGAGCAAATTAAATTTTGACACTAAATAATATTTAACTAATACCATAATGTTAATACAATTTATTTTATATTTTAAGGTAATTATATTTTCAACATAAAAAAATAGATTTTACCCCAGAAACCTAAAATCGCAAAAAATTACAAATTTATATATATACATATATAACAATTCATATATTTAGCATAATTTCTTTCAATTGGTTTGTTTTTTGCTGAAGTTACGGTTTTCAAAGGCAAAAACTTATTCTTAAATCGTTGTTGATTGATAATTAAAATTTTATTTTATATAAGCAAATTAACTCAAAATTTATCATTTTGTTTCAATCACAAAGTAATCCATATAATTAAATTAATTAGACTTGCCTCAAAAATAAAATAATTGCAAAAAGTTATTTTACAGTGTGTTTTAAATGGAATGTCTTAGCAATAGGTTCCCAGATTAAACAATTACATTGTATAAGAAAAAACAATTGGTATAAGGTTTTCACCATACCTTTCCCCATTTAGGGGCGCCATACCCGTTAGGGCTTTGACTCTTTTAATTCAAGCAAAGCAACTTATATTGCCGACGGGTTAAATAATAAGATTTGCTCGCACCGGCGACTTAGGTTTTTAGCCTAGGCGCTTACTTTAAAACATAACGTTAAGGACCTACTGCCTAAGCAGGCCACTCAGAAGCTTTAAAGTGGTTGCACAAGTCTACTATTTTTCCGAAGAAAAAAGCTACTGTGCACGGATTCGAACTCGAAACCACCTGCGTCTAAGACAGAAGGTTGCCACTGAGCTATCTGAGCCGACAAATTGCATAAGAAAGGCATAGACAAGAAAATAAATTTATTTATTAATTCATTTTATTTTAATTAGAAACGCTCGCTGCAGTAAAAATCGAGCAATGAATAATCAGTAAGAAAGAGAAAGCTATTAATTAATTTAGCTAATAGAAATTAATTTAGAGAATAAAGCGACGGTTTTAAAAAACATTTTAAAATTTTTAATTACATTATAGTAATGAAAAAAAACCTTATAAATTAAGGCAATTCGAATATAGTATTTTATTTTTCTAATATTTATCTTAATATTAATAATAATATTTCTCTAGGTTATCTAAACTAAATACTCATAGAAGTAATTATTTTTTAAACAGCTTCAAATATTTTAAAGGCAGTGGTACAATGACTTCTATCAATCCACGCGTTCTATCAGAACTTTGCGTCAACTTAAACCTATGTCCTCAGATCAAAATGGTGAAATAAAAAGAATGTGCTTTGAGGTTTGTCCCATTCCTTTTTCTTAATATAGGACGTTATTCGTATACTTTTACTATAACCGCTAGAGCCGTTAGATTCTTTCTAACGGGGACCAAAACTTTTAGCCTTGTTTCTCACTTTTGGCCGAGCCATAATTTTTTACATGTTTTCCATTTAAATCTTAAGCTAATTTTGGAATTGAAAAAAAAAAGAAAATAGTTTTACCTGTGTACTAAATTTGCTGATCACAAAACAAATATTACACTACGACATTTTTAGACTTTTTTTTAACCTTTAGGTAGGTAAACAACGCTTTTTATAAGCAAAAAATCTATAGCATCCGAGTTTTTATCTCAACACGGACATGGCCAATAAAATGCTATTTTTTTAAAAAAAAATTACTTATTCCTTGAATGACAGTTAGTTTCAATAGTATAATGATAAATGCAACTTTCATTTTAGGCAAAAATTAGAAAAAGTATTATTTAAAAAAAAATAAAATGAATAACGAAAGGTAATTACGGTGTTTATAAAGATTTTAAATCAATATACCAATATTAGTAAAAATCTAATATTTACATAAGATTTTAAATGTATTTTATCACTTTCTCGTCTATTCTACGAAGTATAGGAAGTCAGAGATAAAAAAAAGATGATATGCCAAAGATTTAAATCAATTGCGCGCAATAGAATGGAAACAAATTGCGTAGTTTGACCAATACCAAGAATTGACAGAATTCATATATTTAATCATTATATCAAAAAACAATTGTTTGTCTATATAATGTAAATATACTAAGAAATCCTATAGCTCTAAAATTGTGAGATATTTGAGTTTGTTGACATACTATTAAACGGCTGATTCTATTAAATTAGGATAACGCAAGCTTTATAATTTTAACTGATCGATTTGTAGGGAAAAAATGGCTCGTTTTTAAGGGCAAGTGCAAAGCAGAGATCCGCAGCCGGCCCGGAAACCCGGACCCGGCCCGGCGCCAGCCCGGCCCGGGTCCGGGCCGGGCCGGCGCTGACTGGAAAAAATTAACATCCGGGCGGGCCGGGCCTGACATAATAAAAAAAATTTCTCGCCCGGGCCGGCGCAAAAATTAAGCCGGTCCGGGCCTAGGCCCGGCCCGGGTTGGTTAAATAAATTAATATATATATAAAATTATTTATTAAATTATTTTTTATTAAACTTCATTACAGCATAACTTCTCTGTAAATAAGTTTTTCTTTTAATATAGATTAAATGGCCTATTTTTTCCTCACTATAATTTTCATTCATTGATAAAATTAATTTTCCCGCAATATGGACCTAAAAAAATTGAAGATAAGATTGTTTATGAAAGATCCAATACGCACGGCAAATCTATTGTCTAACAATAAAAATTTTGATGTATATTCATTTTTATTATAGAGTTTGCATCATATATAAGTAAAAAATTTAATTTATATAAATTGAACAAAAATTAAGATAAATACTGAAAATTATAAAAATAATTAAACCCGGGTTTTAGCCGGGCTTAAAATTTTTCTTCCGGGCCGGGCTCAAGAATTTAAAAAAAAACCGGGTTGGGCCGGGCCGGCGAAAAGGCAAAAAAAATTGAACCCGGGCCGGGCCGGCGTAAAGGTAAAAAAATTAAACCCGGGCCGGGCCGGGCTCCCAAATTTTGGTTTTGCGGATCTCTGGTGCAAAGTGAGTTTTTATTTTCGTAAAATTTTAAAAATTCTAAAAATTTATTTTTTTTTTCAAAAATTTTTTCAAAAATTTTTTATTTCAGAAAATTTTATGTGCTTATATTAAATTTGGCAACTTTTTAAAAATTTGCGTTTTATTACAAAATATTTTTTTTCAAAATTTTGAAAATTTTACAAAAATAAAAGCTCACTTTGCACGTGCGTGCGATTTATACTTAACATATGTACAATATTTAATTTGTTAATAGTTTTAAAGAAATACTAACTTTGAAAAATCAGAAAAATAAGGTAATATGTTGATAATGCACGAAACAAACAGGGTTGAAATAGAGTGTTTTATTATTTTTTTTTAGTTTATGATTATTTCACAATTTTGTTCAGAAATTATTTTGTATTCAATTTTGTTCTTGATTGCGCCATATTGACCTCCTAATAATGTAATTTTCTCGTTAATTTATCGTTAGAGACGACCAATTTGTTATAAAAAATAAAGTAATTGGATTAAGGCTATTACAGGTTTAACCTTTAATTTTCATTTTATTCTTGTTGAGTTGTGCAAAATGTCATCTTCTTTTATGATGTTTTTTTTCATTAGAAATTAGCATTATATGAATTTTAGGGCGATTTTAGAGTTCATTCATATAAAAAAAAATTTCTAAAAAAATATTTTCAATTTAAAAAAATTTTTAGGCGTTAGGATTTTTAAAGAAGTGATTTCGAAATGATTTTATACTATTATATGAATGTAGCTAAACAAAGTTTTGAATTTGAGCGATTGCCAAATAAGAGAATATTGTAAAAATGATTAATATTTTTCGATGCAACCAAATTTCCAATTTTTTAAAAAAATGACTGAACTCAGAACGCGCCCTTATTGAAAAAACTATTTTACTGTAAACTAAAATGTATAAAATGATATTAGTAAAGACAAGAATTTAAACGCACCTTATTTCCAAAATTATAGTCTGGTGGGCGGCAGGCTAATAAGCTTGATAGAATAAGGAAAAAATGTACAGGTTAGCAATTTTAAACTTTTGTCCACCGATCGGTATGATTAACATTACTATCTGACCTAAACATCACTCTTTTTTACGTTCTGTTTTCATCCACATATGGGAATACATCATAAAAGATGCATAAATTATTATGACTGTAAAATTAAATCATGTATAAAAGTAATCTTTTTTTGTTTAGGAATATACAAAGCATAATATTATTTGTTTTATATGTATCTTAATTTTAAAAATATTTCAAATTAACCAAAATTAGCAATTAATAATGTCATTATTGATAATTTAAATTTTTATGTTATAATTTATTATTTTTTTACTTTAAAGTTTTAAGTATCAAAATGTGTCTTTTTGTCGTCGTTTTACCCACCTTATGACAGGATGAGGAAAAGGCGAACAAAGGACGGCAAAAGGTTTAAAATTTTAGAACACACAAATGGATTAAATGATTTTGTTTTGTTCAGGCTAATAAACCTTAATTAAACAGGTTAAACCTAGTGTATTTTTTAAACAAGATAAATGCCAATGGGACATACCAAATAGTTTAGAGATCAATAGATAAATATAAAGGAATGTTTTAAATATGCAAAGCTATTTGTCAGTTTTAAGACAAACCAAGTGAGTTTACAAATTTTACAATTTTTTTTTTCATTGTTAGCTTCTTGCCATTGAGGCAGTGAGCTCTTTCAATTTAAGTCTCCATTGGGTTCTATCTCAACACTCATGTCTATTTAGGTTGTGACATCTCATGCTAGCGTCAGCTCTTTGAGACCAGGTGAGTTTAGGTCTGCTCCTTTTATTTTTGCCTTGTACTTCAATTGTATTTACCAGATTGCTTAGATACCCGTCTTGCCTCATAACGTGTCCAAACCATCGAAGTCTGTTGATTTTTACTTTGTTTTGTATGGGTGTTATGTGTAAACTTCCAAGTATATGATCGTTGCGGATCTTGTCTTTGCGAGTCACCCCGAGAAACATCCGCAGCATGCGTATTTCCATCGTTTGTAGTATTCTTTCGTCGCTTTTTCTTAACGCTGTTGTTTCTAAGCCGCATGTTATTGCCGGTCGTACTATGCTTGAGTAAGCCTTGCCCTTAATTTTTATTGGTATATTTTTGTCGAACAGGATACCTGTCAACGATCTCCATTTTAGCCACCCAACTTTGAGTTTGTTCCTAACTTTTTGCTCGACGTTTTCATCGGATTGTAGGTAAGCACCTAGGTAGGTTGCTGTTGGCTTTGATTTGAGAGACCAGTCATCGTTAATTACCAGTTGTTCACCTTCGGAGCCTCCGAAAACAATCAATTCAGTTTTGTTTTTGTTAATTTTACAATAAATAACAAATTTCATGGAGAATTTAACTATATCGTTTAATATAGAAATTTAAGATTAAAAATGACAAATTTCTTATTATAATCTTTGATTGATAACAGGTCCACATTAGGAGAGTAGAGCAAGACAGAAGCTCGTCTAAGAGTGTACCATAACGGTTCCCTTTTGCATCGCGGTTTGTAAGAAATTTTTTGTCTTAGAAATATGTATTGATCAGTATTTTAAACAGACATGTCGCTTATTTCACTGATTAACAAATTTTTAGTTATGGGCTAACTACATCAAATGCTATCGTAGGGATTTTCTAATCCGTTTACCGTGTTTTCTAATCAAACTTGGTAAGTCAGCTATAAACATTAAAAATTTAAAAAAAAAGGCCAAAAAAACAAAAAAGATTCAAAAACAAAAATAAATTAACTTCTTTTGCATATTCACATAAACTGTTAAATTCAAACTTCTGAAAATATTTTAATTAAAAACCGATAAAATATCGTGTCGTATTTAATTTGTATGCGAAATATTCTATATGCAGAAGTAAGGGCTTGATATACTTAAAATATTATTTCTCATTATTCGTTGATAAATATAAGTTACGAGGAATTTTATGTGAAAAAAAGATTCTTGAATTTTTCTTTTTAGGGTATTCTCAAAGTCGCAAAATCTGTCAATTTGGTCAAAAGGCCAATTTTTGATACGGATGGATCTAAGCCCGGCGGAAGAAACTACGGAAAAATAAATGATATGAGGCCAACGTGGGAATGCTTTTATGTTTTCATAAACTTTTTTCTGACATTGATATTTTTTGACCTGTAATACACTGGTCTACTAATATTAATGGCGCAACCGTTAATTATTATAAAAAAGATACATCCCCATGATGGCCTTATCTCATATATATTTTTTTCTTAGTTTGTTCCGGTCTTGGCTCTTACATCCTTCCATATAAAAATGGCCTTTTTTGACCAAATTGACAGATCGAGTATACTAAAAAGAAAAAATTAAAGAATCTTTTTTTCATATAAAAATCCCTTGTAATTTATATTTATCATATCAAATAATGAAGAATAAAATATTTTAGTATATCAACCTTTTACATCAGCATATAGATAATACAAAATATTTCGCGTCCAAACTTAAATACTACACAATTTATTATCGGTTAATTGAAGTTTGAATTTAACAGTTTTATTTTTGCTTTTATATCTTTTTTGTTTTTTTAGCATTTTTTCTAAAATTTTCAATGTTTATAGCTGACTAACTAAGTTTGATTAGAAAAAACGGTAAACGGATTTTAAAATCACTAAGATGGCAGGTTTGATCTCCGTAGTTAGCTTCTAACTCTCAATTTGTTGACCTGTGATATAATTAAATTTTTTTACGGTTTATATTGTGAGAGAAGTATACCTTGACACGATTTAATTTTAAAATAAGAATTTAACCCTAAAAAACCCTATTTTGATAATTTTCAACTCTTTATGCCTAAATAAATGAAAAAAAAAACATTCATAAAATAAAAATTATTATTTCATTAAATTAAGATTTCATATATTTAATATAAAATGTTAACATACATGTAGGCATAATATAATATATACATTTTGGTAAAAAAGTATTATAAATATAGAAATGAAAAATGAAATAAAACTCAAATATGCGCGAATAGTGTATTATGTATAGGCCTTTTACCAGCTGCAAAAATGAAGGGGGAGGGGGTGGGGTAATAAGTTCGGAGACCAAAAAACATCGAATTTGGAAGATGGTGTCGGTTAAAGTTTGTTAAAGTTAAAAATTTTGTCAACAACATGGCACTTTTCAAAAAAATAAATTACAAGCATGCGTACAATAACTGCAAATAGAATGTAGTAAGAATATGTAAAAAAAAAAGAATAAGATATAAGATATATATTTATAAAAAATCTAAATTTGAGAAAATTCTTAGGGATAATTAAGGGATATTTATATTAAATAAGAAGAACATTTAAGCCTGGTATTATTTCGTCAGGTAGGGAAAAATCAATAATAAATTTCAAAACCGGACAGCGTAAAAACAATACTATTTTATCAAAGCCATCTCGAAAGTTAAAAGGGTGGAAGGTGTCAAATAATAATATGTTGTATAAGCGCGAAATTACTTATAAATGCTGACAACGTGTTTTGCATAAATATATTATAAAATATACAAACTTTTTAAAATTTTGAAGAAAAAAAAGGGTTAATGACTGACTAATATGAAAATGGCAAACGCGCAAAACAATGTAAATTTTAAATCGAAAAAAAAATAATAGAAAAACATATATGAAGCAATCACAAGTATAGGGGAATGTTTTAGATGCGACAAAAAATTTTGGTCATTGCCTAAATATTGGTTCGTAGGATCATATCTCGTCATCAATAATTTCGTTTAAAATTTAATTGTCTAATTCAAAAGATTTTGAATATCAAAATTTTTGCTATTTCTGCTATATCATCATTTGATATTTTTTTGGTCTCATTAGATTGATATGTATAGTCCCATTAAAGCACAATCTTCCATGTAATCATCACATTTTGATAGTAATTGTTACGAAAAATACTATCTTTTGGGTTTTCTAAATATAAATGTATTTAAGGGATATAATAATATATAAATCTGCATAAAGTTATAAATATTTGTCAATAAACAACAAAATTTCTAGTAAATAGCAATTTAAATAAGGGCACGTTCAAAACAATTCTTGTTAATTCCCATATAAATCATAAAAATATAAAAAAAAAGGTTTTAGCCGTTTTATATTTTCCACCAAATTTTGTTTTATAACTAAAGGTTATTAAAACAAAAGATATTGGAAATACATAATCCTTTAAGTTCCTAGATGAAGTCACATTTGTTGTTGGCTAAATAAGTTATTTTTTATATGATTTGACAAATCAAAAAATAAATTTAGTTATTTAAAAATATAACTTTAACATGTCCTAAGCTCTATATAAACTATTCAATAAAACGAGTCATGGAAGTAAAAAAACCGTAAGAATCAGCTTTGATATAGTGAAAATTTTAGAAAAGATTTCCCATAATAAATATTCAGTAAATATAAAAATTTTACATAATGAGTATGTGTTAAAGGCGAAGCGAAATGTTAGTGGTGAAAGTGATAGCAAGAAAAAGAGCGAAGTGGTTAGCTACCCGTGAAAATGCAAGTATTAGTGTAAAGCAGATATATGTAAATGTTAATCAAAGAATATTAAATGATAAAGATTGCCTATTCTTGAACTCATATTAATTTTAATTCAAAGTTCAAATATTTATATTTAAAAAATAGGTGATTAAACGTAGCCTAAAAACAAAGGTGAGGATTCTAAAATGGCGTTAATATAAAAACGTAAATTAGTGCAAAAAACCTATTTGTTTTTCTAAAGCTCTAACAAAATAAAAAGTGCTTTAAACGACGGATAATTATATTTTATATCTGATTTATTAAAAATATTTGACAAAAAACAAAATTTAGCTATAACATACCCGAATACGCCTGCAAGTACGGAAACGAGTATAATGATTAGGATTGCAAGGCATATTATGATGAGAATCTTTTTCTGTAATAAAATAAATAGAAAAAAAATTTAAATTTGAAAATATTTCCAATTTGTCCTAAAAATTTACTCTTATAAGATTATGCAACACACTAACAAATAGGGTATGTTGTATTTATGATGTAAGGCATTAAGCTATTCGGGACAATCTCTCATTGTTCTAAATTTATCATTGGTCATACCTATTTAAACTTATATATATGTTTATAAAACAATATAAAGGCTTTAAATAATTCACTACTACCATTAATATTTTTAAAAACAATTTTTTAAATAATTAAACAAATTCCCTTTAAAGACCAGAAAAAACACCTTTTTTTTTAAAACATATCCAGTTTGTTAGTCAATTAATACACACATTTAATATAAATTTATTTGGGCCCATATATATAGGCAAAATATGATCCAGTTTCAAATACCCTAAACTAAAGCCATTATAGGCCATAGAACATAAAGGTTATATTTAAATAAATAAGTTACACACATAAAATTTATAATAAAAACACAAACCTTAAATCTCTAACATATTTTAGGGGCGAAGGAGCAAACTAGATTTTAAAATAGATTAAAAACGCTCATAAACAAAATTACTTTGGCATAATTTGAGCAAAAAAACGACCCAAGAAATTTTAAAATTAAAGAGTTAAAATACAAACCCGTCGGGCTTTGCTTTGATATTTGACGGCTTTTTTTGTATCCATTTTGGCAGTTTCAATGTAATCGACCGATTGTTCGACGTTATATTCGATCCGATCTATCATTTCGCCCTATTGTAAATTAAAAATTTTAATAAAGATTAAAAATTCAAAAAAATAAATCAAAAAAACGTTTTTAAATCATAGTTAGTGCATTTAGGCATTTACTTTCTTAACTAGGAGAATTCGTTAAAAGATTTATAAATTAAATATTAAGTGACATCGTAAGTAAGTCTTAAATTTAGTCAATTTTCCACCATACGCAAATATAAAAATTTAGATAACTAAACAAAAACAATAAATTTCAGAAATGCTAAATTACATTTCAAAAGCTGTTATTTTATATTTCAAATTTAAAGGCTACAATTTATCAAATCATTTCATGCACACAAAATAAACTTTAAATTGTCCCTATTATATTTTGTTAATTCATACTTGGCTCTCAACGAGCATAGCCATGTCCATAAACATATCGTGCAGTTCGCGGATACTGTTTTCTAGTTTGATGATATCTTGGTGCCGGGCCTCAATATCGGCTAGAGATTGTTTAGCTTGTTGCGATTCCATTATAATCTAACGTTTAATTGTTAAACAAGTTTATAATATAAATTATCGTATAAATAAATAAAATTAATAATAGTTTTTACTTAGAAAGTTTGTCGTACTAACACCTATGCTTAAAATTAGAGTCAAATAAGCGTTTTGGCCTTGGGATATTAATGTGTTTGGAGATCAATTAAGAGGATCAAAAGTTTAAAAATGTAATGGAAAATGATTAGACTAAAGTTTATTACCTGAATAAGGGTGAAAATACTAGCTATAGATTTTAAACAATTAAGTTCTGGAAGAGATACTTATAATTTTATTTCCGTTAACATGAAATAAATATTTTAAAAAATATCGTTAAAAGCATTGGCTTTTGCCTGTATTTTCAAAATACAAATATAACGGCCAAAATCGAATATCAATATAATTTGCCAATTTTCGTTTTTAATAAAAAAATTTGAATTTACAAAAAAAAAATGGCAAATAGTCCAAGCTATTCATCTTGTATATTTTTTATTTTCAAATTTTTTTAATAATAGGCCATAGGCAGTCCTAAAATAAAAATATTGATATAATAATTAAATTGTAAACTCCTTGAGTAAATATTGCAGGGTTTCCACTTTCGAGCATTTCTTCGAGTTCTTCGTTAGTTGTGGCACGGCCGGCTGTAATCGGAATCAATAAAAACTTATTTAAAAATACTTTTTTAAGTATAAGTTTTGCAATACGATAAGATGCCTCAAACCAAGAAAAAAAAATTGATTTTGCAATTTTTTATTAGTGTAGATCTAGTTATATCAAATTATTCATTTAAACAACAATCTGACCAACATATTCATGAATCCAAATTAAAGCAATTTAAACCTAAAGTAATAAATATCGTGTAAAATACTAGGCCTCTTAATAAGGAATTGCAGGATTTATTTGTAAATCTTTTTATGCATATTTGCATTACATAATATTTTTACAACCACACCCTTTTGATTGTATTTGAAGTTTCCCCTATAGCGTTCCTAAGAAAGGGGTCATATCCATTTATGGCTTTTGACTCTTTTCACCCAAGCAAAGCAATCAATATGGCCGTTAGGTCAAATAGTGAGATTTGCTCCAAGACATTCAAGGTTTTAAACTAGCTTCTTTTAACTGTTTAGGGCCTACCCTTATAAAGCCAGCTAGCAGCTTCAAAGTCGTTGTACATGTGTGCTAATATCCGATAAAAAAGCCGCCTACGCACGAAATCAAACACTAAACCTCCTGCGTTTAAGATAAAAATGTTTTAACAAAGGCTACTGAGCCAAAAGAAATTGTATAAATGCGAAATAATTTAACAATCATATATATATGTATACTAATTTCAAGCTGCCTTTGTATACGAGCTTTACACCGCTCGCGATAATCGGTTTGAGTTGTGTTGTAGTCTGTCATCACTTCCACGAATTTGCGTGAAAGTGTGGAATGCTAAACAAATATACAATTTAATCAAATTTATGAACATCAAGGTCGTCTAAACAAACAAAGTAAAATAAAATTCAGAATTATAATGAAATAAAAAGTAAGAGGCAAAATATTTCTAAATATATATCCAAATATTAAGCTTACGAAAATATGTCTAAAAAAATTGCTAGCTCAAAATATCTTTCTTTAATTTTGCTATAATTAAATTAATGAAATATAATCATAATAAGCATGGTTGCGTCTAAGCTTTAGATAAGTTTGCATAAAAAAGTTATATCGAAGTGTTTATGCAAATATTAGGAGATAAATATAATTTACTCCCAAAAAATCTGATCAAATTAACTTCAATTTTGATTTTAATTTAAGAAAAAAATGTTACCTGAGTTTTACGAATCCTTAGATCCGCGCATGTTTTATTGGCTTGTTCTTCTTGTTCTATACCCTGTTCCATGACTAAAATTTAAATTAATTAACAAACATTTTTATATTCGCAGCAAAATTTTGAATAAATATTAAAAAAAGTGAAAATATACAATTAAAGGGTTGGGTATTGCCTTGAAAAATGTATAAATATCCTATTTTACAACGAAAATAATTTTCTAAAAAAATTGTTTCAAATTATTTGGTAAACCGGCCAGTCAAACGTTAATCCATTGTGCTCAATTTTTTTTTAATTTTTTATTAACAGATTATAGCCAAACAAACATAGTAAAAATAATAAATAACCTTTTAACTTCGCCCGAACTTTATTTGCGGTTTTTTTGATGTCAGCCATGAGTTCTTCAAGTTCTTGTTTGGATTCTTAAAGAAAAAAAATCATAATAAAATTTAAAAGGAAAGCTAGTGAGCCAAAAATTCCAAATATTGAAACTTTAAAATTTCACACTGCCTCTAAATGAATATCTATTGAATTTTACAATAAGCTTACCAATATAAATAAAAATTAAAAAATTATATAAAGAGCAAGTAAGTTAAGTTATTTTTAAAAAAAATATACAAATATACCAATCCTAATAATAAAATTTGAAAACAATTTTACGGCCATTATTATTAATTTTTTTTTAAAGTTAAACAAAAATAAAATTTGTTCAAAAACAAAACGTAAAATATGACGCCCTCAAACAAAGAAAAATAAATTTTACTAAGTTTATTTTATGAAAAAGCCAGATTTTATAATATCCAATTATTAAAAAAAAACATTTTTTTCATATATTTCGAGTATCAAACGACATATTTCGAAATTATTTTAAATAACTGTAACCCACTTTCGTATTTTTTTAAAAAATTATTTGATTATGGCCATACACTCAACATTGTCTTTATTTTAAATTTGAAAAATAAATTAGAATGTAAAAATCACTTTCATCCGATTGTGGTGCGGATAGAATGGCACTGTGTTTTTTCTTAACCTCTTCGACATTAGCGGCTATTTTGTTTATATTATTGCGTATTTCTTCGACCTGTCGATTCAAAAAATAAAAAATTTAACGGAACTTAGGATTTTAATCTACAAACAAATACACATCTCAAAAATTCAACAAAAAGGAATTTACTTAATATTAATTAGCAATTTATATCATACCCTTTTTTATAATATGTTTACCGTTTTTTTTGAAACTTTTGCAAATTATTATTTAGCTAAAGTTGTAAATAAAAAGTTGGGTTTTGTTAAATAATGATAATATTTTAAACTATTACCAAAAATAAAAAAAAACTTATTAAGGGTTCATTAAACAAAATATAAGTTTGCTCTAAATCAAATTTAGGAGAATCCAGAAAACGAAATGTTTTGAGAAAAGGAAACAAAATTCTAATAAAATCATCCTCTACCCCCTATTTCTATATCTAAACTTGAGTATTAAAATAATTCTTATTGGTGATATTTTTATTTCCATATGGCTACTAAGTAAGTACTTGTTCGAAAAACTCGTCCATGAAACCGGATTGAGTACCAGGTCCACCGATATCCAGGGCAACTTCTTCCGGAGGCCCACCCACCACGTCATCCTCGTCGCTTTGAGCCTATATTCGAAAATTAACAAATCTATATTGGTGAAACATAAAAATTACGTTAATGGCTTTGATTAAACTAGGGTTTAGTAAGTTAAATTAGCTGCTAAAGGTAAAAAAAATTTTGTGCTTATCGACCTGATTGATGATTTTGATTTAAAAATTATTTAAAAACCCTATATCGAAAATTAATTGTGCTAAAGTTTTTGATCTAATACAAAAGTTGCGCGCTAAATCTATTCTAAATCAGTTGTGGACTGTGTGATCCTTTATACCACCAGAAACAGGTGAGTATAGTTTTCACAAAAATAAAATAGGACATGGGTCAAATCCTCCTAAGTTTTATAATCAGAGTGCGACCGAAATATATTTTACGGGTCAAGCATTCGAATTTTAAACGCCGCTAACATACCAAATTCGAATTGTAAAGTAACATTATTTATAAGATAATTATAAAAACATTAACAGATAGTTATTTTACAATAATGTTCAAAATGACTGCACTCAAAATAAACGGCTGTTAAATATCTGCCTAATTACTCATAAGGGGGTGTACAAAAATGTTACAACGTTTAAAAATAATAACACATGAAAAAATTTATTGAACTGAAACAAAATTTCATTAATAAGGTAGATAGTGTGGGGGAAGGGCGGACGAATTTTTCAATTGATAATAATTATTATTGGTATATACAGACTACGTTTGGGCCTAAAATTTAGAGTCCTGACAGAGGTAACCTATAATTGCATACTGCATATAACACAACGCAGCAAGTGTGTAACACTGAAGTAGTTTCAGTACAATACTCTAGCAATTAGGTGCTAATTATGACATTTGTATTTAGTATGGTAAAAGATGATAATACGATATAACACTGTTAGACAGGTAAATGCAGCATGTTTCTGCCTACCAACACATACTAAATATATTGAATTCGTAGTCGCTTCATGTTGGATAATCCAATGGCGACATTAAATGTGTTTAAGGAAAGTCATATAGGAAATCTTTAGAATTCCCGGTGAGAAAATGAAATGGGAAATGTGACACATTAGTAAGGAACAACGGGTTGGGTATTATGATATTAATGTAAAAATAAAATCTATAACTTTTAAAAAGTTTTTACACATAGAATGTTAGTATATTTTAAACAATTTTTTAAAAATACACTTTAACATGGGTATTCCGTTTTAAATAAAACAAAAATTAAACACTATTTTTTGGCGGCAATTAAAGATAATATTTGCAAGGATTTATTAATATTTCGTCACTCGGTAAAAATAGAACTGTTGAACTTGAAGGAAAAAACTAAGAGTTATCTAAAAATATTTAGCAAAAATAAGCTTCTTAGCGATAAAAAAAATTTTTAATACTTGCTTACACTGGTCAACAAATTTTGGAGAGTTATGAGCTAACTTTAAAAACCAGACCTGCCATTTTACCTTCATTTAATTAAAACACGTTGTGACGGTCGTCATTTTGTTTAGTTATACATACACATATTTTATACTAGTTTTAATAAATTCCAGATTTAAGTTTATTGCGAATTTCTATTTGATAATTTAATGTAATCTTTATGGTTTTATTTTATTTAATGACCTTAAAAGTAACATTTTATATTCAATCGTCAGTACAAGCTGACTACATAATGAACATATCAATATAACAATGGTCAATGTCCACAAATGCGCCCATCAACCAAATTTTCATTACCAAGATCACAAAAAACTGATCATATTCACAACGATTTCGTGATCACAATGTGATGTGTTTTTTTATCACAAAATTTTCTTGCTTTTTACTAGTGTTAAATATTATTGCATATTAAAATGTTTCTTTTAAAAAAAGCAAAAATGGCCAATAAAATTGAGGCAAGATGATGCATGAAATAAAGGTTACGTCAAGTTTACACTAGTGTTCTCAGTCGGAACCCGAAAGCCCGTTCGGCCCTCGGGCGGGCCGGGCCTTATTATTTACTTTTGGACTCGGGCCGGGCCAAAAATTTTCGTAATATGGCCATATTTTAAGCGCTAAGCGCAAATACCAAAAATGAGCGCGACAGATTAATTCGCCAAATACGGCATCGGCTCAATTTGACAAATGTAAACTTTTCTTCCTACAAAGGGGGGCAGGAGGGAAGATGATGATTTTAGGAAAGAAGACGAATTAGCAACCTATTTAAATCTACCACCGCAGGACTTAAATGATCAAAATCTTTTACAATGGTGGGATAATAATAAAATACTCTTGCCCAAATTAAATAGTTACGCAAACAAAATCTTTGCCACTCCAGCAAGCTCCTGCACTGCAGAACGTAGATTTTCGACAGCCGGTCAGATATTTACCAAAAGAAGAAACCGTTTAGGCCAGGAAAAACTGGATTATTTACTTTTTTTAAATGATTATTATAAATCAAATGATACATTTAGAATAAATACTAGCAATAAAGATGTATTTGACGTTTAATTGTTTATAGTATTCACAAAAATGTTACAGGCCCATATTTATAGATTCGGGCCGGGCCGGACTGGGCCTTAAAAAAAATCGGGCCGGGCAGGGCCGAAAATAAAAATTTTGGTTTCGGGCCGGGCCGGGCGACACATAAAAAATTTTCGGGCGCCTCAAAAATTTGGCCCGTTGAGAACACTAGTTTACACAACATAGTGAAGAAAAAATTAATCTCACAAAATATTTAACTAGTAAGTTTACACTGGAAATTTACAAATTATTGGGTATCTATATCTTCATACCAGATACAAAAGGGAAAGTCGTTTTAAGAAAAACTCCTAATTTCGAAAAAAAAGAGGCAAAAAGATATAGATACGACGCTATCTATAAATTCAATAATTATCATTGTCCAAATGCATAAAATTATATAGATAGTACTCATCATCCAATCATAATAACTGTTATAGCTAATTTACAACTGAAGGAGTTCATAAACTCCAGAGTTTTTTATTAAATGCTGGTACATATTTACAACTTTCAAACAAAAAAGAGTTTGGACTACAAAAATACAAATTAGATATCTAAATTGCCAAAAACTCGAAGAATTTCAAATTATAATAAAAATTAATAACAACGCTTCTATTTATAGAAGAAAATCAACCATATTTATATTCAAAAAATAAACATTAGTCATAAAAATATTCGGTGTAAAATTGAAACAATGTCTATATATTAAATTAACATTCTCAAAAATTGCAAATTACGCATTTTAATTATAATGTCATTATCTTTAATCCAAGTTAGCTTCTTAAATTAACAAATTTGGCAACAATATCTAATTTAATACATAATCATAAAAATTCGGCAAAGTTTATGTGCTTGAAAACAAGCTCAGTTTTTAGGCTTGTTTCTAATATTTTTTCAATTTTTCGTAAATGGGAAAAGGACTTAAATATCTACGCTAGACCAAAGGAATTTCAATAATAATTGAACGACCTCAAGAAGGATAAATAATTTCTATTTTTTATATTGAAAAAAACTCTAACTTCAATTACGCAGGTCAACAAATATCAATGGCACAACCTTGAATTTTATGAAAACATAAAAGAATTTATCCTTATGATATGGCCTAATCTCATATATGTATTTCGTTTTTCTTATTTTCTTCCGGACTTGGCTCCTTTCATTCCATATCGAAAAAGGCCTTTTTTGACCATGACAATAGATCAAGAATACCCTAAAAAGAAATAATTTAAAAATCTAATTTTTAAAAATCCCTTGTAATTTAAATTTATCATGTCAAATATTGAAAAATTAATTTTTTTTGGTATAACAAGCTCTTACATCAGCATTTAAATAATACAAGATACTTTGCGTCCAAACTTAAATACGACACTATATATTATCAGGTTTTAATAAAAGTTTTATTTGAAGTTTAAATTTAACAGTTTAGCTGTTGTAAATGTGCAAAAAAAATTCAATTTATTTTTGTTTTTAAAACTTATGTTTTTTGTTCTAAAATTCTCAATATTTATAGCTGAGTAACTAAGTTTGATTGGAAAAAACGGTAAACGGATTTGAATCCATCTAAACTTGCAGGTTTGATCTTAGTTAGCTTATAATTCTCAAAAATTTGTTGACCTATGTTATTCATGAGAATGAGATATTAAATTTATACATATATGTTATACAAAATGTTGCACCAAGGAGCAAATAGCTTATATAGTTTGAACAAAAAAAACGACAAAAAAATTTATTTCGAAAAACATTAAATTCATAGAGAGACAACTAACAATTGATCAGGACAAACATATTTTTTTTAATTAATGCAAAATTATTATCATACGATAGTATATCTTTATAAAGACGCGTTCAAACTTCATTTATTTTTTTTAATTTATTTTAAAATTTTAAAATCTTTTTTTTTTGAGACACCGCACAATAACGAAAAGTTGCCAATCTTATAATTAGCATACTTCGGAAATAAAAGTTTTTAAATAACTTAAAAAAAGTATTTTTTATGTATTTAAAATCCCAAATATTTCATACAAATGAATAACGTCCTAATATAAAAATCCCAAATTTTTCTATTTAATCAGAAAACCGGTCCACTGATTAAGGCAATTTTCACATTATAATTATATTTATTATTAAAAATTATTTCAAGCTAATCAAATAGAGCGTTCTGAGTTTCTTGTTAAAAAAGTTTTAAGAATTATACTTTTTCCCAAATACTTTTATTTCATCTTAGTATGAACTATAGAACTTGAAACATGCGATTTATCAGAGAAGAATAAATTTTTGAAATTTTTGTAAAAAAAAATTACACTTTGAACGCGCCTTAATATCTGAATCTGATAAAATGTGCAAAAAAAAACAATGGATCGATGATTATTATTATTAGGGATAGAAATGCGGGAATTAATGAGTAAAAAAAATCCAAGGTTGAATTGAATTTTAGTGATTTATTATGTTTAATACATAGTAATATGTGTATTGATTAGTTTTTACGATATTATGTAGGGCAATTTGGACCGAGACTAAAACCAGACATTGGAAAAGACTAGGAGGACATGTATATCAACGTCATATGTATGTAAGCTAAATAAATATTTCTTGTCAAAAAGATTGGATCTGGTAATTGTTATTTGTTAATATGCGCTTTTTCAAACTGTTAATAGAGACAAAAAATAAATAACATTCAAAGAGAGTGACAGTAAAAACAGGCTTGTGTATCTAGGATTTATAAAACAAACGCATTTTTTAAATTTTCTCCCAAATTTTGCAAATCAAATTATTTTTAATCAAACATTTTTTCAAATCGGCTCAGATAGCTTAATAACAAACATCTCTGACCAGGATCCGTGCATAGGCGGCTTTTTTTCTTCGGATTATAGCAAAACGTGTTTAAACACTCTAAGCTGGGTAATAAGCCAGAAATTTTATGCCTAAAGTAAGAAATTAGGCTAAAGACGTAGGCGTGCAAGCATATCTTAATGTTTAACCCGTCGGAAATATTAATTACTTTGCTCGGGGTAAAAACAGTCGGTGCCCTAAACGGGTACAACTCCCCTATATGGGAAAAGGTATGGGACCACAAATCCAACTGTTTTATCAATCATTAAACACTTATTTTTGACCAAGGCTATTATTTTTTTGATATGTACAATGTAGACAGGCTTCATTTGGGGTAAATTGTTTGTTTATTAATAAACTGAAAGAAAATCCTATAAGTAAATAAAATTTAAAAAAATTCATTATTTATTTACATTGCGTTTGAGAAGTTATTTCCGTGTGCTGTTAAAGACATTAATTTGACAAATTTTAAACTAAACAACATTTAAACCACGAGTAGCACTGCGGGTCCATATAGACTCCAACCCATCTTGGTTGTTATAAAAATTTAATATGTAATTGTTAAAATTTTTTTGACAAATTTATAATGAAAGTCCACGTATTATTTTTCATCATAATAAATTAAGTCCATAGCTTTTAATTTGAAATTATAGGGGTTTTAAATTAAGGTCGGGACCCCAATGTAGTATTCGCTTTACAAAATTCTCACCCTAGGTCTCAATTATTTAACGGATACTAAATTCTTAAATAAAGAACCGGCAAGTCCAGCCTAATAGGGCGTCGTCAAGCGAAAATTTTATGAAATAAATTTAGTTATTTTTTAATAAAAAACCTTTAAAAAACTTTAATTGATAGGTGCTAATAAAACTGCGAGAAATTTAAAAAAAAATAACTTAACTAAGAACGCGCCCTAACAAGTGGTGTCACATGTAATTTTCTTTGTTAGCCTACTACCTACTTGTCTGGTAAAACCATTAGCAAAAAGGCGTTCGTAGACAAATTTATATTCTAAAGTATGGTTTATAAAAAAAATGGTGGAGAGTCTTGGATTCGACTAAAGTAAGGGGACGACGTGTGTGAGAAATATATATTTTATTGATTAATTTGGTCCAGATATTGTGTAATTTATATGATATTTGCTTAATATGGTTTAACTGTTATTACTAAATCAAAACCTAGAAGACAAAATTTTCAAAGCAAGCATTTCGATCCATTAGTAGGTATTAAGAATACAGACTTCACAGCAACAAACTACAATTAATAATCATGTAAAAACTAATTTTTTGGGATTCTATATAATCATATTCAAAAATTTTTTCGTAATATTTTACTTAACAATTTTGTCCATTAGGGCACGTTTAAAATCATACAAACAATTTCTTTTGTTTTGTATTATGTCTAATTAGAACGCGTTCAGACTCGTTTAATTTTTTTTTAAAAAATTTTAAAAATTTCGAATTTTTTTAATTTTTTTTTCCAAAACTTCTTAAAAATTTTCTCTCTGAAAAACTATTTAAATGCTAATTACCAAAATTGGCGACTTTATGTTAAAAAGCATTCAGTCAAAAGGTAATAATTGTAAAATTTTTAAAATTTTTCAAAAAAATGAAATGAGTCTGAACGCGCCTACATTAAAAAGTTAATTAGTTTGCAAATTTACGTAGTATTATATTTTTAGGCCTAAATATTTTTTTAAAACAATACCACCTTATTTTGCCATAAAAACAAAACTTCATTTAAGGGCACGTGCAAAGTGAGTTTATTTTTGTGATAATTTAAATTTTTTTTTTTTCAAAATTCTAAAAAAATTTTTATTTCAAAAAAAGCATTTTATGCACCTATATTAAATTTGGCATCTTTTTAAAAATTCGCGTTTTATTTCGAAAGTAATTTTTTCAAAATTTTGAAAATTTCAGGAAAATGAAAACTCACTTTGCACGTGCCCTAAAACGTGGCCTGAAAAGAAATGTCTTTCACCATATTTGGTTAAAACACTATGTCTCAAAACGTATCAAAAATGTGAAAAAAAATATATAGTTTAAAAACTAAATTTTGACCAAATTGGTATATTATTTATAATGGTGCTAACAAAAGTTTACCCTAAATGGAATCATCTGTTAAAAAGCAAAATTAACTCGACTAAAATTCGCAACAAGCTTTATTAAATTACAATAATTTGCCAAAACTTTTAAGCTAATTAAACATTTGCGCAATACAAAAAGATGCCAAAGAGATGTCCTATCAAAGCATAAAGTATTACAAAAGTTTAAATTAAAATTACAAAATGTAAATAGGCGACGATCCATTAAGTCAAAAAAGAAGTAGTAGTTGAAAAAGAAAAAAAGGCTTGTTGGATAACGTTGGGGGGGGGGGGACATATAAACGAACAGAACTAGTTAAAATGTAAAATAAATTTGTCGTCCAGCAGGGTAACTCATGAATACATTAACTTTACACGATAGTGTATATATTATTCATTGAAGGGCGCCGCGTTCAAAGTTGAAATTTTTTTTTCAAACTTTATTTCGTATCAGTGCAAATAACAGGGAATGGCAAATTATGATTAAAAATGCGCTTAATTAAAAAAGAAAATGTTAAATTTTTTTAAAAAAATAATTCAACATTGAACGCGTCCTAAAGTGAATTATATTTCATTTAATGGAACTCTCAAATGAACCGCGCATGTGATAGTGCTACTTCCGTCGTATAATATTCAAGAAGTTCTCTTTTAATCGAAACACGGTCCCGTTTTTCATTAAAATGCCGTATTTTATTTATTAGCATTTATGGTAGAATATTAAAAAAATATAACAATGTTATTCTTATTAGTAATGATAAGAAAGTAAGTCATGTGTAGTAATGGATGAATTTAAGGGAATATTCGAGGTCCACTTCTTACAATTCCCACCGATGGGACCTTTTTAGGGGAGAATTAGGTGGAAGTAAATAATTTAATTATATATTTATTAACAAAATGTATTCGAAATTAGACAAACAACGTTAATATAGTAAGATTGACAAAAAACCCTTCCATGTATAATCCCGACCCAACGCCAAAGTGGGCTTACAAAAAATTATGTATGTTGTAGAATTATAGCCTATGCGGAAAGGCGCAATCAAAGTTAATTTAAAATTTCGAAAAATTTTTAAAAATGTATGACCTCCTGGTGACATAAATGGCATAAAAAAAGTTGCCAATCTTAATTATTAGCCTTAAATACACTTAAAATTTTTTTTTAAATTTGAAGAAAAAAAATAAATTAGAAAAATTTTAAAGTTTTATAAAAATGAGTAAACTAATGAATTGGGTGGTATAAAATTAAGTTAGGGGATTGAGATTAATTTTAAGTTAGGGTCAGATTAGGGTTAAGATACGTTTGTAATCAAAATGTCCAAAATAAAATGCATCAAAGTTGGTATCCAAAATACTTTTAAACAGTTGGCCGAGCCATTACTGCCCGTTAAAAATTTGGTTGACAGCATTAAACTGAATAAACCTCAGAAATAAGTAAATTTATAGAATAAAGAGGTTACACCCTGCAACCATTAATAAATGCAAAAAGTGCAATTAATTCCCAAATTTTTAACTTAATCCAAGTCAGGCTTATTGATTTCAGAAAGCAAATTAAAATGTAAAAAAAAATTTTTTTTTATTGGGCAGTGGTACCACGATGTACAGCCAAATACCATCAAAATGTCCCAATCAAACAACAGGAAGCAACATACAAATTTAAAAAAATATCCAGCAAAGTGGGGGGCTGTGATTTTTACTGAAATAATCCGGAGAACCAAGGATTTAGATAAAAATAATAATATGTGGCGTGTGTGTCAAAGAAGATTTGGGTGGAAAAAGGGATTATATCTACAGGAAAAACAACGTCAAAAGCAGGATATAGTGGGAAAAAAATGAAATCCTTTTAGACAAAATCATCAAAGGCGAAATGGAAAAAGGAGATAGAATTTTGTACTATGCACAAAATGTAACCAACATATCGGGAAGGAAGTATAATAAAGTCACCTAAATAAAGGCGCGTTCAAAGTTGATTAAAAAATTTTTATCAATAAAATTGCATTTCTCCAAAAAGTTTCCACTCCTAATATATTAGTACTAAAAATACTATTAGAAATAAAAGATTAAATTTTGATCAAAACATAATAATCAAGACTCTATTTGAAAACAAAGGTGAAAAAATAAACTTGTATGTAGTGGTTACATTGAATCTTTAGATATTTACATATTTTATAAATTAAGCGCATCATAGTTTGTATATGATCTTAAAAAAAACTTGTACTTAAAAAAAATTCCAGACTTTTTTAAATAAGTGTGGACGCGTACATATTGAATGGGTGGATGACCAATATCCATAAAAAAGTGGACATGGAATAAACGATGGGAAGGGGGGGGGGGGACGTTAAAGACGAATAAAAGTAAGTAAAGTGGCACTGTACTACTGGTCTCCAAAAATAGCTCATTTTTTTCTTCCTTGTTAGAGATAGTTTTTTTCAACATTCGCGCACCATTTTTTGTCAACTCTCTCATATTAGTTATGTTGGTAAGAGACGTAAAGACGCGCCAATGGTGTACTATTTGGAGAAGAGTGGCGAACACAAATAATTATTGTTTAAGGAAGGCAAAAATGGACATACCTTTTATTTTTACTGATCCATTCGGTTAAAGTTAGATATGGGTTAGGTTGAGGTTAAGTTTTAGTTAGGGAAATGTTAGACTTAAGTTGTTTTAAATTAAGGGCTAGGTTTTAAATTAAATAGTTTAAGTTAAAGGTTAGTATCAGATCAATTATTATATTTAATTTTGCATGTGAGACGAATTAATCAAACAGGCATGTAAAAACAGAAGGCGGTTGCAGAATTGCTAAGGAAGAAAGGTTATGCTGTAAAATTTCATAAACCGTTTAATAATTTCGAAGAAATCTAGCTAAACTTAAAACGAATTTGACTTATTAAATAAAACTGATAATGCACCTCTGTTGTCAATAGTTCTGCACTCATATAAACTAAAGTATCGTGGGCCATATATTCAGGCCCCCCGGACACATTTTTCAAGCCCAGTCCGCTCGAGTCTTTAGGTCGGCTTGGTCCGGCCCGAAATTCCAAATGCGGCCTAGATATTTGATACACCAAGCTATAAATTTGTTGCTATAAAATTATCAATCAAATACAATGTGTCAAAGTATTATATTTTATTCAGACAATAAACAGAAATGTGACAATTTTGAGAGAAAACATCGGCCCAAAATAATTATTTTTAATTTAGGGCGCGTTCCTAAAAAAATTGTGATATTTCTAACAAAATTTTTGTTTCAAAGGGAAAAAGTATTTTTAATGCTAATAAAGATAAACGATTTTTAAATAAAAATGCGTTTTCTGTCAAGAGAAATAAATTAAATATCTTTGAAAAACCGATAGAACTCTGAACGCATCCTTGTGTGCTTAAACGTTGGCAAAAAACAAAGTTTATTTTGAAAGTGATCTATGGTCTGTGATAGAGATCAAAGTCAAAACCATAATGCCCGCCTGACCCAATGCCAGACCGTCCGAAAAAAGGGCCGTGCTCCGGGTCTAAGAGCGCGCTCAGTGTTCATTTATTAATATTTCAAAATATAAAAAAAATTGTTTAATGTTGAAAAAATTTGCAAGTGGTAAAATATTTGGAGGTCATGTAGACATGATGATTAACTATAATTATATGGATTTAAATATTTAAAATTCTTTATAATTAAAGCAATTGCACTGAATGCAAAAAAATATCATAACAGTGGTTAATAACATTCGGTGTAAAGACCGAAATTTTCAAAATTTAAGATTTTTAGAGTTTGTCAAATTAAATGAACTATATATGGTTTGTCAAATTAAATGAACTATATATGGGATGGAGCACAAGCACAGAATGTCAAAAAAATGAATACTGTGTGCAAGGCTTTGCGTCGTATTTCAACATTTAAAGGGCAATTTTTTAAAAAAAATTGTTACGCCCAATAAATATAGAATGCTAATGTTGATTGAAGAGTCTAACATTTCACTAATTTGCCGGCTTCTAGCCAATACTATGGAGCAGACCGGGACAAACGAATAAGTTAAGGCGAACTGACGAATCTGTTTGCATTTGAAAACAAGGCCTGATGCTTCCCACTTGTATTAAACATACAATTACGATGAGTCAATTGGCTTAAATGAACTGGGGTAAGAAGCGGACCTTGTTTATAAGTATATCCTTGAATTCTGTGTTACATATATTTTTATGATATTTGGGTTCAAAAATGCTTAAATTATATAATATTGAGTCATTAAAAAGATGTTTTACACTTCACAAAAAAAGAAGTGGGGTACCCATATCCCGCATTTGTACAACTGCAGGTCATAGAATACAATTTACCACCTAAGGAAGGAAAAAATTAAAGGAGAGCGGGTTTAAATAAGGACAAATTGATGCGACTGACTTTTAACATAAAATAAAAAATTAAGGTTTGAAGCCCTAAAAGATATTGAATACAAACGTGGGAGGGGTTAGAAAATAAATTGCCGCATGAATTAACCATGTCGAGGTTTTATCTATCTATTTATTTAATTTAAGGAATCCTCCTGATGTCGAGTCCAAGTTAATTTCGGTGTTAGAGCAAGAATCATTTTTAATAGCATTTATTATATAGGATGTATAAATTCTCGCGAATGCGTATAATTTAAACACAGGTCAACAAATTTTTGAAAGTTATGAGTTAACTACATAAATTAAACCTGCCATCATAGTGATTTTCAAATCCGTTTACCGTTTTTTCTAATAAAACTTTGTTAGTCAGCTTTAAACATTAAAAATTTCAGAAAAAATGTCAAATAAAGAAAAAAGATTCAAAAACAAAAATAAATTGAATTTTTTTACATATTTAAAACAGTTGCTGTTAAATTCAAGCTTCAATTAATGTTCTCATTAAAACCCTATAATAGTGTCGTTAAGTTTGGATGTGAAATATTTTGTATTATCTAAATGCTGATGAAAGAGCTTGATATACAAATAAAACTTAATTTTCTTTGTGAAGCAAGAGATAATGTAAAAAAAATTCTTAATTTTTTTCTTTTTAGGGTATATTAAAATCTGTCACTATGGTCATAAAAGTCCATTTTCCAATATGGGCGGATCTAAGGGGCCGAAGGCGGAAGAATTTAATAAAAACGGAAAATGTATATGAGATATGGCTGTCATGGGTATGTATGCTTTTATGTTTTCATAAACTTATTCTTTGTGACATTTTTGTTGACCTGAATAACACCATTACAAACATAGCGTAAAAATATCAACTTTAAATTTTTTAGGCAATTTATATTTTTTTAAAAATTATTAGCTGAAATAACATTATAGATTTAGCGATCCAGTTGTGTTGTTTCGTGAAAAAAAAATTTATTAATGTTCATAAATTTTAAAACAGTTTAGACAAAACTATAGCCAAAAAACATGCAAAGGACCAAAGAGAACGTGGTGGACTAGTAGGAATGTAAGACAGCGCGTCGAAATGAATATATAAAATTTCCCAAGTAATTCTAAGTCGCCTCCCCCCCCCCCCCCAAGTAGTTTCAAACGCACTTAAATAATAAGGCACCCTTTATAAAAGTCCTGGTATATGCGATATAGTACGTAAGATGGCATGGGAAGTTTTTTTCAACCCTTAAATATTTATATATATGGCATTTTCTTTAATACCACAAAAAAATATGGTTATTACAATATAACATAAATATTTTTTATCGATTTTATCTTATTTTTTTATTTTCACATAATTCAGGTCGTACATGGCCCTCCCATCTTATATATAAATAATAAATATATTAATGGTTGCTTTTTATGTATTATTTTTGATCATTTATATAAACGCTTATGTTAACTTGATTCCTGAAACTTTTCCATGTTAAATTTTTTGACTGAATTATTTGCCTAATTTATTTTAATGTGTTATTAACAATATTTTTTTTTAAATATAACAAAGAGGTATATGAAAAATTTGTAGTGCATATATATTACAATATTCATAGCGCATTTCAATATCTTGTTATTAAAATTTCAACAAAGTAAACTCATAATGTAAATTTAATAGTAAATATGGCATAAAATGCCATCAAAAATCATAAGAATTTAGTCATAGTCATTGAATTAAATAAAACATAAAACATTCATATGGCTTAATATAAAAAAAACAACAATAAATTTTTCAAGTTTGATTTATAAATTTTATATAACTAATAACAAAATAAGGCAACTTAGGTTGCAGCTAGTATAAAAATAATTCTGAAGAAAAAAATTGAATGCATTTGAATAACATGAGATGGCTGGTATGAAAAATGTAAGTAATTAAAATTTTGGGGGAATTTTATAAAATTTTATACTAGAGCGTCAAAATTACATTAAATCTTATTTTTTAATATTCATTATTTTTTTTACAATTTTGAAAATAGTTATAGCTACACCCTTTTTAAATTATGAATATATCAAATCTGATACAACTAGGTATTATATAATATAAATTTAAAACACATAGTATATTTGGAAGAAACATTTTTATTAAAAAGTCAACTGTTGGATTAAAGAAATGTATTTTCTAAGATTTGTTGTAAGTGGTTAAAAGCCAATTAAAAAATAAAAATAAAAGCCTCAAGAATGCAAATATTTAACATCTTCACATTAAAAAAAAGTTTATTCATCAAATTAATGATAACATATTCAATCTAAGTATAAATAAACCTTCTATATTACCTAAGCCAAAAGGTACTAATATTTAATTTATTAAAGGCTTATAAAATTCTAAATAAGAAATATATAAATGGCTTATCAAAAAATTGCTTAACTAATTAATATTATATATAACTTACAGCTTTTAGCGCGGATAATCTATCTTTCATTTTGGGATAATAATATTGATATCAAAATCGAGTCAACAAGGTATAATAAACTTATATTCCACATCTTAACGTTTAACGTATTTTCATAGAATCAAATGTAAATTTTTCACACACACATTTTGTACCATTATGTTTCCATATGTGACAATGTCCTATATATTAATAAAGATTACAAAAATAACAAAATAATATGCGTTTTAAAAAACTAATTTATATTGTTTAAGTTAGATAATTATAGATGAAACTTGCTACTACTGAGTACCATTATGTATTAATAAAATTTTTGTATACCTTTTTTCAATTAAATTGGTAATTTAAATAACTATCAACTTTTAAAATTATTTTAAAATTATAAACTTAGAATATGTATTAATAAATTTTCAAATAAAAATAATTATAAAATTTTAATAATTTAGGGCACATGCAAAGTGAGTTTTTAATTTCCTGAAATTTTCAATTTTTTAAAAAATTTTATATAGTAATAAAACGCAAATTTTAAAAAAAATTTGTGCCAAATTTAAAAATTTTTTTCAAAATTGAAAGAAAAAATTTTAGAAAAATTTTGAAATTTTTTTTTTAGAATTTTTAGAATTTTTAAATTTTACGAAAATAAAAACTCACTTTGCACGTGCTTATGTAATTCACCAATTTACTTATAACAGAGTGTCTCTATTTAAAAATTTACTTCGCGCAATAATGGATTGAAGTAACTCTGCTATAAAAAGCAAAATGGCGCATGAAATATATCCTCATAATACAGCAATTATATCCTTAACCAAATCAATTAATTTACATATTTCATATATATGATGATGGTATATGATATTAAAATAAAATTAGAGGGTGATTGTTCTTGAACCAAGAAAAAGCACAGATATTGAACAGCACAGATATTATACAAATGACGTCATTTTTATGAGAGAGTTCCGAGTACCGCAATAATGTCATAATTAACCAGTGGCTAAAGGTATAAAACAAAAATTATTGTTATATTTTTAAAAATGAGGTGTCAAGGTAAATTTTGTGGTTGCATGAGAGAGAAAAAAGCTTTTAATAAATGTGTGCAGCAATAATAATAAAAATCAGAAATTTTAACTTAGCTTATTTTATAATTTTTAATAATAACCCAAAATAAAATTAAAAAACCATGAACTTATTATTCGTATGGCTGCGGCTCTCTTTTCAAAATTATAAAATAAATTTTAAAAAAAAAAAATAACGGCTAATATCAAAAAATGAGAAATAATGTTTCTTGGTCGTTTTAGGGGCACGTGCAAAGTGAGTTTTTATTTTCGTGAAATTTTCAAAATTTTTAAATTTTATTTTATAATGAAATGCAAAATTTTAAAATGTTGCCAAATTTAATTTATGCACACAAAATACTTTTTCTGGAATAAAAAATTATTTAAAAAGTTTTTTAAAAAAAAATAAATTTTTTAAATTTTCAGAATTTTCAAAATTTTACGAAAATAAAAACTCACTTTGCACGTACCCTTGGATAAGCCTAACAAAAAATTTTTGAAAAAAAAAAATTATTTAAAAATTTTTCACACTAGCCGCC
The DNA here is from genome assembly GCA_030555515.1 of Acutogordius australiensis. Classification (NCBI taxonomy): domain Eukaryota; kingdom Metazoa; phylum Nematomorpha; class Gordioida; order Gordea; family Gordiidae; genus Acutogordius; species Acutogordius australiensis. The sequence continues at coordinate 33,091,415 of CM060242.1, read as the reverse complement.
TCAAAGTTATTCAAATTCGTGCAATGTTTTTTTCGTCAAAACTTTTTTTTCCACTAGCCGCAGCTTATCACACAATACTGCTAACCTAATTCTCTATAGACACGTTTTTAAATTTAGGAAATATCTTCCTAAAATTTTTTTGTAACTTTGTTCAATCATCTCACTTTTCGTGATAAAATTTAATATGCCATAGATGTGTTTTTTAACATTCATTTTCTTGAAAAATGAGTATAACAATATATAATAATTATGGCTAAATAAAGGTCGCTTTATTGCCTCGACACTTTTAATTTAAGGCGTTAAAAACAAATTTTATTTAAAAAAACGAATAAAAAACAATCTATTTGTAAACACGGAAAATTTAAATCAATGCGCATAACAGCATTGTACATGCGATTCTAAACCAGCTTCTATTTTATCTACCTGTTTAAATGGCACACTAATTTCTAAACGAACTATAGAATTAGACTCAAGGCAATATTTTAAAAAAAAATCCAAAATTATAGCAAATTTTTTAAGATATTTAAAATTTAAAATGGAAAGTAATTTCTTATTTTAGGGCACGTGCAAAGTGAGTTTTTATTTTCGTAAAATTTAAACAATTCTAAAAATTTAATTTTTTTTATTTCTTTCTTAATTATATAAAAAAAAATTATTTCAGAAAAAGCATTTTGTTTATAAACCAAATTTGGCACATTTTGAGAATTTGCGATTTATTACAAAATAAAATTTATCAAAATTGAAGTTTCACAAAAATAAAAACTCACTTTGCACGTACCCTTAATATCTTCAAATTTTTATATAATATTCTATTTATAAAAGACCTAAAGACACATTTTATGCAAATATGATATAACTAACAAATAAATAATATTTTAGATAATGTAATTGAAAAATTGAGGTCAATAATTTTGATGAATTCTGAAGGGGATTTGCATCCCCTTTGCTGACATTCAAACGATACCACAATGGCGTTTGTGTAATTGTAATAGTACCAGGTACTGTCGTTCATATTATTAATCTCTAAGGATGCCGTGGAGTCATATTGAACAATTCTGACTTTTATGTTAGCTGTAAGGTGATATTGAAAGGATATAGCGTTGAGTAGATCAAAGAACATTATGCTGCAGTCAAGGTTATTCAATTCGTTTAATATAAATTCCGGCTAGTTGTACAAAATAATACAATATTAGGAGTTTAAGACTATTGAGGACTAAAAATTCTTTAATTACATTTCGCATATCGACAAATTATAAATTGGTTAATACCTGATCAATACTATTTTATTTCCTTTTATCTAATCCATTTGTCGCTTTCCACATGGTCAAAATTGTTACACTTTTTAAAATGGCAAAAGTACAAAAAATTATTTTAGATTAACAACTTTTTTATTTTTAATTTACAATGATATCTATTTTATGTAAGGCTGCGGCTAGTGGAAAAAAAAGTTTTGACGAAAAAAAATCGCTTGCATTTTAACGTTGAGGCGGCTAGTGTGAAAAAAATTTAAAAATTTTGAAATTTTGTTAGGCATATCCTAAAACGACCAAAAAACATTCTCATTTTTGATATTAGCCGCTAAAATTTTTTTTATTTTAGGACACGTGCAAAGTGAGTTTTTATTTTCGTAAAATTTTGAAAATTTTAAAAATTTTGAAAATTTTAAAAATTTTGTAAATTTTATTTTTTTCAAAATTTAAAAAAAAAAATTTATTTCAGAGAAAGCATTTTATGCTATAAAATTGCGTTTTATTTCAAAAATTTAAAATTTTGAAAATTTCACAAAAATATAAATTCACTTTGCACGTGCCCTTACAAATATATTTTTTACAATTTTGAAAAATGTATTAGCCGCAGCTTTAGGTGCGAAAACATTTTGATTCATATGCAATTTAAATTTTTTATTTTTCTCATTAAATTTGTCTAAAAATCGTTAATTTGACAGAAAATTTTTTGATTATTTGCCATAGTTGCTCATTGAATATTTATAAACTTTAAATGTATCACAAAAAAAAGAATGTATAAAAATTAATTATAGAAATTATTTGTTTTTATATTTTTTTAGAAGCTCAGCCATTAAATATGAGGGGCGCTTGACCATACGAAAATTGTTAAACTGACTATAAAATCAAAGTCGGGTCATCAAAATTCGGACCGAAAAATTTGTCGATATGTGTTTTACACCCCATTAAAATAACCTCCTAACCTTTCCTATAACAGTCACTCCAAAACCACTGAATTTAATCAAATGCGTTTCCAAAAGTTTTGGATACAAGCTCAAGGAATAGGTGATTTGATCAAATATTTGCTCCTGTCTAAAAACGATTCTGGAAATGTATTTGATCTTCATTAGTTTGAAAAATGGCGGTATGTCGTCCAAAAATGGATATAGCGGAACACTTCTAAATGTTATTAGAATTATAAAAATTATAGATTTATATTAAAAAATAAAAGATCTAATTTTTTCTGCGCAGAAGTTTTGACCATAATTTTTATCTATGAATACTCTGACACATTAAATATTTTAAACATTTGTTTTGGGAATGTAAGAATTGAGGTTTAATATTTATGGCAAACTTTATAAAGTTTGTTTTTGACTTGAGGAATTTTTTTGGAAAATTTTACCATAAAATTTGGGGAATTACCATTTTTATACTTAAATATCCTATATAGCACAAAATTATAAATATTTGTCAAAGATTTCAAGCCTCTCTTTTACTTAATTATTACAATGTATTTAATAAATAGAACTAATTAGCCGTTCACCTATTTGCCTGTTACTTTGGTGTGTTGCCCTGTTTAACTTTTTCTTTTTGTTGAAATAAAAAAATTCTAGAAAAAAAATATAGAGTGGGAGAGGATGGAAAGAACTTACTCAACAACAAAGGATAATTTAAACAATTAAGCACAACAATAACATTACTTATAATCATTACATTTTCTGTTTATTAATAGACACCGGTTTACGAAAATCAATGAATATGGCAAAGATTAATCTAGTGTAAAATGTTCTCTAAAGTTTTTACATTTTGTAATTGATCATTAGGCTTTCTGGAGACAATTGAGAAAATGATTAAGTTTGGCAAATCTTTTATGAGCTTAATCAAGTTCCAACATGTTATACAAAATATAACCTCATTGTATAATTAGAAATCTATATTAATTATGAATTTAATAATTTAAATGGTTAATAATTTTTTTTCTATTTTTGTTTTACATTTAAAACATTTTTTTCACAAATGTTAAATGTTTATATAGTTGGTTTGCAAAGTTTTACTACAAGGTACACCGATTTGGAGATTCTTAGGGCTAGGTTTGATCTTGTTAGCTTTACCAAAATTAGCATCTAAAAGTTTAAATTTGTTAAGGCATAAGATTGTCAATGGCAAAAAATGATGTACTTTTTAATTACAATATCTAAGTGCGGCACCCAGATATTAATTTGTAATTAAATAATTCAATCTAGAGTATTTTGCGAGAAAATATTTAAATAAAAAAAGGATGTATAATTTAGGTCACCTGATAATTATTGATTGATTCATGTTGACATAGAGAATGTTGTATATACCGGGTTGCTTGACGAAATAACAAAGATATATCCGCGGGATTGCAAACCCTGTGCAATAAGAAACTTTAAGGTTTTATATCAAAAGCCTCTAACATTGGACATTTGGACGACCCTAAGCATTATTTATGGCAACTATGGTTTTTGGTCAAGTTTTTGGCGCTAATCACGAATTTGAAATCAGAATTTTAGGATATTCATATAAAAAAAATATAATTTAGATCCTATTGTCAGCAAATTTGTCAAATATACAATAATTGATACTTGCTTCATTTCTAATTACTTTAAATTTTTAAATAAAAAGAAAATGTTTAATTTGAATGACTTACTTTGACCGAATATTATTGTTCTATCGTGAAATTGGTTGTGTTCGTCTTTTGCATAAACATATATAAATGATAAAATATATAAACATTTGCCCGATTCCCTGAAATATTTATAAGTCCAAATTTAAAGCTCGCTAATTACCATAATTTCTGGTTTTTAATAGCTTCGCAAAAATTATTAATTAAATATTTGTGTGGGAGTGGCACATCATGGCCTAAGTCTTGCACGCCTATTGATCAAAATCGGGACCTCAAATTTAATACAGGCCGTGGGCCGAGCCTGAATTAAGATAATTGACAAGTCAAGCCGGGCCGTTTTTGTATACCTCATTTTCCCCTACTATTGCTAACGAGAAAAAAAACTAAAAATGAATTTATTATTACGCGATAAAGGATACTATTTACACTCTGTATTATTGTTAATTTTAAAGAAAAAAACGTATAGCTTGCAATTTAAAATTTAATTATTTGTAAATTCGGGCCCTGTCGGGTCTTAAGAAAACCAAATTTCGGGCCCGGTGGATGCACAGGAGCGGGCCGGTTGAAAAATATATCGGGTGGGCTGGACCGGATTATCACGGCCCGGTTTAAACTATGCCTTGGAAAAAAATTTGAATAATAACTTATACACAGCTTGCTGTTATAAATTAAAAGTATTCTTAAAAATTCAGATTTCAAAATAGTTTTGTCTAATTTTTTGAACTGCTATACATTTAAAATTTTTTAAACCATCTATTTTACATGTTTGGCTGTTGTTCATAGCCGATTATTTTCTGCACTAACTCAATACGTCGTCGCATTTGACAAGTAATTTCATAAAAAAATTGGCAATCTAAGGTAACACACTTACCTGGAAGCTTACAATTTTTGAGTATAATCCTCACAGGTGGAGACGTTTGTGAATTTTCCGTGAGGTTGCTCACTCTTAATTGTAAATGGAGCAATTTATTGTGTGTGCTACCAAAGTATCCACCATAATATACATAATTATCGAAAAACTCGTAAATCTCAAGTCTACCTTGATATGGTTGATATAGTCGCACCTAAATATAGAATAATGTATATGTATGACTGTAGGCTACTACTAATTGAAAAAAAAATTTTTCGCAAATCAAAAATATCATGAGAAAGATCAAAAACTGGTTTAGTATTTTCAGATTTGATACGTTTATAACCCAGGTCAACAAATATCAATGGCACAACCGTGAATTTTATGAAAACATAAAAGAAATTTTCGTCATTATGGCCTTATCTCATATATGTATTTCGTTTTTCTTAGTTTCTTCCGGCCTTGGCTCCTTACATCCGTTCATATCGAAAAAATGGCCTTTTTTTACCAAATTGACAGATCGAGAATACTCTAAAAAAAATAAGAATCTTTTTTTCATATTAAAATCTTTTGTAACTTATATTTATCATATCATGAGAATTAAATTATTTTAGTATATCAAGCTATCACATTAGCATTTAGATAATACAAAATATTTCGCGTCTAAACTCAAATATTACACGATATATTATCGGTTTTTAATAAAAATTTTATTTGTAGTTTGAATTCAACAGTTTAGCTGTTGTAAATGTGGAAAAAAAATTTCAATTTTTTGTGTTTGAATTTTTTTTGTTTTTTTGGCATTTTTTTTCTAAAATTTCAACGTTTATAGCTGTAATTAAGTTTGATTAGAAAAAACGATGAACGAATATAAAAATCCCTAAAATGGCAGGTTTTTTTCTCCTTAGTTAGCTCATAATTCTCAAGAATTTGTTGACCTGTGAATGATTTAGGCTACACTGTCTATAAATGTTAATTTAAATAATTAAAATAGCCTTGATAATTTGTCAAACGCAAACAAAAAACTTCACGAGAAATTTTAAATTAGTCATATTAAAATTTCGTTTTGTAAAAAATGAATAAGGCACAGCTAAATGTGAATTACCCATATTAAATAAATTGGCTTAGATACGCCGATATATGCCGGGAGCTCTTAAGCATTGCCATGCTGGACTGCTTTTATAGATAGATAGATGGATAAGCAATTTAATTTGGAAAATATTTTGCTTACTTACCTTTTTAATTGGTTCAAATGTTGTATAGATATAACTCGACCTAAAATTGTACAATTGATCTTTTTCCGAAGAGTCACTTGATATATTTCCGTATATCCTTAAGGACGTGAGATTCGATTCTGTTATCACATAGAGCAATTCACGTGTATTCGGAATATCGATGAAAAACTGAATATATTCAAAACAAAACGGTAAAGATTTATTACAATGCTTAAAACAAAGGTATATTTTTTCATTAAAGATATGTATATCACATTATAGGGTGTGTTCTTCATTCATTAGTTTAAATATTTAATTTAGATTAAAAAAAAAATTTTTCCAACATTTTTTAAAAACTATTTAGAAAAATTATTTTAAATGCTAACGATAAAGATTGGCAACTTTTTATTATAATGCGTTCAATGTCAAAAAGTAAAAATAAAATTAATAAAATTTTTAAAAAAACTGAATGAAGTGAACGCGCCTATAGGCATCTTGTAAAAGTCTTAATGTTTCATTGGCCTATATCAAAATAAAAACCTTGTTTTGAGGCGCGATACTTTTTAAGTGTGCAATACTAAAATTACTTATTTGGAAACTTATTTGAATTCTATATCAATTACAAGGGGGGCAAAAATCGTTTTTAACAGCTTCAGTCTCAGGTAATTTTTTTGAGAACGTTAATTTTCAAATAAAAGTGAGGCTGAAAAATTCGAGGGCACATAAATAAATGTTAATTTAATTGAAAATTACCAATAAGTAAAAAACTATTAAAAAGAGAACTTTATTGCGATAATAAAAATTTGGATATTTAATAAAGCAATTAACAGTACATAGTTACTTAGTTATTTTTAGGCCAAAAATATCTTTTTGGGTTCGTAATGCTTAAAAGCGCCTGACAATTTTTAGTAAACAACACTGGACAACAAAATTTGGACGACCTTAAGCATCATTTATGGAAACTATCGTATTTGGTCAAGATTTTGTGCTAATTACGAATATGAAATCAGAATTTTAGCAAATGCTTCAGATTTTGACTATTCTATGTCAAAGTGAGATTTTTTTTAATTTAGGGGTATTTTGGGTTTCTATATCATAAAGCGTATGGGTAGTAACAAAAGTTTAAAAATACATTTAGATTACCAACATTCATTATTAACGTAGGGCGTTTAAATTTTTTTCTAGGGCAAGTGCAAAGTGAGTTTTTATTTTCGTAAAATTTTGAAAATTCTGAAAAATTTGAAAATTTATTTTTTTTCAAAATTTTTTCAAAAATTTTTTATTCCAGAAAAAGCATTTTATGTGCATATATTAAATTGGGCAACTTTTTAAAAATTTGCGTTTTTTATTACAAAATTTTGAAAATTTTACGAAAATAAAAACTCACTTTGCACGTGCCCTAATATATATTTTTTTTTATTTTTTTATATTAGTGGTTTTCATGAAATCCGTTTTTTGATCCTAAATAACTTGAAAGTAAATTGCTAATAATTTAAAGCTATAAACTTTTTTATATGGGATTTTTATAAGGAATCTGAATATGTCAATAGATTTTTTAAAAAATTAAAAGTAAAAAATTTTTTAAATTTTTTTTTGCACTTTGGACACGGTTTTAAAAAAATGGAGTCATTGGGGAAATACTAAATCCGATATCGTTATCGCAAGAAAATTCTCTATAAAACCCTTTAAAAATCGTTCATGTTATTTTTTTGTTGCAATGTAAAAGTAGAGGTTTTAAATACTAATGATACTTATGGGCTAAGTTTTTTTAGACGCAAAAATGTCACGAAGCAGGCCTACTGGCTTGACCAAGCTTTAAAGTTCTAACACCAGATTTCCTATGAAAATGACTATAATTTATCCTACATATAGGAAAAATTATATGAGGGCGCGTTAAGACTCATTTCAAATTTTAAAAAAATTTTAAAAATTTTAAAAATTTCGAATTTTTTAAAATTTCATTTTTTTTTTCAAAATTTTCAAAACTTTTTCTTTTCAGAAAAACTATTTAAATGCTAATACTAAAAATTGACGACTTTTTGTAAAAAAGCGTTCAATGTCAAAAGGTAAAAATTTTAAAATTTTTAAAAAAAACGAACCGAGTCTAAACACGCCCTAAAGTAAAATGTTACCTTAATATAAAATGTACCTATTATATTAACCCCTTTTTGAAAATACCATTATAACTCCAAATAAGAATTTTTTTTTGTGAATTTCAAATTTATCGTTAAAAGCAAGAGGTAAGGAGTGTTTAATACAAAATCTTAAAACGCAAAAACCAAAATTAATCAAGGTTAGCGTATCAGAATGGGGGTTTTGCGAAAAGTTATATAAAAGGCAAAATTTTACCTTAAAACATCAATGGGGCACCTATTATATTAATTATAACTGAAATCACTTTGTCTCGCAAAAGACCTTAAATATTCAAAAAACATAAAATGACAAATACTTTGATAAACGTAATGGTCCATAAATAGCTCGCAAATCAAAAAGTTAAAAAAAATTATAAATAGGGAACTAATCTACATGATGGCCTTTTCTCATATAATCCGTTTTCCTACAGATATTTATAATAATTTTTTTAACTTGAGGTTCACGTTAACACAGCATATGTTAAGGCCAAACCACCCAAAAAAGTTGCATTTTTTTATTTTATTACTTTCTGACATTTGTAAATTTGGCCAATTATTAAATAAACGAATAAGATTAATGAGCACAAAATCATGATAAATCAAAAAGCAGGAGCAGGGTCGGTTTGAGACTTATTGGCACCCTCAAGTTAACTGTTTTTAGGAGCCTTAAATAGATTATCTTTTATATTTTAGCTTAAAAACCCTATGATTTATCAAATGTCGATTGGCGCCCACAAGCATTGCTAGGGTTGCCTTTATGAACAAACCAGCCCTGAACATGAGCCACTTTATCTAGCTTAAAAAATTCATTCGCAACATTTTTAATAAAATCTGGACATGCTTCAGAAAGAGTGTAAGATTTTAAGTATATCAATCAAATGTTTAGTTTCGTTGATATGTGCTATTGAGCTTAACCAACTAGATGCCTATACAAATAAGATATATTGAAAATTCTAACGTCAGCTCTAAACTGGCTTAAGGCAGTGACCATATTGATTAAGTTTGCTTCCGTCAAGTAATATTGATAGGTCCATTCGTAAAATTTAAAAAATGCGTTTTGTGGAATGTCCATAATCACTAACCCATGCTCTTTGGTAAGTGATACCATGCCATCATACCTATTAGAGCCAATATTAGTGGAAAGTTATGTGAAAAATGCCCAAAAAATATGCCAACTTTAGATTGTTTTTTTACCCTTTCGGGCACGCCATCAGCCAGCCCTACTTCCGTCCGGCCCGCTTGACATCAGTGAGGTTAGGCCGTACCCAACCCGGCCCTAAATTTACAAATACGGTCCGAGATGTTAATATTACAAGCTGAAAATTTTTTGCTATATAACTATCATTGAAATATATAGTGTAAAAGTAATACGCTTCATTATGATATAACATATTTACCATTTTTAGCTCGTTAATAATAATGGTTTAAAAAAATAAGGCAAAATGGATTTAAAATGGGTGCGGCCCAGCCAGTAATTCTTTCTTTCTAATTGAGGTTCAGCCCGAACGGCCCGTTCTAAATTTTAGCCTGGTCCGGAATTTTTCGGGCAAGCTGGCACCAGGCTGGGCGAATTTTTGGGTCCCGACTTTTATTTCTAACCGCCATGTATAAAAAGAGCTAGCTCCAACTACAGTGTGGGGATGGGGGCAGGTGAGAGATTATTGACAACGACCCTGTACGCCCTTTTATTGCTCTTATAGGTTTGCTGGTCAGATTAAAGTTTTTATATCCTTCGTTAAAAAAAAGTTGAATTTAAAACAAAATACCTATTATAGAGGTTGTATATTCGATTAAAATCAAATGTGGCTGGAAAATGTTGTCTGCATAGATCAAATCCATGTGCTATTTTAAAGGTAATTTAAAATTTTCAAGTGAATTTAAAAATAAGTGTTAATATATTGCTCTCCCCAATCTAACCTGTGTTCTGCATGAAAATCAAGAATAATAAAAATTTTGATATTTTAAAAATATGCATTTAGAGCAGAAACCTTATAAAATTTGTTGAGTCCATTAAACAATTCAAAGGGAATTTTAAATTTAATCAAATAAACCTTGAAAAACGGTTTAAATTTCGTTGATTCAAAATACAATTTTTGGAAATCCTACGAAATTTGCAACTAGCGTATTTTAACGAGAAAAATAATTAATATCGGTAACGTTTTTTCATAAAACAGCTATAACATTTACCAATTATTATTTATACTAATTTGGAAACATTACTTAGTTAAAAAGGGCACGTTCAAAATGAAATTTTAAAATTTAGAAAACAATTCATTTAACATGTTTTCTTATACGGTTTATCAAATTGTAAAAAAAAAATCTATCTCCATCTAATGACAAATAAATTTCAAAAAATGCATTAAGCACTATAGAAAAATAGTACGTTGGTAAATTTTTTCAAGAGCTCTTAAAATTGTAAATAAAACCACATCGTTCAAATTTCCCAATCCATCAGATCAATATGAAATCCGAAATTTTCAATTAAATAAATTTAATTTTACTTGTAAACCGCCTGCGCTGAAGGTCGAATGTTATTTATATTAAAAAAAGCTTAGGTAAGGCTAATAATTATTGATAACATTAAATTAAAATCCTAAAAGTCTATAAAAATTAAAAAAGATATACATTTGTTTTTATCCTACCGGTGTCTTTATCGCACTATTTGGCTGTTCTATTAATCTAAAACATATGAAAAGAATTATGATAAATTTAAAATTTGTAAATTATTCTGTCCGTTAAGGTAAATTTTGTGCGCTTAAAATATTGAATTACTTTATTGTAACGGCTTTTCTAAGACTCTAATAAATTAAACGAGGAAGAGGTTTTATTCCCATCAGATGACCTCTAAATTTGAAACGTTCTAAAACCTTGAGCCAGCACATACGTGTTGTTATAATATGAATAGCGAAACCGATTACTATGTTCTAAGTTTATCCATCAGCTTAGCCCTCTTCCTTATAACCATAGTAGCCCTACTCTCGTGCTATATGATTCAACGCCGACGAGGTTCTGGGGGAATTTGTGGTCCATGTATCAAACCAAAAGTCGTGGCCCGAATGCCAGGAAGAGCAGTCTGATACCCGTTATCAAGTATTCTAATCCATCATCAAAAGCCCCACACCCGTACGAATATACAGCTCTTCAATTGTCGCCGCCTGCGCTACACAAAGAACAAGCCCTTATAAGTCAGCAATTGCCTTACCGAAATCGTGATGCATCCGATTCCATACCCGTTGACTTTAGCTACCAAAAAACGCTGGCTGCCAAGATTAAGTCAGATGATTATGGAAGGGGAACAGCTGCTGATAAGCTATGGCGCACAACCCGCGCGCAAACCGCTGCGGGGATTGAAGAAAAATTGGGGAGAGGAGGTGTTAAGGGCAGCGTGGACAGGGATGTTTTGCCTCCACATGCCTCGGACGATACGACAGTGCAGAGTAATTCTTATTCGCTCGAAGGAACTGGCGTATACGAAGAAATAATCCGAAAATATGCGCATTACGATACAACTCTTCATATTGACGGCAAAACCGAGTTATCATCTCACCTTGAATCTTACCTAAAAATTTCACTCAGGTACGAACCATTTGAACGGTCTTTGTACGTCGTGATCGAAGAGGCCTTGAATTTACAACATTTGGCAAAGCATGTGCCGCAATTACATTGTTTAGACGGAACAAAGGCGGCAAACTTTAACCCTTTTGTAATATTTTACCGGCTTTGCGACCCGGAGAAAAAGCATTTTACTCGACCGCGTTTGAATACCTATAACCCGAGATGGGATGATACGTTCAAGTTGCAAAGTAAATTTCTGAAACACATTTATACACCACGAAATTTAATGTGTGGTCAAAAAAATACATGTACTTTGCATTTTTAGCCATTCTGAATCTATTCATTAGGCTTGGAAAAGATTTAGATTAGTAGTTAAAGCTGAATTTAGGTTAAGGGTTGAGTTTAGATCAGTAAGTAACATTATGTCAAAAAATACAAATTTTGTCTTTAAGTCTAAAATTTTTTAGAGGCAGCTTTAATAAAAATTAAGGCGGCTGTAGAATCGCTGTGGTCATTGATGCAACGGTGGATAAAAAAGCATATTTAATTTTGTTTTAATTAAACACAGCTGAAAATTTTTTTTGAGTGATGTAATAAACTCTTGGTATATTTTCTAGATGTGTTTTACACTTTTGTAAATTTTTTTAAAATGATTTCATATACAAATAAGTCAGATATCACGACAAACGTTCTCAAAATTGACATTGTATGTTTCCAAGTGGTCGTGGATAGAGAGGGATCGGAAAAAATGTTGGTTATCGGTGAAACTTTTACTCCCTTGGCTTCAGTTTTTAATTTGGCGGGTAACACGAGCCAAGCCATATGGAAGAAATTGATGCCAATCAAGGAGCCATGCGCCATAGTTCAAGGGGAGTTAACTATAGGTAAAATGCCTAATATTTTATAATTAAAGACTCAACAAACGTTGTAACATATTTTGCGACAATGTTGTTCTCCTCATGCCTTTGCACATAATAATCAAATACAAAAGCTCCAAAAGTGGCCTTATCAGGAGGAGGTATAATTTACAAAAACCGGTTTTATTTCCAGCATCTAGCCTAACCTTAATATTTTTCTCAATCCGGTTAAATCAAACCCATATACATTTTCAGTCCTGTGGAGTATAACAAGGTGATCTCAAAAAAAAATATGAACGCCTTATCTGTTTTTTTAAATAAGGACACAATGGATCAGAGAGAGTAAGCTACAAAACGGAAAATTTTTGGCACAAATGCAACATCATAAATTGAATAAAATAGAATAAATAAAATTTTGTTTTGTTTAGTTTTAATCTGGACCTCCCGGCCCGTTAAACATTGGCTCTCCGGCCCGTTAAACCTTGGCACTCCGGGCCGTCGTCTACTAGCAAGCAGAATTTGCAGGCCCAGTGTGCTTAACACCGGTGGAAAACACTGATACCTATTACTTTTTTTCAAATATATATTTTAAACTAAAGGACTGCTACTTACGAATATATCGCAACAAGGAGCTGATCTCGTGGTCAAGGTTTATCGATACGTTAGCTATACAAGTCAATTACATTCCGTCCTTACCGATATGCCGTACAAATGTTTTGCCAAGATATGGTTGCTTGACGCAGGACAAAAATTGGCTAAACTTAAATCAAAATTTGCTGTACCAAAATTGCAAGACAAAGGCAAAACGCGAAACACCGAATACATTTTCGACGAATCACTGATATTTCAAATTCCTCATGATAAAATAGCTGGGATCGTATGTACGCTCTCCTTATTAGCTATTGTCGTTGGAGGCAACAAACACTTAGGTCGATATGTTGTAGGAAGTTCGTACATTGGATCTAATGACCAGGCATTCTCGGAAATGAAATCAGCGACAAATGGAAAAGAAATTACTAAAACGCTTCCTATATCTAAATAAAATGCCCTCAAGGGCCGCGTCTAATTAAGATTAAAAAAAAGAATATTTACATATTTTACTTTTCTCTTTAAATTGCCTCAACTAAAGCCCGATCTTTATTTTAAACACTAAAAATTATATTAGGATTGGGGATTTTTTGTAAAATAAAAATTTTTTTGAGAAATTGTATATTCTAAAAATATGATTGAATTTTTCGAAACATTGGTCAACCTTAAACGCGCCCTGAAATATAAAAAAAATTGTCTGAAAGTATTTTCCAAAAACAAAACATAACCCGGGACGTGGCTTATTGATAACTAAAAATTCACATGCCTCTTTAATAAAACAAACTATAATACTATTATCCGATATATTCATTTGGAGCCTATCCATGCCATTGATTTAAACATTGAGATATAGGCTGCGGCTAATACAAATTTCATAATTGCAAAATATATTTAGACGGCTAATATTAAAAAATGAGAATTAAGGTTTTTTGGTCGTCGTTTTAGGATATGCCTATAAAAGTCATTTTAATAAACAGTTACCACTCTTATTGATTAGCACTGAACTTTGATAAGAGCACTTGCCAAGTGAGTTTTTATTTTCGTAAAATTTTCAATTAAAAAAAAAATTTTAAAAAGTTGCCAAATTTAGTTTATGCGCATAAAATGCTTTTTCTGGAACAAGAAACTTTTTAAAAAATTTTGAATAAAATTTTACAAAAATAAAAACTCACATTGCAAGTGGCCTAATTTAATTTTTTTATACAATTAAAATAAATGAATAAAATTTTAAACATTTTCAGCTAATCGTAACATAAGGCACACTCTAACACATTGTTCAGAGCCAGCTGGTATTTATTTGTTTTAAAACGGATGCCTAATTTATTTCTAAAGTGGATAGGCCATTGGCTGTGGCCTGTTGATTGAAAAACTAAAATGACTCTCTAATTAAAAATAAAATTTTAGATTAGAAAGTTGCATTTCATGCACAAATTGGGATGCTCTTATATAAGGTCAACAATTTTTTTAAGAGTTATGATTTAACCAGGGCTGGGAAAAAAAACTAAATGGGCTTTTTTTTTAACAAGTTTTTGGGTTTTTTTTCCCAAATGCCCACAAACTCGTGGGCATGGCAAAAGAAAAGCCCTTCTTGCTTAAAGAAAAAGGGACACCCTTTCCTTAAAAAAAAACTCCTAGGAGCTTTGAAAATAACCCACCCATCAAAATTTTTTAAAATTATTATAGAAAACATAAAATAGGTTTTTTGGGGCTCTCTTTAAGAGCCACTTTTTGTGGGTTTTTTTGCCCCTTTTCTTAGTAAGGGCTTTTTTTGAATTCTTATTTTGGCCCTTTATATTTGCCCCCCCCCCTTTCTTTTTTTATGTTTTAGGGGAATGAGCCAAAGTTTTTTGGCTCATTGTTTTCCCAGGCCTGGAGTTAACTATAGAGATCAAACCTGCCATCTTAGGGATTATCAAATTCGTTTACCGTTTTTCCTAATCAAACTTAGTTAGCCAGTTTTAAACATTGAAAATTTTAGAAAAAAGGTCAAAAATCAAAAAAGATTTTAAAACAAAAATAAATTGAAATTTTTTGCATATTCACAATAGTTAAATTCAAACTTCAAATAATATTTTCATTAAAAACCGATAATATATCGTGTCGTATATAAGTTTGGGCGCGAAATATTTTGTATAATCTAAATGACGATGTAAGAGCTTGATAAATTAATAAAATTTATTTTCCATTTTGTGATTAAAAATATAAGTTACAAGAAATTTTTATATGCAAAAAAGATTTTTAAATTTTTTCTTTTGAGGGTATATTTAGATCTGTCAATGTGGTCATAAAAGGCCATTTTTCGTATTGGGCGGATCTAAGAAGCCAAAGACGAAAGAAACTAAGAAAAACGAAAAATATATATGAATATAGGCCATCATGAGGATGCATTCTTTTATGTTATCATATAATTCACGTTTCTGATATTAACATTTGTTGACCTGTTTATTATACATTTGGAGAAAGATTTAATGTAAAACTTGATAGATGTATTTAAATGGCGCATGACATTTATGACAAAGCTAAGAAATTTTGCTATTTAATTTATTTTTATAACACTAATTGCGCAAATACAACACAGGTCTTCAGCGAAGTTAATAAACTGCAGAAAAATATGCGTTCTAATCTCTTATGTTTTTTTCGTTTTTCATTGCTGGTACAAGGTCTTACAGATCCATGACATTATAAAAAATAGACAAATTTGGTAATTACATGGGACAAAGGCTAATAAACGTTATATTTCTTCCCACTAAATATTTAATATCCAAGCCGCGACGCAAAAAAGCCAATTTTGGTCATTCTGCATTTATTCATTAAGTTTGTGAAATTAAGTTAAAACTAAGCTAGGAAATGGTCTAATTTGTGTTGAACTTAGCTTGTGTTGGGGATAGATAAATATTATAAAAAAGTTACTTATTTTGGATGTGAACTAAAACAGGAAACGCATCAAAAAATTTATTATAAAATTGCATGGTTGCAGCCGGTTATTAATGAAATTCATTTGATGTTTAATTTTATACCTTTTAATGGGAAACGCGTTTTTAACGTGGCACTTTAGGCAAAAAAAAAGCTTTATTTTTTGCATATTCTACCTAACGAATATGTTAGATTAAATTCAGTTTAGGCTACTCTTGTTCATCATAAGTATCTTTTAATCGGCCTGTGGATTAAAATAAGCAGACATGAAGCATAAAATAAATGGTGGTATGGCCTAAAACATTTTTAATTTTGGCAACTAATCATTTTAATTCACATAATATAAAATCCTCGGCGCTTTTGTGAGAAAGGAAATCATAAAATTATTTTTTAGGCTAAAGCCATTAAATCTGGCTCGGAAATTGTATAACAGGTCAACAATGAGAGTCGTAATCTAACTACAGAGATTAAACCTGTCATCTTAAGGATTACAAATCCGTTAATTCTTTTATCTAATCTAAGTTAGTAAGTCAACTATAAACATTCAAAATTTTAGAAAAAAGTAGAAAAAAAAAACATTAAATTTTATTGCATATTCACAACAGCTAAATTGTTATGTTCAACTTCAAATAATTTACAAACTGATAATAAATTGTGTCGTATTTAAGTTTGCATGAATATTTTTTATTATCTAAATGCTGATATAAGAGCTTGATATACTGAAAAATTTTATTTCTCTTTATTTGAGATAAGACATAAGTTACAAGGGATTTTTATATAAAGAATCTGGAATTTTTTTTAGGACATTCTTAAGGTCACAAATTCTGTCATTTTAAGGGAGGCCCTTTTTTGATGTGGACGGATCTAAGGAGGCGAAATCGAAATAAATTACGAAAGAGACATATGCATGTTTGTTGGACATAGAGATTAAATGCGCCAACCTTGCGTTATTGGATATATTGAATATTTTATTATGCTAAATTTTAGACTGATAATGAAAACAATCGTTTGTGTTTACAATTTTATTCTTGCAGAAATTTACAATTTTGGATCTGACCTAGCATTAAACTAATTTGCACTAAACTTAAAATAACCTTAGCCTAGCACTTCCCTAACAGTAACCTAACCATTGCTTTACACCTTGTTATCCCCCATATGTAGAGACTGGTTTTTTTCCTTTTTTCTTGCCCCTCTTACTAATTTAATATTAATTGTATATAATACACCGGGGGTAGTGTAATTTACTGGAAAAGAATACCATTTTAACCTGATTCTTTAACAATAACGATAATAATAATAAATAAATAAAAAGAATAAATAAAAATAATAACAATAATAATTTGCCTCCCTCTCTAAAATTAATTAAATAATTCAATTTTTGTAATTTGAATAAATATTAATGTGGAAAAATTATAATTTGAATTTAAAAAAATATTTTGGTAGATTAATACTTAAAACTTTCCTAATTTATACTAAACCATTAACTTGCACATTTTTTTTCCAAATTAAATTAATGTAATATTGGCTGCGACTAATAAATTGTAAAAAAAAATTTAAAATAAATTTTTTAACGGTAATCAAAATATGAGAAATAGGTTTTGGTTGATTTAGAATATGCCTAACAAAAAATTTAAAATTTTTTATAATTTTTTTACACAAGCCACATAAATGTTAATATGCGCTCTTTTAAATTTTTTTTACTAGCCGCAATTATTTATAAAACTTGAGATTTGATTGGCACCCATATATATCTGCGGCTAGTAAAAAAAAAGTTTTGACGGAAAAAAATTGGACGCATTTGAATAACATTGAGGCGGCTAGTGTAAAAAATTTTTAAAAATTTAAAATTTTTTAAATTTTTTGTTAGGCATATTCTAAAACGACCAAAAAACATTAATTCTCATTTTTTAATATTAGCCGTTAAAATTTAATTAATAGTTTTTTTACAATTTTGAAAAGAGTATTAACCGCAGCCTATGAGATTATTTTTTTTTTAATTTTCTTACATTCATCTTAACCATATGATTTTACGGCGGTTAAATTATTAACTTTTAAAATATATATGCATATCAAGGAGGTTATCATTGATGGCTTTAAATCGTATGCTAATAGAACAGAAATTAAAAATTTTGACCATGAATTTAATGCTATTACTGGTTTAAATGGTAGCGGTAAATCTAACATTTTAGATTCCATATGCTTTGTTTTAGGCATTAGTAATTTGTCACAAGTAAGAAATGTGTTTTATAATTTAAGGTACGTGTAAACAGTCTACAAGAGCTAATTTATAAAAATGGTCAAGCTGGCATTACTAAGGCGACTGTAAGTGTTATATTTGACAATACTCTCAAGTCTCAAACACCAATAGGCTTTGAAGATTGTGATGAAATCGTAATTACAAGACAAGTATTAATATAAATTAATTAATTTAAGATTATATCTGGTGGCAAAAACAAATACCTTATTAATAGTTATAATGCAACTAATTCAAGAGTAAATGATTTATTCAGATCAGTTAATTTAAATGTAAACAACCCTCATTTTTTAATTATGCAAGGCAGAATAACCAAAGTTTTGAATATGAAATCTGTTGAAGTAAATAATAAAATTTTAATTTAATATCATAATATTTTTTTTTAAATTTTCTTAATATAGATTTTATCTTTAATTGAAGAGACTGTAGGAACTAAATTATATGACTCCAAAAGAAATTCAGCTCTTAAAATTATTGAAAAGAAAGATGGGAAATTGGAGGAAATAAACAAAGTATAAATTTTAAAATAAATTCATTAATGGGAATGCAGCAAAATAACACCAATTTAACAAATTTTGCATCTTTCAGGCATGTGTGCTATTTAAAGGGAGCTAGAGCAAAAGAATAATTATGTACATGAAATATGTTTTTTTAATTTTCATATATTTTTATTCTAAATAACTAATATTTAAAATATTATATGGCATTCTGACTGATTTATTTAAATTTATTTATAGGTAATAAAAGATGAGATAATGCCTATGTTGGACAAATTAAACAACGATAAATCAGCTTACCTGGAATATCAAAAAATAAATCAAGATTTAGAGCACTATGATAAAATACATAAAGCCTATGTATATTCCAAATCTCAGGTTTAAATATTGTTATGTCTCTTTAACGATCTTTTAAATTTTTTTTGGTCTAATCATAGCCCAAAAATATTTAGCTAAAATATCAATTATTTTAGAATTCGCTAGATAATCTTCAACAAAAATTAGAAGAAACCAACAATTATTTTGTAAAAACCAAATCTGATATGGCACAAGCTGACCAACTTATGACACAAATTGAAACTCACATAATGAACCTCGAAAAAAAGCTTGGAAAAGTATTATAATCTATAAAGTTTTCAAATTAAAAAAAAATAGAAATGGATAAGTTGTATTAAACATATATTAGTTAAAATTTTGCACGTAATTTATTGTTGTTTACTAATACTATGATAAATTAATTTATGTTATATTTATAATTTGGAAATATTAATTTCAATTATAATAAATATTTTAACATAATTGTATAAAATTCATATATATTTACATTGTTTTTAAATTTAAAAACAGGATAAAGGGAGCAACATAGACAAGCTAGAAACAAATCTAGGTGAAGTTTTAAAGGAACAGAGCAAAGCTGAAAGCCGACTGAAAAACATGGAAAGTAATTTAGCTTCTGAAAAGCAGCGATATACAGACACGGAAAACGCTATAATTGAAGTCATTATTTTTTGTTCTACTATTTTTTTTCTTTTTTTTTTTAAGCACAACAATATTTGGGTTTATAAGGCGCCTCATACCTTTCCCCACTTTAAGGCGTCATACCATTGAGCTTTGACTCCCAAGCAAAGCATTTAATAGACAAAGGGGTAAATTAAGATTTTCTCGCACCCCTACAACATAGGTTTTTGGCCTAGGCTTTCACTAAAATTGTTAAACTAGGTAAAACACATTTTATTAAATTAATTCTTATATTTTTTAAATCAAGCGTTTAAATTTTTTTTGATTTTATTACTTATTCGAATTTGTGCTAAGGCGTCTTTTTAAAAATAGAACGCATGAACCACTTTGCAGCTGCTGAGTGGCCTACCAAGGCAGTAGGCCTTAAACATTGTGCCTAGAGAGCCTAGGCTAAAAGCCTAGGTCGTCGCCGGCATGCTAGGAGTACTATAAGTCAAAACCATAAACGGGTATGGCGCCCCTATATGGAGAATGGTATGGGGGAATTAAATTTGATTGTTTTTAAGTATCCATACACCTATTGAAATTTTGGTATAGGTAAGCTATTTTCACTGCATCCATTTTTGAGATCTTAATATCTAGGAAGTGAAGTTAAAGGACCGAAGTATTCAATTACTTGCAGAATCATCGCCAGTTATTACCTCTCTTGAAGATTTGGTTAAATCAGCCGAAACCGCTCATGAAAAGGCACAATCTAAACTCGAGGCTTGTAACACGGGAATGTTTGATACCTCAACAATTGACGAAAATAACGTAAATGGAACTCCAAATCAAGATGGAGGAGAGTCTCTATCTCTTACACAACACCTTATAAGTTCTAATATAATATTAAAATATTTTATTGTATATTGGTATATGTTTTGTTTTTTATTATATTTTATTTTGTATATTCGCTTAGGAGCTGACGTATATCTGACATTGTACATTCTCATGCCGGCGACGACCTAGGCAATAGGCTCTCTAGGCACATGTTTAACTGGGCCGGCGCCTTATTAGGCCCACTCTTACTTTATTTTTGGATTTAAATGCGATTCTATTTATAAAAACGACCTTCTTTATTCGAGTAATTAATAAGATCCAGAACAAGACAAACGCTTGTTTACCGAACTTGAAAGGCAACGATTGAATTGGTGTATAAATGTATTTTACATGTTTAATCAATCCTATTTGGTGAGTCCTTGAGAAGACCCTTTGTCTATTAAATAACGCTGAAAGTCAAGCTTTCAATGGTATGACACTGCTAAAGGGGAAAATGAGGGCCTTATAAACAGATATTGTTGATAACTAAAAAAAAGAAAAAAGAAATAGTAGAACAAAAAATGTGACTTTCAGTATAGCTTCAGCAGCTGTTCCTTTAAAACTCACCTAAATTTGTTTCATATGTTTTCCCTTTATCCTGTTTTTTAAATTTAAAAATATGTAAATATATATGAATTTTATCCATATTATATTTTAAAATATTTATTATATTCGAAATTAATATTTCCAAATTATAAATAACATAAATTAATTTAATATAGTATTAGTAAACAACAATAAATACTAAAGTAACTTTTTAATATGCAATACAACTTATCCATTTCTATTTTTTAATTTGAAAACTTTATAGATTATAATTTCAAGAGGTTCGATGTGAGTTTCAATTTGTGTCATAAGTTGGTCAGCTTGTGCCATATCAGATTTGGTTTTTACAAAAAATAATTGTTGGTTTCTTCTAATTTTTTGTTGAAGATATCTGCTTGAATTCTAAAATAATTGATATTTTAGCTAAATTTTGAATATGTTTAGACCAAATAAAAGATCATAAAGAAAGACATAACAATATTTAAACCTGAATTTAACTTTATGTATTTTGTCATAGTGCTAAATCTTGATTTATTTTTTTAGTCGTAGGTAAGCCGTTGTTGAAATGATCAACATGATATCTCTTTTGTACCTAAGAATAATTTAAAATAATCGTCAAAAATCTTCTCTATAATTTTTGTCAAATTTCTTGATAAAAATATGAAAAAAAAAAAAAAATATAAACCCATAATTATTCTTTCTTTTCCCTTTAAATAGCTTTACACATGCTACAATTTTTTTGACCAAATTGGTGTGTTGCTTTAAGCAATAATTTATTTTTAAAATTTATGCTTGTTTATTTCACTCAATTTCCCATCTTTCTTTTCAATAATTTTAGGCTGAATTTTGAGTCGCATAATTTATTCAATTAAAGATAAAATCTATGTTAAAATTTAAAAAAAATATTAGCTATTATTAAATTAAAATTTTTATTATTACTTCGAAATTTCATTTATTCTGCATATTAAAAATGAGGAGTTGTTTACATTTAAATTGCTGATCTGAATCATTTCTGCTTGGTGGTGCATTATAGCTATTAATAGGTATTGCCACCGAATCATAAGTCTTTCAAGTGACTAAATATATTAATTTTAATCTTATAAAATCACGATTTCAATCTACAATCATTAATATATTATTTTGTTTCAAATATAGCGCACGGTCATATATGTACCAGCGATCATTTTATAGTCTTGTAGACTGTTTTACGTACGAAAAAAACAAATTTAAAAATTTTATTTCTTGTATGTTCAATTACTAATATAAATAAAAATATAAGTCTAAAATACTGAACATATTAATAACAAATTCATGGTCAAAAATTTTGATTTTTAGTATTATTAGCTATAAAATATAGCCCCTCATCCCCGATATGCATATATATTTTAAAGTTAATAATTAATATAAAAACAAAAATCATATGTCAAGATAATTAATGTAAGAAAATTAAAAAAAATAATCTCATAGGCTGCGGTTAACAATACTATTTTTCAAAATTGTAAAAAAACTATTAATTAACGTAATATTAAAAATGAGAATTAATCATTTTTGATCTGTTTTTGATATGCCTAACAAAAAATTTAAAAAATTTTTAAATTTTTAAAAAATTTTACATAGTACCCTCAATGTATTCAAATGCGTTGATTTGCTTGCGTCAAACTTTTTTTTGTAGATATATAGGTGCCAATCAAATCTCAAGTTTATAAATAATTGCGGCTAGTAAAAAATTTAAAAGAGCGCATATTAACATTTATGACTTGTGTAAAAAAATTATAAAAAATTTTAAATTTTTTGTTGATATTTAATCAACCAAAACCTATTTCTCATATTTTGATTACCGTTAAATTTATTTTAAATTTTTTTTTACAATTTAGTCGCAGCCAATATTACATTAATTTAATTTGGAAAAAAATGTGCAAGTTAATGGTTTAGGAAAGTTTTAAGTATTAATCTACCAAAATATTTTTTTAAATTAAATTATAATTTCCACATTAATATTTATTAATTTAATTAGGAATTATTTAATTAATTTTAGAGAGGAGGCAAATTATTATTGTTATTATTTTTATTTATTCTTTTTTATTTATTTATTATTATTATCGTTATTGTTAAAGAATCAGGTTAAAATGGTATTCTTTTCCAGTAAATTACACTACCCCCGGTGCATTATATACAATTAATATTAAATTAGTAAGAGGGGCAAGAAAAAAGGAAAAAAACCAGTCTCTACATATGGGGGATAACAAGATTAAAGCAATGGTTAGGTACTGTTAGGGAAGTGCTAGGCTAAGGTTATTTTAAGTTTAGTGCA
>CM060242.1:32969144-33067813 GCA_030555515.1 Acutogordius australiensis | reverse complement strand
ATATATGGCCAAAATCGCAAACTTTTTATCTTCTATCTTAGATTTTGTTGATATTTAGTACGCTATTAAGATCTTAAGGTGTTGTAAATTTAATTTTTTTACCGAGATTCGGACTAAATTTATAAATTTTTTTTTCATTTTTAATAATGTATGCCTATACCTCTATAAGAAGCTAGAATACTTTTTATTTTGAAGACCTAAATGTAAACTGTTATTTTATTTTAATGTAAATAACTGATAAATATTTATTTTTGTTAAGGCCAAATATCATTAAAGAAGTTTGACATTAAGGCATTATGCAAAGGGAAAGTGGCACTCAATATAAAATGTCATTTTCTCTTAATCGACTTTCTCGTGACCTTTTTTCGAAATTTTAAATGTATTGATAAAATATGTCTTATTAACATTCATGATGAGCTAACTTTTTTTGCCCAAAAAAGAAGGTATGTAAAATACCGCTCAATTTTTACAACTATAATGCAAAATTTCATATTTAAAACCTAATTTTCGATTTTCATATATGATTCGCTAATGAGGCCGAAGGTTTATTATTAGATTGATTTTTAATCGACATTATATATTATTAGGAAAGGTTATAAGTATTATTAATATAATTAATTGACTCATTTGAATAACAAACTGGATAAGCTTATTTGCATGATACATTTCTCACATCACTAACCTTTTTAATAATTTGTTCGGGGGTGATGTACGCGCGATGGACAGCGTCGCTCATCTTTAACTTAAAATGGGAAAAAAAAACCCAAGGACCGGGACTGTTTTAAAATATTTTGCTTGTTTCAATTAGTCGGGATGTTTGCGGATTGTTTTTCTTTGTCATAAACTGGGCAGAAATTTATCAACTCTTTCTTCCGCCATTTTTTTGGCATCTATTATTGCTATCTGTTTTCTTAGCTGTTTCATTCGCCATATTAAATTGAGGGAAGCCTAGACACTCTATTATAAAAATGGCCCCAATCAAGAATAATAAATAATCCACAGTGTTTGCATATTAAACTTTATTTTATAGGTGTAAAATAATTGACATCAAGTAATGAGAAATCAAAATGTGTGGGGAAATTAAATAGGTTTTATAAATAAAGGTAAAAAATTAAAAAATAGCAGAATCATATACTTCTATAAAATAGTGCAAAACAATTTTTTTAATTGTCTTTATCTATTAATTTCTCCCTATAAAATTAATAATTAGGTTTGTTTTAACAATATATTTTAGAGAGAATAAGAAAATTATAAATCTTTGTTTAGATAAAGATTTTAAATAAAATTTGCAAGAGAATTCATTAATTGCATATTTGGTACTCTGCAATCCACCCTTATGAAATTGACATCATTTTGTGCAATCGGTGCTTGTGGTTTTTTTTTAAATTCAAGAACTATCTTTTAGAATTATTTTAAAATCATACACTAACATCTTATATTTAAAATATGTAAACTAAATAATTTAGTTAAGGATATAATTGCTGAAAATTTATTCCATGCGCTATTTTATTTTTAAGAGCAAAGACACTCTAATTGCATATTTATTTTGAGCAAGTCAAAACATGTGTTTAATAAATAAAAGTTGTATAGAACAACCAATTTTGTCAATCGTTCATTTCATTTCAAGCATGAAGCAAAAAACTTTAATCATTACAAATCTTCCAGAAGACATTCAAGAAGTTGACTTAGATGCCAAATTTAGTAACATAGGACAGCTGAAGAGATGTTTTATATATCGAACTAAAGGTTCATATATAAAAATTAATAAATGTAGGTAAAACTAAGGTTTCAAATGGATTTGTCACTTTTTTATCAAGGTATTAATTATTAAATAATTTATTTCATATAACAAACTTGCTTTTATTTGTTTATTTTTATTGCAGTGGAGATGCTAAACAGGCTTTGAATGAAGTTATTATTATTAAAGGACATAAAATTAAGGCAGAATTATTAAATAAAAGTAATTGTGTAGTTTTATAATCTTCAGATTATGACCAAAATTTGCCAAGTAAATACAAAAAATTTAGATTGATTGTGCGGAACTTACCATTTGATGTATTATTACAAACTTATAAATTTTAGGCTACAATACTTCAATTAAGGTCTACTTTTTCACCGCGATGGCACAATATTAGACATTCAAATGCCTAAAAAGCATAAATCTTCCAACAAGGGTTATGCCTTTATTCAATATGAAAATTCAGATCAAGCACAAAAAGCAATTAAAGAAATAAATGGCACAACATTTAATGGTATTTTTATTAATTTTTTGGTGAGGGCATTGAAATTGTTAATGGTAACATGCATAACCCCTTATATCAATAGAGTTAAGTGTTTCCCTCTGTCAATACCCAATTTCCATTAAAATAATGCTGCATTCTTCTGAATATTACAGCCTATAGGCTTTACAAACCTGGCATTGCCAGTATCGTCCACCAGAGCAATGCCCCCACTGCTCTATACTTAAAGGAAGTGTCATCTTTATCATGGCCTAGCCCCATTTAGCTATGAGAACTAGGCAATTACTTAATTTAGATTACAAGCTAAATTCTGGCCATCAAATGATAATATATTATATTAAAAATTTGAGACTGATAAGGAAGCCCAAAAATTTTAGTTAAATATAATCACATATGTTTAAAGATAGCAATTCATGCAAGTGTAAGCATTTAAATTTTTGCAAAGCTACAAGTAGTTAACAATCTATTAAATGGGTAATCAACTACTTATTTACAACATGGACAGTCAAAATCACTTGTATTTAATCTTAATTCTCTTATTTTGTTTACATTTCACCAATTATCTCTTCTCATATGGATGTATATAATTAAAAAAAATCTAACGTATTCAATTAACATTAAAAGACTGTGTAAAAAATTTTTAAAAATATTTAGGCATATTCTAAAATGGCCAAATTACATTAATTCTCATTTTTTGATATTTTTATTTAACAATTTTTTAGAATTAGCCACAGCCTATGAAGCAGAAGTTTTTAGACAAAAGCAATGCCTTTTAAATTTTTCTAAAAATTTAAGAAAACAAATACTGTAAGAATTTATTGTTTTTAGACTTACTTCAATTAAGGATAGCTTTGTCAAGATTTACATAAATGGTATTAATATAATTTTTGGATTTCCAATATATCTTATATTTTTTTTACTCAAATACCTAGACAAACGAAAAGCCTGCATCAATTTATGTGGTTTAAGTTTCTTAAAAACCAGATCTTTTATAAATGTTTTACTAAACTGAAATTCTAAAAAAACGTAAGGATTTTTTTATTGCATATTTATTGAAAGGACTAATATTAAAATACATATCTTAAAATTTGTTTTAATATTTATGTATTTGAAACTTTATATAGGCAGGATTTTGGCTCTTGATTGGTCTATTTCTAAAACCCAGTATACGGAATTGCTCAATAAAGATGTTCAAGACAATGTAGAAAAGGAAATGTATGAAAAAGTTTTAGATAAAATTAAACCACCTAAAAAACATAGAGAAGATCTACCTGAACAAATGAAGGATCAAGCAAAGTTGGTAAATTTTGTTGATAAACAGAATGAAAAATCAAAACTTAAAACTTCAAAACTTTTTAATAAGAGGGATCAATCTGAATTAGATGATAAAAGAACATTGTTTGTGAGGTTAATTATTAAATAAATTTCTGGCTATTTATTGTTTGAATCTTTATTTATTTTTGATTTTATTGATAAACATTAAGAAATATACCTAATAATGCTACACAAGAAGAATTTAAACAAACTTTCCAAAAATTGGGTACACTTGAATATGCCCTACTGGTCACAATAAATGGAGGGAAAATGCACAGAGGTTGACTATTAAATTATGAATACATTCAATTGTTTTTATTTAAATGTGTATCAAACATTTTTAAAAATTATGTTACTTCATTTGACCTATTTCCCTTCGACAATTATATACTTTTTTAATTAATTCTTTACCTGATATTATTTATTTAATTCATTTTATGGTTTTATACGATTACCAGGGACTGGATTTGTTAGGTTTGTGTCATCTGACGATGCTAGCAAATGCTTAAAACAGGCTAATGGCGTAAATATTTGCAACTCAATTCCTTCTTCAACAAATACTAATAAAGATTCTACCAACACAAATAGGAGTAAAAAATTCACTGATTTTCTTTTTGGGCATTCGGCATATGATGATGAGGATACTTCAATAACGGACCCTCCAAAATTCAAGATTGTAGATAAAGCTTCTAGCGATAATATTTCTGAAAATTATAATAATGATGGTATTTATATGCACGGTCAGAGGCTTTCTCTATGTCTTGCCGTTAACCGGGATGAATTAAACGATATAATGCAAAGAAAAGAGAAATATAAGTAATTTTATATCAAAGCACGTTATTTTAAACATTTATCGATTTTCAGATTATCTCCTTTTAGGTTATTAATCTTTTATAATTTAATAAACATCTTTTAAAATTGACAGGTACATTAAACATCAGATTTAAATTAATCTCATTACATTGTCTATATACTTTAATATTTTATATTGAAGTATTTATGATTTATATTTATCGGAATACACTCTAAGAAAACACCTTAGGTTTATTTTCATATGCCATTTGATAATTGTCAAATGTTATGATTTTTAGTTTTTTTTAATTTTATAAACTATGACCTAAACCACATTAACATGATTTGAATTAAAATTTATAGGCAAAATAAATACGAAGATCTAAACAACTTTACCTCGTCTGATCCAAGAACGATCGAATCTGGTATCTTTTTAAATGACAACGAGACCGACAAAAAATTTAGAGAAAAGGATAAACGAAATTTGCATTTGTTGGATGAAGCATGTATATATATATTGGATTTTTATTTTATTAATTTGATTATGGTTTTTCACTATTTACTTTTTTTAAAATTTTTAACTCGTTTTAATTAAATAAAATGAGTTTTGCGTTTTGTGACATCAATTGATAAAACTTTTGGTAAGATAACAATTGATTAAGACTGTTTTTTTTATTATTTTGTGATTGTCATAAACATTAAATTAAAAAAAAATAACGCAGTCGGGATTCAAAAATTAATTTTTATACATAACTAAAATAACCAAAAATCAGCCTTTCAAAGAATAAATTCATAATACAAACGTGTTTGAACACAGATTTTTTTTAATTAAGTCAAAGTTTTAATATAAAAAAATGTTGGTTTTGGAATTACAATGTAAGGCATTAGATTTTGTCATTTTTTTATTACATAACTTAAATGTTGCTAATAAAAATAATCCCAAAAAAAACAAAAAAATATTTAACTGAGGACAGTAGTATCTCTCTGATTTTTGATACTTTATTCCCTATTTACAATTTACTTTTTGAGCCTAATAAATTAGATCTGGAAAAACACAAGTATAACTAAAACTAACATTGAAAAAAATACTTATATTAAAAAAAAAATTATTTTTTTAAATAGAATAAATTTTTGTATTTTTGGTAAAATTATTTGTCATTTCAAATGTCTGGGCACCGAGCGTTTTTAAATTCCCAAATGTGGACTTAAAAAATGTATATTTCATTGTTTCATATAAATTAACATTGGTGTTTAGAGTTCCTTACTTGTGTTTAGCACTAGTAAAGAAGCTTGGGCATTTACTTATATAAGTCCCATTAATACCATAGCCAAAAACATAGGTCGCTGACCCAGCGGCGCGATAATAAAGTTCCGCTGGGAGTAAAATTGGCAAAGTCTTGACTGGCCCTTTTAAAAGGAAAAGATTTGGGGGATTTTTATACTAAAATGTTTTTTTGTCATTATTCATCTTTTCCGGGTTTGCAGGGGAAACCCCGGTAATTTAATTGAAAAATAAGATAAAAATTTATGAGATAAAGCTCTATTTTAGTTTATTTTATTGATTTAAATATATTTTAATCTTTTATTTGTGTATACCTGTATTATTATTTTTTTTTATTTTACTTAATCCATATCGTTTACCTACTTTCAATGCATATTATTTTAGTGAGTTGTAGATTTAACAAAATAATCACAGAAATAAAAAAAATTTAAATTTGGATTAACAAACTAGTTTAATCATATTTTTTAACCAAAAGTAAAAGCACAAGTTGCTAATCTGAACAAACATTTTTTGTCTTTTAACCTAATTCTTGATAGTGATATTTAATTTGAGAACATTTTAGCGATCAAAAAGTGTTCCAAACGTTTTGGAGGCACGCTCTCTCAATCCGATCTAAATAAACGGGCCAAGCTAATGGCATCGAATAAGACCAAGCTTAAGCTATTGCACTTTTTTGTTTCACCCACTCGACTTACTGTCCATAATTTACCTAAATGGATTGATAATCGGCTCTTGCGTTTGTTATTTCAAAAAGCACTTAATGACCCTACAGCTAAAATTATTGAAGTACATTACTAGTTATTAATCGTTTATGATTGCTTGTCAATGTCATTTTTAATATTAGAAATTTAAAATAGACTAAGGGCGATAAATTTATATTTCACTTTTTTGATTTTGTAACACTTGATTATAATTACTTTTGCCCTCCTTCCAAATCTGGTTTCCTTTTTGACAATTACTTATAGATATATAGGGATATTTGCTCTCTAAAATCTCTAAAATGATTGTGACATTTTAAAGCTTAGATGCAAAAGACATATAAAAGAATTATAGTCTTATTTAAAAGACCAAACACTCGTTGAAATGATGGCCAGTTTTTTCGAATTGTGTGCTAATGCATGCATTTTCATTAAAAAATAAGTTTTTAAACCAATTATGTTGATTTTACATATTTTGTAAAATTAATTTTTTTAAGCCAAGATTTTTGTAAAACATTTTGTTAGAAAAGGAGAGTTTAAAAATTGCTTTATATATATTACAAGTATAATTACACAGGTCAACAAATACATCAGAAACGTGAATTTTATTAAAACATAAAAGAATGCATCTTCATGATGGCCTAATCCTACATATTACTAAATTTACCCTTAAAAGAAAAAATTTAAAAATCTTTTTTGCATATTAAAATCCGCTGTAACTTATATTTTTAATCACAAATAATGAAAAAAAAATTTTATTAATATATCCAGCTCTTACATTGGCATTTAGATAATACAAAACATTTTGTCCAAATTTAAATACGACACGATATATTAGCGGTTTTAAATAAAAATATTATTTGAAGTTTAAGTTTAACAGTTTATATTGCGAATATGCAAAGATAAATTTTAATTAATTTTTGTTTTTGCATCTTTTTTGGTTTTTAGACCTATTTTTCTAAAATTTTTAATGTTTATAACTGACTAACTAAGTTTGATTAGGAAAAACGATAAAAGTATTTTATACTTCCTAAGATAGCAGGTTTGATCTTTATAGTTAACTCATAACTCTCAAAAAATTGTTGACGTGTGTTATAAATTTTGAAAAATTGTTTTAAACCTATATTATATTTTACTTTAATTTGTTCGCCATTTGTTTTTACCTCATACTTATTGTTTAATATGACGGTAAATTTTTTTTCTCATTTTTGCCATTTTTGAATGTAATTTTTTTAATTAAAATTTGAGATGAAGCAAACAATAGTAATCATATATATTAAACGTTATCTTTGTTCCATATATTTAGAGTTAGTATATTCACATTCTCAATATTTATAATTTGCGAATTTTTTAGGCACGTGTAATGTTGGATCTTAGCCGAGCTACCCCTAAGCAACCCAAAGATCAATCAAATTCAAATAAAACGGAAAGCGATAAAACAAAAAAAAATTCCGCTGCCATGTATAAATATAAGCCATCAACCGTTAAGGCACCCAGTCTGTGTTACGGGTTTGTTGAGTTTGCCACACATATTCATGCCTTAAGAGCATTGCGTCTTCTCGATAATAACCCAAAGGCCTACGAACCTATATTTCCATACATTCATAAATTGATCAAAGCATCAGCTGTTAAAGAAAGTTTTGAAACGCGCCGCCCTATTATTCAATTTGCCATCTCAAATAAGCTTGCTCTCAATGCTCGCGCATTGAGACAGGATCGGTTTCAGGTAATTTATTTGTTTAAGATGAATGTAATTCATAAAATTTATTAAATTAAATAGGGGTTTTAAATAAAATGAATGTATCAGAGAATTACACTTTGTTTTGAGTTGATTTTTTCAGGTTGGCGGATGGAAATATAAGTTTGTATTATTATTTAAAAAAAATTTTATGCCCTTTGGTTGTTTCTGTTTTTTTCTACAACCTTTGTGTATTGTTAATTTTTCTTTATGATTAGAAAACACAAAAGTACAAAAAGGCGTTTGACATTAAACAACCTACGCAGCCCATACCCGCGGCACCTACTCCCAAACTTTCTAACCCCCACAAGGAATTCCGGAATCAAAAGAATAGTCAATCAAAAAATGATGGAAGCGCCAAACGTAAATTAAATAAACCACAGAAAAGGGTAACAATTATATCTTATTTTATTTTTTATTTAAATTGTTTTTGTTTTTCTAATTTAATTTTTCATATTTCTAAATATGATCATTTATTTTGATTATTTTTTTTTATAATTTTGTTCAGACCAAAATACCAAAAATAGCTCAAATTGAAAATTTTGAAGATGAAAATGACGAAGTGTTGGCGAAAAAGTTTGGGAAAGTGCATAAGAAATTATTTGCAAAGGTAGGCTCCCAATTTGTTTGATCGATAAAACAAATGTTATATAAATACAAAATAAATATTATTTGTGTAATATTTTTTTATTAGCAAATAAATTGTACATAATCATTAATTGAAATTGTTAGAAAAAGAGAATAATTATTATATAATTTATAAGATATGTATTTTTCCTTATAAAAAGGGTATATCAAGCAATTTAAAATAAAACCCCTTCTCCAAATAAATGCACTTTATTGTATACGTGTTATTGTAAATAAGGATTATAAATTAGGAAACTAATTTAAGAACACACAATCCTCTTATTGTCTAAGGCCCTTTTTTATATTGAGGTATATAATGGCAGTACAAAAGTTAATATAAATTGGTTGTAGTATATTACGGTTTTTTATAGAAATTGTCTGGAGTTTGGTAATCATTGTGTACCATTAAATTAATCTTATTTTTGTCATTATTCCTATTGTCATTTAAAGGAATCGATACTGTGGTGTTATTCACATTACCCATCGAAAGTGAATGAGAAATATTTAAAGTTTGATTTGCATTCGGTCTTTTAATATTCCTATTACCACCATCATTATTGTTGTTATTCAGGTTTAGTTTAAGGCTATGACTGTTTTTCAAATTCCTCGTGGTAGCAATGTGTTCCTTCCGTTCATTTATACCAACCCTAGTGGCCGGACTAACTCCGTTTTTTTTGCTTTCGCCGCTTGCATTATCTTGTTGTTGAGCTAAGATGGCAAAGATACTCGCTAGGTTAACATTAGCTTGGGCCGGAGTTGTAGCCTTATTAATAAAATTATTATTACTCTGGGTAAATCCGTTATTACTGGTAGCGTTGTCATTACTCAGATTATTGTTTGTATTATTTGGAAGATTATTAATATTATTATGGTGTGTTTGGGTTATTGTCGACGATATGTTTAATGGGTTAGTTCCGGCACCGGTTGAAAATTGTTGATCAATTGTGCTATTAAAAGCAAAGTGATTGCATTGTGAACATTGTCGCTTCAATCGTGGCCTTTGGCGTGACCCTTTGCACCGAATGGCGTATTTCAGCTCCTCGATCATTTGTGAAGCAATATTTTGCTGTAAAAAAAATGATTTTACCTTTAGGGCATTTGTGTTTTTTTATAAAAATATTTACACCTTTAGTATTTATGAATTTCTGTGTTTGCAAAAACAAGTTGATATTAAGTTTTTTTATGTTTTTTGAATGCACGAATAACAAAACGTTAATATTTTTTTATTTTTAACAAAAAAAGCCGATTTTTTACTGATTGAGAGCAAAATCCTATACTCGATATGTATAATATCACATTTATTTTTTGTGCTATTAATTTGACAAAATAAAAAACAAAAAAATGTTTTTTATATATAATTTCGAAATTTTTAAACTTGCTCTTAACAGCCACACAAAATTTTGGCATTTACAATTATAACATTGCCGAATCACTAACTCCAATCCTTTTGTGAGACTTGTTTATGATACAAAAAAAATAATTTTAATAGTAGCGAGTTTTTATCCTCGAATATATTGCTATTTTTGTGTGAAAAAAAATAACGCATAAAAAACCTTAAAACTATCCGCATTTTTCTTGGCTTTCCATACGAACTCAACAATTCCGACGATGAGCGAACAAGCAATGCCGCCTAGCAAAACAACGAATATTCCACCCACATTTTCGAGACCAAGTTCGCTGGCTTTGGATTCCTTAGCCGTCGCGTCCTTGTGGCACGTGACCCCGATATTTTTCCACCATTTGTTGTAGAGCAACGTTATTTGCCCATTCTCTTGCATCTCGAGTATGGCAAGTGAGATTGGATCTCGAAAGGGAGAACCTAGGTCAGAAGTTTGCACAAATATTTAGTTACATTACAGCATAGTGTTAAAACATCTTAGCCTACGCACGAGGTCTGATGTTCGATGCCGCGATAGACGATATTTTATACAAAAATAAGTACGATATATGTACAATAACCATTTGAAATATGCAGGTGCCCTAAATGATTTTTGAATAAGAGCCTAGGGCAAGATCCTAGGTC
Source organism: Acutogordius australiensis (assembly GCA_030555515.1). Classification (NCBI taxonomy): domain Eukaryota; kingdom Metazoa; phylum Nematomorpha; class Gordioida; order Gordea; family Gordiidae; genus Acutogordius; species Acutogordius australiensis. The sequence continues at coordinate 33,057,099 of CM060242.1, read as the reverse complement.
ACCTTTGCAATCACTGTATTACCCTGATGTCATCATTTTGCTTGGCTTAAAAGAGTCAAAGCCTTGACGGAAACAATATTCTATATGCGGATAATCCAAATACCATATTATTCTTTATTATTTGATATTAACCTACTTTAATACAATATTTTTTTTCCACCAAGCATGTTATCGTTACTCAAATGAGATTTTTAAATCTTCACAGATCGTAACAGTATTTTTATTCAAAATATAATCATATAGCTAAAGAAATTGATAACACTGGGAATGTATTTTTCAATCAAATGACATTTTACCGATGAAATTTTAACCGAAATTATAAGCATATAGCCTGAATGCCTATCTAGGACATAACTTTTATTCAAATTTCCTACTGACCGCTATAGTTGACCCTATTTTTACAACATTAAAAACATGGTCTTAAGAATACCACCTACGCATATATGTATATGCGAATTAGGGCCGGTCTATCTATAAAAGCAATCCAAGCGATACTCGAGGGCGCCACATCTTTGGCAATAACAAATTTTGTGAATGAACATTTAAAAGAATGTGTTGTTTTAAGGTCAACAGTCTAGGAGAAAAAACAATTGAGTTTGAAGTTTCCCCCATACCTTCCCCAACAGGGGCACCACACCCATATAAATTTGCTCACCCGCTAGCAACCGAAATTTTAGCCTAGGCTCTCATTATAGGCTCACCGTTTAGGACTTACTGCCTTAGTAGGAAGACACTCAGCAGCTTCATATTCGTTTAACATGTGTTATATTTTCCAAAAAGGCGCCTATTCAAAGAATTGGACCCCCAACCTCCTGCATGGAAGGCAAAAGTGTTTGCCATCTGAGTTGATAGAAGTAGGGTCATAGACTGGTCCTTGCAAAATGATTTTTTTAGTCAAACCTAAATGCGTCCCTATGCCGTATCCCTTGGAATCGAGTAGTCCGCCTATTTGTGTCAAGTTACAATTTCGTTGCGTTATGTAATCGATCGTGGTTGATTCCATGAAAAAGGCGTAATTTCCATCCATTACTTTTTTGACACCTTCGTCTTGAGTCTGCGTAAAGACCTGTGCCGGTCGACTTTCCATAAATTTCCACATCTTTTGGAAGAGGCTTACTTTGGCGTTCTTAGAATTAAAACATATGTTTCGTTGAAAATTTGTAGATCATATAAATTTAAATGGCTGGATCAATGTAAAATAAAAATTTTATGTTTTTTTTCCATGTTTTCTATTTTATAAGGAAGAGGCCATATGTACATTCAAAATCATAATCATATTTTTATACATTTAATAAAAAAAAGGCGATTACCTTGAAAAACGTATATGTAGATCCAGAAGCCAGAGTTCCATACATGATGGCAGTTTGCTCAGCTAAATCTTCCGCGCTTTCAATCGGGCTAACCATTTTTTCAACGGTCAAAAAAGCCGCCAAATTAGCTGTGTAAGACGAGATGAGAATAAGCGTGAAGAACCACCAAAACCCACCAATGATCCGAGTCGACATTGCACTGGGACTTATGTCCGAACCTTGCTGCATTAGCGTGCCTAACGAAAACCACAGGCTGTTCATTAGGGTGAATCTAGTAAAAAAATCTTGGGATATTAGAGTTTTCTTCAGATATTTTTCCCTAAGAGCTTAACCGTCATGGCTGTGGCTTCTTTAAAAATCAGAATTATCACGGGGCGTAGATTTATAGGCTTAGGCTCTCAGAAAAATTGTTGGCAGTCGGCCATCGAACTATTAACCAAGCTCAACACTGCTTAACTTGAGTGTCAAACACATCATAGTTTACATGCGCTTAAGGGGTCACCCGATCCAAAGAAAAAATTCTATAAACTTAAAATTCAATTTGAAAGGCATTTTTGACCTAACTAAATAAAAACATATTTAAAATAATAAATTAGATGAAGGAAGGTAGTTGCTTTTTTAGTTTTAATATTACTAAAATGTTTTTTTGTAAATTATCTGGTCAAGCAAGTTTCAATATGTCATTTTGAGTTTTTAAACCTGTTTTCCACGATTGGTGGTTCGTAAAAATCGGTATGGCTAAGTTTGTCCTTAAATATTGGCGGTGTGTGTAGCTCAGATCCATTCCCGTATTCCCGGTCGTCTGGTATTATTAATTCCGAATTGTATTGTTTTAATAAATATTATTACTATATGCAAAATTTGAGCCAAAGCCCTAACGGGGATTTGGCAGCGCCTCAGAGAAGAATAGGCCGTCAGGAGAAGGTTTTTAGCAGATATTTCTAACCCTACATGACCGATTAATTTTTAAGAAGCATGGACATCAGTGCAAACAATTTACATCATTCAATTACACTGCACTGATGCATCTGTTCTTCTTAGAAATTATATATTTGATGATCTCAATCCCAATCTTTTAGGCTACCTACCTTTGAGATTGAATCTCACCAAACCAAAGAAAAATATGCAAGGGCAAAATTTTTATTTTCATACAAAATCCTCAAATTTGATAACAAATACAAATTAAATTCATGGAGCCGCTAACAAAGGTTTATTATATATTTATTGCAGAAAATTATAACAAAATATATTTGTGACGCATCCAGGGAAAAAATAAATTTGCAAAAGTTTTCAAGCCAAATAGCGAGTTTAACTTGCGGGATTTTTAATAAGAATTTTTAAGAAGAGCGCAAGCAGGATAATTTGTTAAAAAACCTTCCAGAAAAAGTTTCCTATGTTTTATCCAGAGTCTAAGCCATGCCGTGATATTACCGGGCCCTCCTGACAATTTTTTTTGGCCGGCCCGAATTTACAAATACTCCAAAACTTTGCTAGCCAAATATTTGATGTGATAAAATTATCAATAAAATACAGTGTTTATAAATTAAACTCTTAATCGTTTAAATTTTCTATTTTGTGTTCTTGTTTATAATAATTAGAAAAATAATAAGCGATAAAAAAAATGGTCCCTGCTCTGTCAGTAATAATTTTTTTTCAAACTTGGGCCTGATGGGGCAAGCCGCGTGGGTTTTTTGGTCCCGTTTTTAATCCTAATGCTTTGTCCATTAAAGCAAGTGCCTCATTAAATTTCTTTTTATTTAACTTGAGCTCACAAAGCCCGCCATTTAATATCAAAACTAACTATACATAATAATTGAAAGAATTTATCATATGCGATACAGTTTGATGAACCAGCGGACTCAATCAATTTGTTTGTCTAATTATATATAACCTGTTTAGCCTTATAACCTATTTAGCCTGAAATAGATGTGAAATTTTGCATATAGTAGAGATAAAAATCGAGACATTAAAAGCCCGCCGGCCGAAATTCAAAAGGGGCCGGGCCTGAATTGGAAAAAAAGAATTACGGGTCTTTTACAAATCTCATTTAACCCAATTATATTAAAGTTATTATTAACAAGAATAAAAATGATAAAATTTTAACATTATTAAGTGTATTACCTTTATACTCTGTTTAATTATATTGAAACAATAGCCTGTAATTTAAAATCGCGCCGTATAAAGCTACACCTAAAATGAAAAACCAAATACCGGGCCGGGCATAATTTCAAAAATATGTCATGCAATCTGGGTCGATCACTGTTCAAATCTACATATTATTATAAAGTATTATTGATTTACACTTTCCTTAGTTCAAAAAAAAAGAAACGATTTGAACAGTTTTCTTCTCCTCGCATTTGAATCACGAAGGATAGGAAAAGCAAATTTCAATTTAGAAAAACAAATAAAAGTGACGCGCCCGATTGCAATATATACATAAAAATTATATACAGTAATGAGGACTTCTCAAGTTTGAAGGGCGTCGAGCCCGTGCGCCATTAAGTCCACCGATATTGTCATCATCATCAACCATTTCGAAATTCAATTTTGGGGGCGTCAAATAGGTCGGACTTTTGGACTGAAAACTATTCAATTTAGCGGGTCTACTCTTTTTAACCGATAATGATGTTGCGCTTAATTCATTCGGTTTTACACCACTGACGGCTGAAGCGAAATTATTTGGTTTATTTGACACGAACGTGGATAGCGTTGATTGAGGTGTAGAGTTGGAGTATTCTTCCAACATCATGTTTTGGTAAAACGGGATGAGTGAGGATATCGTACCAAACCTAAACTTTGGCGGTTCGTTATTCTGTTCCTGGAGGTATGCCATAACATCTGTCACGGACCGTTTTCCGAAACTAAATCTTTAAAAGTCAAATTTTGAGTTAACAAAAAATTGTTTTTTTTTTCATTTTTTAATCTAGTTAGCCGACATCTTCTCTATTCACCCAAACTTATACGGTTTTGCTATTAGTTTCAAATCAACATCTTTTTTAAAAATATAAAATGATTTTAATATTTATCTCTCACATGAAGATATCAACCCAAAACAAAGTGTATTTGAACTAGTGATCTCAGTCGGAACCCAAAAGCCTGTCAGGCCCGGTGAAAATTTTTGATGCTTAGCCTATTTTTTTGCGCTGTACTTATTGACAAAAATAGTTAGATAAGTGGTTTAATGAACGTCTAGACAAAATTTTAATTTCATATTCTTATATAATTTTTTTAAATAATTACTTTAAATCAAGCGGTTCTCTTGATAAATTTCAATAAAGCTATATTTGATATTTGATTGTTTGTAATATTCACAAAAATATTACGGCTGATATATATAAATTCGGACCGGGCCGGACGGGGTCTCTTATCAAAAAACATCGAGCCAAGCCAGGCTTATGATACAAATACATATTTTGAGCCACACTTAAAAAAAATTTCGGGCGGGCCGGACCTTAAAAACACGGCCCGTTAGAATACTAATTTGAACGCGTTTTAAATTATGGTAAAATAAAATCAATGACAACATCATTAGAAAAATTCTTCACATTCAACAAAAATTTACGTCAGAAACGAGATTATTATGAAAACATAAAAGAATTCATTCCCATGATGGCCTAATCTCATATATGTTTTTCGTTTTTCTTTGTTTCTTCCGTCTTTGGCTCCTTAGATCTGTCTATAACGAAAAATGGCCTTTTTTGACCATATTGACAGATCTAAATATACCCTAAAAAAAATTTAAAATTTTTTTTTGCAAATAAAATCCCTTGTAACTTATATTTTTATTCACAAATATTGAGAAAAAATTTTATTAATATATCAAGCTCTTACATCGGCATTTAGATATTAAAAAATATTTCGCGTCCAAACTTAAATACGACACGATATATTATCGGTTTTTAATAAAAATATTACTTGAAGCGTAAATTTAATAGTTTAACTATTTTAAATATGCAAAAATAAAATTTCAATTTATTTTTGTTTTTATATCTTTTTGGTTTTTTAACCTTTTTTAAAAAATATGCAATGTTTATAACTGACTAACTAAGTTTGATTAGGAAAAACGGTAAACGGATTTGATATTCCCTAAGATGGCAGGTTTGATCTCTGTAGTTAACTCATAACTCTCAAAAAATTGTTGAGCTGTGTTATTAAGTGGGCATATTGACCATGTACGCCATTCATTATATTAGGCTGGATAATGACAACAAGGCAAGTTAAAATTCGAACCCTAATTAACATTGATTATTTTGAGATTTTAAGTGAGATTTTTTTTCTTTGGTAATCAGATGAACACAAATGTTTTATGTCGATTTAAATCGAAAAAATTTCTAGAGGCTAAAAAATGAAGCTCAAATTATATTTGTTTAGGTTTGATGACATCTCATTTATTTTGGGCTAAGATGGTTTTTTGGGTAAATTTGCAAAATAGGGAAAACGTTAATCGTGCTAATATTGGTACTAAGTCTAAAATAAGAATTTTAAAATATCTTAGGAGTTGACTTCTTAAAATATTTGTAAGAATAATTGATTATAGGTCGCTTTTTAGAAGTGATTTTGTTCATGTGCGATTAATTATGATGCAAAATAAAATACATAAAATTTCAATATTAAAAGTATTAAATGCATGCTGTACAAAACACCTTTTTTGATGTCTATAATGATGGAAATCTGAAGAGGACGGTGGAGTAGAGCTCGTGAAAATGTCGGAATTAAACGTTTTATTGTAGAGGTAATGGGCGACGCAGCATGACGGGTGGATGCTGACCCATTCGTAGGGTGAAAACCGGGAAAGGGCAAAGAGCATGACGGAAACGCAGAAGAAGGCCGCTATAACGTAGGCCCAAATCTCGAACGAGAGTGGGTTGAGGAACGAAAAGAGTCCCGGTTTAGATTTTTCGGGTAGCTTGAAGAGGACACTTATTCCCAAAGACATGAATGGTTTAGTAAAATCCACTACTTGCTCACGGAGCCAGTTAATGGTGAGTGGAGCGACCGCCAAATCAGCTCTCTAAATATTGATATCATTATTATTATATAAATATAAACCAACAATAATATACAATTAAATTTTTTCCTATTTAACAAAATTTATATTCACTATACCAAAAAAACGTTTATTATATCTGTTTAACTTAAGGTACATTTTGGAAAATAACATGTCTATTATAGATTAATTGGAATGAGCGAAGAAAATTTGACAAACCTGTATTATCTTTTAACGAAATTATAATCAAACTTTTTTTGTTCCTATGCATTCAATATGGGTACATATATAACACAGGTCGTGAAAAACATAAAAAAATGCGTCATGATGATGGCCTAATCTCATATATATTTTTCGTTTTTTTTATCTTCCGTCTTTGGCTCCTTAGATCCGTCTATAATAAAAAATGGCACCAAATTGACAGATCTAAATATACCCTAAGAAGAAAAAATTTAAAAATCTTTTTGTATATAAAAATCTCTTGTAACATATATTTTTTATCACAAATAATGAAAAATAAATTTTATTAATGTATCAAGCTCTTACATCGGCTAGATAATACAAAATATTTCGCGTCCAAACTTAAATACGACACGATATTTTATCGGTTTATAATGAAAATATAATTTGAAATTTAAATTTAACAGTTTAAAATTATAAATTTTCAAAAATAAATTTTAATTATTTTTTTTTTGAATCTTATTTGGTTTTTGACCTTTTTTTCTAAAATTTTCAATGTTTATAACTGACTAACTAAGTTTAATTAAGAAAAACGGTAAACGGATTTGATATCCCCTAAGGTGGCAGGTTTGATCTTTGTAGTTAACTCATAACTCTAAAAAAATTGTTGGCCTGTGTTATTTTTCTCATATCTCATAGTCAATATAGAAAACATGTTTTTGAAATTTTATTTTGAACGCATTCTACTTTGATAAGTAAGATGTTAAAAAAATTGTAATATTTATAAGATTATTTTATTTCACGGATTAGTGAAATTTATTGATAATATCAGGCAAAATTTGTATTATTTGTATTTTAATAAAAATTTACAAAAAATTTATCAATAGGTTTACGTCGCCTTTATAATTGAACTCGCATTTTTGGCTCACGGTCAGGGTTAAATTTTGAGACAAAATAAATTTTTTTGGGTTTTTCTATTTTGTCGCATAAAATACGACCTACCTAGCAAAAAAATCTAGATCCTGTACCCAAAAACGGAGGAATAATTATGAACAAATTTCATTATCCCTTAGTTTAAAAAAAATAAAAATTATAAAACAATTTTGACCTAGTTTTTTGTGCTACATCTGTGATTTGCTATATTTTCATTATATTGAATATTTAAAAACTATAAGCTTTACATCGAAACATGTTTGCGCGTTTTAAATGCCATGTTAGTTTTTAAACAAATCCAATGGAAAATAAGGCATGCATGGTCTGACATAAGGAAAAATAAATTTTATATTTTCCTTTTGAGCATTTTTTAAAAAAATTTGTATGCAAAAAGGTAATTAATTTCCTTGCGAGGATTCATATTTGTTTCAAAATACTCAATACATTTGTTTTTAACTAAGAAGTAGAGTTTAATATAATACTCGTTTAGATCTATAGAGATTAAATATCACATTAATTTTCAAATAATTAAGTTTAATACGAATATAAATTATATTCTTTTGTTATTTCGAAACATGATTTCAAACGAGCTTTTAACAAAAAAGAAACAAAAGCTCATCATTATAAACCCACATTGGAAAAACATAATACATTATCCATCAATTCTCGTATCATTCCTGTCCATTCCCCCTTGGCGTCGGGTGCCCCGTAAGTTCCGTCAGGGACCACTATTATTTTGTATTTGAATCCCAGTTTGTGGGCAATTTTATTCAGCATATCGATGCAAAATCCTTCGAAGTGTTCGTTATCGCTATTGCAACTATTCTCGTGATGACATTTACTTAACATAACATATGGCCTTTCCTATGATTGAAATTATAGGAAATGCGCGATGTTACAAAAAAATGTTAATAATTCCGAGTAACAAAATCCCATATTCAATAAAACCCGATAAGAAGTGCGGAAAAAAATGTGAGCCAAAGAAGTTAAAAATGGGCTAATTGGGCAAAGAAAGGGACAAAAGATCATAGCAAATCTAAATTTTAACAAAAAAGCCCTGAAAACAAGACGAAAATGCGCATCGCAAATAGGAGGAGAAAATGAAAATGAATGTCTAACATTCAATAAACATTTTCTGACCAAAGCTAAAACCCTTTGTATTTTTTGGAACAAAAAATATGTGAGTTTGGCTTATTACATAACCCCTTGAGCCCCTTACTTATTTGAAAAGAAGTGGGGATTTATCTAAAAGGCCCGTTTTATGAAAAAAATTGTATAATTGTTTGAGGTTTTTTCCCTACCTTTCTTCATGCGCCATACCCGGAAGGGCCTTGACCCTTTTAACCTGAGCCAAGCATAATATTGCCAACGGGTTAAATAGTAAGATTTGCTCACACGCCGGCGACCTAGGCTTTTAGCATAGACTCTTAATTTTAGACATACCGTTCAGTACTGCTTATACAGGCGACTTAGAAGCTTCAGCGTGGTTCAGGGCTCGAAAATAAATAAAGAAGCTTTCATTTAACAACTTTTTCCTCAAATATCCACAAACTCATGGGCATGGAAAAGAAAAGCCTCTTTTTCTGCTTAAGGCTTATAAAAAAAGCATTTTTTCGAAAAATCCTAGGGGTTTTTAGAAAAAAAACTCACCCGGCATTATTTCTACCATTAAATTTACGCTTTGTGTTTTTTGCTCTCTTATAGGTTTATTTTCTAAGGTTGAGGTATGTGATTTTGCCCCTTAAATTTGAGAATAGATTTTATTGGTTTTAATATCATTTGCACGAATATTAATATTAATTTAGTCAATTGAAAGTTACATAATTTCTACATCATCTAATTCGAATTAAAAACTTATTCATTTACAAATTAGACATTTTAAACTCTTACGAATTTTCGGACCCCCTTTCTTTTAATAAAATTTTAATCATATTAATACAAAAAAATAACTGATTAATTCGGTTTAGGCTTTAGTCTTAATTGGTAACATACATTCTAATTTAAATGGTAGTTAATCAATTAAAAATTTATATATAAAAAAATTTATCCGACAGGTATGAAGGTATTAGAAATCAGAATCTAGACCCAAAAGCCACCCGACTCGGTGACTGTTTGCGCAAAAAAAGCTGGGTCCGGCCTCAAAACGATTCGGGCCGATTATAATTTGCCTTATTTTTTAACAATTTCTAACAAGCAAAACTGAAATACTTTTACAAAAAATTTATAGAAAATTTCCTCGTATTTTTAAATTTAGGACCGGGCCTATAACGAATCAGTTCAAATTAAAAAATATGTCGGATGGTCCATGCCATTATATAACAAGCCGGCGTAAATGCTAGTAGGGGCCTAACATAAAACTTGAATTTAATTAGAGACCTGGGCCAAAGGTTAAGTTCTGCCAATATAATCGTTTTAGGCCTTGTCTGGTCAGACCTATGAGCTAATTAAAATAAAGCCCGACCAATTTGTATTAGAAATGAACGGCTACCCCCAGGCATATTTCAGAAATATGAAAGATTTCAAAATTAAAATATTTTTATAATATTATTTGAATGCTATGCTTACGAATAAGGATTCAATGTATTCTATAATGCGGTCAAAACAAATTTCCTAAAGTTTTAAAATTTTATTATTTAGGAATAAAAAACTATACAAAAAATGGGCTTTTCGGGGCATTTTTTTATGAGCCACTTTTTAGAGTTTTTTTTTGCCTTTTTGTGGGCTTTTTTTAAAATCATGTTTTAGCCCTTTATTTATAGCTCTCATTCTTTCTTCAAATTTTAGGGGAAAAAATGAGCCAAAGTTTTAAGGCCCACCGTTTTAGCACTGGTTGCAAATGTATACTATTTTTGCCGAAAAAAAGCTACTGTGCAAGGATTCGAACTCGCAACCTCTTGCGTCTAAAATAGAAGTTTGCCACTGCTGAGCCGACAAAAAATTGTATATTTTTTATTTATTGGCCATTTAAATGTGGGAGTTTTAATATATAAGCTCTTATAACCCATTTAGAGCTGGCTCATTTATTCCAGCCCAGGGTAAAAATTAAATTAAATACGCATAAAACAAATATGGTAGCAATTGGTGGTCATTTTTAATTAATTATGTGCTATCGAAATATAGTTATTTTATTTGTGTTTAATATAATTTTGTAACTAGTTATATATAAGAAAATAACATATTTCGAAAATTTACAAATATCAATCTTGAAAAAGTCTATTACAAATGACTAAATAAATTTTTGAAGCTATAATAATGAAGCCAATACCTAGTTTGCTTAAACTACAATTAGATAAATTTCGAGGGGATTCAAGAAATAACAATAACTTTAATTATATCACTTAACAATTTTATAAATTTACTCAAAAGAAGCGAAAATTTTAACTTTTAATTGCTCACAAGTCAACAAATATCAATGTCAGTAAAAATAAGTTTTTTATCATGTTAAAGCATACAAGATGGCCTTATCTCATATACATTTTCCGTTTGTTGTAGTTTCATCCGCCTTAGGCTCCTTAAATCCGTCCACATCGAAAAAATGATCTTTTTTAACCAAATTGACAGAACTAGCGACATCGAGAAAATTCAAGAATTGTTTTTCATATCCCTTATAATTTTTATTTCTAATTAGTACAGCAAGCTCTTACATCAGCATTTAGATATTACAAATGTTTTGCGTCCAAAATTATTTGACGCATATCTTACCGGTTATTAATATAATATTGTTTGTTTGAATTTAACTGTTCAGCTTTTGTGTATAAGCAAAATAAATTAATTTATTGTTGTTTAAATCTTTTTTGTTTTGTTGACATTTTCCCTAAAACTTTCAATGTTTATAGCTGACTAACTTAGTTTGATTAGAGTAGACGGCAAACGTTGAAAATTTTTAGGAAGGCAAGTTTAATCTCTAAAGTTGGCTCACGACTCTCAAAAATTTGTTGACTTGTGAAACCATCACAACAAATAAAATAAATTAAATATATTACCACAATGGTTGTCACGATGAGAGGTCGCTAAAAATTAACATTTGAAATTATTAGAATCATTAAAAAAAATTGTTTATTCATCTCTAGCGGAAAAACTAAGATAAATTCTTATATTTATATAAAATATATAAAGTTGCAACCTATTGAAAGAATTTTGAATAATGAACATTTGTTAAATCTTTTCGTTATTTTGATAATTTAAAAATCTTTGTGCTCTTATTAATAGAGAGCCTGTTAATTTTTTTAATAGAATGGGGACAACCTCGCCCTATCCATGTCATCTAACTTCTTCAACTATTCGAGTGCTTTTATTTTTGAAAACTTTTAAATTTATGTTTTATTTGAACAAAAATTTTCGGTGTTTATAATTAATGACAACTTTTTTGTTGAAACGTGAACAGACAAATAACAAATTGTTGAGAATAAAGGAATCACGAAGACACGCGCTCCTTTATTTTCTATAATGCGAGGCAAGAAAAGGCAACTGCACAAATCGTGTCGAAAAAATGAAATTTGATATAGGAAGTTTGACCTTGCCTCACGGTTAATAAACATGTAATTAATGTGGTTGAAAAGGGACCGGGAAGAATTGTAAGATAATTAAATGTTTGACAATTGCTCTGAGATAGGTTACTTATGTTATATTCTTCAAATATGTCTTGGTTAAAATTATTTATGTTTATAAGGGCACGTGCAAAGTGTGTTTTTATTTTCGTGAAATTTTCAAAATTTTGGAAAATTTTATTTTGTAATAAAACGCAAATTTTTAAAAAGTTGCCAAATTTGGTATATGTACATAAAATGCTTTTTCTAAAATTAAAAATTTCAAAAAAAATTTTGAAAAAAAATAGAATTTTCAAAATTTTACGAAATTAAAAACTCACTTTGCACGTGCCCTAATAAACATAATAATTTATTTTTCGACATATTAAACTAACTGCCCTTTTTTAGGTCTATTTTCATTGCATAACCAGATTTATATCATTTGAATAAATAATAAAAAAATTTTTATTGTGAATTTTTTTAGTAATCAATTGTGACTTTGCATATTTATGCTTGAATGTAAAATTTTATAATTAATCAACTTTAAAAGTTTTAAATTGTACACATAAAGAAGGTTTGCGCCAAAATTTTTAGATGTTAAATTTTTTACAATCATATAATAGCGTCAAAAATTAATTTTATACAAATTTTTTTTAACATATTTAAAGATTCATTTTTGTTTTTCCACATTCTTAATAAATCTTCGAGAAATTGAAAATTATAAATGTGATAATAGTTATCTCAATCTGAACTTGACCTTTTTATGTCGCTTACAAAATTAATTCAATAGGACATTATGAACATAAATAATAATCTAAAGTTTTAAAATATAAAAATTAAAAACCAGTATTGAGGTAATGATAAAACTTTTGTTGGATATCATTTTAGCGTTTATGTTTGTGAGTTCGTTTTTGTTGATCAATTTAATTCCTTCGTTTGGAGTCCAATGTCCTATCTAAAATATGTGGAAAATTTAATTGCCTTTTTCCTATATTTTGTCAAATAATACAAATCAAAACCCAATAGCACGTTTTGGGGAGTTTGTCTTTTGGTAAAATTATGCAAAAAATTTATATTTCATTTCTTTGTAACGTTTATATTTCAAAGTTATTTTATGTGAATCGAACTATTTTTGAAAAATTTATAAAAAAAAGCGGTTTTTATTTACAAAATAAAGTTTCAAAAATTTTAATCAACAAATTTAGTTTGAACGTGAATTTAACAAAGTTATTTTATGTGAATCCAACTATATTTGAAAATTTTTTGAAAAAATTCGTTTATTTATAAAAAAGAAAATTTCCAAAAATTTTGTTTAAAAAAATTTAGTTTGAACGTGAGTTTCGCCAAAACAACTTGATTTTCTATATCAATACCAAAAAAATATATATTAGTTTAAAAACCGTTATTTGCCAAAAATATAAAATACCTTTAAACAGTTTCGATGTTGCATTTAATATAGAAATTTTATTTTTGCAAACAAACAAATTTTCATTTTAAAAGTGGTCTCAATGAAACCAGGGCTGGGAAAAAAAACTAAATGGGCTTTTTTTTAACAAGTTTTTGGGTTTTTTTTCCCAAATGCCCACAAACTCGTGTGCATGGCAAAAGAAAAGCCCCTTTTCTTGCTTAAAGAAAAGGGGCATGTTTAAAAAAAGCCCCTTTTCTTGCTTAAAGAAAAGGGGCATGTTTAAAAAAAGCCCCTTTTCTTAAAAAAAACTCCTAGGAGCTTTAAGAAAAAATACCACCCATCAAAATTTTTTAAAATTATTATAGAAAACATAAAATGGGTTTTTTGGGGCTCTTTTTAAGAGCCACTTTTTGTGGGTTTTGCCCCTTTTCTTAGTAAGGGCTTTTTTTGAATTTTTATTTTGGCCCTTTATATTTGCCCCCCTTTCTTTTTTTATGTTTTAGGGGAAAAAATGAGCCAAAGTTTTTTGGCTCATTGTTTTCCCAATCCTGAATGAAACGTTGCGAAAAAAAGTGAAATGGAGATTTTCCTCGAGAATAAATTAAAGAGTTCACGTATGTAAAGATTTATTAAATGGCGTGTTGCAGTTAGGCGCATCAAAAAATTAATTGAAAATAGTTAGTACCTTTTGTAGTCCCTTTTGGGTCAGCTCAACTAGATTAAGATTGAAGTAAGATCGACCACCATTCTTAAATTTTATCGGACCGGATAATCCCGTTATTTCGACCTAGACAGATGTGACACATGGATGTAGCAAATGTAAGCAAAATCACGAACCAGATTATATTTTAAAGGTGATAAAACAATCGAAAAATATGTGTAATTTCATTGTACCGAATTTAGGTAATTCATCAGACTCGTGCCATATTCTGTCGGAATTTGATCTTTGCAAGAGACGTCTGGGACTTCGATCGTGCTTCCACGGTCAGCCATCTGGAGGGCGTGGGCTAGGACTAAAATGGCATCGTAAACCATAGCTCCTTCAGTCTATCGTGTAAATAACATAATTCAATTCTATCTTAACCTAAAAAAAATCTAACGCGAATTTGAATAGTATGTGTATTCCATAAAAATACAAGTTTTTAATTTTAATCTTTTCTTTGGTCATCATAATTGATGTTTATTTTCACTATTCAAAAAATTTTTACAGCGCTTTTATTTTTTATTTACAAAACTATTTTACTTATAATTAAGCTTAACAACGTTATATGAAAATGATGTAAGTGGGTGTGTTCTTTTTTACATTTTTTAATATTTTTTAATATACTCATCTAAACAAAAATACTTTTTTATAAAAGTTTGCGAAATAAATTACATTTATATATTTTAAAAAATACAACAGCACTTAAAATGTTCCAGAATTTTTACAATTGGTACCTTAATTTTATCTTAAAAGGACTCGCCCGTCGGAAGTTAATAAAACTTTCAAGTCAATTTACAGCAACAACAACGTATTCAACTCTACGAACAGAACTGTCAGGGTATTTGCCAAATTTTCATATCTTTCTTTACCCAACATTGGTTTAAGGACCATTTTATTTCACCAAAACGCGGAAAAGCATAAAAATTAATCTAGAAGCAATAAGTAAGACGAACTGTAATTCTAGTGAAACATCAATTAATCTAAAACCAGTACTACCAGTGAAGTATGACCAAACCTTAATAGTTTTTATGATGGAGCTGAGTGAACCACAAGAAGCGGTGAGATTGATTAATAAAAATTTTGATCACCGTCCCTCACTAAAAAAAATATCAGGCGCTTCTGTGGTACCGAAAATTGATTTTTACAGAAAGAAAGCGGAGCATGGCAAAGTTGAGAGCTTGGAGTTGGCCTGCTATTTTAATTGTTGCTAAATTTGTTTTAATACTGTACAACTGAATATAATCCTTAATTAAATCTAGTCTTCGTACATAATGGTAATTTATTTAATAGACGGCTCAGTTAACTTAGTGGCAGCATCATCTCTTTCTTACACGCAGGAAGTCTGCAATTCCACCCATATGCGATATTTTCGGGGAAAATACATAAATGCAACCTCCTTAGCTGCTGAGTGGCTTAGGCTGGGCCTTAAACAGAACCAAGGCTAAATACCTGTTTTGTCGACTTGCGAACAAATCCCACTATTACGGCAATAATTGCTTAGCATGGGTTAATAGAATCAAGCTATAAACGGCTGTGGTGCCCATATTTGGGGAAAAGTATGTGGAAATCCCATAGAAAATCATTTTTTGAACATGTATGGCACCTAAGATATAATGAAAGACTGACCTTACTTTCTTTATAGGCCACCACATTGTGCTGAAACTGTTGATAGCTGTTTGCTTGTCCTTCAATGCTCGAGGCACCGCCCTGAGAAGCTTGTCTCTTTAAGGAGCCTATGATCTTAGCGTTTTCTTCTGGCGAAATAACAGGCATGTTGGCATATCTTTGCTCGCTATTTTCATTATTTGCATTATATAGGCTAAGGTCTTCCCCTGAGTTTTCCTTTGATATCTCAAAGCCGAAAAGCTTGACCCGATTGTATTTGTAATCCTCCAGATCAAGAATTTGAACATCCTAAAGTAACACAAAATATGAAAAATTATTAATAAATTTACGCAAAAACTATCAAATATGGACATTTAATTTTAGAGGTGAAAATGTTCCTCCATTAAAAAAAATACCATTAAATGACCTTGAATCAATTCTGGTTTAGCCAGGGCCAACCCATGGCATATTGGTGCCCCTAATCATCCAGGCGCTTATTGCACACAATGTTTCTATTTTTTTATTAAGAACCCTGTAACAACAAATAAAAGGGAAGTTCTATTTTGATATAAAAATAATTATTAAGTGGTTGAAATGACATATTATATATATTAGTATATATATTGATTTGTTGAGCTAAATGATATATCCTTTAGGCCTTAATATTAGACAGCAGTCTTGGTGTTAAATCGTGACTTTTATATGCCACATATCTCCATCCTTGAAACAGTTTGTTGGGGTGCAGTTCTGGCTTTTTGGGTGGTGTAGGTTCAATATCCTTCAAGTAACCAATCATCTCAATATCACAGGTTTATTATGATCATCAGCTATCATAATTAGCATACCGCAGAATAATACAAATGGGTAAAAATAACACTGGACAACAAAAAAAACAACGTAAACGATTTTTTGAGGGTTTTGTAGAGAATTTTCTTGCGATAACGATCCCAGGTTTAGTTTTCTTTCTAAGGCCTCCAATTTTTTTTAAACAGCGTCCAAAGTTCAGAAAAAAATTCAAAAAAATTTTTTTTACTATTAATTCTACAAAAAATCTATTGGCATATTCAGATTCCTTATAAAAAAACATATCTAAAAAAGGTTATTACATAAATTTTTAGCAATTTACTTTCAAGTTATTTAAGATCAAAAAACAGAGTTTATGACAAAAACCACTAATTTTACAAAAATAAAAAAATATTAAAAAATTAAATATTAAAAAAAATTTAGACCCCTTAAGTTAATAATGAATGTTTTCGATATCTCAATATATTTTTAAACTTTTGTTACTACCCATAGGTTTTGTGATATAGAAGCCCAAAGTACCCCAAAAATTGAAAAATCTCAACTTTGACACCGAATAACTAAAAATCTGAGGCCTTGGCTAAAATTCTGATTTCATATTCGTGATCAGCGCCAAAAACTTGACCAAAAACCATAGTTGCCATAAATGTTGCTTGGGGTCGTCCAAAATTTGTTGTCCAGTGTAATTCATCAAAATAGTTTGTCGTTCTACGAATAACTTCCCAAATTTGAACTGGGCGTCAATTAACATGATTTTGCCCCATAATTGCTTGATCAAGGCCTTTGAACACATTAAGGATCCTTACCCCTTTTTTTCGCACGGTCAAAATTTTCTCGAAGACCTTAAAAATTTTATAAACAAAATACTTTTGCCCATGTTTTTAGCCTAACGTCTAATTATTTTCGTATCGGATGGACTCTAAAATTAGAACAAACATTTTACCTTGGCACACCTGAATATTTTAAATCTCCCAACTCGCGCGTATTCAAGACTGCGCCAATGTAACAACAAATGAAAGGGAAGTTTTTGTGATATATAAATAAATATAAAGTGAGTGAAAACATATTTTATATAGCAATATATTGATTTGTTGAGCTAATTGATATATCCTTATGGCCTTGGTATAAGACAGTGGCCTTGGTATAAGACGGTGTGGCCTTGGTAGTTAAATCGTGACCTTGATATGTAACAAACCCCTGCCAGGCAACCTTTAGCATTGCTTAAATTGCCCCTAAAAGGAACTGGCTTTAGGACAAATTCCTCTTGTTTTTTTGGGCCTCTCGCCTTTTTTTTAAATTAGTTGCCCCGGTGGTATGCTCTATTCTAACGTTAACATTAAAAATGCACAAAAATCTTACGAGGACGGTTAGGAAGTAATGGTAATTTTCGTTCATCATTTCAAGTTGCAGTGCCTACAATATATATTTGGAATATATGAAATAAAATTGAGGGGCCATATGTGCATATTATAAATTTTAGGGAGCAGTGGGAATATCTGCCACTCAAAAGTTATAACATAATAACTAAAGTACTTATGACGAATTCGGCATAAGTTTATTGGACAATCCTAAATTTACCTGGCTTAGCAAGTCAACTGCTCTAAATATAAAACATTCTTACGGCAGCAAACATTGTGTAAGACCCTATACCTATTTATTTAATCCTTCATTAAATGTATTTTTTATCGGGTGCTGCATTTAATGCCATATTTTATATTTAAAAAAAAATTAATAGTATAAATTTAATTTTTTTATCAATTCTTATTTGTAATTGTTATACGTTAGCACACAATTATTTTCTATGCCGATAATTAAAATGAATTATTTTTGTTAGAAATATGGATAAATTTAAGAAACAGATGCATTCATAAGAGGCGCCGTAATATTGGTCGGCCATCTTAGTTCAAAATATAAGTTATTTATTTAGCTACAAATTTCCTGTGAAATTCGATTTTGAGCCACTTCAAATTTTTAGGGCAAAAAAAATTTTAAATTATATTTTTTTTAGTCTAATTAAAATTCGAATTTTTTAGTTTTTACGAAATCCTATTAAAATCATGTGAGTTTGTATCCTATGATTCGCGAACATCAAGGCCTAAGGGAATTCGGATAAAAAACTTATTGATTTAATTAGAACTGAAAATTTAATGGGAATGTGTTAAATGTGATACAAACTTTTGAGTCGGGTTTTAACGTTTTCTAAACAGTCTGTCAGTTAAATGCAAAATTCCATTTTTTTTAAACCCTAAAAAAACTTATTAAAATTGCATTATCACCAATATGTTATTTACTATCTTAAACAGCTTCGATATTTTAAAGTAAAATCTATAAATCTCCGTAACGTTGAAAAATAAAAAGAAGGTTTAAAAAAAATAGGTTTTGAAAAATAAATCCTTCTCCCGTCTCTCTCTCTCTCTTAAATTTCAATTTTTAAATCCTTAATATTTAAGCGGATAGCCAGCCACCAGTTAAAACCCCTCCTTAGCTAAATAAGTGAAACAAAACTTTTTAAAAAATAAAAATAACGAAAGAAGAGGAGATATAAAAAATCATTTTATGTTATCACGATATCTAACATTGACAGCAACAGCTAAACACGTTACAAAATTTTAAAAAGTTTTTAATTCGGGGTTAATATGGGATTAAATGGTATATGAGTTGACCTGTTATCGTAAAAAAAATTTTTTAAGCACATCGGAGAGGCGCCTGCCTCCTCTTTAGCTAGAAAACTGATTCATAGCTATTATTTAATAGCTGATTTAAGATTTAATCTACAATGAACCAGTCCACTCTTGCAAATTAAATATTTTTGATAAAGAGTGCCGTATCTCAAATATTTTATGTGACAGCCTTAACTTAAATACTAGCAAATAATAATGATAAAAGAGCATAAATTTAAATGTTGATGCCTTATTTAGTTTTGTAATTTAAATTTTGTGGATTAGAGCCTAATGATTTCAGATTCTTTTCAATAAACAGAAATTTCATAGGTATGGTAGGTGGATCCTGCACCTGTAAGCTATTTTGTATTCTTCACTAACATTAAGCAGCGTTTAGCCTGGTTATTATGATGAACGGTGGTCGGCAATGAATCTCATAGCCGTCTATTTTTGTGAGAGCTAAGGCCTACAAACCTAGGTCATCGGCGTGTGTTAAATCTCATTTAAGTTTAGGGACTACTTGCTGAAGTTTAAATGATACAAAATTTTGACGGGTAAGCCTATTCAAGGAGAAAAAGGTTTGAAGCATTCAAAGGACATTAACATTTCATAAAATGGTGATACAAATATTTAACCGTTCTAAGCATTTTTTCGGTAAAAGTAGCCGTCCCATCAATTATGATGCGAGACCATCGCATCGATTTAACCATCCTCATGATCCGGATGAATGAGTCTGGATTCACGTTAATTACGCGGACTTTCATCGTTTCCGAAGGTGGTTCCTTGATAATGCTTTGTAATTTGATTAGAGCTAAAGAAAAATACGAAAAAAAGAGATAGCAATGACATGGCCGTTGTTTTTTTATAAAGGATTTTTATCAACTTTATAGGAGCCAGAGGCCTCAACAAAATTTCATATATAGCTATTATCAATCATAAATAACTTCTTCTCCTCTTCTTTTTTTTTGAAACTTTGAGAAAATCTGAGCGCTGTAATGTGCATGCTTGGATATAGCTTTTGCAAAATGACATTTTATACTTTGTTATATAGTGTTCTGTTATAGTCTAAAATTTGTAAATGTTTTTTAAAATCTAGACCTACTGGTCCATATTTCGGTTCTTTTTTTAAACGCTTTAGGTTGGACAATTTTGAAATTTGTGCTTACTAAAATTTTAAGTTTAGCCTTTTGAAATAAGCGCCACATTATACAGAACCTATTTTGTAAGCCGTAACGAAAAGTCGAATCAATTTGAATTAAAGTTCTTTTATTGCTGTGGTAAAATAATTAGCTTTCATATTGATACAAAATAAGTTTTAATAGATAAGGAACAACCAAAAGTAAAATAGCAAAGAGGGTACTCCTATACAATAATACCTGTATAATTTTGGTATAGGATTATGATATCGTTCCATTTCCACTTAATTACGGCGTCAAAGAAGGCCTGACTCAGGATTTCGCTTTGCGGGTACAAGTTGATAGAGGTGTGTGACAGTTTGGTATAGGTGTAGTCCCAATTGTATTGCAAGTGTGGCAACTCGAGAGATTCACTCGTCGATTTGATGTGCGCTAGGCTCATGAGGTTACGTGGCCCTATTAACGCTATTGGTTTGAGTGATAGGGCGGCACAAACTATTAAGAGTGGGGCGTCAAAAAGGTAAGTTAATTTTGTCCTAATGAGCCCTAACTATACAAGGTTACACTCCTAAAATTTAAATCCCACCCCCTATTAATTAAGATAGGGTGGGAATTTTCAAAATTGACTTGATAGGTTAACACTTGAGATCATCTCTTTTATTTAGACATCAAAAAATGTAAGCTTAAAGTTATTTGTAGGGATATTTTGTACTTCTAAATAATGGCCAAACTAATAAACTATAATACTTTAGATAAATTACGAGAAAATATAATTAAAAAAAATAATATAAAATCTATTTTAAATTTTGATAAATAAATTTTCCACTACAAAAAATATGAACAAAAAATTTTGAACACCCTTTTTCACAAATATTTAACAGTAGGTTAAGTCGTTTCGCCTTTTTTAAAGCAAAGGTAATTTAAACCAAAGTTTAAATGGGCCTTTATTCCTGTCCCTGTCCTACATATTTAATACCTAAAACCTCTTTTTTTCCAATTAGTATTGGTCAAAGTTCAAAATGATTACATTATCGGCAGCCTCAACATTACTCCTACAAAAATCGAAGTTATCGACTCCGCTGGTTTGGCCACATTGCAGGACCAAAGAGCGAGCATCTTTGCACTCTCATTAACGTTCAATGTAGGAGAAAAAGAGGTAGACCAAAAATCACCTGGTCCCTGTGACTTTATAAGATCACGACTACAAAGGACAACCTGATTTATGCAAATGCATTAAACATATCATTTTACTTACTTTTGTCATTGTTTCTTATTTTAATATAAGATTTCTTTTTCTCAAAGTTATTAGAGTAAGATACAATGACAAAAGTAAGTAAAATGACATTTTTTATATATTATGTAATCATTTGCATAATCAAGCAGGTTGTACTTTGTAGTCGTAACCTTATCATAACAGTCTCGAAGGATAGCCAGCATGACGTACCATAATTTGAACAAGGACGAGTGCATAGACCCAATTGGAAAATCAAACTGAAGGAGCTCCCTGCCTCCAAAAGGCAAAAAAGCTAAAAAAGAAAAAAAATTAAACTTGTTTATGGATTTATAAAAGAATTCTTTTAGTTAAATTTTTCTCGGAGCACATATTTTTTAAGATAATGTTTAAATACAAAAATATTATAAAAGGATGGATTATTATCACAGGTCAACAAATATTAATGTTACAAGAAATAAATTTATGAAAACGTAAAAGCATGCATCCCCGTGATAACCTTATCTCATATATATTTCCCCTTTTTCGTAATTTCTTCCACCTTCGGCTCCTTAGATCCGTCCATATAGAAAAAATGCCCATTTTTGACCAAATTGACAGATTTTGCGACCTTCGAGAATACCCTTAAAAAATAATTTAAGAATCTTTTTTTTGTATGTAGAACCATTGTAACCTACATTTATCAAACAATAAGAATTAAAATTTTTTAGTTTATCAACTCTTATATCCGCATTTAGATAGTAAGGATAATTTCGCGTCCAACTTAAATACGACTGGAAACATTATCGTTTTATATAAAAATATTATTTGAAGTTTGAATTTAGCTTAATTGTTGACAATATGCAAAAGAATTAATTTTTTGTTTTTAATCTTTTTTGTTTTTTTTACGTTTTTTTCTAAAATTTTCAATGTTTATAGCTGACTAACTAAGTTTGATTAAAAAAAAATGATAAACGTGTTCGATAATCCCTTAGATGACAGGTTTGATCTCTGTAGTTTAGTTCATGAATCTCAAAAATTTGTTGACTCGTGTATTAGTACAATAAGAATCGTCACTACATGGTTTAGTTTTTTAAATTATTTTAGGTTAATTTATTTAATTTTTAATGTCATGGATTATTCAATAATAAAATTTAGTTATAAACGCTTAATGACCTCCAAGTTTGAATATATAAAAAAACAATTGGTTTGAGGTTTCCCCCATACCTTTCCCCATTAAGAGGCGCCATACCGGTTAGGGCTTGGACTTTTTAACCCGAGCAAAGCAATTAATACTGCCGATGAATTAAATAGTAAGATTTGCTCGCATGACGGCACACTAGGTTTTTAGCCTAGTCTCACTTTTATCATATTGATTAGGGCCTACTACCTTAGCAGGAATATATGGATATGAAAACAAATTTTTTACATACCTAAACCTAGTAAAGGTGTTAGTTATGATTTTGACCCACATTGTTATAAAAAATGAAATTGAATTATTTAGATAAGTCCTAAATTTTTCAATCCTCTTTTGCTTCATTAGAATTTCTCTTAGTCTTTCATAGACAAAAAATTAGCAAAATTGCCAAAAGTGACACTTTCGACCTTAACACTCAAAAAAAATTTAAAGAATGTCTGAATTTTTTAGGATTAATATTTTTGCCTAATATAATTTAATTTTTATATATTTATAAAATTAAACTATAATATATTCATTGCAAAAGTTATATAATTTTAGCGGCATTGTTAAATATTAAATTATCTTATATAAATAAAATAGTTAAAATAATACATTGTTAGAAAAGGGTATTTAGTTGTAATTTTTTTAAAAATAATATTTTCTTTGAGTCCTTAGCTGTAGCCAAGAGGGAGGCAAA
This sequence comes from Acutogordius australiensis, assembly GCA_030555515.1. Taxonomy (NCBI): domain Eukaryota; kingdom Metazoa; phylum Nematomorpha; class Gordioida; order Gordea; family Gordiidae; genus Acutogordius; species Acutogordius australiensis. Next base: position 33,033,763 of record CM060242.1, on the reverse strand, counting down.
CCTGGCTCGCCCCCCCCCCCCCCCCCCCCCCCCCCCTATTCGGCGAATATATTACCTAACTTCAATAAAAAATTCTGGGGCGCCCCCTAATCCTAAAGGTAAATGGGTTTTGCCAATTTGGTTGCTTAGTCTATCTAAAAACGGCTGGACCCTTAGATTCATATAACTTACGCGCATGCATATAAGATAACATTATGTATTTAAATTCATGACCAAGGTCTGTCCGTGACCCATGGGCACCTCTAAGACAACTGTTTCTAGGCGCTTTTTTTGTGAATCTATTAAAAATGTTCTACTAAACAAGACAATATTTAGTACAATAATATTAATACATTTGGTTTATTGACAAGATCTATTTAATGTAATAGAGAAATAATATACTACCATTTTTCATTGTGTTAAATAAAATTTACAATATACATTAATAATAATTTATATAAATTTATAATTAATGAGTAAGTAATTTTCTTTAAAATTAATAAAGTTAATAGCTTAATAAAACATTTAAATTCTTAGTGATTTAAATTGGGGGTTGTAGGGACCGCATTATAGCATTCGCATTATAAATTTCTCACCCTAGCATTCGCGGGTTAAGTTTTCGAAGAAAAAATATAAAATATATTTAAAAAAAAAGAACGAATCAACTTTAAATGCGCGTGAGAAAAATCATTTTTAATATAAGCAGAGCCTATACAATCACATATTAATCAGCTCGACAAATATTTGAGAGATATGAACGAATTTTAATGACCAGACCTGTCAACTTAAAAATTTCCTAACCCGTTTGCCATTTGTTTTTTTTGACATGCTAAAAACAAAAAACAAAAAAGATAAAGCTATAAAAAATATTATATATAAATCAGCAAAACATTTAAACTGAAACTTTGTATTTTTCAAACTAACAATAAATCATGTCCTGGGCTTTTTTTAAGGGAGAAAAAAGTACTTGTTATTCCTAAATGTAACAAGCCCCTCAAAAATAATAAACCCTTTCCAAAGCAAAAAAAAACCCTATATTTTGTTGAAACCAAGCTAGGAAAAAGAATATATTTGCCAAACTTGTATTTTAATTTAAATAATTTTATGAAGAATTAGAAAAATCCAAAAAATAAAAAACCTCGGCAGAAGATCTTACAATTTATGAATATTTTTTTGGACAAATGCTCCTGCTTTTTTACTAGGCAAGGATTTAACAGCTTAATTTACTCTAAAGATTTGATATAAAAAAGAGTTATAGGTTGTATGAAAAATTATTTCCTTTTTATAGGTTATACCGACAAAATCTGTTAATTTGGCCAACTCGCTATTTTTCGATTTACATCTAAGAAATTAGTCGAGTTCGGAAAAATATTTGAGATAAGGCCATTATGTATATTATTACAATGTCCCAATTTTCGTCAATCACTTATTGATTTTGTCGGCAAATGTTATGATGGATTTGTTTTTAAAATAAACTCTTCGAAAGGCCCCTTTACGTTTTAGATATATTTCGGTAGATGGCGTATAATATTTTTACTTAAATTCTTATATATCAGACTTACCAACTGTTTAAATTATACCAAGTATGGTGATAGAAATTAAACTGGCTGTCATTTTAGGCTAACGCCCAGTTCATGAATATAAACTTTTCCCTTAACCCATTTCGTAAGCCACATAATTCCACTAACCTTTGCAATAGATTAAATATTCTTTTATATAATTTATTTCATGCACAACTATTCTTAATAGTTGAAAACTACATAGTTTTAATTTTTTTAGTTTGCGTTTAAAAGCATTAGTACGGTCGAAAAATTATAAAAAAATTATTTAAATATTTTAGCTGCCTCAAAACTTGCTAATACCTCCGAGCCTCCCTCACCCTTATTCAAAACTTGGAGTGGCTATTAACCTCAACATTCAGGCTTTTCGTATTAAAAATATTTTTTATACCTCGTTCGCATGCGTTCGTACTTCTGAGCCCTTTTCTTTAATTTATTACTCAAAACATTAAACATGAATTGTTTTCATTTTTCAAAAATCTTTAATTTAAATTCGAATATTTTAATTGTTCAATTTGCACTCCGGGGAAGCTGGTTTATATTAGGCTTCTAGGAAGTAGAGGCTTGCACACCCCATTTCTGATAAATTTAAAGGATTTTTGAAAAACAAAAATGCTTTCACTTTGGCCGTTAATCATCAAAAAACAGACGATAATTAATTTAATTAAAAAAAATTATTTATAGTAAAATGAAAATTCTTCGATACACTTAAATTTGTAAATATTTACCTTCAACATAATTAGGTTATAATTATTACTTAAGTCTCGGCATAATTTTCATTTTTTGACAAATTTATGATATAGCCCGATGTGTTGAGGAAAGATTTCTTTATTGGGAGGAAAAAGGGGTAAAGGAAAAGTAATATAAAACATGCTTAGTTTAGACCCAATCTAAGGTCTAGGTTTAAAACCGCGAATTAAGATTTCTGTGCCTATCTTATAGTAGCTGCAGGTACATATTTAAACTTTCTAGCTAACATTTCTCACAAAATAAGAAAGATTGAAGAATTTAAATTAAATATGTGAAACAGAAGTGATCCCAATAATATTTTTTATAAAAATTGGTACAAAACGATAAACGGCGATTAACTTTTCTAGTTAAATATCTCTAAAACCAAAAAGAGCCAAAAAGTTGGAACACAGCTCCTTAATAGGCGTGTTAAATATGACAAAATACAACAAAAAAAATTGGAGCTGTTTTTAATTAAAATGAGTGTGCCAAATCTTAATTAGATGTGAATTTAAATAGTTTATAAATGTTTATAATTATTATAAAATAATTTATTTTCTTGTTACCTATATATATTAAAGTTGAAAAATCTTTAACTCAAAATTAAATTGTTTGTTATCAGCTGCCTTATTCCTACGGGCAAAACTATATAAAAAACGATGATTATAGTTTTAGTACTAATTTATAGTTTTATTTCGATCACTAACTATAAATATCCATTAAGTTAAAAATGTCTGATATAATGCTATATATGTCAGAATATTTATTTTACAGATCAAGACGGCTAAACATACAAAGATGTAAAAATAAATTAGAAAAAATTTATTATATATATAAATTCTCTAAAAAATCTTTGACACTTGATTATAAACTTAAAAAATAAAATTCATTGTTCTTTAATGCGTCAAAGAACTCGAAATGCAAATTCTTTTCTTGTTATAATACCTTTTATGTAAGCCCGGCCCGGCCACAAATTTCAACAAGGATTCAGATACTAACATTTAATTTTATTTAATTTATGTTACAATTAAATATACACATATTATTATTACACATGTATTAATTACAAAAAAACATATATTAACATTTTTATATAATGAAAATTACAAATCCTTCTCAGGTGCTCTAATCCCGATTTCAACTAGTGTATTGGTGTATTTCCTATTTTTCTTTACGGCGTTTCTTTTTTATTTTTCGTTTGCCCTGCGAGATCCTTGCTTCCCCATCAGCCGGTGGAGGGATAGAGGATCCACTAGGTTGCTGACCCAATTCACCTCCAGAGATGTTTCCACCTTGTCCACTTTCACTGGGCACGAGAGAGGCTGGAGGCGGTCGAATCCGTTTTTTAATTTTCTTCCGTTTTTTCTTTTTGACCGAACTGCCTTCCTTGTTACGCGTCGATTTTTTGGACCCACTTCCCGATCCTGAGGAACGCGAAGCAACTTTACAAGCTATGACAGTGATAAGACAAATTCCTATGATGGCGCCTGCTGCGATAGCTTTAACTAGCATACCATGTGAATTTTGTCCGAAATTGAACGCTATTGTAAAATGACTTTAGGCTCAGAGCAAAGTGGGAAGGAATATTGAATTGGTAGAATGAGAAGTCATTACATACAAATAAAATATGTTGAGGAGATTAGATATTTTAATAAATGAATTTAGAATGTATGGAGTAAAGAATCTTGGAATTAAAATCATAACATGGTTACATTGTCGCTTAACGATGGTTCTAATTGGTATTTAATAATTAGGTTCTTTTTTTATGGTCGAAACGAATACCATATATAGAAAATTATAATCAAAAGGATAGTCGCGAATCTAACTACCACTATGTGATATTAAAAAAAGTATAAAATTGCAATTTTGGTATAGAAAAGTTGAAATTTATAACCATGTATCTTATTTATGGGAAATATGCTATTTGGATTTTAGAGTTTAAAAACACAGTTTTAAACATTTTTTACCAAGTCAAATTCGGAGCTATATCAAAAATAGGGAAGAGCGGTTGACTTTTTTAAAAACAACAAGTTTATAAAATTTAAAAAAGAATTAAGAATGAATTTTTATTTCATACACAATATAAGTGAATAATTGCAAATAATACTATCATGAAAATGTTCAGTTATTCACTAAATAAAATTGAAATGTAAACACCGGTAAACATAACGTAATTCAGCTGGTCACTATACACTGGCCATTGTTAGAAAAAAAATGATCATTGCCATATAATGTGGCCATCTACCACTATATTTTTGATCGTAGTCACAAATAAAATGATCACGACACAATTAAATGATCAATGTCACAATTAAATGGCCAAGATGATGATTTCATGGTAAACAAACCCATAACATATTTAAGAAAATATCATCTTGACCATTTAATTGTGCGTGATCATTTTATTGTGATCGTGATCTTTTTATTTGTGACCACGATCAAAAATATAGTGGTCGATGGCCACATTTTATGTGGCGAATGATCATTCTTTTTCTAATATGTGCCACTTTATTGTGGCCAGCACTGTAAAAATTAATTCATAAACAATGTGTTATACCCAGGCCTGGGAAAACAATGAGCCAAAAAACTTTGGCTCATTTTTTCCCCTAAAACATAAAAAAAGGAAGGGGGGCAAATATAAAGGGCTAAAATAAGAATTCAAAAAAAGCCCTTACTAGGAAAAGGGGCAAAAAAAACCCACAAAAAGTGGCTCTTAAAAAGAGCCCCAAAAAACCCATTTTATGTTTTCTATAATAATTTTAAAAAATTTTGATGGGTGGGTTATTTTTTCTTAAAGCTCCTAGGAGTTTTTTTTTAAGAAAAGGGGCTTTTTTTAAACATGCCCCTTTTCTTTAAGCAAGAAAAGGGGCTTTTCTTTTGCCATGCCCACAAGTTTATGGGCATTTGGGGAAAAAAAAACCAAACTTGTTAAAAAAAAGCCCATTTAGTTTTTTTTTCCCAGCCCTGGTTATACCTAGGTTAAGGAGACACAATATTTTAATCTCTAACCATAAATTTTATTAAGTAAATAGGTGAAACTGATACGCCCGCCTAGGGTCAAAGAATTAAGCACGTCTCAACGCCAATACCATAATAATCATTAAAAAGACGCAGCATGTCCGGGAATAATTAAGCATGCAGGCTTTAAAATCTTGGCAAAAGGCCAGGGCAATTTACGTGCCAAATCACCCCCCCCCCCACCATTTTTTAACTCTCGGAAGAAAAGGCATACACGTCATGGCATACCCTCTTATAGTGTCTGTGATTAGCTAATTAAGAACGGGAACTAAATTTCCGGGCGAAATAACAATATTCAAAAAAAAAATTTCTAATTTACCAATCAAAAAGGCAAAACTCACTTCTAGAGCTTAGATGTTTTCGGCTAGCGAAATGACAATATTGAAATATATTTTGAATTTGAGATGAGTTACAAAGGCCTACAATTTTAATTTACCAATCTTTTATTATTGTTATTACCACATTTGGTCGAAAATGTATTCATGTATGCTTTAAAAATATATGTATAAAAATAAATATTATTATTAGTGTATTTTTACTCTTGTCATACGTTTCATAGCTGTTAATGCTGTCGACTTCGACCTTTTCGTACACAAATTTGGAGCCGAGGAGTAAATCTTCGTTAGCGTTGACAGCACTTATGGCATCGGATGCAAACCATTGGATGATTTCGCTACTACTCTCCCGTATATCATGCATAATGGCTATAAAATTATAGCAATACATCATTTATATAAAATATTGAGACAGTATTTCAAAACGACACTGAGTCGAGGCTAAACTTAAAATTAACTTTAAAAATGTTAAATAACATTTGTAACATTTTTTTTGCCTTGTTTGAGTAGAATTTTTGAAACATTTTTACGACAGAAATTTTGGAAAAAAAATAATAACATGCCAGTAGACAGTAATTTGAGAAAATTGTGATTTATTTAGTAGCAAATACTATAATATGCATAGCATCGTTTCATGCAAGGTATATAGAATTCCATGCAAGGTCATCCCCAAATATCTCATAAATAAACTCTAGAAAATATAGCACTGGTAATCCACGAGGGATTCAAAATTCTTGGTCACATTTTTATCGGACGTAGTTATCACTTCTATTTTTCATAACAAGACAAAAAAATCCGATGATATTTACATCTTAACATTATTACATTGTCTTAGGTCGCGTGGACTGGAAAAATTTTATGAGGTGTTCGACATTTTTTTCTTGCAAAAAATGTCACAACTTAAATATAAAGGTAAGCGGACAATGTCGTAAAGAAAATAAGATTTTTAAAAATTTTTTAAAATTTAAAGAATATAATTTATATTATATATCACGAATTGGGATTAATGAGGAGCAAAGAAAACGTACAAACATCAAATGAATTTGTGATGCCTTGGGACAATTTTAATATTTACCCAGCTGTTTTTGTTCAAACAAAGAACTATTTAGAATTGAAAAAAAAGTGGTTATTTCCAATTTAACTGTTAAGAAACTTAAGAAGCGATTTTAATTTTATTATCATTCTAAGGCCACGTGCAAAGTGAGTTTTTGTTCTTGTAAAACTTATAAAAATTTTGTTTTGTAAATCTGGTTTTTAATAAAAAAGGTGCCAAAATTAGTTTATGCACATAAATGATTAATGAAAGATTTGGAAAAATAGAATTTTCAGAATTTTAAAAAATTTTAAAATAAAAACTTACATTTAACGTGGCCTACGATAAAATTTCTAACATTTATTATGTTTGATTAATAAATACCAGGGCCTATAGGTTAAAAAGTGGTCAAAATGCATTTTTAACTTTTTCAATGCGAGGATGAGTCATTTGATATGACAAAAAATTATTTTTAGCAAAAGGGTAATGAGCTAAATTATTTGTTTAGATATATTGATGCAATAGAAAAAAGATAAACGGATTTATCAATCCTTAAGATGGCATATATGAACCCTAAAGTTAGTTCATAACTTTAAAATTTGTGGAGTTGTGTTATGTATGCATATGTCAGCGTCCAAACGCAATATTCCGCCGGCGGAATATTGTCTGGACTTGACCTCAGCGTCCAAAGCTTATATTCCGCCGGCGGAATATAAATTGGCGTATAGTCAACGACCAACGCATTTTCGCCGGCGGAATATTGTCTGGACTTGAGCTCAACGTCCAAAGCTTATATTCCGCCGGAAATTTTTTGCAAAATTTAAGGGACAAACAGTGAACTGTATTTGATTAATTTTGAAATATTGATTAATAAACGTTTTTGATTTTTTATGCTTAGAATATGAAATGTTTAATGAATAAAGGTCATGTTGCATTTAAAATTAGGGTTAAGGGCTAAAATAGTGCTAAAAACTTAAAGATTTAAAGATTCATATTTGGACCGGTGTATTTAGAAGCGCTTCAATTGCACAAATAAAAGCGCTTAGATTTTTTAGATACCCTCAAAAGTGCGATAAAAACCGCGCAATTTTTTGTTTTTAAAATTAAGCGAAAGACTCTAAAAAACGCCGAGGTATTTTTGTAATGTACCTGTGACTTTAACACCAATAATCCTAACTCGCAATAATCAACTGTAAGCAGGAAGAAACATACTAAGGTGCCAACGCGTAGATGATATTGAGAGCACGCAAAAGACTCCTAAAATAGTGGGAAAAAATGAATTAGGTCTGCGCACATGTGTCAAACTTTTAAAAGCACCAAAATAAAAAATTTACAACTTTTAAGATTTATATAAGCCTTTTTTAACCCTTTGTTAATATTAGGGCATTCCCTGCCTAGCTGGCCCTTAAAAATGCGAAATTGGAATTAATGGAAGGTTTATAATTTAAATAAATATCTCCGATTTTAGTTCAGTTAACGAACCGGCTTTAGACCTTCCTTAAAATTTTTTTAATTTCAATATTCCTATTTTGTACCAATTAAGAATTAAAACATTTTAAAAGAATAAAGAAATACGGTTGGATTATTGTAGGCTCAATATAATTTCAAGTTCAAAGTTTATCTAATATGTATATTTTGACAATCTTTTTGGATTCCCAGCCAATATTTGAAAGTCGCGTACTCACATAACTAAAAACTTTTGGTTATTAAAGGGAACCAATGAAGGCTCAAAAGCACGAATCCTGAATTTTAGATCGCCCCAATTGTTTTATGAAGAATTGAGGTATCTTAAACTTGAGCGAAACCTCTAACGTGCAAAATATAAATTACATTAAAATTAAAGCATAACGATATTAATTTGACGCTGAGTATTTATAAAGGCGCGCATTTAGAACCAAAATTTGTTTTTTCAAATTTAAGGCCTGCTCCAATCCAAAAATTTGGCCCGAAAATTTTTAAATATAAGCTAAAAAAGTGTTGTCTTAAAAATACAGTAAAAATAGAGAGTAAAAGTTAAACCATTTATCGCGTGAAAATAAATTTGTCGTTTTTAGTTCTTGTTAATAAACAAATAGAGCATATAAAATTCAAAACTTTAGCCCATCTCGGCCCGTAATTTCTATTTTTAAATTTAAGCTCAGTGCTTTTGGCCCGTTATAAATTTTAAACCGTCCTGGCCCTTATTTCCTGGCGGGCCGGGGGCAGGACTCGGTTCTCGACTTTAATCTCTAATGTGATTGTAGGCAAATCTTTTAAGAAAAAATCGCGAAGTGAAGAGGGCTTTTAAGCGGAGCAGAGTTATGATTATTATTGAATTTCTCTATTTAAAATTATATATTTGTGTGGAAATTTGATCCTTTGGGGTAAATAAAATTTTATAAAATGATAAAAGCTCATTTTTTTGATTCTAGTAAATTAACTTAGTATTCACATAAAAACCTTTTTTTATTAGTTAAGGCTACCAGTTCGGTAAAAGCACTAAATCATCACAATATAAGCAGATTTGCGGCCTAAAAATATAAACCTTCCATTAATTCCTATATCACATTTTTAAGGGCCAGCTAGGCAGAATGCCCTAATATTAACAAAGGGTTAATTAAGGCTTGTATAAATCAAGTTGTAAATTTTTTATTATTTTGGTGCTCCTAAAAGTTCGATACCTGTGCGCAGTCCTAATTCATTTTTCTGCACTATTTTAGGACTCTTTTGCGTGCTCTCAATATCACCTACGCGTTTTAAGGCACCTTAGTATGTTTTTTAAATACCTGCTTACATTTTAATCTTTATTGCGAGTTAGGATTCTGGGTGCATATAAAGTCACAGGTACATTACAGAAATACCTCGGCTTTTTTTTAAAGTCTTTCGCTTAATTTTAAAAACAAAATTGCGCGGTTTTTATAACATTAGCGCACTTCTGAGAGTATCTAAAAAATCTAAGCGCTTTCAATGTGCAATTAAAGCGCTTCTAAATACACCGGTCCAAATATGAATCTTTAAATCTTAAAGTTTTTAGCACTATTCTAGCCCCTAACCGTAATTTTAAATTCAACATGACTTCTATTCATTCATTTCTTATTCTAAGCATAAAAAATCAAAAACGTCTAATAATCAATATTTCAAAATTAATCACATAAAGTTCACTGTTTGTCCCTTAAATTTTGCAAAAAATTTCCGGCGGAATATAAGCTTTGGACGTTGAGCTCAAGTCCAGACAATATTCCGCCGGCGAAAATGCGTTTTGGTCGTTGACTAAACGCCAATTTATATTCCGCCGGCGGAATATAAGCTTTGGACGCTGAAGTCAAGTCCAGACAATAATCCGCCGGCGGAATATTGCGTTTGGACGCTGACACATATACGTAAAACCTTTTGTCGTAAACTATTAATTTCATATTTAACTAAAATCTTATATTTTAAAAAATTGTACCTCCGTATCCTGCTAGGTTAAAACCTTAAAAATCAAATATAAGCTAATTAAGGCCGGACTAAAAATTGAAAAAAGCTGCCAAGCTCTTATATTTTTAATTATTGGCATGTCGGCCCTTGGAAAATAGGCTGCTTTACAAAGTTAAACCTCTGTTATGGCTAAGACAATAAACATTTTACTGGTTTCTTATTGGTAGCAGATAAGCATTAAATTATGTTTAAAAATTTTTTTCGAGACCATACAAGCTGCTTCCTGACTTTTCTGAGCAGTCGGGTTTCAGGGAAGTGTTTTTTAACCAAGAATTAGGGTCTAAAACTTGAATGGCTAACTTTTCCTCAGATTACTGATTAACTTTTTTTGCGGCAAACTAATAAACGGAATCAAAACTTAATTGGTATGCAACTCCTAACGGATCAAATTTATTATTACTTATACTACATCTAAGTTTCGTAATTCTCCATGTGGGCCTTAAAAAATGATTTAAGTATAATTTAAAGAAATAATATTATTTGTGCTATTTAAAAAATTTATGCCCTAAAGACCTTAAAGTTTGAAGGTAAACGTATCGACCCTTAATTAATTGACCCACACCGTATAATTAGGTTAGGCTGGGTCCAAAAAAAATTTCATGCTATATTTACGAGAAAGTTAGCTGTTTTAGTTTTGTAATGTACATTTATCCGCGTTGGAAAACAGAAGTTAACAAACGCAGCAATTTTCTTAACCGATTCCTTAAACATCCCTGCTGCTTATTAAGATTTATGACCCGGTTTGATGGCTTAGCTCCACAACTTTTAAAGATTTTTACATTCTAGAAATGATATAATAATTTACCTTTTGGTTAGAATGGGAAGTTAATATTGTGCCTCAACACGAATATATTAAATAGTTTGTTGAAACTGTCGTGTGTTTATTTGTATTAAATAATTATTTCACATATGATTAAATGCAATAGGACATGCCTGTGGCTAGAAAAAAGGTGTTAAACAATAACCGAATAGTAAATTTATTTGAGGGGTCGATTGATTAAGGGGTAGTTTTTGCCTAACTATATATGGAAATGGAATTTGATAATGGAGATATAAAAACGACCCGACCAAAGACTTCAATAGAGTCTAAAATGATAAACTTTATACAACTAGATTTGAGGTAAGGGGCGACTCGTCAGATTAACTCTCAAAACAGATTAATCAAATTTGCTCAATCAGTCTCTCAATTCATCTCGAATAAAACTAGGAAAGATTTTGTGAAAAATGAGCAACTAAACAAAAAAAACTGTGATATTTGAGTTTCCACGAACGGCTTACCCGTTAAGGCTCTACCTCTTTTAGATCTAGCGTATGTGATACGGGGCCACAGGGTTTAGTAGAATTCTTAGAAAAATAGAAATATAGGATTTGTTGGCGGTCACTCATCGGACTACTAAACAAGCTAGGCCCGATTTAATTTAAATTTAGAGCCCAATAACACAAGCTTGACATGGCCTTTGTCCGATCTAGCAATATAACATGCATTACCTATTTTGAGGATACTTGGAAGGCAAGCGGCATTTTGGAGAAATAGGAATTGTTGTAGCAAGACGGTTGAGATAATGTTGATTGTGCTAATTACAATGGGACATGCGAATGAATGAACACTAATCCTCTGATAATTATCCGATATCATCTTTCTTTTTAGGGTGACGAACGGTTATTAGTTTTCGATAATGTAGCAACATTCTATATTCTCAAGCAAAATGCAAAATTTTTTTTACAATTAACGGTTAAAAAAAAATTTTTTGTAAATGTTTTTGAATAAGACTTTCACTAATATATGATGTCTTAAAAATTAAAAAATAAAATACTGTCAAAAAATTTGTGTTTGTTAGGTAGACATATAAATTTAAAGATAAATAAATATATTATTTTTTTTCGACATTAAACTGAATGAAATTAACTCAATTTTTACGTTCTGACAAAAATCCCTTTAAGCCCATGTTGTATTTTAGAACATTTTTTTTTAAATAAACATTGTTAGAAAAAAAATCAAGTTTATTGTTTTATGCAACTTGGTTTTTTGGTATATGGTGGATATCTTTTAGTATCTTTTTATTAATTTATCTTTCATGCCATTTACATATTTTTATTGGGCACGGACTTAAAAATAATTAAAAAAAAGGCAAAATAAAAAAGATTATTGGGGTACTTAGGCGCGTTTGAAGAACCATATAAATATAGAGACAAGGCAGCTCTGCACATTATATATGTTGTGTTGTATTCTAACTTTGAAGTTTTATTTAGATCAGTAATTCAGTTTGACAAATTTTGGATATAAACAAATTGAGTGGCCTGCAGTATAGTCCAATTCTTCATATCTGGTTAAGTTGCTTGTTCAACTGCTATATGTATATTCTCATCCTTTTGAAATGTAATTTTTAACCACCACCCGTTCAAAATAAGTCATCTTAAAAGTTTTTTAATCCGTTTACCGTTATTTCTTAACAAGCCTTTTGATAGTTAAAGTTTAAACAAAAAATGAAAAAAATATTAAACAAAAAAGATAAAAAAATAAAATATTGTAAGGAATTATTTATACACATATGACAGCTAGACTGTTAAATTCAAACTTAAAGCAACATTTTTATTTAATCCCTTATTCAGTGCTAGAAAAACAATGAGCCAAAAAACTTTGGCTAATATTTTCCCTCAAAACATAAAGAAAGAAAAGGAGCTACAAATAAAGGGCCAAAATAAGAATTGAAAAAAGCCCTTACTAAGAAAAGGGACAAAACCCGATAAAGAGCCCCAAAAGCCCATTTTTTGTTTTCTTTATAGAAATTTCAAAAATTTTGGTTTTTTTTTAATAATGATGGGTGGGGTTTTCATAAAGCTCCTAGGAGTTTTTTTTTTGAAGAAATGGGGATTAAGTATGCCGCTTTTCTTTAAGCATGAAAAGAGGATTTTCTTTTGCCATGTCCACGCGTTTGTGGGCATTTGGGGGAAAAAACTCAAAAGTTAAAAAAACTATTTATTTTTTTTCCCAGCCCTGCCCTTATTTAGGTTGGGGAGCAAAATATTCCATGTTTTTGATGTAAAAGTTAATAAAAATGAGCAAACTTAGTTAAATTAAGCAAAATACTTTTATACTTTGTTTCCACGTAAAATTTTAAAAGCAACAAATTAAGTGCTGTTCGTTGATCGCAGAAACTTAAAGTATTGAATAGTAATAAGTTTTAAAAATGAGTTGAATTGTCTATAAATTTGTATTCCAACCAGTGAAATTAAAAAAGAAATTAACTACTCCGTGATTTTCAAATCTTTCCTTTTTCCAGATCATCAAAGTAACCTTTAAATAATATATTAAAAAGTTGTAAAATAATGTGACGTTTATTAACGCCTTAAAACTTTAAATATTAATTTTTAAATTAAAACTTTAATGAGTTAATATAACATTGATCTGGCTATACATTTGAAAAGATAGTATTAAATGGTACAACAATATAGATATTATTATAAATTGAATATAAATAAATATAAGTGTTTATATGGGCTCTCGAGCTGGCAAGAGGCGTGTTTTTAATTTTAATATAGGCTATGAAAAAAATAAAATTATGAGTTCTCTTAGATAAAGACGTAAAATAAAGTTTGCCACACATCACGCAAATTAGGTGACTATTTTAATTTATATTTAAAAAAGTTGATCCGTGAATACCACTTATTTTAAAAAAGTAAAAATTTAATTTTACAAAAATTAGTTTAAACCTGAAACAAAAACCAACTAAAAACTCTGAATTAGTCATAAAAAATTAAATTGATTTTTTTAACACTTATTTGATAATAGCAAACGTCGATTCTTCGTAAAAACCTAAAATTAAAATTATTAATAAATACAAATCTAATTGGTTTATAATCGAATAAATCCCTAGTAGTCGGTAAGCCTTTGTCCCAATTTTACTAATATTTTACGCCCCCGCTCCCTCTATAATTTTCTTTGTGGTAAAATAATGTCGAAAAATTTTGTTTTTTTTTAGATCTCTATGTCTCTCTCATCTTTAACACGCATTTATGCAAGCACTTTCATCTTTCGTAATAGCCTAATTTCCATAATACTGGTGTACAAAATTAAAGGAAATAGTTCAATTTAGGGTAGATAGTAGTACAAAAAAATGGTTTTTAGCTTTCAGCTAGCTCCAAAAGCCCACAATTCACCCATCTTTAGATTATTATTATTAATACAAGTAAAAAATTAGCTAATTTAAATTTATAGCAATCTTCTCTGGTGTTTTGTTTCTCTAATTAAAAGATAATGTAAGAATCATAATAATACGTAATAGAAAGGGATCCCAAAATTCTGATATAAAAAATTTGTGATTAATTTTTACTGACAAAATATGAAAAAACCCAAGGCTTTAAACTATAACGAATCTAATTTCAGCGGAGCTCGGCTTTGTTTGAATGACTAAAACCCGTTATTATATATTTTGTATATCAAAAGGCCCGTGGATTGGCGCCCTATCAAATTATAAACAAAAAATCCCTTGGCGCTTTTAGGCATCATTTTAGGTCTTCGCCTAGGATTGTGGCCCTTGTGCATAATTCATCCTCAAAATTTCATCTTTACTTTCCCTTTTATAACGCAACTAGATCCGTTTGGGCTATTTATTCGCTTCACTGGGTAGGATAACAACCTTTTATTTTGTGAGAAAGGTTGAACTCTTTGACAAGACCAACTCTTGGCTCATTGACGCCCCTAAGCCAACCGTAAGGCGCCTAACTTGAAACACTTATTATTTATAGACGCCCCTAAACATGGCTTGGATTGCTTTTATGGACGGACAGGACTTGGTATTAATACGCCGTGCAAGGGTAAAACTGTATCAAGGCTATGAATAATAAAAATTATTTTACCACAAAAAACCCAGATAATTTTGTAATTATTAGTCTAAGTTGTGATTTACTCAAGGTCATTATCGCCTGGTTCGTTGACAATTATTTAGATATTCCACAGAATCGTGTAATCATTGCAAAAATATTTAATTAACAACACTGTGTGAGTCTCTGAAAATTAAAATAATCTTTTAAGCTTATTTTTTTAATTAAAATGTATCAACACATAGAGCAGGGAACACTTAAAGATCAATATTATTATGATTACTAATATCAAATTTTATGGTCATTCTGCTGATGCCAAATTAATAATATAATTTTCACCCCATAAAATTTTGTGAAGTCAAACAAGCCATGGCTTGTAAAAGCTTGAGATATTAAGCAAATACTAAAATCCTAATAATTCCTAATCAAGCCTCCTTCTTTAGCTTTTGCTATGATTTACAAGGTCAAACTGCACCATCATTAAGATTATGACTCGGGGTGGTTTAGTCGTTTAGAGAAAATTCTCTTTGGCGCCTTCTCCCAAGTGTATTATCAATCAAGTCATGCGTGGGACGCAGGACCACGTTGTAACTAAAGCAATGCAAGCCGTTTCTGGACATCATCTGATATTGCGGACAATAAAAGAAACAATGTCAAAAAAAATATCGCTAAATACGCACTATAAAGATCCCTTTAACAAGCGTAACACTAGGATTAGAGTTAATCTAGTTTAGCTAAAAAATCTACTTGTTTCTCATATTTTACATGATTTCTCAAAAAGGGGTGATAGTTGGTTTATTAAAATTACTTGCTATATACAAAGTACGGCTGCCCGACGTATTTTACAACCTTGGCGGATATAATAGAGAAAAAAAATTGAGGAATTGTTCCTGTTGATTAGGTTAAGTAGTAGTTGCCTAGAACCCTACAGGGCTAAAAGGGGCTATTCCCAGACAGGTTTGCTGTCTCTTTAAGAGATATTAGGCAGGGGGCAGTGTTATAGCAGGTAAAAGCAGGGCTGGGAAAAAAAAGTAAATGGGCTTTTTTTTTAACAAGTTTTTGGGTTTTTTTTTCCAAATGCCCACAAACTCGTGGGCATGGCAAAAGAAAAGCCCCTTTTCTTGCTTAAAGAAAAGGGGCATGTTTAAAAAAAGCCCCTTTTCTTAAAAAAAACTCCTAGGAGCTTTAAGAAAAAATAACCCACCCATCAAAATTTTTTGAAATTATTATAAAAAACATAAAATGGGTTTTTTGGGGCTCTTTTTAAGAGCCACTTTTTGTGAGTTTTTTTTGCCCCTTTTCTTAGTAAGGGCTTTTTTTGAATTCTTATTTTGGCCCTTTATTTTTGCCCCCCTTTCTTTTTTTATGCTTTAGGGGAAAAAATGAGCCAAAGTTTTTTGGCTCATTGTTTTCCCAGCCCTGGGTAAAAGATTATAACCTTTAGCTTTTAGGGTTGCCAAGCCTGCATGCGGTAAATATTTCGGAGAATGTGGCTTCATTTAAATGGATTATTGAGGCAGAGGTGCACATAATTCTATTGACCGCAGGGGTTATAGATCTCGCCAATTTCGCTGGTCCCTACACCCAAAAAATGTTCCCACTCAGATTGTAATGACGTGCTTTTCCAAACGAATGAGCTCAAAAATATGAACTTTAGCATTAAAGAGCCAAATAAATTAATGTGTAAGTTATAATTATTAAAATTTCAGTTCCCATAAAGAAAAAATTCAGTATCATCCCCACCCGAGAGAATTGATATAAGAATGAATCTGGACTTAGTTTCAGGTCTTAAAAATATTTTAGATCCAGATTGTTATGAATAGAAATACCAATAAATATTGGTATCAAATTTATTTTTTGGTGCGCACATAAATTTTTATATCCTTCATTTAATGTCTTGTTATTTTGTACTAAAATCGTTTTATTTTTTAATTAATGGAACTCTTTATTTTTTAACCTAATAAAATCTGTAATAAAAATTTTGTAAGATAAAATCAATTTTTTAATAAAGGGCACATGAATTTTGAAAAAAATCAAAAAAAACATCTCTTTCTTTTAGCAAAATAAATGTGATATTTTGCTATATCTAAACAAATAAATTGATCAGTAATAATATATTTCTATAACAACGAACATAATTTTTTTTCGCATGGGAATAACATAAGAAAACATAATTTTGCTTTTTTTGCCAAAACCACTGTAAAAAGTGTAATATAACAAATTATATTCTCTTTATTATTAGATATTTGGGAGTATATATAGTATAAATATTAGCATAGAGGTTCATCTAAAAATAGAAAATGAATGATATCTGTGTGATTGAGGAGCGGATTTGAATAAGTATAAATTTGAATGTTGACAACCACATTTTTTAAATATAGAATATGGTTATATATTTGAAATTAGGGCGTTAAGAGTTTATTTATTTTACAAAAAAACTTAAAATGTTGTAAAAAAATTGGTTTAATGTTTGAAAATTATTTAAGCCATAAAATTTTAAAAATGCGAATTTTAATATAAAAAATAAAATTTCAAAACATCATTCAAACAATTGCATCATATTTAAATATTATGAAAAAGAATTACAATTTACAGGGGTTTGTAGAGAATATTTTTGAGATTACAATATCCCGGATTAGTTTTTTCCCTATATTGGAAACAAAGATCAAAAATAATCCATTAAATTTCTAAAAATACTAAATTTTAAAAAGAATATTAGCCTATTTAAACTGTAAAAAACCGGCCCAAAAAAGCAAATTACAAATGACTAGCAATTAACTATATTTAAAATCAAAAAACGGATTTGATGACAAAAAACACTAACTTTACAAATACAAAAAAATTAAAAAAAAAGATTTAAATCTAAACGCTTTACTTTACCTTATTAAAGATTGTTTATCCAAACTATTAACTTTTATACCTTTAAGTTAAAAAATATAAAATCCCAAAATACCCAAAAATAGAAAAATCTTATTTTCGACGCGGGAACTAAAATTCTTAGGCATTAGCTATAATTCGAATTTCACATTTAGAATCAGCACCAATAATTTGACAAAGAACAATAGTTGCCATAGATTATGCTTAAGGTATATGATATTTTGACGTCCTGTGTAATTTATTTTATTAATCAAATTACAAAAAATTAGAAATTTACAATATTTTCGTACTTTTTAACTCAAAATTGGGTATTTTTCCTTCATTATATACCCTTTTTGCATATCCGCTTAACCAGAGTTCAATTACAGGAACAATAAATATTTAAATGCAATAAAAAGTGATAGTTATCTATTGAAATTTAAATGTTATTTTTATGTGCAAAATGTCAGAAAAACTATATAATTTGTTGAAATGATTAAGAATTCTGATAAAAAATAATTGTCCACTTAGTGGTAATTTTTTAATAGAAGAAAACAAGTTTTAAAACAAAATAATTTTGGGATATTTATTGAATGCATTTTTGTGAAAAACGTATTTTTTTTTAAATTGATTTTGAAAACAACACATAAGCTCGCCCGTTTTGTTACACAAAAGTGCCATAAAGCACATAAGAAACTAATTAAATTAAAAATTAATTTTGCATAAACTCTTTTCCCATAGGATAATGTCCTTACCGGGACATAGAAGGGTAGGGGATGTTAAATTTCAATTTATTTTTGCCTTTCGATTAGAGTTTAAGCTTTTAGAAGTACAAAGACAAATTTGTATATTTTTTAGTTTATTTTATCTCTAAAGCTAAATCAGATAGTTTTTAAACAATTTTTACAGCTGTAAAATAGGAGAGTCTTGCTGTTTTGACATGATTTAACTAAATTATTTTTGCGTTTAAATAAAAAAAACTGAGGTATTATAGTTTCCTTCAAACATTTTCCATTAGCAGAGGCTGACCCGTCAGGGCTTTGACTCCAGCGAGTGTCCTTTTAATGTTAAATGAGTAAGAGTATCGGTCTCCCGGGTTTAATAAGCCTTAGCTATAAACTAAACGATTTCAAGATTATTTAGCGGTGACCCATAAAACTACTTTCTAGGCTTAACTGTAGTTAACTTGAGTATAGGGCAAAACACAAGCTCGTAGTAAGCACTCGAGATCAGCATATTTATAATAACAATTACCTTTTAATGAATTGTTTTTTTTGTGCTCTGATTAGGCCTACTATGTTTAACCAAAAGTTGCTGCGACCTACAAGATGGCCAAGCATCGGTTTTTAGTTTAAAACTAAAAAAAAATAATTTTTTTTACCTGTCATCTTTTATTATTTTTATATTAAGTACAACTTGTTTATTAGATCTGTTTTTATCGTTTCAAATAAATTTTTGGGCATAACCAAACAGTATTTGATGACTTCAACCTAACTCTGTAAAATTATGTTTCTAGGGTGGGGGTAGGAAGGTGTAAATTTGGTAAACACTATTGATTCAAAAAATTTGATCATCTTAGAATAATACAATATTGAAATAGGAGTTGGCTATAATAAGGGAGTCATAACACCCCCCTTCCCCCCCGCATCCTCCCTTCTTCATAATTTTTTGCCCAAAAAATAATATTTTATATAAATAATACATTTTCTTTCTGTCTTTTACAAAAAATTTTGTGGTAAAATCATTAAAAATTATATTAAAAATTCTGTTAAAATTTTTTAATATTTCATAATTATAATAATATATTTATTGATTCCGGTTGTTTAATTGTATAACACACCTTAGCCATGGTTAAGCAAAAGGCTGTCACCGTCCAAAGGCTACGACGTAATATTGTTAGAACCTAATTTCAAAGTCCAAAGCCTATATTTCGCCGGCGAAATGTTTTTAGATGTATTGTCAGCGTCCAAAACTAATTTTCACCGGCAAATTATTAGTTTGATTTGACCTCAGGGTTTAGTGTGTCTACTTCGTGAAATATATCATAGTTTAGCGTACAAATTTTTTATCTTGCTAAACGGTTAAATATATTGATTGGTAGTATTATTAATATATCAAGCTCTTACATCAGCATTTAAATGATACCTAATATTTAGCGTCCAAACTTAAATACGACATATATTACATATGTGAGATATTTTATAATTCTTTTATCAAACTATTAAATTAATCCAACCTTTTTCCAACTGATATTTTGTTTTTAATATGTATAATTTTCTACGATGAAGGTTACTCAGGTCAAGCTTAATTTTAATTTACACAAAGGTATTAAAGGTAAATTATATCTTATGTGTAATTCACTGCCTTAGAAAATGTTAATTACAAAGGTCAAATTGGCATTCTAAAGAAAGTTTTTGCGAACTTGATTAACTTAAAACTGTAAAACTTTAATTAATTTCTTGATTAACAAATTCTTTTATATTTTAACAGCAGGATGACTTAATTATTCCATAAAATGAAATTTTACAAAAATATATTAAACGGTAAAATAAATAAAATACGGTCTTCCTTATTAATTTCGAATAAAAAATAGTTAATAACAGAATTACATTGAGATCTTTATTAAAGAATATTTTAAAGAAAATAGTAAATTATTACTTAACCACCAGGATAACTTTGTTACACACTTAAATCTATTTTTAATAATTTTATAGACTTAACATGATGAAAGTTTTTTGATTAATGGTTCAAATAGTTATTTTGTAAATTACCCAGATAAATCAAATATTACCTATTCTAAACCAAAATTAATATTTTTCATGAAGTATTTGATCGCTAGTTTATGCTATATTTCCCGGCTGAATATAGAATTTGGACGCTAAGGTCAAGTATATTTAATCCCCCGGCAAAAGCAAGGTGTGAACGCTGACCATACGTCCAAGAATATTTCATTGGCGGAATATAGGGTTTGGGTCGTTGAGGTCAAGTCTAAATACATGATTCCGCCGGCGAAATATAGGTGTTGTCGTTGACATATGCATATATATACCTTGTGATCATCTTGTTGTCATACAAAAAAATTGTAACAAATTTTAATTTTTTGACTACACGGTGTAAAAGCCCTTAAACATGGCTGGTAAGTTATTGCAGCGCCCCTAACCACAGCCTCTCAAGGCGCTCTTTAAGTAAAAACGCTTTTTGCCAACATATTAATTATAGGGATAAACAAGGAGACCAAAATAATTAACTGACAAATCAATTTTTAATTTTACCTAATAGCTAAGTTTAATTTTTCCTTAGCTTTAAGTTTTATAGTAAATTTGGGCAATATGTATATTTACACTTTGATTATGCTTTTATCGTTGGTTTTAAAACTTAACCTTTGCCTATACACCATTCCTAATAATTTTAAATATTTCAAGGGCACGTTCAAAATCATTTAAGATTTTTTTATATTGAATTATATAAAAAATAATGAATATAGAATAAAAATTAATATAATAATATACTCCTCAAAACTATAAACAAATTATTCATACAAAAATTTTGCTTGAGTTTAAAAACGGCATTCAACAATATAAAATTACTTTAAAAGATTTTTTGCATTTCATTTTAACTATAAAAATAAGTTTATATTTTTTACGAAAAACATTTGGCCTACGAGTGTTTAGAATATATTCTGTAGCCAATAAGCTATCAAAAGGTTTTTGACACAAGCAGCACCTGATTTTAAGTTATTTAAAGAAAGTAATTATGCCATTTTGTAAATCAAGAATTAGAAGATATACGTGATCGTTGTACCCCTAATAACTAAACCTTAGTCAGTATTATGAAATTTAACTTCAATTTTAACCTAGCTAATTTTTATAAAGTTATTGCCCATCCCAGATTGGCATAGTTAAAAATTCACTGTAAATAAAGTTGACAAATGATTGCACACAATATTTATCTTAAAAAAATTAAATCGACAGTGCCAGCAAACTAAGTATTACCCCTGATGAATGCAATAACCCTTTTTTACTCAACGACCCGTATCAGTTTTTATTTAAAAGCCAAAAGCCGATAAAAAAAATGAAAAAATTGGAAAAGATTGATGTAAATAGAATATTATTTACATTTTGCATCGTTGACTTTTTGGCTGGTGTATCGTGACCCCATTTAAATTCTTTCATTTTCACATGGTGTTAAATGTCCATTTTTAAATATATATTTTACCCACCATTCCTAAATATTCAAAAAACATGTTAACATCCTTTGGAAAATCTCCTTTTCCTATTTCCTACAAATTTGTTCATCCGTGCATAACTAGTTTTTTTCAATCCCATATAGATGGGTTGAATGTGCGTGTCTAAAAATTTATTAAAAGTTGTAAGACCTGCAAATATGTTGAGGCATAAACACCCAATTTTTTATTAAAATTTTACATAAATATTGAATTTTTTTGTATATATGGCTGATATAAAATTAAGTAAAAAATAACAATCTTGCTACAAAGGAAACCACTAGTTGATGCGAGAAAATTAGTTTCATCCATGTAATTTAATTCCATTAAAAACACAATATTTCCTTTTTGTACCTTGAAAAATTTTTTTTAGTCAAGAAGGAATTGCTAGCGCACCTTCGAGATAAAAAATTTATCTTATCAAAACTTGGGTGTTCAATTACTTTTTAGGCTGCTTTGATACACCAAACCTAATTTCGTGCTTTGGGCAATTTTTTTTAAATCTCATAATTTTTACGGAAAGGGCTATATCTAAACTACTCCTGCCCCCCCCCCCCCCCCCTCGGTCAGCATAAGTGCGTTTTTTTTTTCTTAGGCTAAAATAGGTTGGGGGTTACTTGAGATCAAAGTCGGGATCTGACGGCCCACCCGGTTAGTGCCGGTCAGCTTAAATAACTGGTACCGGCAGAAAATTAATAGCCGAGCTTGAGCTAGGAAAAGAGGATTACGGGCCGGGCCGTATATTTAAATATTTCCTTTAATGGTAAAAGAAATTTTCCAAACTATTTTAGTCATCGACCAGAAAGTGCGTCAGATCGGATCGATGATATTTTTTTGACCGAAACGGACCTTGAAAATAAAATGTTAAATAATTTAAGATATATTTTATTATTTTGCTTTCATACAACAATAAACGTATTTGCTCCATGGGCTCATATTTTTGGATTTGTAATTTTTACGAGCATTGACAGGCGCGTTCAAAGTTGATAAATTTTTACAAAAAAAATTTCAATGTTTATTGAAAATAAAACAGTAAATTTATAATCATGTTGAAATAATATATACTCGCTATTTTTAAATAAATTAGATGTTATTAATTTAAAAAAAAAGAAAAAATTTTGCTCGGCATTACGATTTGGCAAAGGATGTATCCAGGCTGACGTATAAATATAATTGTACTGCCACAGCCCTTAGTACTAGACATATCAAATAAGCAAATTTTTTTTTAAAACAGGTGCGCAGCAAAAATGAATGGATGCGCAAAACAGTGTTGTAAATAGTTATCAGTATAAATAACAATCAGGGTTCTTCCTCATTTGAAATTTACTATTTAAACAATTGTTTCTAATTTTGGGCATATTTTTACAAGCGAACTACATAAGGTTATCAAAAAACGCATTTGGGTATCCCAAAATATTTGATAATAGTGAAACAATAATTTGATATGGTTAGAATTTTTTGAGGCAAATTGATTAATAATGGCTATGGCAAAATATAGCTTGATAAATAAAAACTTTCTTTTTATTGCCATTTAAAGAAAACATTTTCTAAGCCAGTTGCGCATTTGGAAAATATTCTAAAACTTTAATAACGAAAATCGATCCACTTGAGTTCAACAAATAAACTAGATTTTCCGATTAAATTATTTCACATTATTGGATAGTATTTAATAGTATATGTTTTCTTTCTTGCTTCTCTTACACAGAAAAAAAAATTTGTGATATATTGTTATTATGGAAAATTGTAATTATTCAAATTTATCCTTATCCGCATCACATGAGAATTATATGTACCCAACAACATTTTTAATATTTTTATGTGGTACGAGCATACCGCATTTTTTTGAACAAGGTCTAAAACCGTTGTCTAGTCTCTATTTTCCACTGTATAAACTTCAATATATTTTCTTAAATTCCCAAGTTGTGTTTTCATTAAAATGTATTGATACTACTGAACTCTATTTTAAATTATTAAACTGTCGGTCAAAACGCAAGGATTAAAAAAAAAATTAAATTTATTTCATGCGAATTATTTTCGTCAAATTTAAAGACATTTATGCAAAATTGTAAAAGGCTAACATTTTATATGCAACAACGTAATAAATGAACAAAATAAAATACAATAATGTAAATAGGTCCAAACAGTAGAGGATTTGCAATGTAGGGTATTCAGACTATTCTGCTTAAATATAAAAAATTTCCCCACCGGTTTCGGTCTGTCACACATGCCAGACGAGACCTATAAAAATATCTGGCTGTTTTAGCCAGGCCTGAAAAAGAAACAAGTCAGCCCTTAAAGGTAATTTTGAGGGGCTTTTTTTAAAAAAAATCGTAAAAATTTTATTTATTTATTAATAAGGGCCTTTTTATCTTAAGGGCTATGTTGATTTTTTAATTATAGTAATGACCCATTCTTATTTCAGAATGAAAAAGAGGCTAAAATGGGCTTTTGGAAAGTTTATCCCCTATTTTTTTCGGGAGTTTATTAAAATTTTATATTACTCTGAGCTTTTTCCCTATTATTATGACCCGAGAAAAAAGGTGCATTTTTTCTCCTTTGGCCCAACTTTTTTCAACATCGGTCTTAGCATTTAAAAGTAAGAAAGTTATTTCATAGACCCGTTGAACATCGATGTTAATAGATGTTTATTTGTAAAGACTTTGAAAATTAGTAAATATTAGGTTTGGTCACATGCAAATGACATTTGTAATATATCAAGAAATTATATATCATATAAATAATAATGCACCTTTAATCCGGCAAAAGATACGTAGTTAATTTATGTAGTTTATCAAAAAGAATTATATTGTCTCATTATGTCGCAACAGTCGTAAAGATTTTTCCATAAACTCTTCTGATACCCCATATTTTTATTGTTTGTGTAATATGACATATACCCTCAATATAAATTTGAATATTTATGGAATAAATTTATGATCCACAAGCATATACGTTAACTTAATTTATTGTATAAGCTAGTATTGTGCCTAAGAATTTAGAATTTTAATCTAGACCTAGCCTGAGTAGCAGATAAAAGAATTTTTAAAGCTTTGCCAAAACCGTATGAATAACATAAATCGACAAACTTTATCTTCCTGTCTAAAAAAAATGATGACCCTTATGAGAGGAGAGTAAAATTTCCTTTTTTTTATTTTAAATATCCGGTTAAAAACAAAAAATTGAGTTTTTGTATATGACAAAAAACGCGTGGGTTTTATATAATATAATACAAATTTTTTCAAGATTTAGAATGTAATTAGCAGAATATAATGGTATAAATATGTAATCTTAGGTCAAAAAACGAGAGAAAACAATACTGTCAAACAGTATAATTTTCTCATAAAAACAAAAAATTATTTTTGAAATACAAAACATATTTCTTAGTCTAGTAGAAAATCTAACAAAAACGTTATGAAACTAAGAAAATCAAATATCAAAAACTAGAAAAGTTTATAGCAAAAAACTGCAAAAACGCCAGTTTTAGACGAACTTTATTGTTTATGATTCCGAGCCCTATATATTATGCGTCTCGCTCATAACCCAAAATATTTTGAACAACTCAAATTATAATACTCAATTTAATTTAGTATATTTTAGATTATTTTTAATGCTGTTTAAAAGTGTTCTACAAAAACATATTTGACAGTTTTAAATAACTTTTTTTCAACAATTACCAGGTTTCTTTTAATTTTTAACAAATAAGCAAAATAAAAAAATATATATTTAAATTTAATTTTTTGTGCCTTTTCACCAAAAAAAACTATAATTTCTTATATAAATAAATTAGTTAAATTGTAAACAGTGCTGGAAAAATAATGAGCTATAAAATTTAGGCTCATTTTTCCTCCCAAAATTTGGAGAAAGAAAGAGAGCTACAAATAATGGGCTAAAACAAGAATATAAAAAAAAGCCCACAAAAAGAAAAGGAGTAAAAAAAACAAAAAAATTTCAAAAATGCTCCGAAGAGCTCATTTTATATATAATTGTTAATAATTTAAATATCAAAATTCTAAAACTTTAGCAAATATAGTTCGACCTCAATAAAGGGTATATAAGATTCTTATTCGTAAGCATAGCATGCAAATATTATATTGAAAAAAATTTTTAACTTTAAAATCTTTCATGTTTCTTAAATATGCGTGGGTACAGCCACATATTTAAAATTAATTGGTCGGGTTTTATTTAAATTAACAGGTCTTACCAGACAAGGTTTTTAAGAATTACATTGGCAAAAGTCGAATTGGTTTAGGTCATTAATAAATGCTTCCTAAGTTATATGTCAAGCAGGGGCGCCAGCAGAAACTTTTAGGGGGGCAAGAAACTTTTTTGGAGGAAATGAACTACAAATTTAATTTTATTGTTGTTATTTTATTTGAAAAATTATTTTATAAGGGTATATATTTTTCAAAAAACAGCAATTTTATTAATTCTCTTTTATTTGTTTGATATATAAATTCAACCGTTGTTTACATTAAGTTAAAAAAAATCCAACGGGGGGCCAATGCCCCCTTTTGACCACCCTTAAATACGCCCCTGATGACAGGCTTCTTCTAGAGTATAAACCTGGCCGTGATATTACGGCCTGGTCCACTCGACATATTTTTTAATTAAGTTGGCTTTTTATTTTAGGCCCGGCCAATAATACAAAAATAATACTTGGAAATTTTATATCGCAAATGAATTTTTTGTTTTAAAAATATCGATAAAATACAGATTATATCATTTTTTCTTGTTAAAAATAGTTAATAAATAAGGAATAGTGAAAATAGGCTCGACTCATTTCAATAAGCGAGGTCGGACCCGGCTTTTTTTTAACTTGTTACAGGGCCGGGTGGGCTTTTAGGTCTGATTTCTAGTCCCTTTCCTGTCCGGTTCTTTTTCTTCAAAAAGTATTAATTTTTTAAGTATATATTTCAACTCCTTAATTACCATTTAAATAAAAAAGAGTACCAATTGTAGTTAAAAAACTAAACTAGATTAATCGGTTAATTTTTTGTAGTTATAAGATTAGCAATTTATTTCAGTAAAAATAAATGGGGCCTGAAATTCGTACGAGTGTTCAATAATTTGTAAATGAAAAAGTTTTGTAATTTAAACATTAGATATCATAGAAATTACGCAACTTTCAACCGAACTAAATAGAAATCTTTTTGAATATTTTTGCAAAATATGATATTAAAACCAAAAATATATATTTAATCAAAACAGTCGGTAATTAGAAAATAAACCTACAGTACAGAAAGCAATTAGAATACAAAGTTTAATCAAAATGTTTTTTTGTCTGAAAGCTCCTAGGAGTTTTTTTTTAAATATGGATTTTTAAATATGCCCCTTTTTTTAAGCAGAAAAAGGGGCTCTTCTCTTGCCACGCCCACACACTCGTGGGCATTTTGGAAAAAAACTTTAAAAGTTGAAAAACTCATATCTTTTTTCCCCAGCTGCTGGTAAATAGTTCACTTTTGTACATTTAAAAAGTGATAAAAGCGGTTAACTTATATAGCGCAAAACGATTAAACCTATTTGATAACACTGGACAACAAAAAAAACAACATAAACGATCTTTTGAGGGTTTTGTAGAGAATTTGCGTTAACCATCCCGTAGTTTTTTTTCAATGCCTCCATTTTTTTTAAACCGGTAATATTCAGAAAAAACTTTACAAAATTTCTATATTTTTTTTCCAAAAGATCTATTGGTTCAGATTCTTTGTAAAAAACATATCTAAAAAAGGTTATAACTTAAAATCTTTAGTAATTTACTTTCAAGTTTAGGATCAAAAAACGAACTGAATACCACTAATTTTATAAAAATCAGAAAAAAAAGTTGAATATTATAAAAAAAATAAACGTCTTACGTTAATAATGAATGTTCTAGTTCTAAATTTATTTTTAACCTTTTGTTACTACCCATGTGTTTAATGATATTAAGCCCAAAATAACTCCAAAATAGAAAAATCTTATCTAAAAATCTGAGGCATTAGCTAAAATTCTAATTTCATATTTGTGATAAACACCAAAAACTTGATCAATGATAGTTGCCATAAATGATGCTTCATGTCGTTCAAATTTTGATATTCAGTATAATTGGACCACTATGCACTGTAAAAGTCATGTGTTTTACATTTTCGGCAAACTTGGACTAATCCAACCCTCAAACACAAATGCTAGGGCCGATTTTTTATCCTATCCTAATTAATGAAGTTCTTTAAATGTAGGCTTTCACTTGTATATTATTGTTAAAAGATACTTTAGATCGGGACAGTTAAATATAGAGAATTTAAATATTGTATTTACTATGTCTAACTTACCATAGAGTGTCATTAGTCCCTTAGCGGGCTGCATAATCAAATCTATTTTTTTTTATTTTGTTTAGATATAAACAGATATTTGTCCCTGGTTTTTGCTATACTAAAGTCAAAGGTCGCTTGACAAATGCGCAAGTTTAAGATTATTTTTTAAATTTTCTAAAATGCTACATTTTTCAAATAGTAGCAAAATTAGGAGATATTTGTACGATATAAAATAAAACAGAGGAACTTTGCGTTTTTTTCTACCAAATACGAG
This sequence comes from Acutogordius australiensis, assembly GCA_030555515.1. Lineage (NCBI taxonomy): Eukaryota > Metazoa > Nematomorpha > Gordioida > Gordea > Gordiidae > Acutogordius > Acutogordius australiensis. The sequence goes on along the minus strand of CM060242.1, from coordinate 33,005,194 downwards.
CCTAACCGGGCCCACCCGGTGATACACTTTTTAAGTCAGCATATTTTTCTAAAGTGTTGATATTTAATCTAGCTTTAAGCCTAATTATTTTAATTACCATTTATGTATTTATTTTTACGCTACCAAATCTAAATGTAGTAATAATATTTTGCACATAGGATAATAACTAGGCATGCTAACTTGAAAAAACAAAGACATCCTAATTATTTTTTTTTCACTGAAACCAAGAGGCGCTAATTATACCATAATTTTCGTGTCTCCAATCTTTTTCTTTAACTGTAACCAATCTAACACATAGTTCGCTATTAAGTTTGTTAGTCACACAGTGAATCTACATGTTGCACCAATTTTTATTGCGACATTCGAGAGCCCCCTTAAAAAGACTACTCATTAAAATAAATTAGCTATCAAAACCCTATGGTTTGGTCAAATTTAATACGTTTTTTTTGCTGATTTAGAAGGTTTGGGCATTAATCCCACAAATTTTAATAGAGCAAAAATTTTGGGTTGTTAGAGCAGCTTCCTTCGTGCGCCAAATTATTAATTTTCGAGGTGGGACCCCTTTTTTAGAAGCCTTAGTTGTAATGTCGTCATGGGTAACTGAAAATGAGTTCAATTTGCAATAAAAGGCAACTTTTGCTAATAATTGTTTATTTTAAATTAAAATCTTGCCAATGGGCTCGAACGGCTAGATAACCTGGTTCATAGTTATCTATAAAAATTGGGTGGACTCTAATATTTCTATATTTGTAATCAAAATTTTATATTTCATAAAAATTTCAATGCAGAAAAGATATCAGATATCCCTACAGTTCTAATTTTTTTTTTTTTTGAAAACCAGGCTGGTTTTTAATATCAACATAGATATAGGATTAAGAATACCGACGGATGAATTTATTTTTTGTATAATAAGTGCTTAAACGCACACATTTTATTTAACTTAAAAATTAAACTTTTCTCACCACATAAAACACGTTTTAAATAAAATTCAACCATTGTTTAATAACAAAGGACAAAAATCAATGATGTTTGATGATATTTATGAAACTGCAGCTAAATAATCTACAATGTAGGATGTTGTTCGATATTTATTCGGTTTATCGAATCAACATGCCTCATTCTAACCGGAAAAATAGTTAAATTTAACAGATATATTTCGCACCCCGAAAATCTTTTTTTTATATTAAAATCAACTCTAATTTTGAATCATTAGAAATACCGAGTATTCAATTTTTGTGTTTAGTGTCAACGCCCACATTTTTATAGCTCACCTGTAAAATACCCGCTTGAAAAAAAATATAATTTTAAGTTTCAATTTAACAATTAAGTTGATTTTTATTAATGTATTTGAATAATCAAAACATAACGCCTTTTTTGAAATAAAAAAGATAGTTGAATGAAACTGGAAAATAGAATTTTATATGTAAAGCAGGCTTAAAAAGTTTGCTAAAAAAAATGGTAAATACGGATTCGTAAACCCCTAAAATAGTAGGCTTGATAAATTAGCTTTTCTCAAAAATTGTCTAAATGTGTATAGGCCGCAGCCAAAGCCCTGATATTAGGAAAGAAATGTTTTACCAAATTTTATAATTATTTAAATTTTTTTTTAAATTTTAATTTAAGGCAATTGATTATCAGTTATTGAAAGCTAATAGCCGGCTAAGCTAATCTTACATTTTAAATTTTTTAAAAAAATAAGCACACATGGTAGGTTTTTAAATATAAAATTTATATTTTGTTGTCCCATGGTAGACTAGCAATTATTAACCTCTACATTTTGGTTCCTAAAAATAATTGGGCTCGTCCTGGGAGACTAGTTTTGTTGCTTACAACAAAAATATCCATACCTAATAAAATATCAAATAAAGTATAAAGGTCACATCATATTTCTTTGATATTTAGATTATTAGGACATTGAACTATAGCCACTAAATTTGGCAGAAAAAATCATAGAAAGTATAAGGGGCATTGGACTTTGAAATTACATAAATAGAGTACTGAGCGTTAAAACCAAACATTATAAAAAAAGACAGGATTGCCGAAAAACAGAGAAAAAAATGATTGGTTTTTTGACATTATGGGTGGTAGCGGGTAGTAAAACATACGTGAGTTAGTGTAGGTAATTTAGTTATGACCAAAAAGAGGATATGAATATATTTGCATAATCTAGTTAATAAGAAGTAAATGAAGCACATGTAGAAAAAAGGAATGATAGTCCTGCCTCAAGAGGACAAATAGCACCGCAGTACAAAATTAATCTGTCAACTGTTAAAGGCATGAGATGTCCCACCACAATCCTGATTTTTGTGAAAATAACAACTTTTGATATAACTAAATAGCAGCACATCTTCATTAAAAATCCCAATTTAAAATTTTTTTCATAAGAAAATTTCTTCCCTATCAGTGCGGACCTAATAAGATTTTTTTTGCCTTTTTATACCTATTATTTAGCATTTCTGTTTTTATTATCATTACATATACTAATGTAATAAAAATGGTCAACGCTTTTTACAACACATGAAAGAAAAGCGAGTGATTAACTTTACATAAATAAAATCAAGCCTCCTAAATTTGCATATTTATTTGGGGGGGGGGGGGGGGGGGGGGGGAATAGAGTGCTTTAACAATTTTTGTTGTACAAATTAGGTTGACGGTGCCCGGCTACGCGTGAAATTTAGATTAGAATTGTTCGGGTTTTGTTTTACCACGATAAAATTGCGGAGAGGAAATTCTTGAGAGACCCAGAAGAAGACTTAAATGATGATCAGTGAATGCCAACCAAAAAATTAAAATCGATTGTCGTGTGCAATTTAAATTTGATTATGTAAGTAATGTAATAAATAATGATGGATTTTTTTAATATGCTATTGAGGGAGCTAATAAGTTGGTAAAGAAAAAAATTCGTGTAATAAACCATAAAAATTGCAATTTTTATTAAAGGAAGATGTCATTTTGAGTTTAATTAACTATAACTTGCACGAGAATGGAAAAATCAAACAAATTTATATTATTAAGTATTGTGTTTTGAGGTTTAAAACATTATAGTTAATTTTTTCTATACCATCATTTAATTTCAAAACAACGTTTAATTGAGCTTAGAGCTTTCTTTATATTGCGAATATATTGCATTACCAAACACATCCAAACCTGCAAATCCCTCTTTTTCATTTTCTATTTCCTTCCCGAAACAAACCCAAAAACTGGAATCATTTTATAACTTATGCCGTTAGTGCGCTTGCCTAAGGCGTGTTCGCGGGCATGACATTATGCATTTTATAAAGATTGGGAACACAATAAGCGCAATTAGCGTAATTGCGGCCTGTAAGGGCTGCAAGGCGGTCATACATGGCGCTAATAGGACAATCCTGCTTTTTATTTGGAGAAATATTTTTTCTGCCTCGAATTAGGCAGGGGCACTAAAAATTTACATTTTGCCCAGAGGCGGTTAAAAATCTAATTATATTGTTTGATGCCCTCTTCTACATGTTCTGGATACATTGCCTTAACCTAAAAAGGCCCTGGCCTGCTTAATAATATAAAAATAATTAAGAAAGCTACTCAAGATAATTGCAAAAATTTAAATGAGAGAAAAAAACTTTATTTCAAGCATCAAAAAAAAAAGTAAAATATCAATAAAGTGGGAAATCCACAAAACCCGTTAATTTATATTTTTTTTATACAACTACATAATCTATTAAGTCAGGCTCGCTTAAAAATTAAGTTCGTAAATCAAAAACAGATAAATAATATAAGGTTACACAAAATGTGATTAAGGTAAGTAACATCTAAAAATAAAATTATTATTAACATTATTATATTATTTATATACTATGTAATGTAATTGCTTCGCAAAGTCGAAAATTTCTTATTTTATTTTATGTTATTAAACCTTATGAATTATGGGGACATTAAAAAAATTTTCGCCGCAGAAAATGGATGAGTCTGATATCTGTCCCCCGGTATATTTGACCAAACCTAGATTCGGAAGCAACCCACGAGTTATGAGGGTACGGAAAATGTATTTAGATAATGTTTTTCTTAAATAATAATATATTATTAACATGATAACCAAACAACAAAACTTCATTTCGCTCTCATTCCGAGAGTAATAATCAAGGATTTATGATCATATTTGACTTTTTGGCTACATGCTTATGACTTCAATAACAATATTATAAAAATAAATGATATATAGACCGCATATATTACTTATAAATTTCGATTGAAGCGCCAAGACACAAATATGGTTATGCTTAAGGTGAGCAAACTTCTGAATTTCTACTGCCAATTGATATAATATGGCACTCAACTCAACAGCCCAATTTAATTTTGTATGAATGTGTCAAGAATTGCTGTGAAAAATTCCTCACGTATTTTTTTATGTCTTAAGATAATCTGGAATTTTCTTATCTAATTTTTACGTGCACCATCAGGGCCTGTCAGCTGACTAAATATTTTTCACTAAACTTGGCCCGTATTAACCAAAAAGAGAAAAAAAATATTTTTGTTTGACCCAAAATATTCATATCAAGGTTGGTACCGTTTGGCATATTACCTTTAATTAGCCTTTTTCGGCCTGCAAAACTGTATAAACTAGGCATACCAAGTCATTTCTTCTATCCATTGAAGCTCATAGCCTCACTAGGTGTATAGGAAAAGGTCTGTCGTTAGCATCTACCGTCATTGCATTAGGGCCTTTGAAATATGTTATGCACTTTTTTTAGATTTACCTAATCCAAATCTGAGTAAACCTGTTGGCAATCTTTCTTAAGCTATAATTAACAGGGCTGTTAATTAATGTGAGGCAGCTAAGATGGAAAGATTATGTTATGGGAATCTGGATGTTTAATTCTCTCTATATAACAAGAACATTGTTTTTGGTCAAGAGTCGTTTGATGTTAAAGAAAATACCCTTTAGCAAATTCTGAATTACAATCAGTTATTATTTGGCATTGCAACTTCAAATAAGCCTGCATTTTTTTCTCTTTGTCTATCTGGTAAGTGTTGTTTGTTACAGTGTGACCCATATATAAAGATGATTAAAAATTTGTTGGATGACACTCATTAAATCTATGTCGAAGGTCGTTTTGCTGTTTAGTGAGCATATTAAGTTTCACAAGCATCAATTTTTTCATAAGTCCTTTATTTTCAAAAACAATTTTTGTCCTATATAACAAGGTTAGCTTACATTATCCCACCAAATTTAGAAAAAGCTAACATGAATAATTAATGTAATACTGAATTTTTCTTAATTATTATTAGGCTTTGCATTGTAAAATGTTATAGATTTTTGAAGCTATGTGTCTCATTAAGTTAGTCCTTAAGGAAAGTTCTCGGATTTTTTTTTGTATATATTAATAATTGATTTTTGACTAATCCCAATTTGTATGGGCCATATATCATAATGTCCCGTTAAATCATAATATATAACAGCAAAAAATTTCGTAGAGTAATGTTTTTGATTATAATTGAACCTTATCTATTATTTACAACTCGCTTTACCGTTATATACTTCCGTTAATTTTTGCGTTGAAGCTTTAATTAAATATAGTAAAAAATGCTTTATTCGAGACTAGAAAATTTGGCCATTTTAACTTCAAATTAGTTTATTTTTGTTGCAAATATGCAAAATGTTCTATATTTTATGTTTTGTGTATTAAAAATTTTTCCGTGCAGTTTTTTACAAATATTAACTGGAAAGCTTTTAAAAGTGAAACAGAAATAAGATTATTTTATTAAACAATTATTTATAATTAAATCTCGCCTATTAAAAAGTTTCAATTTTTCACCTATTAGCACCACGTATAAGGCTAGAATAATGAAAATGATATAAATATTTTTTTATAAAACATTTTTGTGAATTTGGCCAAGCACTTTTTAAATGAAGATAATTTATAAACAAGTGAACGAGCATGTTTACAGCTTTGTGACTATTTAAGTTAAATGTTTTAAAATCAGAATTTTAAATTTTTTAATTAAGTTAGTGTATCTTTACATATTTTTTTTTAAAGTGAATGTATTCAGGTACCCTAATAATTTTTAAAATATGTTCAGGCCTTTATCAAATCACATTATGCATCCAAATTTTATTTTATGAAAGATATATCTTCTAATTATATTGTTACATTAAAATGTTGATAAGGGGTTTAATGTAGGTATGTTATATACAAATATTTGGAAATAAGTAAATTACAAAGAAAATACTAAATTTATAAAAGCTAAGTAGACTATTAAACAATTTATAGTTTTTTGTGTAATTTTTGTAGATTTAAATAAATTTAATGTTTCAATTATTTTTTAAATGACATTATTTTTTTATCTTATTTTAAAACACTAAAGCGATATTGGCATTGAAGTTTTTTATTTCGGCCACGTGCATCGTCAGTTTTTATTTTAATAAAATTTACAATGCATATTCAATATAAACTTCGTTTTCTTGCAAATAAGATAAAATTTGGTTTTGCTAAGTTTAAACGAGAAGAGAAAAAACGAATTTTTTTAATTTTATCGACAAAACGTCGTTTGTAAACTAGAGGTATGAATTAAATCATTACTACTTTACTCTTTGTAGATACATAGAGGTAAAATTATTTTTTATTTCACTAACTTTGTTTTATATAACTTGGCAAAATTCAAAAAAACTATTTTTTTGTTATTTAAATATCTTTTCCTCTAATGATAATTTTATTATTTACTTCGTTATTAAAATTATTTAAAAATTTAAGCTTAAGAGTAGCTCATAATTTTAAAAAAATTTAAGCCCTCCTTCCCCCCCCCCTCTCCTCACAATCAATAAACCCGGTCCTTTTTTCAAACGCCGAAATTGGGCACAGATGAGCGGTAAGCTAAGGAAAAATTTAAGATTAGAATTTAAAATAATTTATTTTGCATCGAAACCCCCAAACGGTGCTTATTAATGTCTTTATGGAAGGACCGACCATGGAAGTTGATTATTTTGTTCCATGGCCAGTCTGAAACGTTTCTTATAACGGAACACACTCATCCGAAATTTTAGAGTCTCAAGAATCAGAGAGATGTTGTTATCGTGCTAAGGAACTACTCCTTATGAATAATAAATGTAAGTAGTCTCTTATTTTTGACCTGCTATAATATAATGTCTCATCAAGTGAATTAATCAACCCAAGTGTCATATGCATTTGACTCTAACGGAACTAGATTTGTGTGACATATTAGTAATGATCCATATGCCACCATCATCACACATACAATCCTTACAAATGATAATTTATGTCATTCTAAAGTAGTTTATTAATATGTCAAGGTGAACAAGCTGACATTAATATATTTCACGTGAAATTTTATACTGATAACGCATATCCACATTTTTTTCAGTAATAATGTTTGATTTTAATAGTATGCGCGTTTATACTTTATTGAAAAATCCAAAATTTTTTAAAATATATTATGGTAATAAAAAATTTAGCATATATGGCTTGCCCTTAAATCCTTTTTTTCTATCTTTTTATACTTTTGATAAATTAAACGTATTTATATTTTTGGGGACGATGGATCGTGTAAAGAATATACACAGGTCTACCAAAATTTAAGTTTTTGTGGCCTTGTTTTTCCGTTTTTTCAGTGATCGTCGGGACATGGTTCACATCTGTGGAAGTTACAATAGTGACAAAATTTGAGGTGATTGATATTGGGACCTTTAGATTCCTTATAAAAAAATGATTTTTTGTTTAATTAGCTGCTCTAATTTTGTATCTAGATAAAAGTTTTTTATCCCAACAACCAAATTTAGGTTGCACAAAACATTTTGCACTCAAGTTCAAATGGCATGGTTCATAACAAGGTTGAAATTAAAATATTTTTAAGTTTTAAATTAGCAATATTGCTTAGTTGTTTATATATATATATTTTTTTTTCAATATTTATTAGTTTTAAAATCTAATATCCAACATTCATTTTATAAATTTTATAGCAGGCTAACGAAGTTTGCGTAAGGGTATACGGTGTTTAACACATGAATTGGCATTTAATTAATCTAGATATCTTAAAAATCTTTGTAGTTCTGCAATAATATGCGTCCTTTAGAATCATTAAATATATGAAATTTTAAACGTAATACACAAAATAATATTGTGCGTTTAGAGTTTAAGTCAGTGAGAGTTTAAGGTTAAATTTTGTTAGGGCTGGCCTATATTAATTCGAAATATGAGCAATGAAAAAATATACATTAAGTTTTAACCATTAAACTCGTAACAAATTCTTCAGGTCAAAATTATTCGTTAATTCTTACTGGAGAGGAATCAGGCAATAGTACTGTTTTAGGGCGAATAATATTGACCTTGTAGGTAGCAATTCTTGTGCGGTAACGTGGATAGCCACGTGGTTCGTTTGCATCTCTCCGCCAACACCATTACCTAAACATTCTCAGTAATATTACAACATGCAGGCTTTACAACCGAGTCAAGGATTGTTCATCTGCTAAAATACTAACCCCCTTGTCCTACATTTACTGAAAGAGACGGCTTACCCGTACGGCATGGCAATTACTTAACCTAAATTAGGAACCAAAGATTTCAAAATGACAATATTTAAATAATTTATAATTTGACGGAGAAAGCTCTATTATTTAAATTACTAATATAATATCACATTTATTTGATGATAGTGATTCATGCAGGTATAAGCGTTAATATTAAGCTTAGCAGTGCCGGTCCATAAGGGCAATCAAGTGATGCCTGAGGGTCCTAGTAACAGTAACTTTGGTATTGATGTGTAGCTTACCATTGTATTATTTCCAAGGTTAAAGCCATCTCCTAGTTTGGTCCCCTTTCCTTATCAAATTTTCCATACGATTCTACCATTTTTAATTTGTTACCTGCCATAGATTCAACCACGCCATATATAATTATATCTAAATAAAATGATTTATCGTGTTCGCAAAAATCAAGGCCATATTCAAATTTCTCAAATATTCAATAAAATTTTTCTAAATTTGCATATTTACTGGTTAATAGCATATTTACCACAAAAAAATTATTTAAATGAAATTTTGTCTAATAACAATGTTAAAATATAGTTAAATGTTGAATGATTGCTTTGCTACATCATGACAATTTAACTCTGTTAGAATCTTCATCTAAAAAGGAATGGAGCTTAAAGACAATAAAAGTAAGCATCGCCGCTTGCCTCTCGTTCGTCTTGATCCGAGCCTACGCAATGTTTGATCTCGAAGAGCATGTTCCAGAGTCCGGTATGGATATTCACAACAAAAATGACACTAACGGTCCTTTTTTAATATTTTATATATTGCAGGTGGAACTCCTAAAATTCATTAAAAATGTACCCATGAACGTTCCGCCCCGATTAAGTAAGCGATCGCGGCGCGTATTTACGTCTTGGCTTTTTTAAGCTTTATTGGGAGATTAGGTATTTAAAATTAACCTTTATTATATGGCGTAACCAATCTGCACCTCGCGTAAAAGTTTAAAAATGTCCTTTTACTTGTCATACTTAGATTTTGGTAAAAACAGGGCATTATGACACGTCCGTAATTGCCGAGGCACGAACTATCATCTTATGGATTTAGAAGTGAACTCCGTCGTTCGATCATAGTAACTTTTACTTTTTGCTACCCTCTCTTAAAAACGGCCTTGTGCCATCATCCAGCATAAAAGATTTATTCAGTTTAGCCAATCGGGTGCGCCTAAGCAATAGGGGCGGAGCAAGCCTAAAGGCGCTAGCAACAAATTTTTTAGGGCGCTGGCAATTTTCCAAAATAATATACGGAGACAATTCTTAACTGGGGCGCTACCTCACACCGATCCTGTATTACAATTTAACATCATTTTAATATGAAAAAATCTTATTCCTTGTGGGAAATGACCCTAAAAATTTTGTATCTTCCTGTAATTCTTTCAGTATTGACAATGAAGAAATTTTTTTTAAAAATATTTTTTTTTTCGACAGTGCAAAGATTCTTCCTTATTTATATAAACAATTAATAAAACCAGGCCCAAATTGAACCCCAAAAAGAGCATTAAGGAGAGGGTTCCCGAACGTTGAATCATATTTTTTAAGACGGCTATCGTGAATTCTGCATTAAACATGAACCAGGGCCTCTAGATTCATTCCGCCTATGGTCGCCTGGGAAGATACAAACCTTTGTTAATTTATAATATTTGAAACTGGTTCCTTCTATTTGAGCTGCTTCAATATCGTTTGCTCGACAAATTTTTGGATATTAACTAATTAATCATTCAAGGCTACTATCATTCAGATGTTTGCGGGTGCCATTTGATCAAACTTTGTAAACATATGAACATCGAATTATGATTAAAAATAAATGAGATTAGGAATCAATTTTGAAGAAAGTATTCAGAATTAAATTTTTGTTTCGATCTGATAATCGTAGTTGGGGTATTTGTATAACCCTAAATGTGGATCTAAAAGTTTGATATAGTTAAGAATTTGATATTTCATTATTTTAGATAAATTAAAGTTTTGATTTTGATATAGAAAAAAAAGATGTGCAATTAAAAAATCTTAAGGCTGCAAAATCATATTATTTTTGCCAAATTTTTCGATTTATTTAACCTCTCCAGAACTGTAGGGTGTATCTTCATAGAAAACACTTAAAAACACTAAAATAAGGCCTCGTAGTAGATTACTTTACCGAAGAATAATTGTTTTTTGTAGACCTGTGCAGTAAATATTTATGTTTTGTAATAAGCAACCTATTAACATTGAAAATTCTATTTTTATGCTAAACAAGTATTCAAATTTATACATAAAATTAATAATTTTTTGCCTTTAAATGGAATAATCAGCTTGGTGCAACAATGTTTATAATAAAGTTGGATTTAAATAATTACTTTGAGCCAGGTTCATTACACAGGTCAACAAATTTTTGATAATTATGAGCTAACAACGGATCAAACATGCCATCTTAGGGGTTTTCATATCCATTTACCGTTTTTTCTAATCAAACTAGGTTAGTCAGCTAAACACATTGGTTAGAAAAAATGCCAAAACTACAAAAAAGATTCAAAAACAAAAATAAATTGAATTTTTTTTGCATATGACAGCTAAACTGTTAAATTTAAACTTCAAATAAATTTTTTATTTAAAGCCGATAATTTTTTGTGGTTTTAAGTTTGGAAGCGAAATATTTTGTATTATCTAAATGCTGATGTAAGAGCGTGATATACTAAAAAATTTATTTCTTATTTGAGATGATAAATATAAGTTTACAAGGGAATTTTATATGAAAAAAAATTCTTAAATTTTTTCTATTTAGGGTATTCTCGATCTGTCAATTTGGTAAGGCCATTTTTCAGTACGGACGGAAAAGGAGCCGAAGCCGGATGAAACTAAGAAATACAAAATATATATGAGATAAGACCATCATGGGGATAAATTCTTTTATGTTTTCATAAAATTCACTGTTATGCCATTGATAATTATTGACCTGTGTTCTAGATTTTTTTCGCAAAAAAATATGAAATTTGGTTCTATTTTATTCAAATGAGAGGAGAAGTTCAAAGTCGTTTTATATTTTTGACAAAACGCCGTTTTTAAATAAAGAATAAATTTTTATTTATAAATTATATATTTAAGTCTACAGAAGTTAATTTTTATGACAAAATTATCTTTATGCAATTCGACAAAATTGAAATAAATATAAAAAAATTCGTTTTTTTAAATTATGATTTTGAACGTGCCCTTAAACAAATAATTTTTCAATATATATATCCACAATATAGCCAATTAAAATATCTTTTATTCTTTTTTAAATCGTGAATTATGTCTTAAAAAATGATCGAATTTATGTAACGGTTAAAAATTTGATTTGTTCACATATTCTTCCTAGGCCATAATTTATCAAAGATAAATCAAAAATATTTTGGGTTATCAGATTGCGTTGACAAATTTTTTCTATTTCTTTACAATAATCGACCTGGTAGTTACAAATTTTATTGGTCAAACGTTCGTTTTTTATTGCGAAGGCGTCTTCAAATACTTCTACAGGCATGGGTAATTTAATTAGAAAGTCCGAAAAATAAGAAAAGTCGTCGTGAAAATAATTTTGAGGATCCGAACAGGTTAGTGTGGGAATTTGATTTAGGGTGAACAAAATGGCAGACATGCACGCAACCAAATAAAACGCATTTTGACACTTCAAGAACTCTAATTGAAATTCTTTCATTGGCAGGTGCAAATGGCCGTCAGGTAAATCTTTCTGCTCTTCCAATATTATTTCTTTTTTATCCTCGTCATTATGTGCAGGTTGGCAAAGGTTTGTCGTATACTCCAGCAAAGAGTTGAGAGCTATAATGCTAACGTCTAAATCATATTCCGATTCGACTGATCCGTACCGGGCAAGGTAAACAATCGCACGTGTCCTCGTTTCTTGCTTATCGAGCTAGGATGAATGTTGTAAAAGAACCAATGTAAATATAACCTACATTACAAAATACAGTCATAAAACATCTCTCTTCATTTCAAATCAATACTCCTAGATTATTCAAAAAAAATGAATGGGTATGGGGTGTTTCTTATACATTTACCCCAATATGGATGCCATGCCATTTTATGGCTTGGCTATTTAACCGAGCAGAGTAGTTAATATTGTTGTCTTATCAAACAGTAAAAACGCTGGCCACTTAAGAGGCTCTAACTTTAGGCAACAGCTTTAAAGTGGTTGACGACATGTTATAACATTTCAAGAAAAAGTCGCTTATGCCCGGTGAACAAACGTTATATGTATAATACATTAATGTTCTCACTGAACTAACTGTGACAACTCACTAAATTAATGAGAGGTCATCAATTTTATTTAAAAAAGAGGATCGGGTTACTCAAATTTTAAAATTGTAAATCAGCTAAGGAGCCGAGCCTTCTACATTTAAAATGTCAAATTATGGATGGGGGCCTTACATATTTCCGACAAATAGGAGGGGGCTGAGCTCGACCAGGCTCAATTTGGGAATCATTTAATGCCAAATAAAAAATTACGTTTGAGCCAAATTCCTGGTGTAAGGCGATGTATTCGATCAAGGTCTTTATCATTTCGATCTTCATAGCTCGCATTTTCCCGTACAGAACTACGTTCCGAGGAGGTAGGACGAAAGATGGACTAAACGATGACGAGGATGAACATGACCCAAAACCTGAATCTGCAAGAGTTGCATCGGTAACCGTGCTTTGAGGGTTTGTTCTACTATGACCGTCGATTAATTTTATTACAGTCCACATCCAGACAGGGGATATTAGAAAATTCTTGGAATGTAAGTGTAATTATGAGTAAGAATGGTAAAAATTGTTGCAAATTTTGTTCATAATCCTGAAATCATATATATAATTATAGAGGAAACGGCTAGATGATTATATTGCAATGATTTAAAAACTTAAAAATGTGCATTTTTGAAAATTGACCAGCCTTAATTTTACCTGAGATATTGGCCCCAGTTCATATTTGATTATGTTCCAAGCACTATCGACCCCGAGCAACATGGTTTCGACCATATCCATTTGAGTATTAGTTGAAAGAGTAGGGGATGATAGATTACTGAGACATGAATCGATTTTCATGAGTTGCAAAGTTAAGTTTTGGTACGATGTAACTGTTTCTTGTGTTCTATCAGTTTTATTTGAATGAGCTGGTATAATACCTATATTCATCACGGTGTTTGGCCCAAATAGGACAGCATCTAACATATGGCATGTACATGCGCATTAGATATATTCAACAAAGCTAAAAATAAATTAAGAACTTAATGAAGTACATACCTTTATTGCCTTTGGAATCGTCCCATTTATTTTGTCTACAATCGGGACCACTTTCATTTGGTAGGCCAAGATTCAGAGCTTCCAAGTCATGTTTGATTTTCACCTCTGCATATTTGGCCTCCATGTCATAATATCTTGCTAGTAAACTTCTATTGTCGTCGCCAAAATATTCCTTTAGTTTTTCTACATATTGTTCGACATTTAGATGGCTGGGTTTCGTTTTCAGCAAGGCAAATGCAAGTGCGAACCGCGTTTTTGAAACGCATGTGGCTAACAAGGTTTCGTCCGCTTTAGACAATTTATTTGAATTCCCTACGGGCATAAGCAACCCTATATATTATAAACAATAAAAATTTGTAAAAATACAAAATACAAAATAAACAATAGATTTAAGCTAAATTACCGGTATATGGAGAAAATTTATCTACTCGCTTGAAATTATCGTCTGCTATTACATCAAATCATCTGCTTTTCTTGTATCCATCACCGAAATCTCTTCCAACGATTGAATTTAAATTCATTAGAAAGAAGTATTAATTTTTTTTTGACAACTTGAGCTTTGAAAAAGCCCTTCGAGTCAAATTTTTTTTTAACATTTTTATTTCACATAACGACGAAAAATTTTACAAATCTTAACTGATCTTAAAATATCGTTGACTCTTTTTTTTGCTGTAAGGTCAGACCCTAATCGTTAAAAAAATCAAACAGTTTTATTTAATTTTGCTCAAAAATTGATGCCAAAAATATACACACGGTCAATTTGTAAAAAAATTATAATTGGAAATTGTCATAACATATTAGACCAACCTTAATATTTTCAATCATAATTTTGAACAAGTTAGAAAATACCATAGAAATGCCTCTATCAAAAAAATTTAAAGTGATTTTGACAGTTTTTAGAGGTTGATCATTTTTTGAATACTAACTTCGAACGAGACACAGAAAAATGTTAAACGGATTTGAAAAAGTAGACAAAATTTTTATCTATTATTGTATAAGTCATATAGACCGAAACGTAAAATGTGTCGATATGTAAATTACCCCCAAGGCTGGTCTGTCCATAAGAGACCCAAGCATCGATTTGGGGCGCTTGATTTTAGTAAATTATAGATTTTTACAAAGTTCCTTTGGGGGAAGGGTTTGGCGTAAATCATTGAATGACTTTATTTGACTATTTTATAACAAAGAGGTCTAAACAAAAGATTGAGTAAGAGATTAAAGCAATACTACATTTGTTTATTAAAAATTTTTCAACTATTCTAGGTTAGACCCACATTTTACATCTAATCGCTTTGGTCGCCCGTTAAATTTTTTGATCAACTTTGCATATATTGGGATTTGGCCAACATAGCAAAAGTCAAATAGCCTTCTATAAAATGGCGCATCATCATACAAACATACACTAAAGGAAGAGGCATCTATTGATTTTTACGACCAAGATGCCTAAAACAAAATCTGGCAGAATAAAATACATAAAGTCAAAATCTGAGGTTGCGATGCGCAACACTATAATCATTTAAAGTTTGTTCCAGTTGATTTATAGGACTTAATTAACAGATCATAATAGTATCAATAATATCACCAGCATTACTTCAATTTATTTTTTACAAAAACACCATGTGAAATTATCACCCTACCCTAAACGCGCAGAAATGTTTTAGTGGTTAAATTAGGCATACAAAAACTGCAATTATTATGCTTGGAAAAATTTTAATAAATCAATACGTTATTAGGACAAAACTTAACACAAACATAAATAAACATATACCGCTTTAGCCCTATTTTTTGTGGTAACAAGAGTTAACTACCCACATTGCAGGCGCCTTTTTACAAAAGATCCACTAATGCTCTTAAAAAATTTATTGGTCAAGCTGCTCGCAGCCTTCGCAATCACATTTCAAACATTATTCCCAACCACATTCCTTTGTTATTCCCTAACCGATCCTAATGAAGAAGGAACTGGAATGGATGATGATGATTTGGATGTTGCTCAAGCCGACAAAAGAGATATCATAAAAATGGGTAAGTTACATAACTATTACACGCACAATGCCCCATATAAATTTTATGACTTAACGCACTAATACTATAGTATATATGTAATTATTGGACATACTTGGATCAGGCTAAATTTTTTTTTGTGTCTAAATAATATAGAAATATGTAGGTTTCTAAATTCTGGGAAAACAATGGGCTAGTGTGCTTTTATTATTTGTTTTATTTGTTGTTAAGGGCGCGTTTAAACTTCATTCGTTTTTACAAAAAATTTTTTAGTAATTTTTAAAATTTTCAAAATTTGAGTTTATACATCGACAATTTTTTTTACAGTTTTTTCACACTCATGTTTTTCGAAGTATATTAAGAAATCTCGATAAATTTATATAATCTATATAATAGCTGATAATCATTTCTACAGGATCCTTAGCAAAATTCTAAACCCTTATAAATTTTTTCAACATTGGACCAATTTATTTTTTTAATTTTAATTTTACAAAATTTGAATAAAATTTGACCGCACCCTAAAGTAAAATATGGGTTTTTTTTCACGGGCCAAGGGTAAATAGGAAAAAAGCTATTTGTAATAAATGAAAAAGTGGAAATCGATTTTCATTTTTAAATCTTAAAATAATTCCAATTATCATAACTAACAGGCAAAAGCCCACAAAAAAGCCCTCTAAAGGGGCCCCATTTATATTATCCCAGCGCTGCTTTTTATATTCTTTTGTGAAAGGGATAATGCTCGAAGAAGGGGTGCTCAACCAAAACCAGGTATGGCAATTGCTAGTTAACGAGATGTCAAGTCGAAAATTGCTCAATGGGTCACATATAACTCTTGATGTGGTGAAGACTCAAAAATACGATAGTTTCCGCATGGTTAAAAAAGGTTTTTGCAGTTTATATTTGCAACTTATTAGCATTAGATTTTATACCGAGCCCTGATATTCAGGCCCGGCTCGCCCGACATGTTTATTTAATTAAGCCCGGCCCGGCCATATATTCATAATAAATCAAGTTATTTTTAAATATATTCTTGGTAATTATAATAATGTTGTTATGTAAATTATTTGATTTTATGCGACAAATATTTGTAAAAAGACTTGAACTTTTTCGGAAACGAAGTTTGTAAAAAATCTCGTTAAATTTGATTATTTTACTGAATTTTATAATTTCCATGTTTAGCCGATTTGTGAATACCCTATAGCTTAATGCCCTGATATGCATAGGACCAGTGTCTCCTACTCCGGGGGGGGGGGGGGGGTAGGAACCAAGCGGTTCCAAAAAATCGGCCGAAGGGGGTAGGTATTCGAGGGGGGTAGGTATAGTTATGGGGGGAATATGAATAAATTACGAAGTTTGTTACCCCCGAGATTTTGCCGAGGGGGGTAGCTCTTCCATGAAATTTGGGGAGTAGGAGACGCTGCATAGGACATATGCACTGTTGCAATAATTGTTTTGACTTTAGTTTATGTAGAGAAGTTGGTTACTATCTTGGGTAAAGCAGCTTTTCCGCATAAGATTTTACTAAGGCACATTTTTTAGAGTCATATTCTGCAGCAATAAAAGTTTTTATTCTCACTTTTTTCTCTATTTCGTTGAACTATATTTAAAAACTTGATAGCTAGGCAGGAAAACAAAATTTTAACTTATTTAAAATAAAGGAAGTTTATTTTGACCATGCTCTTATCCAATGTTTGTACAATTTATAAAGTATGCGAACTTTTTGAGCGAGGCGTCCAAGCCATCATAGGACCCCAAAGTGACGTGGGTATAGATATGATTGGTTCCATGCTCTCCAAATTTTACGTGCCTCACATCCGTATGCTAGGAGGCAGTCAATATGCGATGCCAATGCCAAACCACGCCCCTAACTGGGTCAACATACACCCACATTTTCCGTATCTCAACAAGGCTTACGTAGATCTCATAAACCACTTACAGTGGAAATCTATGACATTGTTTTATGGGTCTGACGATGGTTTATTTTCATTAAACTTTGCCATTAGAATACAATGTAACTGGCCTTAAAAGTGTGACTCAAAGAGAAAAAACCAGTAGTCTTCGTAAAAAAAAGCCCACCAAAGAAATGAGAAAAAAACCCTTTAAAACAAAAGGGAAAAAAGCCCCATTTTTCTTTAAAGTTACATTATATTTATAAAATCCCTTGTTTTGTAGAAAAAATGGGGCTTTTTAGAAAGGCCCATTTTTACGATAAAAATCGTATATCTTTTTTTTGGCCCATCGAGTGTCGGGTTTATCAAAAAGAAGCCCTTAAAAAACGCTTTTAAGGGCTGCCCGCATTTTTTACCAGGCCCGTATTGAAATACAACTGTATAAATAACGCTAGCTTACATCAAAAAATAGAGTTTTATGTTCATATATCTTAGGTTGCGGTGCGTTAGCAATGTTTTGTTATTTTTAGTTTTGAAAACTTCAACTTTTTTGTGCTTTCTAAAAGTATTTGTAGTGTTTATAATTGAAAATGACAACTTAAAATGCGTTTGACAAAAATAAAATTTTAGCCAATATTAATTAAATTGTTAAACATAAAACGGGCCCCTAAAAAACCCTAGTAATTTTGGTGCATCAAGAATAAAGTTGGGGATATATTAATTTAAAACATTTATATTTAATAATTATTAGAAATTAAAACTTAATGGTATGTATTTAATCTTAAATATTGGTATAAAGGGCCTGTAGGCTAGGGAAATCTTTTCAACCTAGCAAAAAACTCACATTTTCGTAATTTTATTTTCTAATAATCAACTTCGACAACAATATAAAGTTTTTTAAATAATTCATAAATTTTTTTGCACCCTAGGTTTGATCAAGTTGAAAGAAATTTTAAAGTTACCGTTTCACGACCATGATATAACTGTTAATGCCCAAAGGATTGGCAGACACGACTTAAGGCCGTTGCTGAAGGATATCAAGAACCAAGGGGAATCTAATTTTGTTGTTGATTGTGATCCAGATACATTTTTGCATCTGCTCAATCAGGTTTTGATACAAGTTCCGATTTTTTTAATAGGGCGCGTTCAAACTTCATTAGTTTTGATTGATTTTAAAATTTGAGTCAAAAATTATTAAACATTGTTTTCACAATATTTTCTAACACTCAAAGCAATTGCTCTAAGTATATTTATAAATCTTGATAAATTTATATCTACATTTCTATAAACTTAGCTAATAATTTCAACAAGACTCTTAAACAAGATCTAACCCTCAAAAAAAATTTTAACATTGATCAATATTTTTTTTAGAAAAATTTAATTTTTTTTTATAAATTTGAATGAAGTCTGAACGCACCCTTATTTACAGCGATTTGTAATTCCATATGATTAAATATCAAATTAAATTTTTCTTCATAAAGGCAGAGGAATTGGCAATGGTGTCGCATTATTATCATTATTTGTACATATCTATGGTATATAAATTATCACATGAAGTTAATACCTTAGGATCTACAAGTTTTAAATTTGACAAAGTTTCAAGAAAGTGGTGTAAATATAACGACTTTCAAGCTCATCAACCCGGAGAGGAAGAGGAGATTTAAAGATATTATTGAAAATTTTAAGATAACGGTAAATTTTCTTAACTAAATTTTTTAAACATAAATGTCAAAATGATTTTTACCAAACTTTGATATCATGGGTATAAAAAACAAAATTTACAAAAATTTGGGTTTATATTTAATTTTGTCCGAACTAAATATTACACTGGACAACAAAAAAAAACAACATAAACGATTTTTCAAGGGTTTTGTAGAGAATCTTCTTGCGATAACGATCCGGGGTTTAGTTTTCCAATGCCTCTAATTTATTTTTAAACCGCGCCCAAAGTTCGGAAAAAAATTCGCAAGACTTCTTAAACTATTAATTTTTCAAAAAATCTATTGGCATATTCAGATTCTTTATAAAAAACATATCTAAAAAAGGTTATTACCTAAAATTATTAGCAATTTGCTTTTAAGTTATTTAGGATCAAAAAACGGATTTAATTATGAAAATTACTAATTTTATAAAAATAAAAAAAATAAAAAAAAATTTAATAATTTAAAAAAATTAAAACGCCTTACGTTAATATGTTTCCGTTATCTAAATATATTTTTAAACTTTTGCTACTACCAATAGGTTTTATGATATAGAAGCCCAAAATACCCCAAAAATTAAAAAATCTTGATTTTGACACCGAATAACTAAAAATCTGAGGCATTGGCCAAAATTCTGATTTCATATTCGTAATCAGCGCCAAAAACTTGACCAAAAAATATAGTTGCCATAAATAATGCTTAGGGTCATCCAAATTTTGTTGTCCAGTGTTAAAGTATTTAGTTTTAATAGGTTTCAAATTCTCTTTTTTAAGTACCCGACTTTTGATACTAGAGTTACAGCATATTTTTTACACAATGTATTAAAGGGAGGATTATGTGTTAATTTATGTAGTTTAATTTGTTTTAAATTTAACTTGAAAAATAATAATATTTATAAAATTCAAATAAATATTACACAGGTCAACAAATTTTTGATAGTTATGAGCATTGGCGTAGGAGAGGGAGGGGGGGGGGGGTTTGGGGATGAACCCCCCCCCCCCCCCCCCCCACCCCCTTCAAACATGCCATATCCCCACCCAAATTAAAAAAATTTAGTGCATATCACCCCCCCCCCCCCCAATATATGTTTGTTTATATAAACATTATTATAAAAGTCCTTAATGATTACTCAAATTTTAAAAAGCAAAATTAAGTAACAATCATAAAAATCAGGAGATTTCAAACTAAAACACTATGGCACGACCGAAGGTCGTGCCCGCAAATTTTTTTTGAAACCCCCCCAAGCTTTGCAACTTGCTACGCCCTTGGTTATGAGCTAAATACGGAGATCAAACCTGCCATCTTAGGGATTTTTAAATCCGTTTACCGTTTTTTCTAATCAAACTTAGTTAGCCAGCTATAAACTGCTAAAAAAACAAAAATTATAAAATAAAAATAAATTGAAATTTTTTTTGCATATTTACAACAGCTAAACTGTTAAATTCAAACTTTAAATAAAACTTATATATAGAACCGATAATATATTGTGTCGTATTTAAGTTTGGATGCGAATATATTGTATTATTTAACTTATGTAAAAGCTTAATATACTTAAATTTTTTATTTCTCATTATTTGATATGATAAATATAAGTTACAAGGGATTTTTATATGAAAAAAAGAATCTTAAATTTTTCTATATAGGGTATTCTTGGTCTGTCAAATTGATCAAAAAAGGCCATTTTTTCAATAAGGACGGATGTAGCCAAGGCGGGAAGAAACTAAGAACAACGAAATATATATAAGAGATAAGGCCATGATGAGGATATATTCTTTTATGATTTCATAAAATTCTCGGTGGTGCCATTGATATTTGTTGATCTGTGTTATTTAGAGAGAAAAAACCTTATAATAAGAATCGGAAAGTCAAAATGATTTATTTAATTTTTGTATATTTATGACAGGCTGAAGGGCAAAAAAAAGATTGAAAAATAGTACACACATAAAGCTTCATGAAATTGTGTAATCAATGTATCTTTTTACAGATACAATGATTACACAATTTCGTGAATATTTTTATCTCTTATTTCAGACCGAAGAGGCCTTGGTCCACGACGCCATATTATTGTATTCGCTTGCCGCTCAACGAGCATACAACGAAGATGAAATTGATTCGGTCGTGGATAAATCTGGGCTCAACTGTGACCGCAACCGGGAAAAATCTTACGCGTTAGGGAAACTAATGGCAGGAAAAATGAGAAATGTAAGATAGCGTCTGAAGTGTGAAGCAAGAAAAACTTTCAACTTTTTTTGGGTGCATACTGGGTGGTACCCTGACCCTAAATTGTCATTATGCCACATTTATATTATGTATTATAATGGTTTTTCAATTTTAATTATACTTGGCAAATCAAATTAATTGACCTGGGAGATTTCTCAAATCAACAACAATGTTTTATATTTTGGTGTATGAGCTCAAAAGACAAGTGTGTCTGGCGATGTATGTCACGGGGTCTTTGTAAATTCAGGACAGTAACATTTTACCAGGGTTTTAGCAAATGGACAATCTTTTTTAAATTTTAAGATTTAAAATAGATTCTAATTAAAAAATGTTATAGGTATACCTTTTTACTACCATAATTAAGTGATGTAGAAATTTATTAAGTTATATTAATTTTCCTGTGCAAGCTAAATTTGTGAATATGTCATTTTTAAATGGTTTATTTTCCGTAAGGACACAAGAAATACAATTTTAATTTTTTATTCTAATTGTCACGGCGCTCCTGTTATTAATCTCAGTAATTTAAAAACTATTTTTTTTTCAAAATCATCTTAACAAAAAGTTAGCAATGGAAAATTGCTGACCAAAGTTTTTGTAGAAATTTTAAAATAAAATAAAATCCTAAAATTTTAAAAAACATAACATGACCTAAGACACGGCCGTGTGTCAGATTCGCTGTTGCTACTGCCTATTAATTTGAAATATGCTATCATATTTATTGAATTCCAATAGGCCACGTTCGAAGGGCTCACGGGAAAAGTGGTCATAAATGAAAATGGGTTACGGGAAGATTTTTATCTGAGCATCGTTGAACTGACACGAGATGGACTATCTAAAGTAATTTCATATACGTCTTAATCCTTAAGTTTATTAAATTATTTAATAAACTTACGTTGTACTTAGTATTTTAAAATTAAATATAATTTGATTTGAAAAATCTTTTTAACATACTTTAACAAGCTTCCACATATTTCACGTAACTTTTTTAGATTGGAGATTGGACCCCTAGGGATGGAATTCGAATCATGCGAAATCTGACACAATATTATCGCAATATTATTGGCTCTTTGAAGAATAAAACGCTCATTGTCATTACAATTTTGGTAAGTTAGAAAAATCTTGCCAAATATAGGGCACCTGTATTCAATTTTTTTATCACTTAATCTAGCAATAAACCCAATTTTATTGTCTGTAGTTTAAGTGATAAAACACTGGTTAAACGAGTTATAGCAAATTTATATCATTGTTTTTTTCAAATGTGTAAACATAGCGCTGTGTTTTAATAAATTATTTATAGGAGGACCCGTACATGATGCTCAAACAACCAAACACCGGTTTAGTAGGTAACGATCGATTTGAAGGCTATTGCGTTGATCTGATAAATGAAATTTCGAAAGTCTTGCAATTTAATTTTACCATAAAGCTGGTGGAGGATAACACCTATGGCGTCAAGGATAAACTGACTGGCAAATGGAGCGGCATAATAGGCGAACTTATTAACCTGGTAAATTTGATGTAAAACATAGGGAGTTCGTCAGGATGGCTAAAACAAAGTCAACGTGAAATAAACTATTCACAAAGTTTGGGGCAACAAAGAATTGACCAAATCCAATTACCTTTAGTCATATTTGAGATCAAATTCGGGATAGAAAGTTTTGGCCGGGACAATTTTTTATAGTTAGCATTCAAATAATAACTGGGCGAATATTAAATTGATAGAGCCGGGTGGGCCATACTTAAAATAAAAAACCAGGAACGACCTGCAGGGTCGGAGCAGGGTCTAAGTGGGTTGGGCCAGGCTGGAAAATTATAGCTCGGTTTGAACTCTATGCCATATACATTCTCCCGTTATTATTTACGCAGAAAGCTGATTTAGCGGTCGCAGCCCTTACCATTTCGTATCAGAGAGAAGAAGTGATCGATTTCACAAAACCTTTCATGAATCTCGGGATTGGTATCTTATATAAAAAACCCGTACCAAATGCTCCGGCCTTTTTTTCCTTTCTTTCGCCCCTTTCGATCGAAGTTTGGTTGTACATGCTAGCAACTTACATCGTGGTGTCTTTCATGCTATTTGTCCTTGCCCGATTTTCGCCATACGAGTGGGCTAAACCAACATCATGCCAAAAAGTATTTATTCATTTAAGAATTTAGGTTTAATTAAATTAAATAAGTTTTTTGAGCATAAAAAAAATCTGAGCATTTCGACATTTTGATGGAAGAAATTAAATTATGTTACTGCGTTAAAACCAAACGTCTTTTGCATATCATAAAAATTCATTACATATTAGGGCGCGTTCAAACGTCATTCAAAAAATTTTAAAATTTTTCTAAAAAAAAATATTGGTTAATTTGAAGAATTTTTTGATGGTTTGGAATTTTAAATTAAAAAAAAACACTCAAGTTTAAGGTTTCCCCCATATCCCTTAGTGGCGCCATACCCGTTAGGGCTTTGACTCTTTTAACCCGAGCAAAGCAATTAATATTGCCGACGGGTTAAATAGTAAGATTTGCTCGCAAGCGTTAGCCTAGGCTCTTACTTTTAGACATATCGTTTAAGACCTACTGCCTAAGCAGGCCACTCAGAAGCTTTAAAGTGGCTGCACATGTATGCTATTGTTCCGAAGAAAATAGCTACTTTGCACGGATTCGAACTCGCAACCTCCTGCGTCTAAGGCAGAAGGTTTGCCACTTGTGAGCCGGTTTTTTTTAAAAAAAACGAATGAAGTTTAAACGCGCCCTTACATATCATAAAAATTTAATGTAGGATCCCGGTGTTGTAATTAACGAATTCACAATCATGAATAGTTTTTGGTTTACAATCGGTTCGCTCATGCAACAAGGTTGCGAAACAATGCCTCGGGCCAACTCGACTCGACTCTTAAGCGGGACCTGGTGGTTTTTTGCCCTAATCATGATTTCCTCCTACACGGCCAACCTAGCGGCCTTTCTCACGGTCGAGAGAATGATAACGCCGATTGAAAATGCCGATGACTTGAGCAAACAAACTGAGATCCGTTATGGGTGCGTCTACGGTGGCTCAACCATGGCTTTTTTCAGGGTAAATACATCATAACTTACACATACGCTATTCTACAAATTTTTTAGATATATTTTACCTAAAAGACTATCTTTTGAATGGTGGAAAACAGTTAAATAAACTTCACAAAATCATATATAGTTATGTGTAATGTAAAGAATTCAACTTTTTTTTATCAATTATACTTTATATTTTTGATTCTTTTTTATATGAGGAAGCCTAATTAGAATAAGGCATACTTAAAACTGGTTCATGTCGTTTTCAGTCGCTCGTGGTCGACGAATATTAGGTTCTGTCTACTTGAAATTCAAATTTAGTAACCTTTTTGGTAAAATTAATTATGTGAGATTCTATAAAATTTTAGCCTCCTCTGGGTGGCACCTCGCTTACGTCCAGATTTTCTACATTTCATTATCGATCCTACCCTTTCTGTTAGCGGTTTTGGCAAACCCCTACACGTTGAAAATATTATTACCACCCCCCCTCTACCGATCCACCACGTCAAAATAGTTTTCAATACAAGAAATAACACTCATTTGTGTAAGTAAAGGTCAAAACAGCTCTATTGTAGCCATTTGGTATTTTGTTTGAACGAAAAAGGTTAATAGACTTTCTAGGATGACAGAACCACGGCCACATGCTACATTTATTATTTTAAGGGTCATTTAGGTTTGCCGAATCATTATAAAAAAGATGGGAAGCAAGAGAATTGGACAAGATCAATTATAAGTTTTAACAAAATGAGTAAATATTCAATTAACACATTTTTAGCGGACCGGCTGACTTCTTTGGGCATGTAAAGTTCAAAAAAAGGTTTTTGGTTATGCTGCTCCAATTGATATTTTTTTAACCTATTAAGGAATTTTTTTTCTTTTGGTTTAGAATAAAATCATCTCTGTTGATCTTAAAGTTTGTATATACATACATAGGGTTTTGAGATCATCAAACAAACAAGGAGAATTAAAAAATTTTCTTATACAGTCGCATTCCATTAAACTCCTATGGCTCTAACTAGACCGAGTTTACCACAATGCCAGCAATCTACTTCGATTGCTAATGGTATCATCCCCGCTTCCCACTGAAACACCAACATTAGATTCCTAAAATTTTGCGGACTAAAAAATATATCCATTTATGTAAAAATATTAACAACTTGTTATCTCCCATACCCACACATTTAAAAGAGTAAGATTTTCCAGACCTAGGTGATTTTAAGTACCCAAAACGTATAAAATAAAATTATGCCGCTATTTAGGCTACCTGAAGTAGTTGATAACAAGATTTTTAAGCACCTATAAAATTATTTATGAAGACTCTTTCAACTTATTTTGTTGCTGACTGATGAGTGTCGGTGATTGGTTATGGACATAACTTTATTGCAGGCCTTTTGTATGTCCCGTCCGAACCAAAAACGGTCGCCACACGTACATGATTATCCGTTCCAGGATAAATCTCTAAAACTCGCCCCATCTTCCATTGAAGAGGAGGTTGGTTATCTTCAACTACGAGCACCAGTTGGCCAGGTTTTATGGGCGTAGATACATTTATGTCGGTGTTGAACTAAAGTCAAATATTCCTTTGACCATCTTTTCCAAAAATGTTGTCGCATGACTTCAAGATGTTGGAATCGAGATAGCCTTCCAATTGCAATTGGCGTTATATCGGGCTCCCTTGTACATGTTAAAGAACCCCCAATTAGAAAATGACCAGGTGTTAAAAATGATAGATTATGGGGGTCATTAGATATAGGTGTTAGCGGTCTGGAATTGAGTTAACAATTATGGCCATTATGAATTCCTAGAGAGGCTTTTATTAGGGCTTTTATCAACTAAATGCCAACTTTTTCTCCCCATTAAAATCAACTAAAATTTGATTTGCCAAATTTAACTTAAAGTTTATAAAAAAAAGTAAACACGCATTTAAAACGCTTTACCTGCTTACACTTAGATCTATCGAATGAAATCTTAATCGATCTAACGGTGGCCCATCTGATGAGGTATGAGCGAGAGGGCCAGTTTCAATTGTTTATTCGGTTATCTTTATGAAATTTTTTTACCACTTCAACTCGTATATTTGATCTATGTACGAATATTTATTTTACGTATAAAAGTCCAATTCAAGTGAACTTTATTTTGCTACCTCATTAATTTTAGCCCTTAGCCGTCAAAAATAGACGCTTTAAAAAGTTATGAAAATATAGGTGCCAAAGCAAGATTTTTAATGTTATACAGCAAGATTTTTAATGTTATAAAGCAAGATTTTTAATGTTATAAATTTATTGGATTTTTTAAAAATGATTTTAATAGGTTAAAAAGTTAAATGTTTTTCGGAAAGTTTAGCCTAAGGATATATGATTCTGTTTTCACAGGAATCTAAAATAACGACGTACGAACGAATGTGGGCCTTTATGGATGCCGCGGAACCGACAGTTTTTGTGAATTCCTCAAAACAAGGAATAACTTTGGTGAAAAAGGCGAATCCTAAGTACGCATACCTGATGGAATCTACTTCGCTAGAATACACGGTTCAAAGGGAATGCGAGTTGCAACAGGTTGGGGGCCTCCTCGATTCGAAAGGATATGGCATAGCCACACCGAGAAGTAAAAATGCTCAACAATTGTTTTGTATTCCACAATCAAGTTGAACAGAGTTTGGTTAATTGAATGGGTGGTCGCCAACGAAACCCCCGTCCTCTTCTCTGAGAGCCCAGGCATATAAATATGCCATATAACTCTGTAGGGCTTGGTGTAGAAAGAGTCTTTGACTCGTAAGCCGTCTCCTAGGGAGGAAAAAGGTTTGCAGGAAACTCATATCCCAAATTTTTTACACGCTTTCTAACGTTAGACCAAAATTTTTAATGTGCAACTTCAAGTCCAGCACATGGATTTGTTCTGCAATTAGGTTATGTAACATTGAGCCATTGAAATATTTAATAAATTGTCTCGAAAAATCAAAAGTCATATTTTTTAAGAGCAAAAAGGCCAAAATTCCAAGTTTTTGTCGGTATTAAATCTATATTAACTTGCGATGTGATATTGATCGCTCATATAGCAAGTTACGTGACCTCTTCGCCCCCCTACACAAATGATAAGGGTTTTAACCCCCCCCCCCCCCCCCCCATCGTGTTTTTTTGCCACAAGTCTTTAAACTACATTTCTAATCGATTATTATTTAATGAATAATATATTTAAATAAATAATAAAATATTTAAATAGATATGTCAAAGTATATTAATTCAATAAAAGGAAAAATGAACTTTCACAATGGCTAGTTATTTTTGTTTCAAAACCAAAATTAATAAAGGACCAAAATTGTCAAATTTAATATCATACGATATATGGTAATACTTTAAAATGTGTGTTAAAAATTTAAAACAAGCAACATATTATGGGCCGTAATTGTATATTAATTTTATGAATGGTTGGGTTAAAATAATTTGACGTTGGCATAGCCAAGAAGCATATTAAGGAATTAGCACGGATATCAAATACAATCTAATTTTATTTTGGAAGACTCCCCATACAGGGATCCCGTGTCAAGTGCCATCTTGAAGCTCCAGGAGGAAGGAGTGTTGCACAAATTAAAGGATTATTGGTGGAAGGAAAAGGTGGAAAAGAAGTGCCCAAAGGAAGAGAAAAAGGAAGTGGCTAACGAGCTTACCATGAAAAATGTGGGCGGAATATTCCTGCTTCTCGTTTTTGGGCTGCTTATTTCAATACTCATAGTCATGATTGAATTTATGTGGAAAACGTTGCAGAAAGCTGACCAAGATAGGGTAAAGATTTTTATATTTTTTATAGAACACAGGTCAACATAATTAAAAGGTCGCTTGATAGGACTTAAACCAACTAAGATTTATATTTTTATAAAGTCAAAATATAACTTGTTATTTTGGCCAGCCAAAGTACACATCTTAATATAACATATATGCCAAAAATAACATTTTAAACGATGTTAATGCTAAATGGGATAATATTAAAAAAATTGTTTGCAGGTTAAAACTATTTAAATTTATACTTTTCAATAAAAACAATATTTTTTGATTTTAAGTAAAAAAAATTGTGATTTACTACTTAGAGGTAACTCTCTATTTACAAACATTGTTTCCAATCTAATTAAAAAGGCTAAATTCTAATTAACTAAGGGCACGATTTTTAAAAAAAAATCATATTTATTGTATCGAATCACATACAAAATAATTAACTACAGAAAAAATATTTATATATAAAAATTAATATTTTTTTGGTATATCCATTAACATAAAAAGTGCATTACTTTAATCGTATTTTTCTCCTCTCTATAAAATAACATAGGAAACGCAAATTCATTTTTTTTGTAAATAAACAAAATTTCATTTTGAACGTGGATAAAACAAAATTTAACATTATCTAGTTTTGGTTTTCGACGTAGCCAAAAGTATCACCTTGTCATTTTTATGACATTTTGAGTTGTACAAAGATAACAAATGTCTATTAGTAGAAACCGGCGGCTTTGCCTGGCCCGAAATTAGGTTATTCAAATTCACAAATACGACCCTAAAATTTTATATTGCAAGCTTAAAATTTTTTGTTTCACAATTATTGAAAATCGGCCCGGTCCTTTCGGTTTCTTGATCTCTAGTACATGTGCTTGAGATGAATATTATCTAACGACCTATGTTTTTAATAATTTATGTAGTTTGATATTTTTTTAATTCCACTTGACAAATAATATTTGTATATAAAATCAAAGTTTTATTTATTTAGAGAAAAAAATCTTTATATATTTTTTTATTTTTAAGTCGTGAGGTCACAAAAAGATTCATTTTATTTAATTTTGGATGTTTATTACAGGTGAAAAAAAAGTAATGAAAATAAAATGGAAAAAATAGTGCGTACAAAAACTAATCATTGTGATTTCCTTCTATTTGAAAATTTTTGTAAACCTATGTCGCGTTAAAAGCTTTCAAATTATTATTGGAAGAAAGTTTAAAAAATTCTTTCATCAACGCTACTTTCATTAAAACAAAATTTTTTTTCATTTTTACAAAAAGTTGCCAAATTTAATAATTAGCGTGAAAAAAATTCTTCTGAAAATCATTTTAAATAAATACTTTAAAGGAACGCGACTTTCAAGATACATTATTCAAACAAGTTTTAATTTTCAAAATTAACTTCGTAAAATACTAAAAAGTCTTTGCGATGTATTCTACTTCACTATACAGAATTTCAAACAGTCTGGGTTAGGATAGAAATATTTAATGGCCAGCTAACATCGGTTCTGAGATAACTTCATATTTCGTGCCAGTTATAAGCAATTTTGATTTAAACAACAGAATTTATACAAATATGCACAATTTTATATTTTCAAAGCAAGAGACAATTTTTTTAACTTGTGTTTTTTAAAACAAGTAAAAATTATTTCATTCGGACTCGTTTCATAAAATGTACAATTTTTGTCCAATAATTTTTTCTGTTTTTTTAAGCTGTGTTATTCAATCCTGCAATAGCAATCTATAAAAACCTAATAGATATAATTAAGTTTTTGCGTCATTCTACAATTTTAAAACGCGCCTATTCAATCATCTACCTTGGCAGTTTTTTGAAAAATAATCTAACATATCACAAATATAATAGAATATTTAATAATAATATGAATAAATTCTACAGGGCCACGTGTTCAAAGAGTTATGGGAGCAATTCAAGTTTGCCCTTAACTGCAAAAGCAAGGAAAAACCGCCGTCAAACATAAAAAGCACATCGAATCATTGCCTAAATAAGCTGAGTAGCGTGGAAGGCCTTATAACCAATCACACGCCCACGGTCCGTGAGCTAAATGTTTATGAAAAATTCACAAACTAATAAATCGAAGGCTACATACATAAACTATAACTTAAATAATTCATAATATGGGATAATTTATTGATTATGTATCAAAGTTTAATTGCCTCTGTATTAAATGCTTAATAAATCATTGTTTTCTAATTATTAAAGTCTTAATTTTACAATAATCGAAACTTTGAAAATAATTAAGGTAAAAAGGGTGAATGATTGAAGCTAGTAGATTGGATTGGAATACAGTCATATAAAAATCAAAAGTCAAAAAATGGTTTTAATTAACAAGGTTAGGAAAAAGAAAAGATTTTATTTGCATTTATTTCTTTTCTTTAACTGCTTTTCCACCCGCTGTTTTAATTTCGATTTCATCAATGGGAGCCGGTTTAACGAATGGTATTGAATTGCGGTATTCTATACAAGAAGCAAATTAATGAAAATAAAATCATGACCTATATTTAAACAAAACAACACTTATTTGATTAAAATAATAAATTAAAAAAATCTTCAAATATTCTAAATTTGGCAAATAACACATAATGAAAATTTTTTTAATGTTGAATGGTGAATTTTGTGCTCTTATTTTTTCTTTTACCGTTTTTGACAATCTCCCAAAACTCATTATACAAATTTGGTCAATCTTTTATATACTCTACTAAAATTGTCATATTTAAATTAATTTAACTTTCTATTAAAAATATCATAGCTGACCATTCATTTAATTTTTGATTTTTTAAAATTTCATTTAGCATTTTAAAAATTCAAAAGGCATTTCTATGCAATTTAAACTAATTTTTAAAGTAGTTTTTTACTAACGAATATACTTTTACCCATTTACTAAGGTAATTAGGTTTGACTTCAAAGCGATAAAAAGATTTGAAAAGATGACACATCACTGTTTAGGTCAAGTAATTAATAATCTATTGGTAAGGTTTTCGTCGATGTGGAAAGAGGTAATTTTATTTTAAATTATGTTAATCTGCGAGAAAGCGCTAAAAAAAGTAAAAAACTTTTTGGCATATAGTTTTTGAGCGCATCAGGTATTGTGATGCCCTCTGCAGTTTGATAATTCTCGAGTATGGCACAAATAACTCGTGTGGTGGCGCACATCGTTGCATTTAACATATGAACGTAATCGACCTAAAAGAGTTAAATTTCCAAATATTGTAAGGTTAAAAAGAAAGTTTATGAATCGTATGCAAATTATCATAAAAATAAATAAACATAACACAAATCAGGGCTTTTGAATAAGAGAGTCAAGGTCCAATTTTTAAAGCCTTGATCATCAAATTTTTGCCTTAAAGGTACATATTCTTAATTTTCAACAAAAATATTTTTTGTTAAAAGATACACAAGATCTAATTAAAAAGCATATAAATCCTATTGGAACAATGTAAAAATATACATTTCAAATAAAGCCCAAACTTTTTATCAATTTGTTTAATATGAAATGGTGAATTAAATATTGTATTAAAAAATGTACCGTCCCATCCATTTTTTTTGTCTGGCCATATCGAATCCTTAGGCTACGTGATTGGTAATCGGTACAATTGGAACAGCTGACAAGTTCTCTAAAGGCTTTACTCCCCGGGAACCAAGCTTCCACGTCGATTTTCTTACTAGCGGCATTATTCAGGGCACCTAAATTTTTTAATAAATAAAAATAGGAAAAAATAATTTATGGGATAATTTAGGTCACGTTCAAAGTTGGCTTTCATTTCTTAAAATTTAATGTATTTTTTTTTTGAAATTTATTTCAGAAAAAGTATTTTTTATGCTTACACAGATTGACAAAAACCAATGAGAGAAAACTGAGACATTCATGGAAGGGGGGGGGGGGGGTAATTTTCATGATAACCTAATTTCATATGTTTATTTCGATTTTTAAAATTTATTTACACTTTACTTTTTTTCTTAGATACAAATCATGAAATAGTCAAATTTAACCAAATTGACAAATTTTGCGATGAGCATACTTTAAGAGAAAAAATTAAAAAGGAATTTTTCGCATATTACACTTGTAACTTAAATTTTCTCAGAAATAAAAACATATGTAATATAGAATATTTGCCCCCCCCTCCCTTACTAGGACACTATATATAATCCGTTTATTAAAATATTATTTAAAATTTGATTTTAACAGTTTAACAGTTTCAAATGTGAAAATAATTTTTTTTAATACTTTTTTGTTCTAAACATTTTAATCAAATACCTAGCTTACAAAGTTTGATTTAAAAACCAGTAAACGAAGAAAATACCTAAGTTGGCAGGTCTTGTCTTTTAAGTTAGCTCAAACATCTCAAAACTTGACCTGTGTCATAATTAAATTTGGCAACTTTTAAATGCTTTTTTTTTCACAAAATAAAATGTTAACAAATTATAACAAACAAATTCATTTTGAACGTAGCCTTATTAAAATCAGAGTGAAAGACAAATTTCAACTTCGTCGCTAAAATGTTTACCTATTAAACAAAACAATCAAATTTTGTGCCCCCTTTTCAAAGTCGCTCTTTTATTCATATCTTAATATACAATGGCCAAGCTCTTAATAATTTTGCTTAATTAATTTGTATTTTTTTAGGTCACTTCTATATCTCTGTCAGTTAAATATAGATATGACAATTTTTAATAAAAATTCTTTTAAAGTTTAATTTGCTTATGTGAAGAAAATAAAAAAAACTGATACATTCTAATACAAAATGTAATATAAATTTGTACAAACAAAATTAATATCTAATTTAAAATTAAAGTTAATGGATCGGGAAAATACATTTTTAAATTTAATTAAAATTATAGTTTGAACCTTAAGCAAATGGCCAACATTAAAAATATGAAATTATTAAATATTTTTTCACGAATTGCATAATAATAGAGTATATGACCTGATACAATAGCTACCAATCTGTAAGGAAGTCCTAATGCTTGACAAAAAAGTTCAGAATTTGCTAACATCTCTTCAAACATTTTCCACGAGGCATCATCAAACGGTGATGTTATGCAAAATTGTTCCACCTATATATAGGAAATGAATATAAAAATGTGAAGCAAAAATCGCAAAATGATAATAACACACGTCAACAAATATCAATATCAGAAACGAGATTGTAATGAGAACATAAAAGAATGCATTCCCATGATGGCCTAATCTCATATATATTTTTCGTTTTTCTTAGTTTCTTCCGTCTTTGGCTCCTTAGATCCGTTTATAACAAAAAATGGCCTTTTTCGACCAAATCGACAGATTTAAATATACCCTAAAAAGAAAAAATTTAAAAATCTTTTTTGCATATAAAAATCCCTTGTAACTAATAGTTATAATCAAAAATAATGAGAAATGAATTTTATTAATATATCAAGCTCTTACATCGGCATTTAGATAATACAAAATATTTCGCGTACTTTATACGACACGATATGTTATCAGTTTTTAATGAAAATATTATTTGAAGTTTGAATTTAACAGTTTAACTAATGTGAATATGCAAAAATTAAATTTCAGTTTATTTTTGTCTTTGTTTATTTTTGTCTTTGAATCTTTTTTGTTATTTCAACCTTTTTTTCTAAAATTTTTAATGTTTATACCTCACTAATTAAGTTTGAATAGGAAAAACGTTAAACGGATTTGATATTCCCTAAGATGGCAGGTTTGATCTCTGTAGTTAACTCATTACTCTCAAAAAATTGTTGACCTGTGTAATCAATACTTAGAATCTTTAATGATACATTGCTTTGCTTTATGACTTAATTGCACGTATTTATAGTTTTTCTTGCCAAACTACACTCAGTTTTAATAAACTGAACAATATTTCCTGCATAAGGTCGGCTCAGCAGCTCGATGAAAATACAGATTTTTATGCAAACAAAGCTTTATATCGTACTATACAGTCCATTATTTCTTTGATAAATAACACAGATGTAAGACCACTTTTAAGTGCCGAATGGTTAGGCAGTACCCTAATAGATTCTAACTAAAAACCTCGGTCAAAAACCTAGATCGCCGGTGTGTGTTTAAATCTTACATAAAAGGGCAGCGATAAACTGCTTTGTCAAAGTTAACAGAATTTAGTTCTTACCCCTCGCTTGAATTAAGGGCATAAAGGCCAGATCCAGTCCTATCATAAATTAAATTTCAACAAACACGCCGCTAACGAGACGCGCCCAAAATATTTTATAAGTTAGGCCAGCGGCCGAATTTACGGATCAAAGGCCCAAAATTTTGTTTTTTTTTGGTTACGTCCAACCAAATTAAATAAGGACCGGAAATTAAATATTTCAAGCTAAAAAAAATTTTGTTATAAATTTAAATCAAATGCAGTATGTTAAAGTATTACCCTTTATAGTAATAAATTTTTTAGTCCTTATAAACAGTAGCTAAAAGCAACAAGACAGAGGTCGGGCGGGCTTTAGTTTGATCCCAAATTTGATATCTCTCTACTAAATATCTTCTGTATGAATTTCATGGAAAGGATATGTGCACGTCTGTTTCACGTTAAGCTGGCGTATTGAGGGGAGATTAAACCTGGTGCCCCCCCCTTTTTAAATGATTATTCTGGTAAAACAAAAATGCATAGAGGCCTATATGACACCATACCCCACCCCATTAATACCCCAAGACGATGCCTAATTCATCTCTCACCCCACCCTCCAAAAAAATTGCGGCTTTGATGCTAAACCTAGCAAACATGTTTAATAATGCAATAAAATTATCAAAATTTGCCAATGCTTGAAAAGCGATATAATAACTTCAAGTGGCCATACAAAATAATGATAGGAAAACAACTTAATATAAACTTTTTGAAATTGATGGACCCGAAAGATACCGCGAGTATCACGGCCATGAGATCCTGCTTCTTGGCGGAAGCAGCTCGAAAGTCCGGCATATTTAACCGGTAAATCCTGAGGATTCATCCATTCATCCCTGTACGGAATGTATTAATAGGAAAAGTATTATAAGCAAATTAACAACATATACACTTACTAATATTGTTAAAAAAATTTTGTAATTATTAAACACTTTGTTAAAATTATAACTTAAATTATACCCCAATATTGTGACCGTAAATTAACTATAACAATATTAAAATAATAACTCTGGACAACAAAAAACAACATCAAACAATTCCACTAGTTTTTCTCTCAATGCCTAAATTTTATTATTTAAAATAATTTGGAAAAAATTCATGATATTTCTAAAACATCAATGTGTATTTCTTGTAAAAAACTAGTCTAAAAAAATCAATTACTTAAAATCATTAACAATAAACTCTAAAGTTTTTTAAGGTCAAAAAACCTTTTATGGCGAAAACCATTAATTTTAGAAAAATGAAAAACAAACCAGAGCTGTGAAAATGCCCATTTTTGGGTCAAACTCATTTTTTTATTTTCAGAAATTTCGAAAAAATAAAGGGTTTTAGCTCTAGTCAAGGAAATATTTATAAAATTTAATATTTTCTGCTTATATTCTGTATTTATTAATAGTTGATTTTTTAAATCTGTCATGAAATTTTTAAAAAACAAATTTGAGTTTGGTCGAAAAATGGGTTTTTTCCCAGCTCTGAAACAAACGCCTTATCCTTTAATGTATGTTTCGTTAAATCAAACATGTCTTTAAACTTTTGTTTCG
>CM060242.1:32845058-32968944 GCA_030555515.1 Acutogordius australiensis | reverse complement strand
ATTATGTACAAAATTTAAGTCGTTTTTTTTACTTCCATTGCAGGGAGAAAAAAAGCTCAAAGTTTTGTTATAAATTACCTTAAGGTACACTAATTTTAGTAAGAATGTACAGGGCACAATGCAGAAAAATGACAAAGTTAATTTCCTTGCAAGTTTTGTAATTCCATTCTAAAGGTACCCAAAAAATCAACCTTGGTTTTTGGTTGAGCAAAGCCATTTCCCCGAAATATTCGTTTTTGTGAAGCGTGGTCAAGGTGTAACTTTTGTTGGTACTCAGATCCATGTACATAATTTTCACGGAACCTTCCTTAATGAAATGCATCCCGTCAGCCCGATCGCCTTGCGATATTATAGTTTCGCCCTCCTTGTAGTGCCGTGTATCTTGTACGAATAGTAAGACAAAACCAAATTAAAGTTAAATAAAAAAATTAAAATTTAATTTAGAAATGTATAATACTGAATTTGTGGCATAACCATAATGCATTAGTCGGTCGCATTATTTACACTAAGGTATAATTTAAATTTTTAATTTTTTTTAGAATTATTAATTAGCAAACAATTATAAAATATTTAAAAAAATTGCATGTAATTTAAGGTCAATTATTCGATTAAAATGTAAAAAAAATATATATATTAAATTTCAGGAGGTATTAATGTAATTTTGTCTACCTATACAATTTTAAATGTTCCCTTATTTTTTTACACATAGACAGGCTATTTTAATCCTTCAAAAATGACCAAATTGCTAAAGATTGAGAGAATGCACCAAATTTGCTCGATTCCTGCCATGTTATATTAAAAAACCAAAAAAAGGGCTTTCACATCAATTATGAAGTGCATGTGTTTTAACAACAATGCCGATACCGTAATGCAAATTGACTTGATATCCATACATGTGCCTTAATCAGTCGTGACAACATGCACGTTAGAGATCAAAATTGTGATCCAACGGCGTGCATGGCACGATCACGCGTCGGACGGAAATTTAAAAAAAGGCAGGCCGAGCCTATACTCAATCTCATTATTAGCTTATTGCTTTTAATTAATTTTAATTAGGACAAAGTTTTATATTTTGGCACATTAATTCTGATAGACGATTGGATTGAAAAAAATTTTATAGCTTGTGATACACATCGGATTTTGAATTTTCGGTCCAAACTAGGTTTTACCAATGTAAAAAAACATATCGGCCCTGGCCTACCCTTAGTTTCGGGTATGTTACCAATTGGAACGATAACGTTTCCCTGAAAGTATATATTGGATAGAATATTGTACACTGAAAAATTATTCTTTACCAAAAGCATCTAATATCTTAAATTGTTCGTATTCCTTGAGCGTTTTGAACAATGAGCAGCCCGTCAAGAGTTCCTTATGGTATTCCCGTTTCTCGTACGCACGACGGATTACGATTCGGCGAAAGGTTTGCCTATCGACGACCCAAAGAGCTCCTAATTAACAAACAAAATAGCACAAGTTAAAAAAAATATTAGCAGAATAAACTTTAGGCGTGAATTTTGAATTCTGAATCATATGATCAACAATTTCAAGCTACCTACAACATAATGCTCAAACTCTATCCAGCTCAAACCATGTTCCTAATAGTGTTTGACGCTAATTATATCTGTGTATCGTGTAGACCATTTCAGGCAACAATTGCATTATCTATAGGTTAGAGTTAAAGACCAAGGCCGGTCTGCACATAAGGGAAACCCAAGCTGAATTTTGAATTCTGAATCATATGATCAACAATTTCAAGCTACCTACAACATAATGCTCAAACTCTATCCAGCTCAAACCATGTTCCTAATAGTGTTTGACGCTAATTATATCTGTGTATCGTGTAGACCATTTCAGACAACAATTGCGTTATTTATAGGTTAGAGCTAAAGACCAAGACCGGTCTTCACATAAGGGAAACCCAAGCAATGCTTGGGAACGCCAGGCAAATTTTTTTCATATAATAGGGGTTTCAATCTAAAATATTCAAAATAGGTATTTTAGGCGCCTGGTAACAGTTGGCTTTGGGGCGATATTGAGCTATGGACCGGTCCTGTTAAAGACTTACAAATCAATAAGTCCCAAATAAGGAATTAAAATTTTGAAAATGTAAT
Source organism: Acutogordius australiensis (assembly GCA_030555515.1). Classification (NCBI taxonomy): domain Eukaryota; kingdom Metazoa; phylum Nematomorpha; class Gordioida; order Gordea; family Gordiidae; genus Acutogordius; species Acutogordius australiensis. The sequence continues at coordinate 32,966,833 of CM060242.1, read as the reverse complement.
ATTTTTTAAATTTCAAATGGAATTCAAAATTTTACTCAAACAAATGCATGGAAATAAATCCAAAATGATAAATATTTCTCTAATTTTGGTTGATTTATTAAATATGGTTACTTATAAACTACCTTGAGTTGTTGCAACGACTGTTGCAGTGCGCGGCAAATTACAAAGCAGCGCAATTTCTCCAAAATATCCGGCATCAGTGTAGGTGGCTACCTTTCGAAAAGGTGTTAAATTTTCTTTTGCCGCTACGAAAACGTCAAAGGAGCCGCTTTCAATAATGTAGAAATTATCACCGGGTTGACCTTGTTCAATTATCTGGTCCAAGGGGAAAAAATGACATTTCAAATGAATCTTAATTAAAAGTTATTTACAAAATATTAATATTTGCAATTGATCATATTGTAAATTATGCAACTCTAAACCTGTAACAGTTTTTTAATTACATAGGCCAACAAAATTCATGTTATATAAATTAGATTTTTGTGGTAAACTTAAATCCATTGATACCATTAATGTGGACGTTGAATAAGTTTTTATTTCAAATAACTAATTTTTAAGAATGAATATTTATATTAAAAAAATTTGCTCCTGTGATAAGTGAAAGGAAACTTATTGAACCTATGCTTGAAATTATCGAATTTTACTATTTTTATAATTTGTCTTATTAGTTATATAGTATTAAAACATATAAAAATGTTCTAATATTGGTTTATTTTTCAAACATCAGTGCTTATTTTTTCTATGCAAAACTAACCAAATATTAGGACATTCAAATATATATCAATTAGACTATAAACGTTATGCAAACTGCTGCTGAAATAATATATGATAGGCCAGACTTTATCCCCTGGTGCCACTGGCATCGTGTAGATGGCGTCAATAACTTCTTCGATTTCATCATTTTCGAGTGTTTTGAACAGCCAAGTTTCCTTAATGGCTGCACGAATTTTATCCCGTTGATCGGGCGTTTTGGGATATTGGGTCTTACACAGTTAAATAAAATATTGATGAAAGATTGGGATCAGAATGATATATTAGGCTTCCAAAAAAATAGCAAAAAGTTATAACAATTTATAATTTTTTGTATATGACACGTTCAAAATAAACTTTTGTTTTTATTTTTGCAATAAAATATACATTTTTTTGGTATTCTGCAAGCTGAAAAAACTGTTCAAAGTCGTTTATAATTTCGACAAGATGGAACTATAAACGAATTTATTGCTAATATTTTTAGATATCTAAATACAGTAACACTTATGTTTGGCTAACTATTTAAAGGCAAGGATAAAAAGTTTCAAGATTTGATTTCAAACGTTGCCATACGTAAATCAGATGAATGTATTACAAATCATCGTGATTCAGAGTTATTTAAATAAAGTTATTTTATTATTTTTTTTAGGTCCCTAAATGTAATTTTACACTTATTATTTAGGGCTTGAGGTTGTAATTTTCATAGTCTAACACTTTTGTTTTTGAAACACTTTATATATACAAGGCGCATACTGGGTCATTTTTCCAGTATACTGGGTCATTTTTCCATGACATAATGTTTAAATTTTTTAGGGGGTGGAACTTGAATGGAGATATAAAATATGAGAAAAATTGAGAAATCAAGGGCGAATGAGATAATAAAAATTTTCTTAAAACATTTATCTTACTTAACGATGGATATCTTTATCCTGACAAATCATAAAATAGCCGTTTTTTTAGAATATTTTGGTCCTATTGCATATTAAGGTTAGGTCTCTTGGTATCTTAAAATTATAAAGTGATCTAGCTCTTTCTCATTTCAAATGGGCAACGATTTACTTTGAGCCAGCCCTCCCCCTAAGACTCCTAATTTTTCCTTAGCTGGCAATACTTATATGGTTGTTGCTTTTTTAGCATTTTGTTTCCTTCGCAAAAGTTAGCCCATTAAATACAATGATTGCCATACCAACCTGAGTGTATCACTTAACCATTTCTACTGCCCCTATAAAAATTTCCTTACCTTAGCATGTGGATCAGGATCATCTTCCGGGTCGTACGATTCCGCGAATACCGATTTCCTTCGCTCACGGCTTATATGGATTAATTCTTCGGAAGATTTTGTAGCCGCCATATTCAAGCAACAAATTAAATTATAAAAGATCTAAATAAAAGATGTGAATAAAATTGTAATATTTCTAAATGATTGTGTTCTAGAAACAACAAAAAAAACCAATTGGTATTGATATTTTCTCAATTTTATTCAGGTGATTCTATTTTTATGTTTTTATAGTATTATCTAGGTAACAACGATAAGTGCCTAAGCCGGGCCGGGAGTCAAATTTTTTTTACCTGTGCTAAGAAATGAATTCAAAAATAAAAATAAAAAATGGGTGTTACAGACACCTAAACGCTTTGGTCCAATGGTGTATATAATTATTGATCTTAAAGTGGAAAAACACATTTTAGGAGTAAAGGCAACTTGAATGGGAATTTTTTGATTTGTTTGACTGAACATATTCTCAAATGAGTTAAAAATCAAATTAATTTACCACTCATTATAAAATAAATATTCAAAAATTGGCTAAAAACTTGAATTTAATATGAGGAGTGTTAGCTAGAATTTAAACCGGGCCGTGATATTCCGGCCCGGCCGGGGCATTACGCAGCCGGGCGAATTTTCAAAAACAGCCCAAAAATTATCCATTACAAGCTAAAAGTTTTTACTTTAAAAATTATTTATAAAATACAGAGTGTAGAAGTAACACCCTTTACCGTGTGATAATAAATTTATCCTTTTTAGTTCTTGTTAATATCAGTTTGGGCAGGCTTTTGGTTCCCGACTTTGATTTATAGCGTTAGCTCACCTTCAAAAAAAAAACAACTGAGTTAGAGCTCCTCGGGTTTTGTAGCCTCTGTTGATCAATAGTTGCCCCGCCCATGGCTGTATGTATAACAATCCCACTTTGCTCTCTCTACCAGTTTAAACCACCTCTCCCTTATCATTTTACGACGACCTTTCTGCGGCCTATTGAAAGTCATATGAGTTCACTTATGTAATATTTATGAGTAAAAATCATTTATTTCACATCAATAAAACATATAAAAACATCTCCAATGCAAAAAAACATGATATTAAAAAAACAAAAACTTATTCAAAACACGTATTCATATTTAAAAATTATAACTTTATCACAAAAAAATAAAAAAAAAGAAATTTAAACTTTTATCAACGAAAAGATTATACAATATTAAAAAAAAATATTTAAAAAAAAATAAAAAAAACAGCTTTATTTATAGGATATACAAAGTATCATTATGTAATTTTTTTAGCTGATCAAAATTGATTTATTTATGTAATTATGATAAATTTTTTTAAGAATTTTAATCAATTAAACTGACAAAACCATCGAATGATTTAAAATAAAACATTCATTTTAATCAAGCATCCATTATTCAATAACTAAAGATTTTCGCTTTTCTATGATCAGCGGTTTTTCGTTATTGGCAATATTGGCCTTGAAGTTCAGTGCTTCTTTGAGTACTGTGTCAAGACTCTCGGATATAATTGACCAAGCGTAATCGATGTCCCTCTTTTCGATTGTTGAGCATCCAACTGAAAATCTAGAAATTGTTTATATAATATCCAAATAGAAACTTCCTCGCTTAAATTTGAGACAACATCTCAAATAGGTCAATGGCAAGCAAGTCAATTTTTGATTAATGGGGTCAAAACAAGTGTCATAAAGGCATTTTTATAGATATTTGTGAACAGGGATAAGGATATGATTGTCGAAAAAATGAAAAAAATGTTTTAATTTAGCCAAGAAGTATAATTAATGCCACATTTCAACTAATGAAATATTATATTTTTAGAAAAATCAAGCTTCAACATTTACTATATAGCACCCCAACTAAATGACAGGATTATTTACCACTTTGAATTATTTAGCTGCTTTATACACTATATATTTATTTCCTTTTTCAATCTCATTTTACAATTTTTTTTATATTTTCAATTTTTATAGCATTACAAATTTTGACCAGAAAGTACACGGTATAAAAAATCCGAATGATAGTAGCCTTGATCTGATTAATTAGTTTAGATATATGAAAATATATCGGGCTGTAATATAATTGTCGTAGCCATTTTATAAAACGTGTGTTTAGGTTAATGTTAAAGCACCCGACTTTCAATTTTTTCAATGTATTTGTCTTAAGATATGCCCATATACAAAGTTATTATTACCTAACTATAAGGCGGTCCTTAACATACGTGGGCGTTAGGTAAATGTCGTGCCTATCAATTTCGTCAAACAGCTGATGCGTGAGTTTATCGGAGTCCTAAAAGAAAGTGATTTTTTATTCTGTTGGTGAATGTCATCTGTAGACTAAAAAGATAGCCTTATAGTTTTTAAACAATGATTCAAATTAGACAGGTCTACCAAAGCATTAGATCCATTAGTAAATTAATTAAAATAGCCCCATAGTGTGTATTATATCTGTATTTCTTTTTCGTTTCATTATAAATTTTTTCAGCCTGTAAACATTCTAAATAGTAAAAGTATCAAAAGTGACTTTTAGGACCTCAAAACTCACAAAATTAAAAAAATTAAAAATTGCAGAAGTCAACAAAATTAAAGCTGCGCTTTAAGTATTTATTTTATACTAAACTAAATAAAAAAGACTAAAAATAATATTTTAATTTAAAGGTATATTTTAAAATTAAAAAATTTTATAAGTTACGATTACGATATATTCCGATGTGTAGAGAAAAGAAAATTTTGTCTAGCAAAAAAAGGAAAAGGGAGTGATTAATATTCCTAATAGTATAAATTATGTAATTCATATAATTTCAGAATTTTGAGTTAAATTTTGTCAACATGTTTCATAAACGAGTAAAATATATTTCAAAATTAATAAAATTATTATTGACTAAAATTGTATCTTAAGAAATCGTTTAAAATGATTATACTAAAGCTCAAGCTGTGTAATTGACCTCTTTAAAGGGTATTTATTAACTGGAACTGTTTAAACGAATAGCATTAGGTTCAACAACATTCAAAGATATATTTCTAGCTTTACTTTTAGATAGAAGCAAACGAGCCCAGAAACGGCAGGGTAAGGAATAGAAAGTCTCCCGTCATTTTCGATTAATTCTTTCATATAATCACCCAATTCACAGTGCTACAGTGTGTATTATTTGAACATTGTTATACTTTTTTCAATTTTTAATAAGTGTTTTGTAGTAATACGATTAACTCTACAGATATATGCCATCCAAATATAAATATATCAAAGTTTGATACAAGTTCATTTAGAACAATTTTTGAATATGAGTTAATTTGATATAACAAAAAATTCCCAAAAAATCGAAAAAAAAAATATAAATATTAAACTTTTCTAATTCGATGTCGGATACCTTCCATGCCTAACAATTTAATGTGAAAGTATATTTTAAGAGATCGCATACGAAATCCAAGACCAACTTGCCAATCCTTAAAATAAATATTCAATTGTATAATTAAAATTAAGAATAAAAAAAGAATTATAATGTCAGGTCAGGGCAAAAATCTTTGGGGATTGGTGTAGGCTGATTGGACTCTGTTTCTCAAATTAAATCCCAGTTAAAGTTTTCAATAAATATGTTAAGCTCGAACAAACTAAAGAGGCTTCATCTTAATCTAGAATAACATGGTTCTGTTTAGAAAACTTGTAGTTCTACCTGATGCCATAAACTGGGCAAGATTTTTAATATAAATTCAATAATTTTAATTTTTAATGAATTTAGGATTTTTTATATGTTTCACTTTAAAAACGCTCATTAAAACGGTAATGGATAAAAGTGAAAAAAAAACAAAGCATTAAAAGTTTGCTAAAAAACTCAAAAAAAATTAAATCAAAAAAATATATAAAATCGAAGATCTCTTTAAATTTAATAATATACTAAAGTTATGAATTATTAGAAATAATTTTGGCAAAAACCTTTATAGTAATTTGTGGTTCATTGCCGCCGCTAAAATAAGGAGGCGTGATGTTTAGAGCTGACTTGATCTTAGTGGCATCGTCACACCTACCGAAACACAATGTGTTTATTTAATTTTACTAAACAATCACAATAAGCACGGACAATAATGCCAAAAAATAAGTTAAAACAGGATAATGATATACGTCAAAATCCTAGAATTTCTATAAATAAGTGTTGTTTAGTTAATCAAGGTGAAGTTAATTTTAGGGACATCAGCTTAGGTTAAATGGATCTACTGAGGTTAGATAATTAGGGTTGCTAAAGGTATATTTCCGTGTACTTAAGATTATACAGTGCAGGAGTGTCATTTGATGCTCTGGGAGGGTAAACATATATACATGCTAAATATTTATTCAAATGTCTCCTTAAAATTTTTTAAAAAAAATTGAAATGTGTTTTTAAGTAACCGCCATATTATAAAATTTCGTGTTTTCCCCTTAATTATTGCTTTAATAGCTCTATCATTTATTGAAAAGTTTTCATCACTATTTTGTAATATAAAGCCAGAAAAATATAAAGTTTACCATAAAATAGCGCAATCAAAGCTTATATCCATTAACTTGTGTGGATTGAAAGTGATTGAATCCACATACTATAAGAGCAAATGTAAAACATATAAATGGCCCATGTTATATTTCAAATTACACTTTGACAAATAATATAAACAAAACGACTATTCTATGGTAAAATAGGTTTAAAAATGGAACAAAATTTGGGGAAATATGATAAATTCCATCAAAATTAAAGACAAGTGCGTATAGTTAAATTCTGTGGTAAGACAAAGATGACTTACCTAAATCGAATAAAAATTAAAATATTGGATAAATAAAATATTATTTGTGGTATAATATGGCTTAGCCGGGCTCTAGGCGAACAGCATACAAAATATATAGGGCATACGGGTCAAAAAATTTTAACATGATAATAAGTCAACCTCGACTCCTTTCGCCATTTTTCGATATTCCGGGCAAAACAATAAAGCACCGGCGAACGCCATGTCAACGTGAAACCATGCTCCAAATTGCTTGGCTATAATGATAAAAATAAACGTAATATTACATAGTTGTAGGGCAAGTTATTTTTGGGCACATTTTAGATTAAACGCTATAATTGGGAGAAGTTTTTATTACACCCCTTATAAAGGAGCATTTAAATTGCTATGCAGCGACGTTCATAACCCCTGGGTTGTAAGATTAAGCGCGTCTCCTCGTCATTACCATTATATCCATTGAAATGACGCCGCATTCTTCGTAATATTATAGCATTCAAGCTTTACAACCCTGGCAAAAGTCGAAAGGCAGAGTCATTCACCTGCTAAAACCTCCTCGCCCTACATCTATTGAAAAAGACGCCATACCCGTCAGGGCATATACACCTCTTTTTAACAGTCCGCACTAGGACAATATACAATTTATAATACCCAAGTTCCCGATCTCGTGCATATCATCGAAAACACAGGTGTTGGTAGATCCAAAATTTCCGCATATCTGAAGTATTTAATAATACACATCATAAGGAAATACACTAGTAACAAGGGTTTAAGTCATATTTTCAAATTTATATTCCATGTGATTCACTTACAAAAAATGGAATGAGCCCATTTCCAATATCTCGTTCCAGTTGAATTTTTAAGTCCGGTGGACGCAATTTTAAGTCTTCATCGCTCTCGATTATTACTAGTCGGAGTGAACAAAAACGCGTAGCTTTTTCCAAAAACGAATGAGTCTAGCTAAATAAAATTATCAAAAGGGCGCGTATTTTTGGGCGTGTTCCACCACGGCCGTAAAAATAAAATATTTTTCAAACTTCTGATTAAAAAGATTTTAATCTAGTCACCAACACCCTCATACAGTTTAAAGCATTGCTTATGACTTTTAAAAAATTCGAAAAGAAAAGATGAAAATCTGATAACTATAATGCACATTAAAAATTAGGATTTTCTTAAAAAAGTATTTTATTTGGGCACGTTAAAAATTTAATTTTGAAATCCAAAAAGTTATTAAAAATCCTAGTTCGCCGAAAATCCAAACAAATAACAAATTACTAATAATTTCAAGAGCCCATTTCACAATTTGTTTGAAATACACAGGTCAACAATTAATTATGTCAGAAACGAGAATATTATGAAAACATAAAAGAATGCATCCCCATGATGAATCTCATATATGTTTTTCGTTTTTTTAGTTTCTTCCGTCTTTGGCTCCTTAGATCCGTTAATAACGAAAAATGGCCTTTTTTGACCAAATTGATAGATCTAAACTTACCCTAAAAAGAAATTATTTTAAAATTTTTTTGCACATAAAAATCCCTTGTAACTTATATTTTTAATCACATAAAATAACAAATAAATTTTATTAATTTATCAAGTTCTTACATCGGCATTTAGAAAATACAAAATATTTCGCGTCCAAACTTAAATACGAAACGAAATATTATCGGTTTTTAATGAATATATTATTTGAAGTTTGAATTTAACCGTTTAACTATTGTGAATATGCAAAATAAAATTTGTTTTTGATTTTTTTTGGTTTTTTGACCTTTTTTTCTGAATAACTGACAAACTAAGTTTGATTAGGAAAAACGGTAAACGGATTTTATATTCTAAGATGGCAGGTTTGATCTCTGTAGTTAACTCATAACTCTCAAAAATTGATGACGTGTGATATAAAACAAAATTATAAAATTCTTTCTCCTCGCATATAAATAATAACTTATAAAATCTAACTTTTTAAGCAAAAAATAAAAGTTTATTTTAAATGAGCCTCAATTCACACACTCGCAATAAACATTGACTAACGCTTGTTCGTTATTTAAATTTTATTTAACAAATTGAGTTTATTGACGTTGAGAAGCTATTATGAACAAAAACTTTAACAGTTTATGATTAACTTGATCAGATGCATAGATACGAAGTTTTGACACAGTTTCGTAATATTTCTCGTTAAACTGAATATCATCTTGTGGTTTGAGGCTGAGACATTCCCGAATTTTTTTGTCGCGAGCTGCAACAAGGGCTACGAAGATGCCTTCACTGGCGGTACCCTAAATATTAATATAAGATCCTATATCCATCTATCAAACTAAATTAAACAAAACACTATGTCATAAGCATATATTGGTTTTTCGACTTTTAACAGTTAATAGTTAGTTTTAAAGTGCATATTTATAAAAAACAAAAAATTTAAATAATAATTATTTTATATATAGGTCAACTAACCGATTTATTTTTAAATAGGGCAAAGAAAATCAAAAATGTCAAAACTAGTCTGTTAGTAAAAGTGTTTTGATACTTCAATGACACCCCCACCTCCTATGTGAGCATGATTCAAGAATTTGGTCGGAAGATCCATTGCTTTAGCTACCCAATCGACCATAAGTAATTCCATTTCTGAATATATCGGACACGCTGACTGGATAAAATAGTATTTATACTATTTCAATGTCACCAATAAAATTTTTAGCTTAGCACAAATTGGAAGAATAAGAAAGGAGTAAAGTATAAACACAGAACAAAATTAATTTCTAACAAATTTTACAGAGGGCCATGAGTATTTATATAGAGTAATATTTTTTCAAATATTTTAAAAATCGCATTTAATATGTCTCTATTTTAAAATTAAAAAAAATTGAACTGAAAAAAATAATAAAAAAAAAACAAAAGTGATAAGTTTTATTACACGCAAATTTTTTTATTTTTACACATTTTTTATGAAAAAGATAAGAAAAATAAACTTTTTGCAGACTTACATATTTAAATCCTAAGCTGCTAAATGCCGAGGAAACCATGTCAGCGTACAAAGAGGTGTAAGATCCGCCGAGTGGGAAATAACCGTGAAATTTTGGGCTCTGCCAATGAACTAGCTATGTATTAGCAAAAAAAAAATGTAAATTTTTCTCGATCTGAAATTACTGTTCGCTAAATTTGATAACTTATAAATTTGCTAAAAAAACTATCTATGATGGCTTTATCCTTCATATTTTTTTCGGTTTTTAGGATATACAAAAGGACAGGATCCACCAGATCATGAACCATTAAAAAAATGGTGTAGATATGACTAGTTTTAGGGCCTCCCGTGTCTTTAAAAAAAATAAATACTTTTTATATTAAAATCAACTGTAACTTCTCATGTAATATATTGTTGAGATAATAAATTTCTAAATATATCAACTCATTAACATTTAGGTTATAAAATATTGTGTTTGAACCACATTTATAACCGGTTTGAAATAAAAATAATGTTTAGCGTATATATTTCAAAAATTTGTCGTAATAAAGCGTAGGTTGATAATAATAAGTAAAGAAGAGATTTACCCCGGGTATAATATATTGGTACAAATCTCCGATGATATCAGTGAATTGAACTGGTCTCTCATTCGGCTTATCTGACAGGTGTTTTTGTAAATTTCCAATTCCCCATCTCTGATCAATTAGGGTTTGGGGGCTTTCAAATGTGACAGCACCACCTAATCGGGAAATTTGCTATAACAGTACAGGTCGTACACAAAATTAATATCTTTTCAATTTTTTCAGATTTATAGGAACAATTAAAAAAAATGAATATTATGTATACATTGTTTTTTCATATTCACCAAAAAAAAACCTGTGGTAAAGGTGTTCTCTCCAAACCTTTTTCCCCGTAAAGGGACGGCTTACCCGTGAAGACTTTGCCACTTTAACTACACAGCAGGCCTCGCCAAATTAAATGAGATTCAACACACATAGGTAGGTTTTTTAGGCCTAGCCTCTCAGAAATTGGAGCGCTTTGGGATTGGTTGGCAGCCACGAACTTCTAACCAGGCTCAACGTTGCTTAACTTTAAAAGTAGAGAACACAACAAAGTTTAAATGCGCATCAAGTCGGACCCTTCCATATTTACCACAACCCCCTGTGGGAAAAAGTGATTGCTAAAAATTAAAAACCCAAACCTTTTTTTCCCAAGTTGCCAAGGTCAGGTGTTAAAGGTGACAATAACGCCCCTTTGGTAGTCAACGAGTCAACCGAAGTTGGTTTAACAGGGTAATTCTGCACATTGCTCCGGTAATTTGAAGCCAACACTAGCAGTCTAAGTCCGTTTATTAAGAATTCCGGGTTTTCAAAATAGTTGTTACTATTAATTGTTTTGCCTTGGCCATTCGACGAGACAGATGGAAGGTGCGAGAATTTTGAGGCCTTTGGGCGATAAGAATCATTGATTTGGGATGGTGACTGTAATATAGATGCTATTTCACGCATTAAGACATCGACGAAAGGCTCGACATTTATGTCCTCACCTAGCTGCTGTGATACACGGTGGTGAGAATTTTTTTCAATACCAGAAAAAACGTTGCCCCGTTTGGATTCAATCCTGCTTTCAAAGCTCATTCAATAGTTATACGAGAAGTGTATGATGTGACAATAATAAAACGATTCCTTAAAATTAAAATCTTTAAAAAAACATTTAAAAATAATTTAGTTTAGGATGAATATGTAAATGATTTATAGTAGCTTCGTTTTTTAAATTATGTCAAAACAAAAAAGGTTATGGAAATTTATGTCATGTTTTTTCAGGTAGTGTTAATAGAAACTAGTAACTTTCACACGTTTCAAATTTTATATAAAAATGACCTGAAGGAGCTTAATTTTTTTTTGCAAAAATTCTGACACTCATGAATAAATACATTTATTGCATAAAAAAAGGTGACCGGTTGACACAAAAATATCGAGGACTGCACAAAAAATTTCTCTTTCAATGATTTATCGAGAATGGTCATGTAATGGTGTAGACTTTTAAAGCATATGGTCGAGATTGATGTTAAGACTAAATCCTTATACATGTATATAAAAATTTCGAAATACAAAGAATTATTTGAATTAAAAAGTATCTAGATATTCTGATTTTTAAATAAGCTGTTGTCGAACCGCTATTATCATTAATAAAGGGCAAAAAATAAGTTCATATCTATGAGCTTTGGTTGGTGAGCTCATTCAGAGAAAAAAGCAACTTAGCAATTTGAATAGAGACTCAATGAGTTAAAGAACAAATTCCCAAAAGAGTCTAAAAAAATTAAATTCTACACCTTTATAAAACTAGTAAAAATAATTGGCTAACAATTCGATTTTGATAAATGAGAATTGTGAGCTTCTCAATTTAACTGATAAAAAAAACAACAATTGAGTTTGAGCTCCTCGAGTGTTGCAACCTCTGCTCTGTAATTTTTATAAATTTCATTTATTTAATATCAAATATACATAAAACATTTTGCACTTTTAAATTTCTTTTTATTTACAAAAGACGTTTAAATTGTGAATAAATTATATACTAAAAGTTATGAACGAATTTGCAAGCAATATAAACACCCGAACACCTTAAATAATTATAGAATCGAGGCTTAATCTTAAAAAAATTATAAGCAATTCAAAATTAAAGTTTGGGCAATTTTATTAAATAGGAAATTAAAATGAGAAGGAAAAAACGATTGCATTTGAGAAGAGGGCACAAACTGTTATTTTCCTATAGCATAAGTAAATCCCCTTATCTAAAAAAATTGTCAAAGCTAAGTACAAAGACCAGACCTGCCATCTCAGGGTAAACGTAATCAAATTTTGTAAGCCAGCTTTTAACATTATAAATTTTTGAAAAAATGTTAAAAAGACATTGGAAGATTATTTTTATATTTAGAACAGTTAAAAATACAAACTTCAAATAATATTTTTTCAGAGCCGAAAATATATCGTGTCCTATTTAGGCGGGCCAAATATTCTTGAAGGGCTTGATATACTTAAAATTTTATTTCTTATTTTTGAGATAAATTATATAATTCTCTTTAGGTATTCTCGAAGTCGCACAAACTAATTTGGCCAAATTTGGTGCTTTTAATGAAAATAGCAGAGGTCTGAAGAAACTTCGGGAAAAGAGAAACATATATGAGATAAGACCATCAAGTGAATTTTTTTTTTTCAAAGTGTCATAAACTTCTTTTTTCACTCATTGATTCTTGTCAACCTTTGTAGTTATTATTGTACAAAACTTTCTTTAAATTCTTTACTTATAAATGTCCCTAAAAATGCAAGATATTAAAATAATAAATTACCCTTTTTAATATTAAACAATTCTCAAATGTAAAGCAAAATACCACGTGTATTTTGCATATTATACTTATAATGTTTTACAAATTTCAGCAAAATATTTTGCAGCCTGCCCGCGGCCTTACCAAATATAATTTTGATTACTGTAAATTTCTAAGAAATGAGCTTCTTAGAACAATAAAAGACACAAAAAACATTCTTAAATAAGCTTGTTATTTTTGACACATGGACAATTTGCATATGGCAATTTTGCTATATTAAATTTCAATATAGAAACATATTTAGGGTATTTAATTCGAAATGAGCCTCACACTTCCCACTTTTAAAAATGCATTTTAAAGCACGTGCAAAGTAAGTTTTTATTTTCGTAAAATTTTGAAAATTCTGAAAATTTAAAAAAAAAATTTTTTTTAATTTTTTTACAAACATTTTTTATTTCAGAAGCATTTTATATGCATATATTAAATTTGGCAACTTTTTAAAAATTTGCGTTTTATTAAAAAAATTTTTTTTTCAAAATTTTTAAAATTTTTCGAAAATAATAACTCACTTTGCACGTACCCTTAGGCCAATTTTTATATTATAATTAAAAGTATATTAGGCTTAATAAAAAACCTTATAATATTATACAGGTCAACAAATTTTTGAGATTCGCTAACAACAAAAATCAAAACTGTCATCTTAGGAATATTAATTTCCGTTTATTTTTTTTTTAATCAAATTTAATAAGTCCTATAAACATTGAAAATTTTAAGAAAATGTCAAAAAAACAAAAAGGAAACAAAAACAAAAAAAATATTGAAAAATTTATTGTTATATTAAAAACTAAACTAACCTATATAATTTACAAATGCTGATACAAAAGCTTAATGTACTTAAAAATTTTATTTCTCATTATTTGAGATGATAAATCTAAGTGACAATTTTTGAAAGAAAAAATGAATTAATTTTTTTGAGTATTTTTGAGGTCGCAAAGTCTGTTATTTGGTCAAAAAACATTTTTTCAATATATCTAAAAAGCCGAAGAAATTACAAAAAACGGAAAATACATATAAGGCCATCATGGGGATGTATTCATTTATATATTAAATTTTTACTGACATTATTTGTCAACCTTCATAAAATTCGTAAAAAGAGTTACCGCAATTGTAATGAGTTGCAAGCTCTACATATGGTGTTGGTAAACTTAAATAAATAATGTTCTAAAAATATAAACCTCTGCTATCAGTCTTATATTAAATTATCAAAAGGATTGGAAAATGCTAAACTTTATAAATCTCAATTATAGGCGCATTATCCCATCCCTTTTCTAAAAATTTAATAGAATAATTACATAGCTACATATTTTATTTAGTATCAAAATATACAGGTATAAGGCATATAAAAACTTTAAATTTACTAAAAGGCAAACATAAAAATAAGGATTGAATCTGAGCATTAAATAAAAGGTGATCGATATTCCTATCGATCATTTTAACACTTTAACTTATAATTAAAACATCAAAAATAATTTGTTGTATGATGGATGCTACATAATTTTTAATTTTTTGTGCAAGTTTCAATAAAAAACGAAAACTTTATGCTAGGATTCAAAATAAAAGGGGAAAACATACAAGATAATGATTTCATATAAAATTATTATAGTATGACTTTTCAAATGGTCGGATGGTATTGCTTTAAAGGGCCTAAAATAATAAAATTTAAAAATTAAAATGCAAATTACAGAACATAATCTAAATAGTAATTTAAATGACCAATTTAAATATAAGCAAACAAAAAAGTAAATATAAAGAAGTTTAACAATTCAAATTTTAATTTTCGGTGGTATATTTTGCAACTTACAAGTTAAATTTAAATAAAATTATAAAATACATCTAAAAACTCTAGACTATATATCGAAGCCGCACTGAGGTTAAACGGTAATTCCTAAAACGCCAAGTGCAGCTTTCTGAGCCAACACCGTTTCCCGCATAGACATAAGATGAGCAAGTTCGAATTCCGATTTAATGTATTGCATCGCCTTTTCAAAATTATCTAGAGCCTTGGCAAATTTTCCGCTGTGGAGTAAAGAGTGGCATAAAAAATTAAAAAAGGCTGTAAATAAGGCCACATCCATGCTTTGTTCAGCAAATTCTTTGGAATTGTATATAAATTAATTATAAAATTTATGACTAAAGTTTTTTAGATTTTGAATAAGCTTTCCCTTATAAACGTTATTTAAACTAAAAAACTCTATTTAACTAAAAATATTTTTATTCTTTCTGCCAACTTAAGGTTTAGGGGAGAGCAAATTTTATACAGACGTAATAGCTTGATTAAAAAATTTGAAGTTTCATCATTTTAGATGCAATGGTAGAGTGTAAAAAAATTTAATTTTTGGAATTTCGAAGTCGCAAAAATCGTCACTTTTTTATAATTTATAATTAGACCTTTTCAAATATGAAGGTAGGGTTAAAAAACTTTAATAAATTGGATATGAAGCTTATTGTTAATCACTTTACTACAGTTCTGTGACCCTTCATATATTTTTGTAGACCTGTGTTAATAAAAATCTTTTTCAACCAAACAGTTAGATAAATAGGTTAAAAAACGTTCTTTTTCAAAAATATGAATGTGTATGTAAAATCTACATAAAACTATCGCGTAACCTATATCAAAATGGCATAGTTAAACAATCTGGAATAAAAATAGCAATTTTCGTAATATTTATCATCAAAAATCTGTAATGAGCGAAATAAATGATCCTGTGAAAAAATTTCAAGAAAAACGAAATAATTAAAATTTTCTTTAACCTTTGCATATATATGGTGCCCAGCGTTTCATAAGCAAATTCACATTTAGGTTCAATAGCTATGGACCGGTTTATGTATTCGATGGCTTGGTCGATTGATTCTTAAATAAGAGCAACAATAAAATCAAATCCATTTTAATTACATGATAAGCAGAATTTAACCTTTAATTAAATAATCACCAAGCAAAGAAGAAACAATGAAAGAATTAAAATTTAAGATTAAGGAAATTAATAATTTTTATTTAAAAATCGATAAAATTCAAAGATAATGTCCGCTATAAATTGCTAACAAGTAAAAATATATATATGTCATCATTTCTTATCCCTTTTCCGTAAAAAAATTCTTGTTAACAAAAAATTTAGTGTCTAAAATGATAAAAATAACGATTTTACAAATTAGAGACTCAAAAAAAATATTAATTTTATGCAAAAATAAAATTAGTTTAGGATTTGCATGTTCGCATTTATTTTATAAAAATTATTATGTCCACATTCAAAATTGTAAAATTTTTAACAAATTCAAATACGATAGCATAAAAATAATATTTAAAAAAATTAAAGTTTTAATTAATTAAATTAAAATAAAAACTTTTATTTTTAAGTCAAATTAAATTTTCCAAGTTGATTAAAGAAAATGGTAAAGGGGGTAATAAAAATCTGTCTAATTAAATATACTTTTTTCAAAGATCAATGGACTTATCATACGGTTATATAAATTGTGAAAACAAATAAGTTTATAAACCTAAAATTTTTTTTATCGTATTCCAAAATATCTTTCCTAAGCAAAATAATAAATATTTATTAAAGTTTTGAACTTTCATGGTCTGAAGTTGTGCCCATAAGGGGAGGTGGCGAAAAAGGTGTTGCAGAATTGCTTTCGGTGCTAAGTTTTTGAAGTTTAAGTAAAGCGAGATGTACCAAGACCCTAAAGTTTGCGGGATCAATACGAAGCGCTAGTTTGAGATGCTTTTCAGCCTCGTCGAATAGCATGAGGTCACTGTATGCCTAAAATTTTGAAAGAAAACCCGCGCATTATTTTACGCTGCAAAGAATATAAGAGAATCTTAAACCAAATTACACCACGAAAAAAAAAATTGTATTTAACATGGCTTTAAATATTTTGCCCAACACATTAGGCCCATCCAATTTCAATTCGTATGTGATTATTATTTCGTGATGTATTTTTGCAACACCATTTGTCGCACCTATTCATTATTTTATCTTTGATGTTGAGAATTTAGATAAAATCCCATAGTCACTTAAATTTAAATATCATTACTAGAAAAATTTGACCGAGCCGTTTTTATTAACTAACTGGCTGGGGTAAAATCCTAAAATCAACTAATGGGCCAAAAAAAAATTCAAAACCGACAGGCCGAACCTAAAAATATAGGCTAGCGAAAGCACTATTATAAATCACTTGCAAACATTAAATTAAATCAATTTGATTCAAAAATATAACACAGGTCAACAAATTTTAATGTCAGAAAAGTGAATTTTATGAAAACATAAAAAAATGCAACTTCATGATGGCCTAATATCATATGTATTTTTCGTTTTTCTTAGTTTCTTCCGTCTTTGGCTCCTTAGATCCGTCTATAACGAAAAATGGCCTTTTTTGACCTAATTGAGAGATCTAATTATACCTTAAAAAGAAAAATTTAAAAATCTTTTTTGCATATAAAAATCCCCTGTTATTTATAATTTTAATCACAAATAATGGAAAATAAATTTAATTAATATATCAAGCTCTTACATCGGCATTTAGATAATACAAAATATTTCGCGTCCAAACATAAATACGACACGATATATTATCGGTTTTTAATGAAATTATTATTTGAATGAATTTAACAGTTTAACTATTGTGAATATACAAAAACAAAATTTCAATTTATTTTTGTTTTTGAATCTTTTTTGGTTTTTTGACCTTTTTTTTCTAAAATTCTCAATGTTTATAAATGACTAACTAAATTTGATTAGGAAAAACGGTAAACGGATTTGATATTCCTTAAGATGGCAGGTTTGATCTCTGCAGTTAACTCATAACTCTCAAAAAATTGTTTACCTGTGAAATACTATGCTAAATTAAAACTAATAATTGCATCTAATAAAAAAATGTATTTAGTAAGCTGCCAGCCAGCGTTAAAAGTCGTACATAAGGGCACGTGCAAAGTAAGTTATTTTCGCGGATTTTTCAAAATTTAGAAAAATTATATTTTATAATAAAACGCGAATTTTTAAAAAATTGCCAAATTTATTTATGCACAAAATGCTTTTTATGAATTAAAATTTTTTAAAAATTTTTAAAATTATACGAAAATAAATAAAAATACTTTGCACGTGGCCTAACTATTAAAGGGACTATTAGAAGTAATTAAACCTGAGCCAAAAACACATGTCCTTCTGAGTAAGTTTCGTTAGCACCGGTTTGTTTAAGTTTTTCGATAGTGGTGTCGTCATATGAGCTAATATCAGCTTCTAAAAAACATATAAACATATTTTTTAAATTACAAAAAGGTAAAATATCGTATAAGCAGAGTACAAAAAAAGTCGCAGTATGTAAAATATAAAATTTTTATGTTCTATTAAAGAAAGTGCTCGTTTCTAAGCAAGTTTTTATTTAGCCGTAAATTGTTCAATCTATATATACTCTGGCTGTTTTCAGTTTCACTGGAGCCATTATTATTAGGCAACGCTTCGACTAGGGTCGCCTCGAGGGTCTTTGCAATGAGAGCTCGGCCATCTTTGAGCAATTCCTTTTGCTGAGATGGACTAAGGGTGGGAGGTCCATTACCTAAGATGGAATTAGAAATAAAAAATGGTAATACATCATGAGCCAAAATGTAATTTTTTGATGTTAAAAAATTAAAATTTTGATTTACCATGTAAAGCCGATGCAAGGTAACTGTTCAAAATCATATCATGTTTTCGACAAAACAAAAACTATAGCATAAATAAGGCTAAAAAACTATTATAGGTATAATTCGATAAAGTAGAAAAAATAACATTTTTTTTGTAATTTTAAAAAATTTTCAAACGCATGTCCTATATAGTGATTAAGATATATAAAAACAAGAGTGCATAAAAGAAACAATTTATGTATAACACAGGTCAACAAATATTTAATGTCAGAAACGTGAAAATGCATCCCCATGATGGTCTAAACTCATATATGTTTTTCGTTTTTCTTGATTTCTTCCGTCTTTGGCTCCTTAAATCCGTCTATAACGAAAAATGGCCTTTTTTGACAAAATTGACAGATCTAAATTTACCCTAAAAGAAAAAATTTTAAAATCTTTTTTGCATATTAAAAACCCTTGTAACTTATATTTTTAATCACAAATAATGAAAAATAACTTTTGTTAATTTATCAAGCTCTTACATCGGCATTTAAATAATACAAAATATTTCGCGTCCAAATTTAAATACGACACGATATATTATCGGTTTTTAATGAAAATATTATTTGAAGTTTGAATTTAACAGTTTAACTATTATGAATATGCAAAAATAAAATTTTAATTTGTTTTTGAATCTTTTTTGGTTTTTTAACCTTTTTTCTAAATTTTCAATGTTTATAACTGACTATCTAAGTTTGATCAGGAAAAACGGCAAACGGATTCGATACCTCCTAAAATGGCAGGTTTGATCTCTGTATTTAACTCATAACTCTCAAAAAATTGTTGACCTGTGTAATATCTTACAAGCTAACAGGTCACCTCATTACTGATAAATACTATAAATCACACAATTAAAGCTAGAAAAAAATCTTTAGAAATAATGGTTGAAAGATTAATAAATAAAAAATAAATATAATACATAGGTCAGAAAATCAAGCTTTTTAATTAAGAAATATAAAACATAAATTATTTAAAATCCAAAAAATACCTAAAAGTCCAGATAATCCGGATAAAGGTGAGGGGTTAGCCACCGCGGAGGCACCAAAATTCGTAGAGCTGCCCGTATCTTCTTTGCCGGTAGGGAATACACTAGTTCCGGGGTCCGTGTCAGAAGGAGCATTTTTGGCCAAAAATATTTTAAATTTGGTATAGTCCCGCTGTATTCGGGCTAATAAAAACAAACGTTTGTTAGGCTGTTGAGGCTTTCTATCATCATCATCATCTTCTAATATTTGTAATTAAGATTATAAACAATTACATGCATTTTATACATATATATATTAGGGTAAGAATCAATAATTTTTTGCTTAAAATCTTATATTAAACCCATTAACTCAATAAAACAAGCAAAAATATTAACAAAATGCAAACTTTGTTAAAAACAATACGAAATACTCCGCGGAGAAGGCAACATTTTTAATGTTAATGAGGAGGGATTTATATAAGATCGCAAACAAACTTGCAATTTAAAAGTTTTGATAATGTAAAAGTGAAGTTTTTTTTGTAATTTCAGAAATTTAATTTTTAATTAGGCCCTAATTATTAAGTAATTTAAGATGCGGTAAATAAAGCTAATAGATTTATATAAGGTTCGTTAATGCTTTAAAAAACCAATTGCCTTGAGCATTAACATATACAAATTTAAAATATGATATTTTAATAAAACTTATATAAACAAATGATTTTTATATAAAAAAAATAATACCTTATTCTTAGTTATTTATACCAGTGATGGGCACTAACAATCTCAAAATAAATTAATTTAAATATAGCTAAATTTATTTAACTATTGGAGTTTAATTAAACAGTTTCAAGGTTTAACTTTAAACTTGCTCTAATTTTAATACAACTATATAAAAAAAACATAATTAATTTTTTTGGTTGACTTGCCCATTCCTGCATTATGCCCTATTAGCATAACATTTATCGGTATTTATGCATGGCCAAATCAACGTTATCGGTTTGTGAAAGAAATATATTCTATGCGAGTCAATAACTCTTTTATTAAAAAAACTTATAATTTTTAACTTTCCCCTGTTGAAAATGCACAATACATATTGAATATTTGAATGCAATTTAAATTGTTTATTTTGCTTAATGAAAATAATTAATAAACATTTATTATTAAATTGTCATAAATAAGCACCAAGCAAATCATTTAAAAACATGAGTTTTAAAAACTTAAAAGAGAATAAAGACGACTGTAAATCTAATTTTTTTAGATTTCACAAAATCAATAAAAATTCGACCAAAATTATTTTCTGAACTAGAATAAGGAAACCCGATATGTAGCTGATAAAGGGCCCATAATTTTGTAATTTAAAGCAAATGCCATACATTAACAGAAAGTTATAATTTGTCGATATGTATGATACAATGTTTAAACATTTTTAACCGATTTTTGGTAGGACCTCTCCATTTCCAATTTCCCCGTTTTGTTGTTCTATGGGAGTGACATTTTTAGTAGAGGGTTGGCCTTCATATAGCTCAATGGCTCTATCAAAATCAGCCAAAGCATTTTCAAAATCCCCAAACAGAGTATAATACTATAATTATTTATAAAATAAAGAAAAGTAACATCACTCTATGATATAAAAAATTAAAAAAAAATAAAAATTAGAAGATATAAAAATATGATGTTCACTCCTTTATAGAATATCCCTCGCTCCCCCTTAAATACATGATTTTGCATCAATAATTTTTTTTCGTGATCAAATAAAAAATGAACTATATGACATCATGAATATACCCTAATGTATTTGACAAACTAAATTTGTTATTAACCTGCCCTCTATGGTAAAAGGCGTCACAGTTTGTGCTATCAATTTTAACAGCGGCATCGAGAAACACTTTGGCCTGATCTGTCTCGCCTTCCTGGGTTGCGCAACTTGCGAGCTTGATCAAAACGTTTATGGCAAACTTAAATAATAAAAATGATTCGAATAATAATTAATAAATAGTAGAAAAATGCAAAAAATATATAAACAATTATATAAGAACAATTAAATAGTAAAACCAATATAAGAAAAAACTAGAATTAAAAAATAGAATTTTATTCAAAATTTAAGAAAATTGTCGTTTTTCTCGTTTCGTGGCTAAAGACATTAATATACACCTAGCAGGAGAAAGCCTACTTTTATCCACTTTTCAAGCTGTTTTTATATTAAAATTAAATCTAAAAAAATTTAAAATGAAAAAAAGAAACGTCGAAATTTAACATAATTTATAAAAATAAATCTGCCAGTATGCATATTAAAGCATCAAGGATAGGCATACAACACAGATTGACAACTGTTTAAAAATGAAGTAAACAATTAGATCAAGATCAATGTATTTTAAATTTCTAATACCCTTTTCTATTCTTATAAGCTCGCTATAAACAGAAGGATTTAAATACTAAAAATCTTTAAGTTTTTATTATTATAATATAATTAACTGTTAAACAAAAAATTAATCTATTCCAGTATTAAATATGCCATTTTGTAATTTAGATGCACAAGATTTTTTATAATGCAATTGTAAACGTTGGAGTTAATATTATTATATATTAATACAAAAATTGAGAAATTACAGTAGGTCATAAAATCACGTTTGTTATTTTTCCAAATCAAATGAAAAATTTGGCTAGCAAAACTTTTTCTTGATAAAAAAAATAGGTTTGGTTAAAAATTAGCATGTGAATACAAAATTAAGCTAATTTATACTATTTAAGCTTGCTGAATATAAAAAATATAGCGAATTAAAGCCAGATTTAATGTTCCGTTTTTTGAGATGATAGAAATTAGTGGTTAATATAAAAAAAATTAATTTTTAGTAAAATTTTACACTCTAGTCTGCTAAATAAAGGACATTTTTCATATATTGATGTAACTTTCTAAAATCTGCAGGGCCAAGGTTTAGATAAAAATATGTTAAAAAGGGAAAAACCTCAAAGGTCATAGAGTAGATCAAATCACTGCAACCTTAAATAGCTACCAAAAACCTTACTTAATTTTTGTAAACATAAGTAGGGAAACAACCTTTCCATCTTGAAGCAATTTTCCAGCAGTCTCATCAAATTGCAAAGAATGAGCTTTCTTTATAAGCTCTTCTGGTATTTCTATGTCATACTCTTTAAGGGCAACTTTGAGCGTATCAGATATATCTTCTTGGTATTCCACGCGAGAATGTTGTTGTTTAAGTGCGAGAGCAAATAGAAAAAGTAAGGCTGGTTTAGCTGCAATAACATCTCCCATAAGCAAATTACACGTACAAACAAAGAGGGCAAGGCTTAAATCCTCATGGGCAAGTGGTAAATTAGACTCATCATTTGTTGTCTCTTAAAAAAAAATTAGGTTCAGAATCAAAAAATTTAATAAACAAAAATATCTAACAAAATTTGCATTTTGAAAACAAATTGCCAAAAAATTTGAAAAAACCTTCTTTGATCAAATTGGAGTCGTTGCCTGTCAAAAACATTTTAAGAATAGGTTTAAGTTTTGCTTCCTCGGTGAGGTATTGTTTGGCCTGGTCAAAGGCTGTATCATATTGTTGCTCCTGAATCAATTTATTGATCTTAAGGATAATTGGGGATGGCTCAGTGTTATCCTTAAATAAGTAATACAATTTTAAATTAGCTGGTGGTTATTGTATGCCAACAAAATCATACATAATACTCATATCTATAAAAATTTACATAATAAAAAATATATATTACATAAAAAAATAAATACCCTATGTGTAGCAAAATCACCGCCTTGATCAGATGGTGTAAGATTTTCAGTATTACTTTCACAATAATCTGAATCGTTGTTTTCATTTAATTGACTTGAATTCCTTTTAGAAGGGCTGTTGGGTAATGATTGAAACACATCATTAGTGACTGACTGGTCAAAACTTTGTAAACATAAAAAATATAATATACATTAAGTAATCAATGGGATAATTTTAGAATATTAAAAATTCTGAAAGGCACATCAAAGATTATATAAATATTTATCCATAACTTAATTTTAATTTTTAATTTACACTATTAATTTATTAAAAAATTAACTAAATTAAACCCAAGCTGATCACATGAGACATGAGGCCTGGCCAATAAAAACAAAGGATCACATTTATATGAATCAAAAAATGACTCAATAAATTTTTTTGCAGGCAACACATACTTTTTATCCTAAAAAAATTTAATATCTGAGTAAATTGATATATATATTAATTGCAAGGGCATACTTTAAGGTAAGCTTTAGTTTTTTGTTTGGTAAGCTTTTTTAAAACTCTATCAGCAACTTGTATAGTTTCAATATTTGAAAATTGTTCCAAAAAACAAACAATTGTTAAGTCTGATAACATAAGTTATAAAAAGAAATTTATATAAAAATAAGTAAATTGAAAACTCACCTATATAACTTTCATTGTATTTTTCTAAATTTTCATATGAAAGTCCTCTTCTGAACAATGCCTTTGGATAGTGATTTTTTAATTCAAATGCTGCAGTGCAATCCTGGATAGCTTCATCATATCTTTTCTAAAAAAGTTTAAATCAGTGCTGGGAAAAATTAATCAAAAAACTTTGGCTCAACCCAAAACTTAAAGAAAGAAAGGGAGCTACAAATATAGGGCCAAAATAAGAATTCAAAAAAAACCCTTACTAAGAAAAGGGACAAAAAAAAACCCCAAAAAGGTGGCTCTTAAAAAGAGCCCTAAAAAGCCCATTTTTTGTTTTCTTTATAATAATTTCAAACAATTTTGATTTTTTCTTTATAATAATGATGGGTGGGTTATTTTTTCTTAAAGCTCCTAGGTGTTTTTATGAAGAAAATGGGCTTCTTTAAAACATGCCCCGCAAGAAAAGGGGCTTTTCTTTTGTCATGCCCACGAGTTTGTGGGCATTTTAGAAAAAAAACTCAAAAACTTGTTAAAAAAAAGTTTTATTTTTTTTCCCAGCCCTGGTTTACATCATGCCATAGGAGTAAACTATTTAAAATAAAAACTAACCTCATGATAATATGCAGCGGCTCTGTTGTTATAAAATGCTGCCAAATCTTCTTTTTTGGTTTTAGGACATAATTCTATGGCTTTACTATAGTCATCTATAGCCTCTTGATAAAATCCCTTTTTAAAATTGTGGTTCCCACGAATTTTAAGTTCTAAAGCTAACTGCTGATCTGTTTTTTGCAATAAATCCTTTAACTCCACATCATTGGGTTTAATCTCGTCATTAGATGAAAGAATGTCAGGTTTTTCTGCTTTCTTTTTCTTGTATCTAAAATAAATGTATCCCAATATAAATGGAGTGGTTATAGCAAGTAGGGTGTAAAATTGCTTTGAAGAAACTTTTTGAATCATTAAAAAATAATTATATCGAAAATTTTTTATTCCAAAAATTTATAATTAAATTATGATTTCGGCAAATTTTTAAGGAACGAAGCAGGTGATTGTAAAATTTTAAGAAAAATGCGGGAAAACGAAGTTATGTTGGCGCAATCCTGCGGTTATCGAATGGAAAAAATTGCCGTTAGATGAACTAAGTCAAGAAATTACAAACTTATTGCCGTTAGATGAACTAAGTCAAGAAATTACAAACTTTGAAGTCTTTGCAAGTTTGATTTTTGTTGGTAATTTTTAGATCATATATCTTATAACAATATAATTTTTTTAGTGTATGATGAGGGAATGTGTCGAAAAAGAACAAGTTGTTTATATTGCTCTTATACCCCAAATTTACAACAATATGCTTTTTAACCCTAACCATATATGCCAAATGGCAACAAGTTTATATTTATTTTATTTTACAGACAAAATATTTTAAAAATAGCCAGTTATAACAAATTAACCCTTTTTCTTGTTTATAATTAAAATTTAGCAATTTAAATAACACTTATATAATATGGGTTTTTCTAAACTACTATTGATTGTTATTTAGTTCACTGTGCAGTGCCATCTAATGCAGTAAAATTTAGCCTTTGTTTTAATAAATAGCATTTTTTATTGGTTTATTATACAAAATTGAAATTGATTTATATTCAGTAAACTGTGCAATGCAAAAATTTAGCAATTGTTTAATAATTGGCATGTTATATGAAAATTGATATTTTAATTCATTACAATGTTAAGTGCCAACTACTGCAATAAAATTTAGCAATTGTTTAATATTGCCATCAAATATTGATTTATCTAAAATAATTGATATTTATTCAGTAAGCTGTGCAATGACTCCTAATGCAATATGTCTATCTCAACCCCATAGTAAACCAACTTAAGATACTTATATTTTTTTAGTGTGATTTTAATAATCTTTATTTTTTATAACATTTACACTTTATATTAAAATGTGGAATCACATAATGCATATAATTTTATGTTCTTTTTTTTTAAAAAAATATTTTGGCATTTTTCAAGTTGGTATAATATTCTTTTTATATATTGCACCATCAATTCCCTATCATTTTAATTAAAGGTCAAGATGTGGTTTCAACTACTGGTGATATAACAATAAATGATGTAACTGAAAAATCTTAGAATAAATGAAAGTTTCAATTACCTTAATATTTGACATAAAAATATAATATAATTAAAATAAATGTGGAGACAATTTTTTAGGGTATATATATTTATAGCAGAAGATGTGAACTCAATTACATGTGATACATTGTTGAGCAATATGCCTGAATCTAGTAACTTGAATATTTTTTAATCAAAACATTTTTCGGAATATTTACGTAGATATATATATACTAATTGTATCATGGTTAAAATGAAATTTAATTTGTTTCAATTAGCATATTATCTGGATATGTTAAAAATAATGATTTTTGTTTAGCTCATTGTGCAATACCACCTAAAGCAACATATTTACCTCAATCCCATGGTAAACTTTAATTAGTTTGGTGTATATTAATACTTTATTTTTGTAACATTCAAAATTTTTTACATTTAAATATGCAAGTTAACACCGGATGCTAGCATCCTAATTGTTTTTTTATAATAATTAATATTACATAATTTTCATCTTGATATAATATTCAAAATTTTAATATACCATACCATATAATTATAAAGCCTTGTAATTTAAATTTTAGGACCTGATTTGATTTTAACTACTCGTGATACCACATCAAATGCTGAACAATCTTATAGTAATTGGATGTTTTAATTACCTTGATATTTACCATTAAAATATGAATATATAAGAATTATAATCTAAGAATTTTTTTTAAGGCATTATCAATTTGCTTATAGCACATGATGTGATACCAATTAGAAGTGATACAGTATTAAGGAATATACCAGAAAATTCTAGTAATTTTTTTTAATTATAAATTAAATACCATGCAAATATTTATTTTTGGCTAATTATAGTTTAATATAACCTTTTAAGATAATGTAATTATATACTTTATAAATTTAGCACACCATGCGATATTCAATTCAAGTAGTACACAAAAGTCAAATAATTGATCGCTTTTTTAATAATGCTATTATTAGCAACAACGTTCCTCATATCATTGTTAATGATGCGTTAATAATTATCTCGCCCCACTCTAAACTCCTCTTGTTTAACAATTTTACCTACTTACTTGACTTTTAGAAAAAAAATGTTTTTATATGTAATCCATGAATGTATTTTTTTACTACATTAGATTCTATTTTAATATAAATTTTAATCCTTGATCAATCATATAAATTTTTTTCACTCTTTTTTATTTGTGATTATTACTATTATAAATTTATAGCAATATATAACAAATTTTAGGAATTTTATTTTATTTACATTATTTTAAATTTTATTGAATATTTAAATTATTTTTAGCTCGAACTATATATTACAATTTTAACGCTTAATTTATAGTGTAGAATAAATTCTATTTTAATCAAAGATTTTTTTATTATAATTTTACTTTTAAACTGCCTTAAATATTTATTTTTAACTGGACAAACACTGACTTATATCATAATATTTATAATAATATGGAAAATTTTATAGCATTTTTAATTGGCATTTAATTAATTTTTTTTAGCGTATAGTTATAGTTTATAAATTGATATGTTATGAGATGACAATAAAGTATAATATATATTATTATGATATTTAGAAAATTGGTTGTTACTAAAGTAAATTAAGCCGTAAATAAAGTAGGCGACAATTTGTAACTTTAACCCATGAGTTAGTAAAAATTACCCACCTTCGCTTCGGAGGGGTAGCCATCATTGTTTATAAATTTCTGGTGGCCAAAAATCATTACATTAACCTGCGGTTAAGAAGGTAAAAAAAGTTACATGTAGTGTTTGGTGTGTGGCGAAAATAATAAACTCGAAAAGCTCGTTTATAAATAAAAATTGTTATATTAGCTTTTATATCCAAATTGTTTTTAAATTTTTTTTTAAGTGCGTGTCCACCGTTCATTCATTTGTTCAAGAAATTAAAAATTTTTGTAAAAAATAATATAAATATAATTTTTAAAGGAATCGTGCTAAAAGCTGTTTATTTAGATATAAAAATATCCTAAATTAACGCAATTGCGTCGCGTATTAAATTAAATCATATAATCTCTAATATTATTCATATTTTAAGAAAGCTTAACTTAGCTAAAAATATTAAAAATTAACAAATTAATTAAATCAAACTCCAATTTAAAATATTAAAAAATATTTATACGAAATTTTCTTTCGAATCTTAACTAACTTAACAATGGGCATAACCTAAAAAATGCATAATCTTATATTTAAATTCTATATTAGACTTATTACGTAATATGCCTAACCCGCAAGTGGCACTATAATGCTCATATAGACCCCAGCTTATATTAAATTTTAATTAATATGCTTTACGGCGGGGTTAGAGTTCATTTATTATTATATACTAAAATTTAAATTTTCTAATTTTCAACATTAAACTAATATTTTATTTTAATTGAAATCATCATCAAATATATAAAATATGTAAACTAATTGATTTGATTAAGGATATATTTAATGTATTATTATGATTTATTTCATGCGCCATCTTGCTTTTTAGAGCAGAGACACTCCTATCAAAATAAGGGAGCTCTTAACGCGCCCTTATAAATCATAATATTTGTAATTTACTATATATAACTAAGAATAAACTGTGCAAGTTTTAAAAATTTGCTTGTAGAAGTATTATGGTCCGTAGGGCATTCTATCGGAATTCTGGTATTTTAATTATATAATTATATAAACCTTCAGGCAAAGCAACCCATACAATTTATAATCTAATCCTAACCTCTAAATAATTTCTATTTAAAATATTTTTAACTCGAACTTATTTTAAGACAAGCACATTAAATTTAAACCTAATGAAAAGATATTATTATTAAAATAATTTCTTTGTACACATATGCTTCCGTTAGCACTTTAATGGTAAAATACAATATAAAAACAATGATATATTATCAATAATAGTTAAAAATGGAAAAACTACAGCATTCTTTATAAGTTTTTATAGTTTTATTTAATAGATATAAAAAGATTCTTCTATATCAATATTATAAAAAGTATTGCCTATACTATATCCAAATATGATTTATTATTTTTATAAAAAAATTTCTTGAATAACTATTTAAATGTACGTACAAACACAAATTTAATTTTAAATTTATTTAGTGTTATAAAAAATTAATATGCCCTTTTAAGTATATTATTAAATGAATTATAAAGTATTTAATGATAAATGACACTAGTCAACAAATAACAATTTCGAAAATATAAGTTTCTTAAACCATAACCCTTGCCTTATCTCATATGTATTTTATTTGTTCTTATTTATTTACCTTGACTTTTAAGATCCGTCATTCCTATACAAAAAATGGCCTTTTTGACAAAATTAGATTTTGAAACGTTTACTATACCCTAAAAAAATCAAGTCTTTTTTCATAAAATATCTTTTAACTCACATTTATAATCTTAAGTAAAATAAAATTAATATCAAGTTACGTCATCTTTTTTTATTATGGAAAAATGCAGAAACTTTAATGCAGCACGATATATATAAGGCTTTTAATAAAATTATTATTTGACGTTTGAATTTAACAGTTTAGCTGTTGTAAATATGTAATTTTAATTTATATTTGTTTGTAAATTTTTTTGTTTAATTGACATTTTTTTTAAAAATTTAATGTATTTAGCTAACTTACTAAGTTTGATTAGGAAAAAAAGGTAGGAAGCAGTTTTTTTACTATTTTAAAAAATTGTTTTTAATTTTTATTCAATTTGTGATTATTATTTTTGTGTAACTCTTATAAAATAATGCTCATTTTTTTTTATTAGAACAATTTCAAAGTAAATTAATTTTTAGCAAAACAAAATTGATTTAATGTTAAAAATTTTTCTAGTTATACTTGTGTGATGATTATCAGTATAAATTTATGTACAATTATAGAAGTCTTATTGTAACCGCCCCAGGTGTAATAAAATATTCAAAATTATTTGGAAATAAATTCTGAACGCTTCGCCCCTATACCAATATTTAAAAATCAATTAAAAATATTTTAAAAAATTATTTAAATAATGAAACTTAGAACGAGCACATAAAAATTGTATTTCACTATGGTTTACCGTTAAATAAACATAGGTTTCTTAGTCCTTTAATTGTTATAAGCAACTCTATTACAATTTACTTGCCTCTTACACAATTTAAAAATCAAAGATGATATAAAATGTCTCCCCCTCCAAGAAA
Source organism: Acutogordius australiensis (assembly GCA_030555515.1). NCBI lineage: Eukaryota > Metazoa > Nematomorpha > Gordioida > Gordea > Gordiidae > Acutogordius > Acutogordius australiensis. The sequence goes on along the minus strand of CM060242.1, from coordinate 32,936,401 downwards.
AGAACAAAATTCGCCCTATAGCTATTGGTTGTTTTTTTAGACGTCTTATTTCAAAAGTTATATGCAGCAGGATTAAATCCACTTTAACAAACCTACTGTCTCCCCACCAACTGGGTTTTGGTATAGAAGGGGGCTGTGAAATTGCGATTCACGCCACCCGCCTTACCTTAGAATCAATGAATCCTGACGAATATTTAGTTAAACTGGACTTAAAAAACGCTTTTAATTGCCTAGAACGTTCTTACCTTATCGAATCTTTTTTAAAAATTTTTCCCCAATACCACAACTATATACATTTAAGTTATGGTATCGATTCAATTTTAAAATTTCAGGATGTAATAATTTCTTCCTCACAGGGAGTTCAACAAGGTGACCCCTTAGGTCCGCCTTTGTTTTGCCTTGGGCTTAAAAACTTGATAGATGAAATTTCTAATTCAACAAATCTCCGTTTGCACTTATGGTATTTAGATGACTGTACCATGTGTGGCAAGCTGGAAGATATTAATTTAGCACTTAGTATAGCCCAACGCCACTTTTCTGTTTTAAACTTATCTCTTAACCCTAACAAATGTGAGATATATCCTTTCCCGCCATTTACAAATTCTATAGTTGAAACCTTTAATAAAACCTCATATGAGAATTTAATAATCTTAGGTTCACCCGTAGGAGGTTTTGTTGCGGTTGAAAAATTTTTAGAGAATCATTTACTTGCTTTAAGAGAAAAATTAGAAATTTTAAAAAAATTACCTCTTCATCAGGCTTTTTTTCTTTTAAAAAATGTTTTTTTAATTCCTCAATTGCAATTTTGCTTCCGGACATCTGGAGCTTTTGTTTTTAATTCTCTGCTCAAAAAATTTGAGCACGAATTAATTTTAATTTTTCAAAATCTTTTTAATTTAAAATTTGATTTGAATAATTACGTCCAATTTACCCTACCAGGCAAGTTGGGTGGACTTGGCATCAGGTCACCCAGTAATATAGCGCTTGTCGCTTTTCTTGCGTCCTTTTCGTCTTTCAAGGATACAATTTTTAAAATCACAAATTTTAACTCGGACCCAATTTTTTTTCAAGCCTTGACTACCTGGGCTTTTAAGGCCAGCCCAACCGGGCCATACCCTGAAACGGGTGATCAAAAAGATTGGGACATGTGTCTAGCGTTAAACTCTCTTGCTTACCTTTTACAGAGTGAAAACACAACGCACAAATCCCTTCTTAGATCATTGTCTTCATATAATTCCGGTCATGAATGGTTAGAGGCTTTCCCCAGTAAATTAAATAATCAATTACTCCCTAACGAAGCTTTTCATTACGCTTTGTATTTGCGGTTAGGAATCCCTTTTTCAACCCCTTACATTTGCAGCAAATGCAAAACCCTCACCGATAGTTTTGGCCGGCATCCCTTACATTGTTTGTCGAATTCAAAGATAAGGCGACACAATAAGGTTAATTACATTATCGCCACTTATTTTAAAAAGGCTAATATACCGTGTGTTTTAGAGCCTGGTTTATCTTTTAATTCTAAAAGGCCGGATGGAAAAACTCTTGTTCCCTTCTCTGAGGGGAAACCTTTATTTTGGGATTTCACCTGTGTTGACCCTCTGGCCCCTTCAAATTATAATTTTGACCCAATTTTGAATGCCGAAATTTTAAAGACAAGAAAATATTGTTTTTTGAATTCCGATAATATTTTTATACCAATTGTTGCCACAACTTCAGGATCATTCGGTCCTGAAGCTTTGAAAATTTTCAAACAAATTGGTAAACTAATTAAAAATAATTTTATTTCACCGAGTTTTAGCATAAGGCAAAAAATTTCCATAGAAATTTTGAAAAATAATTATTTTCTTTTTAAAAATACGTGGCCGGAAGACTGTAAAATTTAATAAATATAATATTTATATTATTTTTTTTTATTTTTTTTTTTTTAATTTATTTTAATTACTTCTTTCATGTTACATTTAATATACTACCTGTTTATAATTTATTAATTATATTTAATTAATTTGATATTATAATATATTAATGCTGGAAATCTCATAAATAAAATCTTTTTAATATTAATAAAGCGAGAATTAATACTTTTAAATTTATATTCAATATTTATCAATTTAAATATAATAAATGAGTGGTTGCATTTGGTAAAATTTGAATTGTCCAATCCATGATCAAGGAAAACCGCATGCGCATTCTTTCTGCAATTATTACCCGAACCAACGAAGCATGGCTGTTGACGAGCATTTTAGGTATTCATACGTCTCGCTATGTATTTTATTTTTGTTTAATTTTATTGAATGATTTTTATTTTAGAAATCCTCAAATTAACGGCGAGTGTGAAGGTGAAAAAGTTTCCAAAAAGGCATTGAAAAAAATTCAAAAAGATGAAATAAAAGCCAAAAGGAAGGAAGAAAGCGCAGCTTTAGTATGTTTTCAAATAATTTCAATATATGTTTTAAGAAAATAGTCCTTTTCTACATATATAAATTGTAAAATTATATGTCTGTTTTTGTGGAGCTATGAATTATAAGATTATCCAATTAAATTTTGTGGATGTTATTTTATTTGTGTTTGAATTTTTACCCTAAATTTGCAAGATATGTGGGTAATGCAAGTGGTTTTACAATTCACAAAAATAATGTCTTAATCAAATGCTGAGGTTATTTTGTTTAATTAAAGATACTACCAGCATTGTGTTTTATGATTTGAAAATTTTCTTTTTATTTAATGTAATAATAATTTGTTTTTATTCTTGCAATATATTATTCAAATAAGTCATGTTAAAATCTATATTTAGTTTAAATAATCTATTTAGAAAAACTAGCTAAATATTTAATAGTTTTTTTATTTTTAAATAAGCTTTGTCATAAATTTATGTTTTGGTTTAAGACTAAGTGTTTTTGAAATCTTTCATAACAAATTCAAATATGACTTTGCACTTTTTCAAAAATTCTTTTAATTAAAAAATTAAAGTTTATATAAATTAAAAGAATAATATAATTGTGTTTTCAAAATATTTTTTGCAAATGTTTAAATATAAAGAGAATCTTAATAATGTGCATTTTAATGTATGTATAGAAATACGTAATTATTATTATTTTTTACTGGAGAAGGTAACCACTTGTTACCAAAATATCTTTATTTTTTAATTATTTATGCTATAAAACTATTAACAAAATCTTTAAATGATTAATAAAATTTAGAATTTTAATTTTGTTTTTTTAATAATAGAATAACAAAACTTTACACAAAATTATTGTAATTGAAAATTTTTTTATATGTTGCTATTAATTGTTTTTCTAAAATAAGAACAAAATTTATTTATTCAACAACTTTGGGTATGAATATTTATTTTTCAAAAATAGTTTTTTATTTTGTCATATTTTGGTAAAATATCACTTAATGACCATGATCATATTATTTTATTAACAATTTTGATGAAACAGTAAATGGCATTTTTCTACATATTTGCAATTAAAACTTAAAAATGAAAAATTTTAGGGGTTAAAATAATTTTTAAAATAAAAGAATGTTTTTAGGTTTTAGTTGCAAAATTTAATCTCATCATCAAAAATAGTTATAACATATCTTATTATACCAAAATTAAGAAACGTGTTGACCAAGAAGTATTGAATGATGAGGTGGATATATCAGAAGGAAATTATGGTCACACAAACGCAAAGCTATTGCTAGAGTATGGTCAAGAAATTATTCCCATGAATGCAATTAAACCAGAACATTATGGTGATTATGTTTGGATCAGGGCTAGATGGCAAAATTCAAGAGCTAAGGGTATTATTCGTATTACCTTTTTGCTTAGGGCACGTGCAAAGTGAGTTTTTGTTTTTGTGAAAATTTCAAAATTTTGATAATCTTTTTTGAAATAAACAAAATTTTTTAAACGTTGCCAAATTTAGTTTATACCCACAAAATGCTTTTTCTGAAATAAAAAATTTTTAAAAAAATTTTGAAAAAAATAAAATTTTTAAAAATTTCCGAATTTTCAAAATTTTACGAAAATAAAAATTCACTTTGCACGTGCCCTTAGCTAAAATAAAAAAATTGTTTTTATGCTTCTATGTATACCAATTAATAATGTACATTGTCACATGCCTTATTTAAAAATTATAGGGAAGCAATGTTTTGGCATACTTAGACAACAAGAAAACACCTTGCAATGTGTACTAGCGGTCGATGATACCAGAATTAGCAAAAAAATGGTGAAGTATTTTAGCAAGTAAGATATACTGTTTTTGGTATTTTATAGATTTGATTTTAATTGGTAAAAAAACATAAATATTTATATGCTTTAATATGTTTAAGTATTGCAAACTTTCATTCTGGCGACATGATACGTATTTTGGTTTTTTTACTTATATTTGCCACTATAACCAACTTTTGCCTTTTATTTTTTGCTATAAACATTGTAAATTATTAACCAATATTTATTGTATAGTCTTCCCAAAGAATCAATCGTTGATGTTTATGGTCTTATCACTCAACTTCCCGATCAAGTACCACGTATCGACAGCTGTACGTTTAATTCCATCGAAATTCACCCGGTCCGTATGTATGTCCTCTCCTCATCACAAGTCTCTCAGTTGCCCCTTTTAGTTGAAGATGCCAGTCGACCGATCGCTGCGATTCTTGAAAACGATTTCCATGATAAAATTAATTTTTGTACTGTTACAGAAAAGACAGAAGGAGGGGATAAAGGTTATATAAAGTTTTATCTAAAAATAGATTATAATATATAATTTTTAGTTTTTATTATTACGACATTATTGGTTAAACGGCTTAGATAGCTCAGTGGCAAACATTCCTGTCTTACACGCAGGGTTGCGAGTTCGAATCCGTGCACAGGAGCTTTTTTCTTCGGGAAAAAGTAGCAACCACTTTGAAGTGGCTGAATGGTCTGCTTAGGCACTATGCCTTACACGATATGCCTAAAGTGAGAACTTAGGCTGAAATCCTAGGTCGCCGGTGTGCGAGCAAATCTTACTATTCCCGTCGGCAATATTATTTGCTTTGCACTCGGGTTAAAAGAGTTCAAGTCCCACGGGTATGCCCTCTGGGAAAATATATGGGGGAAACCTTAAACCCGTTGTTTTTTAATCTTTAAACACCATATTTGTTTAATTTGCAAAAAGAAGTAATTATTTATGTTATATCTTGAACTTATTTTGTTTTTTAGTAATTTCACGACTTTTGGCATATAATATTATAAAATATGGGGTGGTTTTTTTGATATTTTAAAAAGTAACTTGTTGTCCAGTAAGTTTTTTAAAAAGTATGTTGTTTGTAATCTGGCTCCTCTTTGGTATAATTAGAGTATTGTTAATTATAAGTAAACCTCATCCACATAATATTAAATTTTTGTTACCGCCCCCCTCCATATTAAACTCTACGTTTTGTAAACAGAACACCAGAAGCCTAAAGCACCTATCGTTAATCAGGATACCCGGTTAGATAACCGTGTCATTGATTTGAGAACACCCGCTAATCAAGCCATATTTCGAATTCAAGGTATTTGGTCAAAATTTTTTTAATTTAAAAATTATGTAAATTTTTATTAATCTTTAACGTTTTTACTTTTTCATTAAAAAAGCCGCAATATGCAGTGCGTTTCGTTCGTTCTTGGAATCTAAAGGCTTTATTGAAATTCACACGCCAAAAATCATATCGGGTATTTAATTTTTTTTCGATTCGTGTGTGCTTTATCAAATACTATATTTATTACACTATTTTAATTATTTTAAATTAAGCTTTGAATGTTTTTATGAAGTTTCTTAGCTTATGTAAATTTGTTCCTTTTTTAATAAAACCATGTTATACTAATTTTTGTTTTTTGTATAATAAGCCTATTCTAAATAAATTAACTAGCTGCCAGTGAAGGTGGGGCGAACGTATTTACCGTGAATTATTTCAAGGAAAAGGCATACCTTGCTCAATCTCCGCAATTATATAAGCAAATGGCATTATCGGGCGATTTTGAGCGTGTCTATACCATTGGAGCAGGTTTCTTTATTAACCTATTTGTATGAGCTTGAGAAGCAGCTTATCAAGATTTCGATTTTTTTATGATTACTCTTTATCCTTTTAATAATAATGATATATTCTGAATGGATCAAATATTTTGGTGCGAAAGATATGTTGTTGTAAGAGGTTCAGAAATTTTTTAGAAAATTTATAAATATATAAACACTTTTTTTTATAAATCAAGAAAAAAGATTTGCTTTTTTTTGATATTATTGAAAATTTTGTAGTTCTTATAAATTTGTTTTTTTCGCACATTGACTTTATACGGCATTTTCAACATATGGTTAAATAAAAATATTATTTTTTATTTAACATTTTTTTGCTTTTATATATTTTTAATATTTTATTGATTTTTTTAATATTTACAAAAAAAATTTATTTATTTAATCTTACTATAATTTCATATTTAGTCTTTCGCGCCGAAGACTCAAACACACATAGGCATTTAACCGAATTCGTAGGGTTGGATCTCGAGATGTGCATAAAAAGCCATTATCACGAAATTATGGATTTGTTGGGCGAACTTTTTGTCAATATATTCAAAAATTTGCAGTCCAAGTTAGTTATAACTACTTGAGACTTTTTGTTTTTAGATGATATTAACATTTGTTTAAATATTTTTTTTTATCTTATACCGTAAAATTTTTCTATATGTGATGTCGGTTTTATATTGTATAATTAAAATTTGATTTAGATATCAAAAAGAAATTACAATAATATCTCAACAATATCCATGCCAACCTTTTGAATTTTTGGAGCCCAGGTAAAATTGAATCAGTTTTTGCTCTACTTTTTTGTGGCCCTTAGTATTTTTACAAATAAAATTTTTTATCGTTTGCTCTATATAAGAATTTTATAATCTTGGGCGCGTTTAAAGATTAATTTTTTTAAAATTTTTTATTTTTTTCCTCCCATTTTTTTCAAATTTTTGAAACTTTTATTTCTGTAAAATATTTTAGCCAATAACACTGGTCTACAAAATCAAACCTACGTTCTCGGATTATATAACTAAATAACTAGTCCTTATTTCACACTTTTTTTCCGTAAAATTTTCCTAAACACATTAAAAATTTTTCAAAATAATGCTAAATATTTTTGTGACTTTAAGACCAAATTATAATAATCTTTTAAATAAATTACAAAATTTCAAAAATATATTTTAAAATTTTAATATTTTTTTATTAAATTGGCAAAAAAAGGTTATTCATCTCGGACGCACATTCAAAGATGTTACCAATCTATTTTATAATGACTCAAAATATTTTTATTTTTTTTTAAAGTTCTGGTTTATTTTAATTTGTTATTTAAAAAAATGTATCTTTAGTTTCTGGGTCTTGAGTGCAAATCATGTAACTTTTTTCCTTTTTATGACCCATTCCGTTGTGTATAGGGGGGAAAATTTGACTGGCAAAAAATGGTCAAAGGATTTAATTTAGACCTCAGTAAAATATTTTATGCATAATATAAGGCGAGCTATATTTAATATAGTCACAATGTATAATTATAATTTTACATTTAATTTCAAATTTAATTAAATTAGAAAAAATTTAGTCTTTTTATAAACTCAAGATTAAAAATTTTTAATTATAAAAACATTGGTTTTTTAATTTTAAAGGTTTTATAAATTTTGAATGTCTATTACGGTAAAACAAAAAAAGTTATTCTAAGTAGTATTAATATAAATTTCTATTTAGACGAGTCTAATTAGGTTTGGCAAATATTTGTTGTTTTAATACAAATGTAATTTTTTTATTAAATTTTTAAAATGTTCTTATTTAAAATTATAAGTAATTAGACGAAACCTATTTCCAAAATTTGATTTATATAGCTTGCGCCTAACCTACAAGGAAGCTTTGGATCTTTTAAGGCAATCGGGTGAAACAGTAGGCGATGAAGATGACCTGTCAACTCCGCAAGAAAAACTTCTTGGAAGGATTATTAAAAAAATTGTATGTATTGTATTTTAATAAATATTATGCTCCTTATAATTACACTGGTCTACAAATATATTAGACTTAAAAGGTAATTATTTAAATTAGTCGTATAGTCTACGGGTTTTTTTTAACAACCGTTTTTGCCAAAACCAAAAGATTTAAATTAAACACATTAAAAAGTTTTTTATAAATAAGTTATTTCAAACTTTAAGTTTTAATAAATTAACATTTTTTGTCTAATTTAATTAGATATTTAAATATTCATAAAATAATATATTTCCTTTGGTTGTGGCTAGTGAAAAAAAAATTTGAAGAAAAAAAACTGAGCACATTTGATTAATATAAAGATAGCTAATGTAAATAAAAAATAAGAAAATAAACGCTTAACAAACATATTTGCAATTAAAATTTTTATATTTCAGTACCACACCGATTTTTACATGTTGGACAAATTTCCGTTAGCTATAAGGCCGTTTTACACAATGCCGGATCCTGATTGGAGAACGGGACAAGTGGTAATTTGTTTATAAACCATTGTTTTATTAATCAGAGGTGAATTGCTTAGAGTCGTTTTATTTTACAACATGCAATTTTTAAAATAAGGGGTGTAGGAGGAAATTATTATTAATGTATCATTTTTACCTTATAGATGGTAAATATTACATTTATTAACATTTTTGTCTAATTAGGTATTTTTTTATATAAATCAACAGATAATAAAAAAAGAAACAAATTTTTTTTTTTATTATTTCAAAATTTGACGTTGATCATGCTCTAATAAAAGGCTGCATTAAACCTACTTTATCACTTAATAAGTTACCATCAAGCCCGTTTGAAAATTGAGTTTTTTGATATAAATAAATGAGCATAATTTACCAATGGGTTAAGGTAAAAGGCTTATTAAATTAGGTTCAATTATATTGACCCTTGTTCATATCAACAAACAAATTTAATGGGCCGAGATTATATTTTGCGCAATAATTAGATATGAATCCATGTGCTTTGAAATTAGTTTTAAAAAATAAAGTTCTTCAAGACACGGCCATAAATTAAATTAATTTTTTTATGAGTCTAATGTCGTTTTTAATTAATATATTTTTCAAAATATGCAAAATGCATAACTAAACCAATTTACATTAATATGCGAATTACAGTTTTTTTTATTAATGATTTTATTAATTTCATCTTTATCTTATTCATCATTTTAGCAATACAGCAATAGTTATGACATGTATATGCGAGGTGAAGAAATATTGAGTGGGGCTCAAAGGGTACATGACGTGGAATTATTAACTCAAAGAGCCCTTTATCATAATATAGGTCAAAATTTCCTTATTTTTTTTATTAAAAATTTATTTTATTAAAATAACTTTTACTTTATTAATTCGTGATATTTTAGTTTTTTTGAGAAATTGCTTATTAACATGCCAAGAGATTTTTATAAATAATTTTAGATTTGAAAAAGATTCAAAGTTATATTGACGCATTTAAATATGGTATGGGACCACATGGTGGAGGAGGAATTGGTAAATAGATATTTCTATATTACTAAAATGTTACATTTGATAATATTAATATTTATTGGCTTTAACATCTTTTTTTGCCAGTAGCAAAATTATTTATAGAACGGAATTTATATTGATCAGGGCACGTGCAAAGTGAGTTTTATTTTCGTAAAATTTTGAAAATTCTAAAAATTTTGAAAATTTATTTTTTTCCCAATTTTTTTTCAAAAATATTTTTTTTTATAAAAAGCATTTTATTTACATATATTTTGATTTGACAATTTTTTAAAAATTTGCGTTTTATTACAAAAAATTTTTTTTCAAAATTTTGAAAATTTTCAGAAAATAAAAACTCACTTTGCACATGCCCTAAAATAAAAATCAGTATATTTTATTATATAAATTAAAAAATAATACATAAATTATGACAAAATAATAATTTTTTAGACCTAAAAAGTATGGGTTTTTATTTCAAGCTAGGCATATTAGCAATTTGCAGGAATACAAATAGGCGGAAAGCTTTTTTTAGGTTTAAAGGCATCTTTAACAAATCCGCCACGGAGATTTGTTGCCACTAGCGCCAGAATATACATAAACTTTAATCTAGAAAATCAGATAAAAACTAATTTAATTTTAATTTTTTTTTGTCATTAACTTTTATTTAACATGAAAAATTTAGAAAAACAAATAAGACTTAAATTTTTAAAAAATGTTATTTAAAACTTCATTTTTTATATAAATGCAATTCGACTCGTAATTTTAAGGTGGTAGTTGGTAAGTAAAAAATTTTATTTCAATATTTTAAATTAGTTTTACTGAATTCTATTATAATTAATTTAATTTAAAAAACGTCTGTTATGTTTTGTCATTTTTCTTGACTCTCCCAAACAGGGTCAAGGCTATAATTTATTTTCATTATTTTTTAAGCCTGTATAAAAATTAATCTTAAAACCATCTGTTGAAATAAATATACATAATTTATTATAAATTAGGGCTCGAACGAGTTACAATGCTCTTTTTAGGACTTGATAATATACGAAAAACTTCAATGTTTCCACGTGATCCCAAAAGACTTACACCTTGATTTATTAAACATATTCTGTTTTTTATCCTAAATTTAATTACTATTATTCCAAGCATCTAATATAAAAAATATGCCTTTATCCAAATATGAGTAAATGTTCAATTATATTTATTGGAGGTAAAATAATGTAATATAGTCAATTTCATTTCCAGTTTTTTTCCATTATGCACTTCGTGCTTCAATAATTCTGTATAATTTTTTTTGTAACATTTTTAATTTTTTTTATAAAATTGTAGGAAAATTTATTTAAATTATAATTAGAAGTTTTCTACAAATCATTAATATTATAAAAATTTGTGTACGTATTTTGCACCCAGGTTATAAATAAAATTAATAAATATTTGTATTTATTGTCAGGTTGCGCAATTTTTATCAGATGGATTTCTAAATTATATGTTAAAAACTTCAAAAAAAATTAAATATAGCTGTCCTATTAAAATTCAGTTTTTATCATATTTAAACTGAATTACAATCAAATTAAACAATTAACTTGTTATAAAAATATTAATAATAAACATGTATATAATAATTAAAATATAGATTTATATATAGGTAGTATATAATGTGGTGAGGCATACCTTAATTAGGGGCAATAGTCTTATTTTATTAAATTAATTCTATTTTAAGTAAATTCATAAACTTTAAAACAGCATAAATTTTAAAAATAAACTATGATGTTAAAATTCTGTTGCCCCAAATATTATAATGCTGAGCAACTACCTCCTATAACGATGAGATTCTTCATTTCTTCTAGAACTGTATAGTGGTTTGTCTTCATTATAAGATCTTCTTGAGCGATTATTGCTATCTCTTTCTCTATCATCGTGTTGAGAATATGATTTATGGTTACCATTTCTTCTCTCTTCAAATTTAGGGCTGTTATATGGTGCTATTCTGGTGTTATTACTTTTAACAGAAGAATATGGGCTAATTGGGGCATAACTTTTAATTTCAATACCTCTAATATTTTGGTATGATCTGAGGTTATCTTCATAAGAATTATCCAGCTGTATCCTTGAATTAAGACTATTTATATTTTGAGGTTGTGTGTGCATAGGATATAGTAAATTTCTGTCATTACAATGACCAAAATTACTATTAAAATCAACATTGTTAGTGGTTGGATTATTCATAAAATTTGCATACCCCTGAGGTTGAAAATAATTTTGATAAGGTGCATTGGGGATTTGGCAAGGCAATCTATTATATATTTGGTTGGTTTGAAACATCATTGGAGGATTATATGTTTGCTCCATAAAATTACTTTGAATTGCTGAAGGAATATATGCCGCTGAAGGGGAAAAAATAGTATTTTGATAACCATGTTGATAATCTTGGCCATGTGAGCTTAATTCTAATTGATTATTCTCTTCCTCTTTAATCAAGGCCGCCTCAATAAAATTTTGATATTTCAAAGCTTTAAGCTTTTTATACATTGGAAGTGGCATGCAATTTTGTAGCTTATCCAAGCCAAATAGGTCACTTTTTTCATGGCTTGAACCTGTTTTAGTAAATTTGTTTTTATGCATATATCAAAATTTTTGGTTAATCAAACACTTTTTTAATAAATTATTAAAAAACAAAAATATTCTTTTGCATTTGTTTAAAAATACAATGCTCACCTTTACGATAATTAAGACTTAATGACCTTCCATGTACTTTTATTCCATTCATGAGATCAATTGTATATGGAACTGATATATCATGCACAAATTTAACAAATGCATAACCTCTTCTATTACCATCTTTATTTATTGCAATTTTGACATCCTCAAGAGGACCTGCCTAAAATATATTTTATATTATATAAGATAACATTCTCTTTCTAAACTAATCAAAAATTTACTTGTAAAAATAATTCATATAGGATATCTTCAGTTGTTTGGTCAGATATATTGTTAACAAACAACGTTCTATCCAAGTCATCTGACATTTGCATGAAAGTATGTTTATTTTAATGGCAAGCAAAAACACTTGTTTTTAAATTTCAATTTTAAATTACACATAATTAATTACCCTAAAATGCCATAATAATATTTGCATAACAGGTTTTATTCGCATTTTAAATGATGTAATCTCGGCCCTTCAAACTGATTTTAACTTAGGCCCAGTCTGTCCGGTCACGTATCCGGATATTGCGAATCCCAATCCGGCCTCAGAGCCGTAGCCAGAGAAGCTAAGCCCCCCTTTTCTGGCGGACTTTTTATTTTAACTAGTAATTTTAATAAAAATTGCCTGGCGCGCCTTTCTAATTTTTAAGGTAGCTGTGCCAAGTTAGCTGCTAAGTCCATCTAAAAACGGCTACGCCCTTAATTTCAAAAAATGTGCGCATGCATATAAGATAACATTATATTAGTTAATTTCTTGACCAAGTTTGGTCCGTGACCCATTGGCACCTATTAGCCAACTCTATTTAGGCGCTTAAAATGCTTGCTTTTTTAATATTTCTGCTTAAAAACCTTAGTATATAGGACACCCAGCATTGCATAGATTACCCTTTAAGATAGAGCGGTTTGTACCTTACACAATTAATCCTAATTTAAAAAGATCAGTTGAAAGCCATTATCATTGTATTGTAGCTATTAATTAGGACTTAAAAGAAATAGGTGGTATTAAAACTACCAAAACTTTTTTTATTCGCTTTTTGAGGCTACAGCAGGCCTCGCTAAATATGATACTTAATGCGCTCTGGTAAGATTTGCCTAGGTTCTCAGAAAAATAGACGGGATTGGAAGAAGGCTCAATGCTGCTTATTGAATGTAGAACACAATCTAATTTACATGGGCTCGAGGTCGTATTTTTTAAAAAGGACATAAATAGGCAACATTATAAATGTTTCAATTTCGACGCACTGTATCGTATTTAAATTTAATTGCTCAAAACTTGTTGCTTGAAATTAAAATTTCTTGGCTCTAATTGTATTAACATCGGATCGGGACGAAAATAATTATAATGATAAACCGGGCAGACTCGTAGATTTTAACTTAATGAGTTGGGTAGGCCGGGCCGAAAATCAGAGCCTTTTCGATTCACTCGAAAAAAATAAATATACAATTTTTTGCATAAAAAAGGTCTTTTTAAAAAGCCCTACTTTTTTTCTAACAAATAAGAGGTTTTTTATTTAAAGGGCTTTGTATGATAGGCCAAACTCATTTTTTTTTATTAATAAAAACTAAAGATAGCTTAGATCTTCTGCTGTAGTTATGCATCTATTTGTAGTTGATTTTTCTAATTTTTTATATGTTGAAAAATAAAATATAAGTTTAGCTAAAAATTAGAGCTCTTCTTCCTCTTTTAGATAAAAAAAATTTTTCCTCATTTTTCGGGGCTCTTTTGACATTTTGAAATTCCATTAAAAAATTTTACGAGTTTCACTTTAGTAAGTATTTAGACATCTCATTGCGTTAAATTTTAGATTTGGGGAGGCACAAAATAAGTGTTTTTTAATTTTCAAAATTTATCCTAAAGTTAATTGCAAATTAAATAAAAAAAACAATGGGTTTGAAGTTTCCCCCATATCTTTCCCCATAAGGGGCGCCATATTCGAATAAAGCTTTGAGACTATTTAAACCCAAGCAAAGCAATTATTATTGCCGATGGGTTAAATAGTAATTTCTCGCACGCCGGCGTTCTAGGTTATTAGCCTAGGCTCTCATTTTAGGCATATCGGGTCTACTGCCTAAGCAAGTCACTCAGCAGCGTAAAAGTGGTTTTACATGTATACTATTTTCCGAAGAAAAAAGCTTCCTGTGCACGGATTCGAACTCGCAACCTCCTGCCTGTAAGACATTAATGTTTGCCCCTGAACTAAACTCCGAAAATTGGGGAAAGAATTAGAAAAATTCTACGGCTAAGATAACATTAAAAAAGAGTTTGAAATATGGAGAGAATATTGGGCATAGGAAACAGATTGCGAAAAAATGTCCATTAATAAGCTTTACAGTCATGCAAGTTTATTGGATGGTGTTAAAGATCTACTTTATTGGTTTAACCCTTCCAATAATTAATTGCACGGCCGTAGTTTCATTACAATGAAACGTAATTTTCAATGAACAATGGCTACCACGTTTATTTATTTTTATTTATTTAACACATATAAATATAATCGAGAACTATTCTCGTTGTAAAAACTTCACATTAGTTCAAATCAACTCTGTAAGGAAATTATATTGAATAAAATTTTACACGTTTCTAATCTTGTAAGTCTAGTTAAGAAAATATTTTGTTCTTTTTTAGTCTAATTAATGATTGTTTAAAAATCTTGCGGGAGTTTTAGGCGCACTGGCTTATTTAACAGTTTAGATAATTCAATTTGTTTATTTATTTACCTACTTTCTTAAATATTCTTTGGAAAATTTCTCACTGCATATTAGTTTCCATATATAAATAAGAATGTTTATATTTCAAATGTTGAAACCTTTTAAATAACTCTTAATAATAAATTTTTAATTTATGTTTATCTATTTATTTCATTCTCATTGAAAATTTTAATAAAACTTTTTAGATGCTTTTTGTATTTAAATTCATAAATGTTCTATATATATAATTTTTTATAAAAAATTTTTATCCATGATTGTACCTCATTTAGCTACAATAATAAATTTAAGTTGCTAAGACTCATAACAAACGCCGAATGAATCTAATAAATAAATAATTAAAATAATTAATTAGTGTAAAAAGGTATTTAAAAAAACAAATTTTTATAAAATAGCTTTAACTCGCGAGTGGTAGGGTGAGATTATAGTAAAGCAAATGGTGTACAGTGGGGTCCATACGGACCCCAATTTTAAACCTCTATAAATTCAAGGGTTTAGAGCTATGATTTTTATTTTTTATCGTATAGAAAAAACGCGCTCTTTATTTATAGACTAATATAAGTTATCATTAATGAATAGTGCAAATATTTGACAAAAAGTAAAAAAACTGAAAAATTAAAATTTTCCATTTTTCCATGTTACATTAAATAAATCATGTCAATAAATTAAAAGTATCAATATTATTGATAAAATCGTGTTTTCGTCTAGTAGAACATTTATAGAGAGTAAAAAAAAATATTGATATAAAAAATTATTTTTGGCTATTTTAATTATCATAAAATCTAGACATTTTACAAAAAAAAAATAATTTCTATCATTATTATACAATACAAACATTTTATATACTTAATAATTAAAAACATTTAGAAAAAATAACTAGGTTGCAAATATTTAAGTTTGAATTTACGTTGAGGCAATATATAACATTGAAATTTACCATGTGGGGTCCATACGGACCCCAATTCAATATAAAATTCTAAAAAAATTTGTTATTAGACTTAGACCAAATTTCAATTACTAGTTTTGTTTATTACACAGGTCAACAATTTTTTGAGAGTTATGAGTTAACTACAGAGATCAAACCTGCCATCTTAGGGAAAATCAAATCTGTTTTTTTTTTCCTAATCAAACTTAGTTAGTCAGTTATAAACAGTGAAAATTTAAGAAAAAAAGGTCAAAAAAAAACCAAAAAATATTCAAAAATAAAAATAAATTGAAATTTTATTTTTGCATATCTACAATAGTTAAACTGTTAAATTTAAACTTCAAATAATTTCATTAAAAACCGACAATATATCGTGTCGTATTTAAGTTTGGACGCGAAATATTTTGTATTATCTAAATGACGATGTAAGAGCTGTATTAATAAAATTCATTTTTCATTATTTGTGATTAAAAATATAAGATACAAGGGATTTTTATATGCAAAAAATATTTTAAATTTTTACTTTTTAGGGTATATTTAGAACTGTCAATTTGGTCAAAAAAGGCAATTTTTTGATATAGACGGGTCTAAGGAGCCAAAGACGGAAGAAACTAAGAAAAACGAAAAATATATATGAGATTAGGCCATCATGGGGATGCATTCTTTATATGTTTTCTTAAAATTCACGTTTCTGACAGTGATATTTGTTGACCTGTGTTATATATTTATTAAAAAAGTCACAAAATTTTGGCTAATTATATATATTTTATTTAAGGATTTCAAAATGTAAAAAGTGCTGAGGTCCGTAGGGACCCCACAATACCAATCGCTGGTTAAGATATTTTTATTACACAGGTCAACAAATTTATGAGAGTTATGAGCTAACTACAGAGATTAAACCTGCCATCTTAAGGTTTATTAAATCAGTTTGCCGTTTTTTTAATCAAACATAGTAAGTCAGCTTTAAACATCAAAATTTTAGAAAAAATGTCAAAAAAACAAAAATAAATTAAAACTTTGTTATAATCACAATAGCAAACTGTTAAAATCAAAATAGTATTTTTATTTAAAACCGATAATACATCGTGCCATATTCAAGCTTGGACGCGGAATATTCTGTATTATCTAAATACTGATGTAAGAGCTTGGATATACTACAAAATTTTATTTGTCATTATTTGAGATGATAAATATTAGTTACAAGGGATTTTTATATGAAAAAAAAAACTCTTGAATTATTTCATTAGGGTCTTCTTGAGGTCGCAAAATCTGTCACTTTAGTCAAAAAAACCATTTCGATTTGGACATATCTAAGGAGCCGACCGCCGAAGGTAAAAAAATTTTTTTGGGCTTCCCTTTTCTGAAATCCTGGTTACGGCTCTGTCCGGCCCATTTATTTTAGCTCAGTCATAAACATTTTTATTTTAGGAGTTTTGTCTATAAGCCCTTTTGGATTCAATATCTTTAACTATAGTTTACACCCGATTAAAGCCTCGTCCAATATTTCTAAATGTTTTTAAACACACTTAATTTAACGGTCATAACGATCCGATTTTTAACAGGCCGACAGTCATCTGCAATAGAGATTAAATTCGGGACCCGTAAGCCCATCCGACTTGCTACTGACCCTCCCAACTGGGTTGAGCAAAAGAGCCGGGCTGGGGCTGGGCTAAAAAAAAATTTTGGCGGGGCTGATATCTCATTTTGCCATATTTTTTATAAACTATTATTAACAAAAAAACTAAAATAAATTTATAATCCACGAAAAGGGGTATTGCTTTCACAATCTATTTTAATTTTTTAGTAAAAATTTTCCTGTCTTGAATATTCGGGCCGTGTTTGTAAATTAGAGTCGGGCCGGGCCGCGTGGGCAGGAATATTCCTGCCTTTGGAATTCTGTATACATTCCGATGCCTGTTCAAATCTAAATAATTGGCCAATTGTGATCCCAAACAACGGGTAATTTTTTACTTCATAATTTAACCAAACCCAACCAATTTGCACCTTATTTGGTTTTATTACAAAATATATTCAAAAACACACCGTATATTAAGGGCTAGGTTAGGCGAAAATAATGATTATTGAAATGCTATAGGTAGATATATTACAATTTTAATTTCATGTGCGAAATTGTAATAAAAAGTAATCAATGATGTTCAGTATTCAAAAGCGAAATTTTTTCCAAACTTTTATAATATCCCTTAATACCATCGTTTTAATGCTCATACAAGTTGTAATTACAAGGTTAATAAGTAGCCTATAAGCAATGCACTCATAAATCAATTAATTCGTGCGTACAAAGCAATTGATTCCTGCGCATAGAGTAACAGTTGTTGCCTGCGTGGCAATTAATTAATGCGTTTAAAACATTTATTTATTGTAAGGCAATTTATTTGTGCATAAAGCAATCATTAGGAACCTAGTGATATTTATATTTTCATACAAGCAACTAACTCTATTTGTCGCCGTGTCCAGTAATTGGTTTTTTTTTAAATTGAAAACAGGGCTATAAAAACAGTCAAACACGTTTTATAAACGTTCTTTTAATACGTCAAAGTAATAAAGCAAAATGCCCTTATATAAACATGATTCGTGTAATTTTATACTTATTATTTTAAATAAAACTAGACATGGCCTTTGGCAGTATCCTTTTTTTTTGTTTTTTTTTTACAAAAATTAGTAAAAATCTAAAATTTGTTCTATATGCTAAACAATTTGTCCACCTCTAATTGAAAGTGCCAAAAGAGAGGACAAGATACCCACTTCTGGATTTTAATGATAATGTTTTGTACATTTAAAATAAATTATGAAGTCATGCATTATTAAGATTGTGAAAAGTTTTTTTGAATAATGCATTTTTATTTTGTTATAGCATTAAGTTAATTATACAAATATTTTAACAAATTCCAATTTTTGTATGCGCCAAAAAAATTTTACAATTTGTGAATTTTGTAGTACTTTGCACAAGATAAACTACACCAGCAACTAAAAACTATATGTAATAATTGGAAGCGGACAAATATGATTAGTTTAGCAAATAAAACAAATTTCAGGATTTACAAATTTAACAAACAAAAAAAAATGAAAAATAGGACACGGCCTTTAATGGCTATCTGATTATTTTTTGGTTCACAAAAAATGTTTAGTATTTTAAGGTTAGGTTTATTTTAGTTAGGGTTAGGTTAGTAACATCAGATCAAAAATAACATCAAATTTTATGTGTGAGCCAAAATAATCATACAGGCGGCGAAAGTGAATGTAAATTTGTTCTTCACCAGGTCTCGCAAACACAGCTGGTTTTCGGCCCAACCCTGTCGATCAACTAGCCTAGGCCAAACTTTAAAATAGGGCAAACCGGCCTCGAGTTTAAAGTACAAAATAATATACCGGGTTAGCTCATATGTACTTTATTTTTTTTATCACTTTATTCCTGTTTTTTAATTAATTAACTCTTAAAAAAAATAAAATCCCAATATTTGCTATTTCACCTTGTTTATTAATAATTTGTACAGCGCTCTGTGAGCCTAAAATTAAAAAAAAAGGTAAAAAAACTAAAATTCTGTTGACAGGCCATGATAAGTCCGAAAAACTTTAAATTACGGGCACTGGGTCTGAAAATTTCGGCCCGTTATAACATATGTAAAGAGACAAGGCTTAATCATAAAATACAACATTACCTATACAAAATCATTGAATTTATAAAAATACTTTAAATGCCATAACGATAAAAATGTTTAAATTTTATTTGTGTATTTAATAATAAGATTATATTTGGCATATTCATACAGGTCAACAAATTTTTGAAAATTATGAGCTAAATACGGAGATCACCTGCTAAGGATTTTCAAATCCGTTTACCGTTTTTTCTAATTAAACTTAGTTAGTCAGCTATAAACATTGAATATTTTAGAAAAATTGCCAAAAAAAACAAAAAAGATTCAAAAACAAAAGTGAATTGAATTTTTTTTTTTTTGCATATTTACAACAGCTCAACTGTTAAATTCAAACTTCAAATACAACTTTTATTCAAACCCGATAATATATAATGTCGTATTTAAGTTTGGACGCCAAATATTTTGTATTATCTAAACGTTGATGTAAACTTTGTATAATCAAAAATTTTATTTCTCATTATTTGATATGATAAATATAATTTACAAGGAATTTTTATATGAAAAATGATTTTTTAATTTTTTCTTTTTAGGGTATTCTCGATCTGTCAATTTGATCAAAAAAGGCCATTTTTTCGATAATCGAATGTAAGGAGCCAAAGCCGGAAGATACTAAGAAAAACGAAATATATATATGAAATAAGGCCATCATGGGGATATATTCTTTTATGTTTTCATAAAATTCACGTTTATGCCGAAGATATTTGTTGACCTAACAAAAAAATGGGATGTGTTGCATGTACAACTAATAGATAATGAAAATCTGACCAATGCCATATGAAAAAAATTATAAAAATTTTAAAATTTATTGTTTCAGCACAATTTTGCATCATAAAAAAATTTGCAAAAATTTTTATAATTTGTTAGATTGGAGTGTCTCTGCTCTAAAAAGCAAAATGGCGCATGAAATAAATTTTTAAAATACAGGAATTATATCCTTAACCAAATCCCCTAGTTTACATATTTCAAATTTAGGATGATGGTATATGATTTTAAAATAAGTTTATAGGGTGATAGTTCTTAAACTAAGAATAAACACAGAAATTGTACAAATGGACGTCATTTTTATAAGAGAGTGCAGAGTACCATTTGTTATAGTCACACAAATTGGAACAACACATGATACCCATTTAAATTAACTAATCATTGAAGAACTTAATTAGTGTCATACTTTTTCGTGATATGTAATTTAGTCATGCTAAACTAAATGATTCTAATTCGATTACATTTTGGAATAAAATTAAATATTAATGATTGGATAAATGGCAAAAACCTTATATGCATCAATTAAAAATGTGATTTGGTAAAACTTGAATTTTTAATAATTTTTTTTTAAATAGAATATTTCTTATTATCAACATACATTCAATAAAATGAGGTAGAAGTCGCTGAAAAACAGGCATATTAATCTACCAAAGGGTGCATTTAGTAAGTGGATTCATTGGCGTTCCTTTGGGGCATTTAAACGCTTGAGAAAATTTGTTAAAATTGGATACGGCACCATTAATCCTAAATTATGCAAATAAGTTAAAATATAGAAGAATGGTTTTAAAAATCCTATAAGATAACTTTTATCAGCCACAAAATAAAAACCTTATATAAAAAATAAATAAAAAATAATTAAACGGCTTATATAAAAAATTTAATATTTATATAATTTGTCCGTTTAAAATAAGCTTAAGAAAAAAAAATCTAAGAATTTAACAAATCACTCTAACGTTAATCCAAGAGGTTAAATTTTTTTATACAATTTTTTTTCAAAAGGCAAAAAATATTTAAAAAAATTACATTTAGACTCTAATTAAACAAAATTCCATTTTACATTAGTTCTGGTAAATATATACATAACATAACAATTTGATGATCAGTATCAATCGAATTATACATTTCCTATGTTAATACTTGTAAAATACTTTATCTTCTATATAACACAAAAAAATAATATTGTAATGCATATTAACAAAAAATTGATACATACAAAAACATTTTTGGACATATAACAGCTAAATAAATATACCTGGCTTTAGGTCGACTGTGCTCATCCGTCATAATGAGAAAATCATTAAACTTTTTAGTTTGTATTGCACAAAATGTCTAAATGTGTTATTCGTGCATTAATCAATTTACTTGAGCAAATGAGATAAAGAACATTTGATCAGAAGTTAGATTCACAGCAGGTAATTTGAAGAGATCAGTATTTGGTATGGTGGATTTATAAGCCTAAAACATAAATTCCCACGAAAAAATTTAAATCAATTTATAATTTGTTTAATACGCAGTGCTAATTTAAACACAAACGGAAGCATTAAGGGGGGGGGGGGGTTTGTCTTACCCCAAATTTAATTTATTTGACTCAAATGAGCCAAGATAAAAAAAATAATAAAAGCATCAGATAAAAAAAACTGTTGGGAAGACTCAAAATTTTAATAGTTTGATATTTTATAAATTGGTAATTCAAAAAAAACTGTGAATTTTTAATAAAATTAATATTTTTTGCCTATTTTGATTAGATTTTAAAATACGTAAGTAAAATTAAAAAAATTAAAACTTTATTGCAAAAAGGAATGTCATACCATGTAGGCTAATTTGAGTCCTCCATTATCGGCTAAATTTTCATCTAACGTGCGATTTCCGTTTATCTAGAAAGTAAACATCTCCAAAATAGCTTACATTTGATCCCTGTACCTCCATAGCCGAATACTGTTCTTGGAAACAGGGAATTTTAGTTTTAAAATTTTCTATTGTTTCGTTCCGCCACCATTGCTTGAGATGTCCATCAACATCGAACTGTCTCCCTGTAAACAAATGGTTTAAAAGAAAGTAGGTCAAAATGTTATATAACAAACTTTGTCTCGTCGAGAGAAACATAAAACTTGAAAAGCAGAATAATTACGAAATAAGATATATAGAATCAACAAGGGATGGTGGGACTATATCAAGAGTTATATTCCAATCAAAGTGAAAGGCATGAAACACAGTTGTGTAGTCTAGTCAACCATCCGTTACAATTTTAAAGCAGTTGCAACCAAAAGGGACGAGAAAACTATACAAGATCATAAATAAATGAAAATGCTAAGATGGCTTGCAAGAGTGATAAGAGAATCACACGAAAATCATACATCCTCACACTAAGTATATCAATCCTTACAAACTTAGGTGGCACGGCCACGTAATGAGAAAATACACCAACTGAATCGTTATACTCAGCAAAATGTAAGAACTAGGAATGGGGTACCACAAATTTGATACAATCCCTTTTTATTTAATTAGTTTGGATTAAACGGCAATGTAAGATACAAAAACTTTAACTCAAACCGAAGTTTGACGAGATTTCAAAAAACGCTATATGGGTATTATAAGGTTTTATTATAATCAGATAATACTTTGCTTTGTAAAATTTGTCGATTTGTATTATACACACTATACTAGGCATAAAAGCTAACATTGATCCATAAACATGGCCTATTCTTAATAATTCGCCGCATTCGAAACTAATAATTTTTTATATGTGATGTTTGAAAGGAGAGTCCAAAAATATTTTGGCTAAAATTTTTAAACATAGGGTTTAAAAATATAAATCAAAAAACACTTAAAATTAAAAACATTTTAAGGTTAAACCCTTCATTAATTAAATATTAATTTTTGGGATTATGGAATATGCATAAACAGCGCGTTAAATGGCATTGCTTATCTACCTAAATAACATACCAGTATTATCAAAGGCATGGATGATTTCGTGTCCAATAACAAATCCAATGGAACCAAAATTTAATGATCTAAACAAAACATATAATTTAATAGAACAATCACTACTGAGAAATAAAAATAAAATTTTACTTTGGAAAATCTTTGTCATATAATGGCGATTGCAATATCCCGGCTGGAAAAACTGAACAAAAATTAAATATTTTATTTTTTATTTAAATACAAGAAATGCATAATTAACTTACTCATTTCATTACCAACGAATGAATAGTATCCGTTGACTGTCGAAGGCGGGACAAACCAGCTATTAGATTTAATGTTTAAAATAATTTATAAAGATTCTAAAATAAATAAGTTGGGCTCTTCAGGAAAGTGGCGAAAAATTTAACATAAAATATTTTATATATCGATTCATTTTAGCTTAATTGAGAAAAGATTTAGTTAGGTTAAGGTTTTAGTTAAAAGACTACTAAATTAACCAAAGTAACTTATTAGTTAAGTTTTACTATATGTTACCATTTTCAGTATATTTTGTTGTTTTTTAAAGTGTGCTTGCCTATAATAGTAAAAATGCCAAAAGTGAAAGTTTTTTGCGACCCTGAGGAAAATAAAACAAATCTTCAAAATATTATATATCAAAATAATTAACATTACAATTTGATTAACACTATTTTACTCTCCCATTTATAAAAAAAAGATATAAAAAATTTACCAAATAAACAAAGTTTAAGCTAGGCATATGGTCGACAGTTTTTTCATTGCCTAAAAATCATTTTTCCAAAAAATACAAAATAGAATTTTTTTACACCCTTAAATTTGTTATAATGTGAAAATAATTATAAACAAAAAACTTTAAAGCATTTTAATCTTCTTACTATGTTTTATTGTACTTTTGACGCAATTGCCGAAAATAACGCTTCCTTTTGAGTTTTTTGACGTCCACAATATTCTTGAAGTAGGCATCATCGGCAAAACTATACTGAATAAACGGTAAAAAATAGTCATTTTTTAGTATTAGGTAAATGAATTATCAGTTCATAAAAAGAGACTAAGATGGCCATTAGTCAAAAAAAGGATTTTATTATGGAATATTGAAGGATGGCTAACATTAGCTCTAAATGGCTAATATTTATAAAATTTTAGTGTAAAAAATATATAGCTAATAAACTAATTATATTTTCGATAGAATAAAAAAATTGAAGAAGACGTTAAAAATGTTTGCCAAATTTTTTAAAATGCAAAAATTTAAAACTACAATTTTGCTATCTAAATTTAATCTCAAGTTTTTTTATAATTTGTCTTAACTAATTATTTTTAAATATTCATGTATTTATCAAGGTCGGATGACCTTGGGAGCATGTGAACTTATGTACATAGCCGCGTTGAGCCTGGTTAATATTAAGATAGGTGACCGCAAACCCCAAAGCGGCAAAGCCCTAACGGGTAAGCCGTCCCTCAATAGGGAAAAAGATCTGGATGATACTCCTATACCACGTGTATTTTTTTGTACCATTACTTGCTTCATTTTCAGCTGTGTTATTTATTACGGCAACAGATTATAGTTATTAATAATTATAACTACGTTTGATACATATTTTTGATAAAAGCTAACAACTTTAAATTAATAATCTATTTGATATAAATCGGATTGAATTGGCAATGATAACTAAACTATTACTACCTCTTTATATGTATTGTCCATGAACGTTTGGTTGAATATGTAATTGGGATATCCGACTTTTCCTTCAATGGCATCCGCCTAATTCAAATTAGATAGGATTATTACATACATCGGTTTGACACATAAACGTGTATTGTAAATGTTTTTTATTTTTTGTAAAATGTAAAACAATGTGAATTACTATCTCTTAAAATGCTTTTATAACGAATTCTATCAATGGCATCAAGAGAATTATGCAAAATGCATTTATAAAAACATCTTTCATGCGTTTTAATATTCAATTTTGGAAAAAATTAAAATGAAAATGTACATAAAATGTTATTAAAAAAATATAGAAGATATAAAAACTTTTTTCGCAGCCAATTTTTTGGTTTCAACGTCCATCCAGTCAATATTTTGAAGGTTCTGCTTAAAGGCCGCTTTGATTTTGTCGATCAATTCTTCCGCCTGATATAGATTAGTGATTCAAAGCCTAGAATTTTTAGATGCGGCCAGCTATTATGGCCCGGCTCCCGTCGTCCGCTGTCCTCTCAATTACTTCTTAAAGATTCGGCTCGACCAGCCAGAATTATTTTTTTAGTAAACAAAAAGGATGAACAAATAACTGCGATTTTAATAGGGTCCTCCAAAAACGGAATACATTAAAAATTGTATATAAAGGCGACGTTCAAAATAAACTTTTTTTTGTTTAAATTTTATTTGAAAAAAAAGTCTATTTTTATAAAAATAAATTGTCAAATAGTTCTAAACACATGAAATACTTTTTCTAAAATAAAAAATTTGAAAAAAATATGAAAATTTCTAAATACTACGAATATACTCACTTTACAAGTGGCATAATGAATAACATTTTAGAGAATAATGATATCGGATTATAGCAGTATTATGGTCAATTCAATATAATAATATGAAATTATAAATAAAGATGCGTTCAGACTTCATTCAGTTATTTAAAAAAAATTTAATAATTTATAATTTTTTTTTGTAATACGCATTAAGAGTCGCCAATCTTTATCACCAGCATTATATTATTTTTTATAAAAAATAAAATTTTTAAAACTGTTAGAATTTCCAAATTTTTAACATTTTTGTAAAAATAAAAGAATTTTAAACACAAAGGTAAAGTCAAGAATTAGCGGAAAAATAAAACCATTTTTTAGATAAAGAAAGGGAAAAAATATAAATTAAGTACTAGAATGATGTATTCCTAATTTTTATATACTCGTTCAGATTTCATTCAGTCTTTCAACAAAATTTAAAAATTCATAAAGTTTTTTATTTTTGACATTAAAGGCATTTCAACAAAAAGTAGCCGATCTTTATTATTAGCATTTAAAAATATTTTTCTAAAAAAAATTTATAAAAAATTAAAAATAAATTTTTTTTTAAATTTTTAAAATTTTTGAAAAAAAATAAATAAAGTCTGGCCGCGCACTAAATACTTCAAATTGTGATATATATTAAAAGGTTATTTTGATATAAATTGGTGTAAATTGAGTAATTTGTTAAAAAGGTATTAAAATTTATTTTATATAATCCACGATTGTTAGCATTTTTAAATTAATTAAAATATATGGGTGATTACTAAATGCAAAGTCACCTTAATAACAATTAAACTCAATTTTGCATTTTAAATATTGTTTTTTTAAGGTGACGTGCAAAGTTAATTTTTATTTTCCTATATTTAAAAAATTTTAAAAATTCTACATTTTTAAAAAAAAATATATTTCAAAGAAGTTTTAGGTGCAAAAGGCCAGGTGCAGAATAAGTTTTTAATTTGGCAAAATTTTATAACTTTTATTTTTTGAATTTTTTTATCGCATACATATTGGTTAAAATGCTTTTTTTACAATTTCAATTTATCCTTATTAGTACTCCAGTTTTATTTTATTAGATTGTGAGGCCATGTAAGGCTTGTTAATAATAATAAAGTTTTAGCGTAGAACAATAGTATTATACAAAGCAATTATTTCGTGCGCATGGAGCAAATTATAGTGATCAATCCTATATTTATAAACTTTAGGATTATGATTTAATTGTAACCTTGATTCAAAAATTTAGATAATAATTAAATCTGGTGACTTGAAATAATATAGTTAATAGGTAAAAATGTTTTTTTAAAGCAATGTATGCTATAGCATTGAGTGAGTAATTTGGAAGAATTTACATACAAAAATTGTGAATTAGCACGGCTAAGTAAAAAACAGAATCAAAATTGTTATTTCCTATATTTCTAATACCTTAATTTATAGAATTTTTTTCTTCGTCAGCTAAATAAGCCCGGCCATGGCGAGCCTTAATAAACCTAATAAACTTTTAAATCCTATCCAGGTATTTTTTTCTCTAAAAAAACGCTTTCAATGGCTCCGGCCTATTAAATTTTAATTTTTTACCTAAAAAAGTTCAGGTTCACATGATTCAAGGTTATTTTAATGTATTCAAAATTAATGTTTTAATATTTTTTTGGCTATTGTATGGGAAAATAAGAAAAACTGTGTTTTTTTTATAAAAGGCCGAAGCCAATTTTTAACTAAAAAAAGTAGAACCTTTTCTTTGCTATGGTCCTTAAACTCGTGCCGGACGAAGTAGGCACTAAGAGGAGTCCCAAACAGCTTATTAGTCTCATCGACGCAAAGTTCCCATCGTAAAGCCTCCTTCTCTGAACCCAGCAGGGCTATGAATAACGGTTTGATCATTCCGATATACCGTTGCGAGACGTAACTGATCATTTGAGTAATGAGGTACCACATCAAATAATTCTGAGTTATCCTGCAAATCCAAAAAAAGAATTTTGAGGATAAATGGGCATGCTTATTTAGAAAAGGCTTTAATTAAACTGATTGCTCATTTAAAAAAAAATCTTTTTTTCAGGAGAATTTTATGTCGTAGGATATTTGCAAAGGGCAATGACATATGGACTAGGGGACACATCCTAGCCTAAGAAAATAAGTTTTACTCCTAAAATCATTAAAATTAAATTTTGCTTCTCAATGTCACATTCAAAATTCCAAAGTTGCTTGGCATAATTATTTAGTGTTGACTTCGTAAGCCCAAAGCTCCTATCAGCTTAGGCCTAAGTATTAGGTCCATTAATTTTGGCTGGCTTCGGCCTATTTATTAATTTAAGTTTTCATGCAAAAAATATGCTCGATGAATT
This sequence comes from Acutogordius australiensis, assembly GCA_030555515.1. Taxonomy (NCBI): domain Eukaryota; kingdom Metazoa; phylum Nematomorpha; class Gordioida; order Gordea; family Gordiidae; genus Acutogordius; species Acutogordius australiensis. The sequence continues at coordinate 32,908,390 of CM060242.1, read as the reverse complement.
AACATTAGCCTAATTTACTTGCCAAAACAACGAGCAAATATATTAAGCCAAAGTTACATGCGTTCAAAAAAACCTTTTTTACAGGTAGGAGGTATGTGGATACCCCAATAACTTTTATAGCCATTTAAGTATTAGATATTTAGTGACCTATATCTAAAATTGAATTTTGCATTAAGAGTAAAAAGATAATTAAACTTTTAATAATTTTGAAAATATTTAACAATAATCACAGCTTTATATGTGTCTTAGTAATCTTTAAATAATAAATCTAGTCAATATAAAAAGTAAAAGTTTGTCAGAGTAATAAATCTAATCAATGTAAAAAAGAAAAAGTTTTTGATTAATTAGCCAAGTAAAGAGTCAAAAATTTGTTAAAAGTTGATTTATGTTAAAAGGTTACGTGAAGAAAAATATATACACTATATAACCAGTGAATTACCAATAATAATTATCATTATTACATTCAAAATTCTTGATTCACAATTTTACTTTTCCTCACAACATTTACATTATTGGTCTCAAACTTATTACTTTACTCTCTCTCCTGTTTTACATATTAATTTACTCCAATAAAATCAATTAAAACTAAACTACATTCATTCTACTACTAATTCATTGGTGTTCTCACCCAGGATCGAACTGGGGACCTTGTGCGTGGAATATCGAACTAATCTTTACTCCACCATATCATCCTAGTTCTAATGGACTAGCTGAGAGATCGGTTGGAATGGCTAAAAGATGGTTAAAATTACATCAACATGAAAAAGATGGAACATGGTTATATCAAGTATACCGAAACGCCATAGGGTCGTACAACCAACCATCGATTTCGGAAAAGTTTTTAGGGCGGAAAATTAGACTTCCCAATGAGATTATAGGTCATAAGGAAAGCATAGCTAACACTAAGTATGTTAAAGGGCAAAATATTTGGTACCTATCTCATAACAAAAAGCGTCCCAAGTGGCTCATGGGAGAAGTAATCTCTTCTAAAGGGTCTCGGGTGCTTGAGATTTTAGCTCAGGATAAATCAATAGTAATAAGGCATGTAGAGGACGTTAGAGTCCGCTACTGATCAATTAAATCACATTATTAAAAGATACTTCTACATATTTATTTAGAAACAAACTGATGCATGAATTTCGCAATGGTATTATCTCTGTGTGATATATTGCATGTCTTCTCCAGTTTGTAATGATAGAAGCCTTATATTTTTCGTCTTTGATTATGTTAGATGTGGCCTATACACTATTGGACACCTTTAGTACCACTCATAATAACCTGGGGGAACATGATGCCCTTCCGTCATCCCCAGACGAGCCGAGAAGGTAGACCACCCCAGACAACTACAACGCATCCTAGGGGGCTACAAGGAAGAAGGGCTGCAGGAAATCAAAGACATCGTAGACGAAGACAAGGAGAAAGAGTCAGTATGACGGCTCCTATGTTTAATAACCGGCTAAGACAGTCGAGGTCTCAATCAACCAATAACAACAATAATAATAATAATAATAGATTAACACCTAGGATGGAGAGAAATCAAAATCCTAGACGAACAACACGTAGACGTTGTAGGTGTTGCCGAAGATGGCATGGTGGGGTGTGTAGGTTCACAGTGCAGGCCGGAAGAAATAATATTATACCCTTGACTCAAACATCCGAGCCAACAAGAGAGCCTTTAAGGAACCTACAGGCTTCACCGGTGCTACCGGTAAACTTACCTCCAACGACGGCCGGCGCTGCTGTTTTAACAACAGCAAGAGCCGATGGACCACCGCAATCGAGGGAAATTCAGCAACCTCCAATACTAATCGAATCAATTCCTCCTCTAGCAGAGCTAGAGAGGATGACCTTAGATTTGGAATTTGAAAGGTTGCTAGAAACCGATTTCTAGGAGGGGGTTGTTAATTTTATATCTATATTAATATTCAAATAATTATTATTGATGCATTAATAAAACTGTCTAATGTTGATGAAATGTAAGGAGGTTTAAATAACTAAGGCAGTGTGGATATATAAAGATTGGCTGAGCGAGGCAAGTTTCAAAATTTTTTTTAAGCCAATGACGCTCGCCATGCTATTAAAGCGCGGCGTCAGAAGCTAAGTTTTTGAAAATAATATTAAAATTCAAGTTTTACTAATTAAATTTTAAAAGGTTCACGTACAATATAAAAATTCAAAAGAATTATTTAAGTAATGGCATATAATAAGAAAGATTACCCCAATCCAAATACTGCAATATTAATAAAATACCTAATATGGTCAAAATAATTTTTAGCAGTGGACAGGGAAGCATAAATGCATATATAATAAGATAGATTCCTTACGGATTAAAAATGTGAATAATGCCAATTGTACGTAGTTTAAACATAAAACTTTATTTGTCAATTTTTCTTAATTATCAAGCATAAAGAACCGTGACATATTGTCCGAAGTTGGCAGGTGGACAGTCCAGAGTGTTTAGTAAGATATTTTTCCTTTTATAGGTTGCTTATTTAAACCAACGTTATATTATGCCCAAAGTTTTTTTATTTCCCGCTTGACGGTGATATACCCGCTATGTCGGAAGAATTAAGTCGGCATATTAAATAATTATAATTAAAATCAGCCGCATATATTTTAAAACTAGGGTTACGTTGGAAGCATAAATTATAAAAATATTTAAAAAGTTTTAACTGAAAGCAAAGCATAAACCACCTTTGTATGATTAGAATCAGAAAGTTCTTGATAATTAAAAGTTAATGTTAATGTAAAAAATTTCAAACCTTAAAACAAAACTTGCAATGCTCACGTATGGATAGTTATTAATCGATGCACAATCAAACGGTAACCACAAATCTAGACTTCAAGACTATGGGAATACCTGATGATGGCGACGATAGAAACAATCACGAACAGACTTAATCGACTGCACACAATCGCACTAATTTTCTATAATTGAAACAGATAGCTTACGCTATACTTTTCGTATAGGGTAAGGTGTCTTAGTAATCTTTAAATAATAAATCTAGTCAATATAAAAAGTAAAAGTTTGTCAGAGTAATAAATCTAATCAATGTAAAAAAGAAAAAGTTTTTGATTAATTAGCCAAGTAAAGAGTCAAAAATTTGTTAAAAGTTGATTTATGTTAAAAGGTTACGTGAAGAAAAATATATACACTATATAACCAGTGAATTACCAATAATAATTATCATTATTACATTCAAAATTCTTGATTCACAATTTTACTTTTCCTCACAACATTTACATTATTGGTCTCAAACTTATTACTTTACTCTCTCTCCTGTTTTACATATTAATTTACTCCAATAAAATCAATTAAAACTAAACTACATTCATTCTACTACTAATTCAATATGTTAATATATAAAATAAACATAAAATAAATAATATTCAACTTATTGGCATTAAAATAACCATTTATTTCACAATAATATTTAATTTTTCTATCTTAAAACTGTAAAAGAAACTCTGCTTCTTTAATATCATGAATAATTAAATATAAAAAAGTAAAAATAATTTAAAAAATCTAAAATAACCCGCGAATTTTAGGGGGAGAAATTTGGAACACAAATGCTACCGTTGTAAATTTAAAAATCTCATAAAAATACGATCAATATTATATTATATTTTTAAAAATGTTCATAATTTAAGATGTGCCAGGGTCCTTTTGGACCCTCGAGTAAAGGATTAACTAGATATTAAAGAATTAAGATTTACTGGGGTGTGTACATACTAATTTTCTCAATCGGGACCCAAAAGAACATCCGGCCCGGTGCCGCCCAACAATGTCGGGCCGGGCCTAAATATAAACTATTAGTCGGGCAGGGCCTTTTTAATTTCGGACTCGGGCCGGGTTGGGCCAGGCCGAAATTTTTTGATGCAATGCCTAATTTTTTTGCGCTATAATTATTGCTAAAACTTTTTAGACGTCTAGACAACATTATAATTTCATATTCTTATATAATTTTTTTAAAAGATTACTTAAAATCAAATGATGTGATATAGATAATTCCAATAAAACTATATTTGATGTTTAATTGTTAGTAATATTCACAAAAACTTTACGGGCCGATATTTATAAAGCCGCTTTAAAAAACATCAGGCCGGGCCGGGCTAAAAACAAAAACATTCATTTCTAGCCGGGCCTTACGTAATTAAAATTTCGGACGGCCCATGCCTTGATAATACGGCCCGTAAAGAATACTAGTACATGCACCGCGTATTAAACCTATTTTAATATTTTACAAATATTGAAAATTTTCATATGGAATAGGCGCCCTCGTTTCAAAACTTTTTAATGTAGAAGATTTAGGGTTATTTTAGCATTCATGATTAAATAATAGTCATGTAAAAAACGCGTTTTTTGGTTAGGGTCAAAAGATAGGATACAATTTTGGTCGGAAATGAGTTTTGTCTTACCTTAAATCTGGATTCACAGGCCTAAATTCTTCATAATTAAATTAAAAAACCGTAATCCTAAAGTAACAAAGGTTAACAAATATTTGAGAGTTATGAGCTAACTACGGATATCAAAGCTGCCATCTTAGGGATTTTCAAATCCGTTTACCCTTTTTTCTAATCAAACTTAGTTAGTCAGCTATAAACATTGAATTTTAGAAAAAATGCCAAAAAAAAACAAAAAAGATTCAAAAACAAAACTAAATTGAATTTTTTTTTGCAAATTTACAACAGCTAAACTGTTAAATTCAAACTTCAAATAAAATTATTAAAAACCGATAATATATCGTGTCGTATTTAAGTTTGGACGCGAAAATTTTGAATTCTCTAAATGTTGAGGTAATAATTTGATATACTAAAAAATTTTATTTCTCATTATTTGATATGTTAATTATAAGTTACAAGAGATTTTTATATGAAAAAAAGATTCTTAATTTTTTTCTTTTTAGGGTATTCTTGATCTGTCAATTTGGTCAAAAAAGGCCATTTTTTTAATATGGACGGATGTAAGGAGGGAGCCAAGGCCGGAGGAAACTAAGAACAACAAAATGTGTATATAAGATAAGGCCATCATGGGGATAAATTCTTTTATATTTTAATAAAATTCACGGTTGTGTCATTGATATTTCTTGACCAAAATTTCTTGTCGTAAAAAAGTAAGAGTTCTTTGTAAAAATAACCGTTACTGGCAATTATGTTCCTCATTTAGGTATTCGTTAAAAAACAGGGTAAGTTTCTTGAAATAAGAGGGGGAAGTTACAATTATACGTTCGTTAGGTGCGAAGGTGACATTGGTGCGTGCCGACAAATGCTTCATATACGATGTCCAATTTATCTTTAATATAACTTATATGTCAATTTTTAAATGAATGCTTACAGAGGTATAAGTCGGCCATAATTTCCCTCAATGAATTCCCAAATTTAAAAAAATACGTATACCAAGGAATGAAACATATAGCTAAAAGAATATAACAAATTTGATTTAAATTTTAAAATTTCCTTTTTGAAATGTCTTGTTTGGTTATCGTTAATTAGTGCTTACAAAGTTATATTCCTTATCTAATTGATCGATTGTCATAGGATTATAGTTGTCCGCCAATTCCAAACCTCCTGCGCCCTTTTTGATCTGTAACAAAAATGTATACAGGATAAAGCAACTGAAAACTTTTAAATTTTCGTATTACGGCCCTACGCAAATACATTTTCTACAAAAATGCACCGATAATGTTTCAAATATTACAAATTATAGTCTACCTACGTAATTCATAATTGGAATTTTACTTATACCCTCCCCTTAATTTGCGTCATACTTATAGAGGTTTGACTCATATAACTCGTGCAAAGCAACTCATCAGCCGGCTTCAAGATTTGATTGCAAGCTGATAGCCTAGACTCTTATTTATAATGGTTTTTATGGCTCCTTGCCAAATACCAATCAGTAGCTTCCTCGTGGATATAAGAGTGAACATTTTAAGGAATAGGGCCGTCTAGACGTGCCATTAGACATATTGCATGGAATGCTGGCTTGTATCTAATTACCTAATGAGCCGACTGTAAATCTAAAATCACACACATAGTCTATCAAATAAATGTGAGAAAGATTTACCAGGGCTATAAACACTTCTAGCTCTAGTATTTCTTTGACCACGCGATTTATATGTTGAAGTTTCGGGAACAGTGATTTTATCAGTGAAACCGCGCATTGGTAATATATTAGCAAGATTGGGTTGTGTTTAAAAAATATTTCGTCCTTGAGGCTTAAATTTTTGAGATAAAATTCTCGGTTCCCTAGGATGAGGACACCTTCCGACAGGGACAGAACGTTAACGGAAGAATTCTTATCATCCTTGGCCACGTTAATGCCGAAAAAGATTGGGAAGCCGAGGTCGATCGACAGATCGATGATGTTTTGTTGAATCTTGCGTTTACATTCCTCTGCGTACTTTGTCATTTTGGGGGTCGTTTCACGGTGACGCCGTCTTTGTCTTACGGTCATCGAATCTAGTTTAATTCATGTTAAGGGGGCGCGTTCAGAGTTCATTCATTTTTTAAGAAATTGTTAAAATAAAAAAAAAGTAAATGTTAAATTCTTTTAAGCGTTAGGATTTCCAGGAGTCATGTAAAAATGGTTATGTTTATATGGATTTAGAAAATAATTAAATAATTTTTAAATATATTTAGCGAGCAACTGACCCGTAGGTAAGAATATATCGTGAAAAACAATTGTATTAATTTTCGATGTAAAACTCAAATTTTAAAACATTTAAATTTCAATTTTTTTTTAAAAAGTAAATGAACTCTGAACGCGCCCTAACGTACCATCGTATATCTTGTTATTGTATAGATCGTAATTGTTGTATGTCTCTTCAGTCGTATAACCGTCGTGATAAGCGTTTTCAAGATTATTGTGATTAATATGTCCAACATTATTGGTTGTGCTTCCTACCCTTGATTCATAAAATGCGCCATCTGATGGACGACGGCCGGTAGAAATTGATTTTTTAGCTTCCATCTTCACAGTTGGCCCCGAAGGAGTGACAGGTGAAGCCGAAGAAACGGTTGTCGGTGGTGGTACGTAGGTAATATTTTGCCAATCGCCGTATTGTCTAACCATGGCGAGCATAGGAGCAGCACCCAATGTGTCCATGTGAGTTTCGTTCAAGCAAGATTGGTAATACTTTTGGGCCTGGTTCAGGGCCACGTCCTGTGTCGCGTTTTGTGATTCTGCAAGTGAAGGCAAATTAAAAATAAGATATTATATGCACAATAAAAAAGTTGAAATTTGTCCTCCCCCTGATATTTATATTCGAGGGAATAAAAATTGTTGAAAGTCGTATTATATTTTCGAAAGAACTAAAATTAGTTTGTTAATTAAAAAGATTTTATTTATGAGATTTCCAGCATTAATATATTATAATATCAAATTAACAATGTTAAATATAATTAATAAATTATAAACAGGTGGTTAAATGTAATATAAGAAAGAAGTAATTAAAATAAATTAAAAAAAAATAATAAAAATATTATATTTACTAAATTTTAGAGTCTTTAAAATTTTAAAAATTCCAAAATTATTAAAATTTGGTTTTTTTAATCAAAATTGTTAACCCTTGTTTTCTATATTTTTTTTCACACCCCTACTAGCTATTGCCCAGACATTTTATTGAATTTCTATCTAATTTTAGATAAACATTGTTGATAAATCTTTTCAATACAAATTTTTTAAAAATTCAAGCGCTTGAAAATTTTTCCAACATTAAACCAATATTTTTTTTGTAAATTATAATTCTTTATAATTTTGCAATATATGAATGAACTTTAAAAGCACCGTACTAAAATATTATTTTTGTGTTTCAAATTCCGGGCCATTGGCAATTATTTCCTGTATTCTCTAAAATTTAGTAAAATTGGCTAATTTGCGATTTCGAGAATCCCTATTAAATTTTTTTTTTTCCAAATTTAATATGAACCATTAGATAGATTCTAATAAATATTATAATCGAACAACAAAATATAACAAATTGGATATTACAATTGCGTAATAAAACAATCAAAAAAAAAATAGTCGGTGGAATTAAATGAGAGGCTATCATCATCACTTACCCAATATATGTTTAAAGAACAGCTTGTTCTTTCGGCTAATTTCCTTGAACTGGTCCCAGCTGCTTTTCCCATAGACAATTTTACCCTCGTTTTTATCGCGCCAACCCCCACACGCAAATTCATAGAAGTCGGAGCACGGGTCAACTGTATGGTCAATGTTGCTCATAATTCGTGTCGACAATGCCACACAGAATGCTGTCATACAAATACCTGTAAATAAAATAAAATATGTATATGATAAATGTGGCCATAGGATTATTTGGGCGTAAAATTATACAATGCCAAGGCGGCAAACCTCTCCTTTGTCCTTTAAGTTTATACCTTTTTATAAATATTTTATATCTGATATTTTGCACCAAAATTGCCAGAGTCCTATATCAAATTCATCCTTTAACCATTTTTATAATCTTGAGTATCACCACAAACACCTGGATTAGGAACTTACTTAAAGCTATATTAGTAATTTGAAAATGCCTGCCCTAACATAAAAATAAAGGAGGTCAAAAATTGATTTTATTTATATTTAATGTCAAAAAAAATATAGCGCTTCACAACAACTTAAAATTTTTGTTACTTGACTCGTTATCGGGGCATATAAAAGGTTGTTGCTCACTTTGCGTCTGTCGTTTAGGACGGCCCGTAGGTTTTGGCAAATATGTTGTGGCATTCATAGGTTGGACCACGATGAGATGATTAGGAGCTTTTGTAGTTGAATAAGGAGTCGATGGCTTAATTATAGTAACAACACTCATATTTTTTGGTACCACTGGGCGTTTGTGATGATCAATATGTGGGGCACGGTAAATAACTTTAATAATCATAGCCGTTCCGTTTCTCACGACAACTATGCGTTGGGTGTTGGGCGAAGACGCAATGATGTCCGTTATAACGCCCGGCTTGTCATTCCGACCCCTGGCACGGATAATTGTTATACTAGGAGGATAGGGTGGATTGTTAGGCAATCGAGTCCCGTTTATTACCAATTTTTGAGAAGCGTTAAAATTCGTGCTGATTATCGCCGTAGTATTGGATGACTTGTTGCCGGTTCCCGATATACCGATAGCAATGTTTGAATTATTGATATTGGATTGACGGTTATCTTCCAGCGTTTTTTTGATGAGGGATAAAAGGGTTTGGTTGGTAACGGTGCCTCCCTTATTGACGCCTTTGGCGGAGGTCATACTGCTCGAATTACTCGAAGCGTTTGTGCTAAGGGCTAGCTCTGCGATCTTTTTAGGGTCGGGCACATTGTTGGGTTCGTAAAAGACATCGATATGTGGCACGGTTGGGCCTTCTTCACCCACCGGGGGCTGATTATTATTCTCGTCCCTTGGGAGATGAGCGGAAGAAGATGGGCGGAACGTTAGGCTTGATTGTAAGCTCGGATCGTTCCCAAACGATGCAAGCTCTTCAGCCTGATTCTGGCGATTTGCAAGCTCTTTGAAATCATAATAATTGGCATGCGTTACACAGGAAAAATTAGTTATAACGACCACCAGGAGAAGTCGTAACAAATAATACGTTGGTGGCTGATGAAAATATGAATTTTTTGGTGCATAATATATTCCCATTTATCAAACGAAACGCGTTGACACTGAATTAGGTTTAACCTTTATAAAAAAGAACGGTAAAGAAAATATATTAACACAATGCGCAAAGAGCAGCTATCTTATATCACACACTTTATCAAAAGCGAAACAAAAAAAATTTCAATGTGAATGTCAAAAAAAAAATTTTGAACCAAAAAATTTTGAGACGGCAAACTTTGCAGCAACGTGGAAAATCAAAAAATTAAATTGTTAATTAATAATAATTAATTCATTTAGATTTTCAAAATGTCGCAATACTAGGCAGGCTTACTGTCAATTCACCAGTTTTATCATTATTAACTATAAAATTTTCTTGGTAGACACGATTATTTTGACGGCTAACAAGTCAATGCTTATATCTTTTATTTTTAAATATTATTTAATGTTAAATAGTTCTTGGATAAGTTGATAAATATTTGACGCATTGAACATTGGGTCAACAAGATGTCGATTTGAATCATAACATTGCAATGTTATAAACATTTTTGAATAACGTTGTGCCGCCATTCGCTAAGTATACCCGATATTCATTAATCACGTAAAATCCGTGTTTTGGGATGTATACCAGTAGGTCACACTCTGGCGAGAAACGCAATATTACAATGTTTTAAATAACAATGTAAACTTGACCTTAATAGCCAATTATGCGGCAAATTTCTCACCCCCCATTTGAAAAGGGTATTTAGCATGTCAATTTTCGGAGACCTCATTACAATAACAAATATAGCCATATTTTAACTCTAGCAAAACTTATGATATGACCCTGATTAAATAGGCACTCCGGCCACCTAGGTTTTTAGGTGTACGCTTTTAGTAAAATGGGCGGATTAAAGGTTCGATAGCGGTCATCCTTTAAACTATTTAGCAGGTTCAGCGCCGCTTAATTTGTACATAGGAAACATCATAAGCTTGCAAGCACTTAAGGTAGTCCTACGTACGGCTCTAGTATTATGCTCTTGTTAGTAAGAAACACATTAGGGCCATACTGTTCACCAAGACTGGTAAAAAAAAGAGGCAGCCTTTAAAGGGGGTTTTTTATGCTATCCTAATGGCTTCCATATTAAAAAAGCCCACGCTCAATGCGCCAAAAGGAGAAAGATATGATTTTTTTATTAAAAATGGGCCTTTATAAAAATTTTAATTTTTTTCTACAAAATAAGGGGCTTTTTAAATAAATGGCTTTTATATAATTATGTAACATAAAATGGGCCTTTTTTCCTCATCTTTGAAAAGAGTTTTTTTTATCTTATTTTTTGGGCTTTTTCCCCGTAAATAAAATAAACGTTTATGTAACATTTCGACATTTAAACTGCCAAATTAAGCTCGCTTCAATTCGGAACATAGTGATTTTCCTAATAAAATATTTATAATTGACATAGCAAAATTTTTCAGTCTAAATTAGATTAAATAAATTAACATAGCAAAATTATTCAGTCTAGATTAAATTTAATTGAGGAAGTTAATAAAGTATTTACTATTTTGGATGTTTTAAGGCCTAAACCTATTTGTTTTGTAGTTAACAATTGCTATTAACCGACTGTTTTGTTCAAAAATTCGACATTAGACTTTATTGAAGTCGCTTCGGGGCTAACAACAACAACAACATTGAAGTCGCTTCAAAAATTAATTCTCAAGAAGCAATTTATTAATGAATAGATTCTCGTGTTAATTAAATATGCAACACTATTTATGAATTTGTAAATTATACTAATTTCTTCTACAACAATTGTTTGATCAAATTTTTTTATGTTTCTTTTTATAATAATGAGGGAAAAAAAATACGCCATCTATCGAACATTTTTTTTGAACATTTCTTATTTGTTTGACAATTGTCATTTGGAGCAAATATAATTATTGAGTGTTAAATTACATTGTGAAATTAACTATTTATGGCGCGCTCATTCATTCATTTTTTAGAAAATGTTATTTTTTAAATATTGTTAAGATCTATAATTTTCATAGGTATAGAGATTTGAATTCAACTATATGTAAATAAAATTAGATAGAAATTTAATAAATTCGGAGCATTTGCTTTGGGTGTAATAAAATATTGACGAAAACATTTCTACAATATTTAAAAAGTTTAGAGTCATAATTTTTTATTAAATATCGTAGTAGGAGCCAACCTTACGCGTATTTAAAAAAAATGAGCTACTAAAACTCCTGTCAAAAAAAATAATAATTGCAAAAACATATCTTTAAATATTCTGAAAAATTTATAAAATTTTAACAGTTTGGGACCAGCATGACTTTTAATAAATTAAATAAAAAGTTAACTCTTTTACTTAATTGTGGATAATACGCCCTTTGCACTATATTAAAAATATTGTGCCAAATTTAATTGTATTAAAGAGTAAAAAATAGGGGGAATTAGTTAGACCATAATAGTTGATTTATTTGATTAATACTATTGTTAAATAAACAGCGCAAAAGTGAAATATAAAGCTGATAAAAGTGTGAATTTCGCCTGTTTTCAATTTGTAGTAACTTATTAGAGCCCCAGCTTTTTTTATTGGAATTTGACGCTTTTACAACAAAAAAACATATTTGCCAAAACCACGATTTTTAAGGTGTTAAGAAATTAAGATTTTATTTGTCTGTATATCTTTTTTTTCTAATAGATAATATTTAATACATATCTCAAAATTTGCCTACGAGTTTAAAAAAATAGTTAATACTTTACCTATAAAAATTTTGAAAGAACGCGAAATAAAATTTAAAAAACATAAGATGATATCATTTCACTGTTTAATTTAATCGTAATTTATTTAATTGGTATAAAGTTCTTGTTAAAAAATTATTTTAAAACAAACTAAGTTATAAAAAAAACTTTGGGTTGATGTACCAATTCATATGCCTCTAGTTTTAATTCATAATGATATTTCTTCTTTCTTTAATTCTGATGCGTTTTTATTTAGAAACAGTATGATGCAAATAGAACTAGAATTATGTATAATTTATATCCTATAAAGAAGGTTAAATATATATTATTTGCCTTGTTCCAAATATTAAAGAGCATAATTGTGCAAAATAAATACCGTTTATCAACACATTATTTATCCACAATATTGTTTAATTCCTATATTCAGTATTGTAGCGCATTATGTTTAGTATAATATTTTAAAGTTAAACCCTCAAACTGACTTACAATTTGTATTTGTACCAAAAACCCGTTTGATTTAATATTTGTCTTTTATTTAAAATTTGTTAATATGCAAAATGCTTTGTTATGCTTGAAAATTTTGAAAAGGCCAGAAATATCATGATTTCGCTTTTTTATTATATTTTACCTTTATATGTTTTTTAAAAAATTAATAATTTAGAAAATGGAACAAATTTTTTACTTTTAACATTTTTTCTATAATCCATCCCTATTTTTTATATAAAAATAAATTTTATAGTTTGACAATAAAATATTAATAGAATCATATATAATTTCTAATATATTTTATAAACCAAATAGAGGCTATTAAAATTTTAAAGATTTTAGCATACAAATTTCTTGTTGGTTTTTTACCTAATTTTTTTGGCAAATGCAATTTATTACAAGCCATAATTATGTTAAAATTTTTGAGTAACAAATGTTTATAAGCGATATTTTATTTATAATGTATTTTTATATTAAAATTAAATTGGAAGTTCGCCAAAGTCGGCTTTAAAGTAGTGTTCTAGTCGGGACGCTAAAGCCCGTCCGGCCCGGTTTCGCCCGGCCTGAAATGTCGGGCCGGGCCGGGCCTATATAAAATATTAGTCAGGCGGGCCGGGCCGTTAAATAAAATTTCAGACTTGGACCGGACCGGGCCGGGCCGAAAATTTTTGATACTTAAATTTGCCTATATTTTTGCTCTATGATTATTGCTAAAATTAGAACAGAAAAATAAAAATGATTAGTGAGTGTGAACGAGGAGTGATTTGCCGAATCTCTTCTCAGCTTAATTTGACAAATATAAACTCTTCAACTTATCAAGGAGGTAAATAAGATGACGATAATAGAACCGAGGACGATATCACAACTTATATAAACGACGTAGATAACACTGGACAACAAATTTTGGGCGACCCTAAGCAACATTTATGGCAACTATGGTTTTTGGTCAAGTTTTTGGCGCTGATCATGAATATGAAATCAGAATTTTAGCCAAGGCCTCAGATTTTTAGTTATTCGGTGTCAAAGTTGAGATTTTTCAATTTTGGGGGTATTTTGGGCTTCTATATCATAAAACCTATGGGTAGTAACAAAAGTTTAAAAATATATTTAGATAACGAAAACATTCATTATAAACGTAAGGGGTTTAAATTTTTTTTTAATATTTAATTTTTTTTTATTTTTACATTTTTGTAAAATTAGTGGTTTTTGTCATAAACTCCGTTTTTTGATCCTAAATAACTTGAAAGTAAATTGCTAAAAATTTATGTATAAACCTTTTTTAGATATGTTTTTTTATAAGGAATATGAATATGCCAATAGATTTTTTGTAGAATTAATAGTAAAAAAAATTTTTTAAATTTTTTTCTGAACTTTGGACGCGGTTTAATAAAATTTGGAGGCCTTAGAAAAAAAACTAAACCCGGGATCGTTATCGCAAGAAAATTCCCTACAAAACCCTCAAAAAATCGTGGATGTAGTTATTTTTTGTTGTCCAGTGTAATCAAACTCTTTTGCAGTTGTGGAAACAATAAAAAGCTTCAACCTAAGTTAAATATTTATGCAACCAAAATCTTTGACCCTCCTGCGAGCTCCTGCACTGCAAAATGTACCTTTTCGACAGCCGGTCTTATTTACCAAAAGAAGAAACGGGTTAGGCCAGTAAAAATTGGATTATATAATTTTTTTGAATGATTACTTTATATCAAATGTGCTCTTGATATTAATTCCAATAATGCTATATTTGATGTTTAATTCTTAGTAATATTCACTGAAATATTACGGGCCGATATTTTTAAATTCGAGCCGGGCCGGGTAGGACCGGGCCTTTTTTAAAAAAACATCGGGACGGGTTGGGCTAAAAAAAATATTTCGGGCCAGGCCAGGCCGGGCCGGGCCACTAGTAAAAAAATTTTCGGGCGGGCTGGGCTTTAAAAATAAGGCCCGTTAAAAACACTTTAAAGTTAGGAGAAAATCATTTAAAAATACCATTTTTTTGCTCTGAAATTCACTTTTCTATAAAAATTAACAACAGTATTGATCAAATTAATATAATTATTATGGCCTTACTTAACCCGCGATTAACACTGTGGGGTCTACAGACCCCAGCACATTTTGAATTTTAAAAATTTTCAAAATTTTATTATGGGTCAAATTTTCGTGACTTTTTTCTTAAATATATAATAAACAAAACTAGTAATTTAAATTTGGTCAACTAATAAAAAAATCGATTAAAGAAATTCTATTAGACACCACGCTCTCAATTTCATTGTTGAAAATTATGATATTGCCTCAAATTTAAGCTAAAAAATTGCTTATTTTCTAGGGATTTTTTTTATAGTTTTACAGTTTATAAAATGTTTGTATTGCATAATAATGATAAGAATTATTTTTTTCCCTTAAACATCTAGTTTTAGAGGTGAATAATATAACAATATTTTTTTTATTTTAAAAATTTTTTTTTATGAATTCTTTTAAAAGTTTTCTACTAGACCTAAAAACACTATTTGATCAATGATGTTGATACATTTAGTTTATTGACAAGATTTATCTGATGGAATATAGTGAAATATTTTTTCAGATTTTTTTTACTCTTTGTTAAATTAAATTTACGATTTACATTAACGCGAATGGTAGAGTGAGAAATTTGCAACGCGAATGCTATGATGGACCCCAATTTTAAACCTTTATAACTTCAAGTTTTTTTAAGCTAGGATCTTTATATTTTATATTTTGAAGAGAAATACGTGCTTTTAAATTATAGACTAATATAAGTTATTATTAATGAATATTGCAAATTTTTGACACATAGTATATCTTAAAAATTGAAATTTTTTATTTTTCCATATTACCTTGAATAAATCATGTCTGTAAATTAAATGTATCAATATTATTGATCAAATCGTGTTTTTACGTTTAGTAGAACATATTTAGAGAGTTTCAAAAAAAAAAAATATTTTGAAATAAAAAATTAATTTTGGCTATTATTTACTATAAAAACTAAATATTCTAAAGAGAAAAAATAATAATTTATATCATAATTGTACAATACAAACATTTTGTATTCTTAATAATTAAAATTATTTAAAAAAATAACTAGAGCTTGCAAATATTAAATTTTGAATTTATATAGAGTCAATAACATGGATTTTAACATTGAAATTGAGAGGGTGGGGTCTATATGGACCCCAATTCAATTTTTAAATTCTAAACATTTGTTATTAAACTTAGTCTAAATTTTAATTACAAGTTATGTTTTTATATATTTAAGAAAAACGTCACAAAAATTAGCCCATATTATATAATATTTTTGAAGATATTCAAAATCAAGATGTGCTGGGGTCTGTATGGACCTCACAGTGCTAATCGCTGGTTAATAACTTAAATTTGTTTGTAATTAAAAAGCACGTATTTTTATTCAAAATAAAAAAAAATAAAGTTAATAGCTATTAAATTCATTTATAGTGGTTTAAATTGGGGTCCGTAACGCCACCATAGCAATCGCGTTACAGGGCTGGGAAAAAAACCAAATGGGCTTTTTTTTAACAAGTTTTTGAGTTTTTTTTTCCAAATGCCCATAAACCTGTTGGCATGGCAAAAGAAAAGCCCCTTTTCTTGCTTAAAGAAAAGGGGCATGTATAAAAAAAGCCCCATTTCTTCAAAAAAAAAAACTCCTAGTAGCTTTAAGAAAAAATAACCCACCCATCAAAAAATCAAAATTTTTTGAAATAATTATAAAGAAAACAAAAAATGGGCTTTTTGGGGCTCTTTTTAAAAGCCACTTTTTGTGGGTGTTTTTTTGCCCCTTTTCTTATTAAGGGCTTTTTTTGAATTCTCATTTTGGCCCTTTATTTGTAGCCCCCTTTTTTTATGTTTTAGGGGAAAAAATGAGCCAAAGTTTTTTGGCTCATTGTTTTCCCAGCCCTGTCGCGTTACTCTCGACCATTCGCGGGTTAATTGCCCCTATTATTTATTTTGAGTTAAATATAATGCAGGCATATTTTTGTTGAAATAAAAAAAATTACCGATTCCTTGATTTCATACATATATAATATATTAAAAACCTTTAGCAACTTTATATAAAATTAAAGTTTTTTTAGTAATATCAAATAGATATTTTACAAAAAATTAGAATATTTTTAAATAAAATTCACGGACGTTTTGGTTCGATTCCGATAAATAATAAACATGTTTAAAATAGCACTTATTCTCCTTTCTTAAAAATGAAAAAGAAGTTAAGTCTTAAGCAAAAATACTATTTGTCTTATTACCTAAAGTTGCATTGTTGACCTCGCAATTTTTTCTTCTTTTGCTCTTTTCGCCGTAAAGTCACACGTCAAAATAATTTTAAATATGAGATACTCATAAACAATATCTCCATGCAAAATTTCATCTAAATCAGAGGAAGTCACCGATGAACTGAGATAGAATTAACGTTATTTTTTCAATTTTCTATTATTCAAACATTAAAAAAAAATTTATTTAACAAAAGTTAAAATTTTTGGGTTATTTCTTAAAACTGTGCTGTGATTAGACTGTTTTAAGGTGCTAATTACCCTGTATAACCTAGATTTTAGAAATACCAGAAAATGAATGTATCTCGAAAATGCTAGAGTAAGAAATTTGTAGCCTGAATGTTATAGTGGGGTCCATACGAACCCCATAAACTTATATAATTTCAAAAGTTTTGAAGTTATAAAATTTATTTTTTTATTATTTTGAAGAAACATACGTGCATTTACTTAAGTGGAATATTTATTGTCAAAAAAAATAGGCATTGTTTATTTTATAAGGTAAAATATCTCGTAACCCTTGCTTCTAATAAAAATTAAAAAACGCCATTAGATATTAAACCTTAAAATCTAAGCAATTTTTTTAAAAAAGTTTGGTTTTTGTTTTAAAGTGTTATTTTACAACCAAGCCAATGCATTTTATTTTTTTTTAATTTTTTTATTTTTTTTTACTTACTTAAAAGGTTATATTTTTATTTTACAATAATTGCGTTATTTGATCAAAAATCTTATAAATATTCTATAATAACAAAATATATTTATAAATAGGTCTAAATAAAATAACATATATGTGTCTATTTAATTAGATTTTTTTTTATTTTACAGAAAAATATTACCCTCAATGTTTAATTAACAATTAGACTAATTTTCTACCTTTCATGTTGAATAGGTGATTTTTTTTGATATATAACTATCTTTTTTTATGGGTCTCCATATTAAATTCATCTATCCAATTCATCGATTATTCTCAAATCTCAGCCCTCGACTAATATCTTTATGCATAAATACTTAATTTTTTAATGAAAAGAAAAAATTTAGATTACCCTAAGCTCAGACGCTCAAGTCGTCGAACCAAAATAAATGAAAATTTATACGGAAGGTTTATTTGTTAATATATAATGTTTAGTACGTTTATATACATCAAGTTCTTTTTAATATGGGCAATTGTTTTGCTTGCGGACTTTATTTTGGAATTTAGATTTGAATATTTATGGCCATTTTGGCTTTTAATTCGTAGCGTTTATGATTCTTTTAAGTATCAAGGACTGGTATATAATATTCTTATTTAAACCTTTTAGGCATTTTCTGTATTTTTCATATGTATTGCTCTTACTTCTGATATGATTTGCTTGTTGACTATTCCTGCTCATTGGCTGTTTTTTGCAGCAAGTACATATGTTTGGGTGCAATTTATATGGCATACAGGTTACTGATTAACATAATTAATTTTGTTAGAAAAAGGTATTTGTCTGCCAACCATATCCTTATGGCTGTTGTTTGTTTATATTGAAGCATCTGTAAGGTTAAGGGAACTGAAAAATGTTCCATTTCACTTAGACTTATGTAGGCCTTTTGCAGCACATTGGTGATTTAAATTTTTATTAACTTTTTTAGCATTGGGTATCCTATGGTTACTTTGGGATTTGGTTTTAAAAGCTATATTACTTATAGACTGAGACAAGTAATACAATTGCTTTTTAACATTAATTATAGAAAAAACAAAAAGATATTGCAAAAGAAAACAATTTTTTTCATGAATTATTAAAGAAAGCCCTTCCAGATGATTTTGAAAACAATACTGATGAAATTGATGTTCGGTCATACTCAGAAAAATCAAAAAGTAAATTCTTGAATATTTTATTTAATTATATTGTTTATAATATGTCTATCTTTAAATTGTTTAAAGTTTTTTAATTTATTAGCCTTAATTTAAACATTTAGATATGTAAATAAAAAATAATGAATTTGAATAAATTATTAGTAGTAGCTGTTTATATGTATCCAATAATATTTATATCCAATATCTAAATTAATCTAATTTGTAAGCTTACAATTATTGTTTGTTTAAAAACTATGTTAGACATAAACCAAAATAATTACAAAAGCAATCATGTCACTTTTACATCATTTGAAAAAGGAGATTTTGCTGCCAATGGTCACTTAAACTCTCATGTACAACCTTCAAGTCAATATAATTTGCAAATTCCAACATCGAGGTCTAATTTATCAAATACCCACCCTAAAAATGTTAATAGTCTTGCCAATGGGCATTATAAACCATCAATTAATCAACAATTTAACCATAAGAACCAATTGCTGCAAAGTTATGATACTGGGGCTATTGTTAAAGCTAATGAATTAACTAATAATGGTCAACATCATCTGATAGCTGATCATCATTATGAAGAAAACGATCATGTCAATGGAACTTACACACCTGGTCCTGGTGGCCATATCATTTATTCGATCTCAAAGGCCGTCTGTTTTTTAGTTTCCATCATATCCTTTAACTTTAATTCGGCACCGTCCTCTAATTCGACCACACTCCTGTCAACTAGTATCATACGACCCGAAAGTTACAATACTATGGATGTTGAAAACAAAGACAGAAATACAAGTAGGCAACACCAATCTGTACCTTCGGCCAACCATACAGGTATGGCATCCAGTTACTCGCACCTCAAACACACCGCCGTCGATTATAACCAAAGAAATAGTAGATCTTTGGCTTCTTCATCTTCATTGTCTTCTCACGACAACGAAGATGAAGATGCCCAAGATCGAATTATCGCAAGCCAGGAGGGCACAACGTCCAAAAACATTCACCGGCGAAGTTCGCTTGGAATTAATCATGCTTTGAGCCGTGATTTAAAGTCCGCAGTTAGCGAGAGCAAACATCTATCGTCTTATCAAGTTTCCGCTAACAAGAATTCGGGCGATATGTATAATTCTTTGCCCTCTTCAAAGTTGCAGTGCACATCATTGGCAACAGATCGTATAACTAAGCAACCTGTCCATGGGCAGCCGCGATCGGCATCTCCTAACAAAGATGTATCATCAGACGGAGATCAAGAGGACCGTAATAGTAGTATCGTAGTGGTTGACCGGGAAGAGGATAGTGAAATGCTATACATGGAAGTTAAGCAACAACCGAACCGTGATAATAATTTTAAAACTTCGTCATCTGCCACTCAGGTGGGAAAGTTACCCAGGAGCAATATAGTTACCACTGCAGCATCGGCATCTATTTCCCACGGCGGCGCACTTAAAAACTTGGCTGTCACATTGTCCACCCATTTGTGCAATATGGTAAAAAGTAGTACTACTACCCTCCACACCAATCCCCCTTACGCATCTACAACAACATCAACAACTACTACAACTTATGTAACTAGTACGGCAATTACAACAAAATTTTCTCTCGCAACACCTATTGACGCTTCTTCTGCTTCTGCGGCTGTCCGTCAGCTCAGTGCCCTTTCGGCCCCGACGAAATATGCCCTAACCCAGGCTTACGTTAATTCGCTCGCTAGCCCATCAACCACCACCGCGTTAAATGACGATACCACTTTCAAAGATAGAGTTATCAATAATTTAACGTCGTCAATCAACGATGACGGTTCTTATTACGAAGGCACGGCTACCATACCGACCTCAAATTTTTTTAGCACATTAACCAAGTATATTTTTTCTTATCCACAAACATTGGTATATAAATATCTCGTTTATTTTATTACCATGTGTTTTTTATTTTCTTGATTTTTTACAATGATAATATTTTAAAGTTTAATTGTCAGATTGACATCTAGGGTTCTTTCATTGGACAATAAAATATGGACGACCTTAAGCATTAGTTAGTGCAACTATCTTTCTTTGTCAAGTTTAGTGCTTAATACGTATATGGAATTAGATTTCTAGCTAAGCAGATTTTTAGTTGTGTCCAAAAGGTAATTTGTTGATTTTAGGGTTTTTTGGGATTTTTAAGCTTATGGGGTGAAAAAAACTTTACAAATATTTTTTTAATGAAACCTTTCATAACGTTAGGCGTTTAATTTTTTTTTGTCTTTATTTAAATTATTGGTTTCTGTTTTTGATCCTTGAAAGTGAGTGCTAATTTCGAATAATAATTTTTTAGACACGCGTCTAAATTTTATTTTTTGGAAAATTTTTAAAAATTTTAAAATTTAAAAAAGTGTTATGATTTTCAAAGCAGTCTTTTCGATGATTATATTAGTTATGTTTATATGAATTCATATACATATTAAATAAAATTTCTTAATGTTAGAGCAATTGCACGGGGTTTAAGAAAATATTTTAAATAACAATGGTTAAAAATTTGCAATTAAATCCAAATTTTTGAACATGAATGGACTTTTAACGTGCTTAAAAGAATCTTAATATGTCAATAGATTTTTTAAAATTTCGCTTCAATAATTTTATCATTTTTTTCTAAACTTTGGACCCAATATAAAAAGTATGGGAGTCATGGGAGAAACTCAACTAGATATGCTAACGCAAAAATTCTCTACAAAGCCTTGTAAAAATAGTATATGTTTTGGTTGTCAAGTGTAATAGATTCCTTATTATAAGTTCTTAATTATCACGACCTTACAGATTAGAAGATTCGAACTTATCTCCCGACGATATCTCCTCGATTCTCAAGCTGGATGACAAACGGTTAGCCTCGGCGTTTGAGGATAAGGACAATTCTACTACAACTTATACTGATATTTACAAGTATTAAAAGTTGTTTAGCTCAAAGAAATTTGGATTTTTGTTGTGTTGAACTGCATTATATTTTAGTGATGATTCGCCCAATCGTTGTTCAATTCACATACAAAGCTCGACCAATTTTTGAAAGTTATGAGCTAACTTTAGAGACCTAACCTGCCATCTTAGGGATTTTTAATACCATTTTTTTTTAAACTTTGAAGCCAGAGCTATAAATAATAAAATTTGTTGGAAAAATGTTAAAAATACAAAAATATTTAAAAACAAGCAATGTTAAAGGAAAAAAAAATTTTTCAAAAAAATATTTATACATCTACCATTAAATATAAATTTAAATTTTTTAGGCCCTGACGGGTATGCCGTTTTAAGAGATGAGGCAAGGGGGGCATTGTTTTAGCAGGTGAATGACTCTGGCCTTCGACTTTTGCCAGGGTTGTAAAGCCTGCATGCTATAATATTCCGGAGAGTGCGGCGTCATTTCGATGAATATTATGGTATTGGCGGAGAGACGCGCTTAATCCTATTGATCCTAGGGGTTATGAACGTCGCCGCATAGCAATTTCAATGCACCTCTCCCAAAAAATATTTTTATTTTGAAACCAATAATATGCCGTGTCCTATTTAGATGGTCCAAAATATTCTGCATACCTTGAATGTTGATGTAAGAGCTTGATATGCCTAAAAAAAAATATTTTTTATTATTTGAGATGAAATATAAATGATAGAGTTGATTTCAACAAAATTTTTATTTTTTCTAGGTAAAATTATCCAGATCTTATAGTCAATTTGGTCAGTCATTTTTTCGATTTTTATCTAGCAAATTTATCGAGTTCTAAGCAAATTTCATCACGGCAAAAAATATATGAGATAAGGCCATCATATCATTTCTATAAAGTGTCAATTTGTCGATGTGTAATTTAATATGGTAATACTTAAATTTGTGGCGCGTGTTAGGTTAATTTAGTTTTAAAACGAGCTACGGTTTTAATTCAAAATATTTTTTTTAGCATTCTAAAAATCTAAATTCGGGGATATATATTTTTCTGTAAAATGTTATCCAATTTGAAATTTTTTTGCTTTTTTTAATTAGGTTGAAATTGGTCTGATACATTTGAGCAAACTAGCCAATCTAACATAATTATTACACACTACTCTTAATAAATTGTTTTTTTTGGCACTTTAATTAAATAAGCTGCATTTTCTTCATTCCAACACTGTAAATTGTTGGTGTGTGCTTGTCTCTCATTTTTCAAACTTATTTATGTTGTAGTATAAAACTTTGACCTTGAATGCCGACAGAGTAGATTACGTGCTGCTTGTATTTTTATGCACTACAATTTTTGGTATGGCTTAACATGGAATTAATAGTTTGTAAAAACACCATATTATAATAGTTTTAATATGTATGCATATACATATACATATATGGACAAGGTTAGATTATGAAAGAGAATATATCTATACCACCTTGTAACATTTAAGTCCACTCTAACTCGCTAAAAAAATTTTGTTTTGCTAGCTTAAAAACATTCATTTATCATCGGCTCTACCTTGCATATATTAATGCCATTTCTTTAGCTCAATATCTCTCAGCTAAAAGCCTTATTCCCTGAATTTTAGCTTATTAATATTATTTATAATCTTTATATACAACAACTCTAACTTACATACGTACGTATATCAAACTAAAACCTCTCAACAATATTAATAAGATACTTTTTACGAAATTAATGAATAGCTAATTTTTTACCTTATAATTATTCAAATCCATTCAATCTTTTAAAAAAAAGAAATTTTGTTTGAAGGGTTAATTTTATTAGCATCAACATGCTTTAAACTGCTAACTTTATTGATTAAAATTTGATACTAATATATTTATAAAGTTTTTTATTTATTTTAATCAATATTAATATTTAGTTTTTGATGAAATTTTTGTTTATCCTTTAATTGTTTTATATTGTTAAGTTTAGAAAGTTTTTATTTAAACGTGTTGAAAAATTAGTTATGTACATGGATTTAGATAACATATCAAATAATTGTAAGATTAGTTTAATTTTTATAATATTTATATTCCCTAATTTTTTGCAATTTTTAAACATATTAACACAGTTCATTTGATTAATGAGCTATGAAATAAACCCTACTATAAAGATATTTAAATCCGTCGCTTTTGAACTCTGTAAGTCAGCTATTAACATGGAAAATTTGAGGATAAATATTTATAAAATTAATGAGACTCAACAACAAATAATAAATAAATTATTTAAATAAAAAACGGTTGAGGCCACGTGCAAGGTGAAATTTTGAAAAAGCCAAAATTTTCATATTTACTATTCGTCAAATTGCATAAAAAATAATGACGTTAGATAATATATTTTACTTCTATGGACTCAAATGAATTATTTATTCAAATTAATTTATTGTAAATCCTTTTTTAAAAATGTCGAAAATATAAAATGAACATGAACGATTTTTTCCATTTGAAATTTGTAGGAGTTTCAAACGCGTTTTTTCGCGAATAAACAAAAACTCACTTTGAGCGTAACTGTCAAATTCATATTTGTAATTTTTTATTTCAAACTTGTAAAAAATCATGTTTTAATTATGTTGGCGTGTAAAATATTTTATATTACTTAATTGTAGATGTTAGAGCTTTATATACATAAACAGATATTAAATTATATCAGATGGCCTAATGAAGTTACATTTTTACTATAAAGAGTTTTTTTTCTAATTTTTTTATAAATATTTCCATAGTCTCAAATAGTTTAATTTTCCTAATTTTTTTAATTGTCTTCGATCTGATGGGCCCTGGGGGATGATTTAAAAAACAAAAAAATATTTGAGATAAAACTAAAATTATTTTCTATCAATATTATACTCTAACAACATTAATTAAAGTTTGTATACCTGTGTTATTATACAAATTTACATTATTTTTTTTTGTGCCAGCGTACACATCCATTTTTTCATGCCGAAGTATTCTGGGCCTGCATTAAAGGATTAATATTTACATTTTTAAATCACAAAATTTATATATTATGTTTAATGATGTTTTTATAGGATGGAAATTGACGTGAAAAAGTTAAAAAATGATCTCCAAGCTAGTCGACTATGTGAACATGAGCTCCGGAACCAAATAACCTCTTTGCAAAACACGGAAAAATGTGCGAAGAATGAAACAGCTTTGCTCAAAATTGAGAATGAAGCACTCATGGCCAAGTTTTTTTGATACAATTCTTTTTTAATTGTACAGTAGATATGGCTTATAATTTAATTGCTAATTTCTTTATAAAAACAATTTAAAAAGATTTTATTTTAATTTTTTCGTTTTGTACGAAATTTTAAGCCTGTTTTAAACATTTAGAAGTAAATAGAATAACGCAACTTTTTTCGCCATCCATTACACAGGTCAACAAATATTTATGTCCGAAACGTGATTATTATGAAAACATAAAAGAATGCATCTATACGATGGCCTAAACTCATATATGTTTTTCGTTTTTCTTAGTTTCTTCCGTCTTTGGCTCCTTAGATCCGTCTATAACGAAAAATGGCCTATTTTGACAAAATCATTAAATATACCCTAAAAAGAAAAAATTTAAAATTTTTGCATATTAAAATCCCTTTATACATTCAATAACAAATATTGGAAAAATTTATTGATATATTAAGCTATTATATCGGCCTTTAGATAATACAAATATTTCGCGTCCAAACTTAAATACGACACGATATATTATCGGTTTTTGATGAAAATAAAAATAAAATTTCAATTTATTTTTGTTTATAAATCTTTTTTGGTTTTTAATTTTTTCTAAAATATTTAATGTTTATAACTGACTAACTAAGTTTGGTAAGGAAAAACGGTAAACGGATTCGATATTCTCTAAGATGGCAGGTTTGATCTCTGTACTTAATTCATAACTCTCAAAAAAGTGTAGACCTGTGTTATAACATGAAAAATTTATCAAATCTTTTTATTTTCAATAGAAAATAAAATTTTGACCGATGTTTATTATATTTTAAAAACGAAATAAAGAAATTAATAATCTTTCAGGCTTGACCGATCGTCTCTCGTTATCTTTCTTTTTAATATTGTTTCCAGTACCTTTTAAATTAACAAATAAATAAGCTTATTTTTCAAAAATGCAATATCCACTTTAAAAATTTAAAGTTTCAAATGAAGTTTTGTATAAATTATAACAAAGATGTTGTCGTGCAAAGCTAGAATTATTAAGACAGATATAAAAAATTTATCTTTGTTCTGACATTACGCTACCTCCGTTAATTTATGTAGACCTCTATGTTTATTATCATCCAATTTTATTCTTTTTTTCACCTCACAACTATCCCACAGAATAGCGAATTTACAAAGTAATAAGCTAACCGATAAGCAACAACTTTCAGTCATTGAGAAAAAGTTGTTGGACGAGCAAAAGCTCCGTGCCAAGCTCGAAAATCAGTTGCTTGAAAAACGATTAACTTCAAACTCTTCTTCGACTTCGGTTTTGTCCAAGTATCACCATGGTAAAGACGATTACGGCAGGTATTACAAAAAAAAATTTGGGATGTTATAATTTTAAAAATTTTTGCTTAATTTTTAATTTCAATGACGATATATTATTATACCTCTAACTTATAATTTTTAATTTTTTTTTGTTTAAGATTTCGTTTTTTTAAGGTAAAGTCTTGAAAATATAATTAAACAAATTTTTACCTATTTTTTTATTGATTCATATGGAGAAAATTTTCAACATTTAAGGTGTTTATATATTTTTCTTTATTTTCCGGGTTAAAAGCCTTTTTTACACCGATCTCTTAGGCTCGCTCGAGGGCTTTTTGATATGTGAGAAATTTCAAACCTTGTTCCTAAATTTATTTTTATAATACCATTTTTAAAAAGTAAAAATCAATCATATTACATTATGATGTGATTGAATTATAGAAACGAATGCAACGAAGCTTGTAAAATTCGGAAGAGAGACCTTGAAAATGATATCCGTCAATTGTGCAAAGATGCCAAAGTTAGGGAGGAACAATTATGGTCGCTTGAAAAGGAATTACAGGTTTGTATTTAAATTAAGCATGCTAGTTTTATGGGTGTATTGGCATGGAAGTGTAATCCAATTTTTTAATTCGTGTGTAAATTACACAGCTTGACAAATTTGTAAAAGTTATGAGGTTATTTTAGAGACCAGACTTGCTTAGGGGTTTTAAAATTGACTTTGGATCAAATTTTGTAATCCCGCTGTAGACGTGGAAAATTTTAATATAATTGTATAAAAAGAAAAAGCAAAAAAATATAGGGAACTTTTTTTGTATTTAAAACAGCTAAACTGTTAAATTTGAACTTCAAAAATTTTATATTAAACCTGATAATATTTTTATTTAGGTTGGGGTGCCAAATATACTGAATAACCTAGATGTAAGAGTTTGATATAGTCAAAATTGTTATTTTTCTTTATTTGAGAAAAAAAATATAATTTATTTAATTTTTTCTCTTCATGTATTTTCGAAGTCCCAAAATTAGTCAATTTGGTTATTGACCATTTTTCCATATTTATCTAACAAAATTGCCGAGTTCTGGACACTTTATAAAAATTTATGAGATAAGGTTATCTATCATATAGATTATTTCCCTCCTAAGTGTGTCATTATAATTTCTGTTTATCACGCATTGCTTTTGGTCGACCTTTGTTATATAGGTTATTTTAAATCTTAATTATTGTTCTTTAACCTTTATTAATTTTACCTTCATTACTTTTGTTGTGCGCATTCTTATTTTTATAAAATTTTAGTAAGAATAAAGTAAAATATTTATAATAATTTTTATTTTTACAATAGTCGTTACGCCAATTGAAAGGCCAAAAAGCAGAAACGGAGATGTTAGTTACCGCTCTGTCAGCTCTCAAAAATAAAAATGCTCACCTCGAAACGAGCCTTAACGCCGAAACCAAACTTAAACTCGATTTATTTTCAGCGTTGTCCGAAGCCAAGCGTAACCTCGAAATTAATCAAAGTATAACTATATTAGTTGATATTATTTGATAACAACAAATTGAAATCTTTGATATCTCGTAGAGTATATTTGTGCTCTTTTTAAAAATTTTACTAAAGTAATAATAACGTGATTGCAATTAAACAGCGAAAAAAAGGTATGATACAAATATAGCACTTAAAAAAAATTATAATATTCATAGATTGTCAACAAGGTTGATTTTATTAGTTGTTATTTATTTAAAATTCAATTTTATTTTGTTATTTCAATGATAATTAAATTTCTGTAATATCTAGTTATGTTATTTCATATCATTTAACCATATTTATGTTTTTATTAAATTTTTATTATCTTGCCTATTATACCTACACCCATAATAGCCCTATTGATAAAACGTGAACGCGAAAGCAATGAATTACGAGGTCGCGTGACCGAACTCTTAGGGTTGTCGACTGCACTTTCAACCTGTGGTAGTATGTCTAATTACAACAACTTCTGTAACAACACCGTAAACAAACAACGCCCAAACTTATCGGTCACACCCTCTTCAACTTTATTTTCTTCGTTTATCGGTTCGTCGGGAATCAATGGTAGTGAAGGTCATTCTCCGCCAGCTATACTTTCGGGTTCAGCAACAAACTTTCAACCAGGTGGTGCGAGCTCCAACCTTTTCTTGAGTGGGAATCGTAATTTAGGGGCAGCCACCAGTCCCCCCAACCCGAGTAATATTCTGTTTGCGGGCTCAAACCATATGTTATCCGCGGGCGGGCCGCTTCAAGCCTTGTCACCCGGCGGCGCCGGCGGCATCCTTACAACCATGTGCAATATCACTTCGTCGACGCTCGCGTCAGCGTCTGGCGGCCCTAACAACATCATTTCGAATAACAATTTCAACGCTAACCTAACTAACCTCATAACTCAGGGAGTTATTTCGCACAGTAGCGCGGCTAATTTATCGCCCAAAAGTTTGTTGAACTTGAGTTCCATGCTAAACACGCTTAATACTTCGTCGTCTGTTGTTGGCTTATCCACCGTATCAGCTGGGCAGCTCCTCGATAACAATAACAATCCCCACAACAATTTTAATGGCGTTGGCACGAACGCCCTAAACGATCTTGTCGATTGCCTAACCAGTGGCAACGCGAATCCTTCGCACATATCGCCATTGAGCAGCCCTAGGGCCTTGCTTGCGGACGCGTCATTGTTGACCACTAACGGAGTTTACAACGCGTCAAAAAACCCCCAATCATCTTCGTCTAAGAGCAATTCTCCGTCTATGGCTGGCAAAAGCAGCCCATAAAAATTATCAATACTGTTATTATTATTTTTGAAAACAAATTTCAAATAACAATAATAATATAATAATGATATCGTTCGTACAAATTATATATATATAATCCCAACCTCTTTCTACGTCTCTATTTCCTTGTGTTTCACAATTATTATATATATATCATTGATTTAGGTTGACAAACCACACTCCTTTAATTCAATGTCGCCCATATTTAAATTAAAACCTTTCGTTCTCGTCCCTAATTTACCCCACCTTATCTATATCTCATACTATATTCGTGTGTGTTTTTTACCAATTATTAGAAATCGTAAACCCTGTATCTTTTTGTGTTTTATATTATATTTTAATATTTATTATGATTATTTTATCAGTGTTATTACCTCTGTTCAATTATTCCCTCAAATTTTCACTAAAAAAACTTTAGATGCAAAATCTTAATTTGCGTTTAAGTTCATTACCATAACAATTTTACTTCTCCATTTAAAGATCAGCGAATTCAAAATATAGCCTTACATCACAGTTTTCTCTAACTTTTAGTATATTTTTTCAAAGATTTGTCATTTTTGTTGTTTTACAATTTAACTAGTATTAAAACGGGCCTAATCTCCCCACCTACGTATCACCTCTCATTAAGTATTTATTATAAGCTAAATAGAGATTAAATAAATTAAAATTTCATTAAAATTATTTTTCTATTTATTTTGCAGTTAACGGGTTTCAATAGTACTTTTTAAATGCCTATTGTGCTTTGCACATACATAATTATATAATCTCAATTCACTAATTTATTTTAAATATAAAACATTAAAATTTTTTTATTTTTTATTAAAACATTTAATTGTTAGGCTGAATAATAATCCTGAATTTTAAAAGCTCATGAGAATTTCTATAAGTAGGGTTTGAATAGAAAACCCTTTTCGATCTTATGGTGCCCTTAAAATCTTTATGTTTTAAGTTTACCCAAAAGAGTTCTTAATAATTCTAATGCTTTGTGTTATCGCCAAACTTATTTGTCAGTTATTTCATCCTTAAATTTTTTCTCCCTAATTTATATATTGTTTTTTAATCAACTATGATTTTTAATTTTTCGCAATTTTTTAGGTGAATTTCTTTAGTTTTGTAGGAACAATTACTATTTTATTTTTGATTTTACAAATGCCCGAATATAAATCTTGATTTACGAGAAAATACTAATTTTTGAGTTTTTGGACTTAATCTTTTCTCCGCGCAAATTTTTCTGATTTTTTTTGGAAATGATCCATATCATTAGATAAACTTACGATGTTGTTTGTGAATTTTATCGCTATAATATTATTCAACAATATATTAAATGTCTTACCCACTATATATACCTTATATATAATGAAAATAAAAAAAATCTTAGCTGTGTTAAAATGACGCTAGTGTCAAAAATGGCAATTTTTGGAGGTAATAACCTTTGATCAATAATTCATATAATTTTTTATCAGAACTATAGTGTCGTATATCGATTTATAGCTCTTTATTGATACTTTTAGGGTCATAAAAAAGATTTCCTTATATTTTTAATTTTAATCTTATTGAAGTCAATTTAGTTATATACCTTTTTTATGCAATTTTTAAAAGTTTATAGTGACTTAGTTGAAATAAAATTTTATGAAGGTTGGCGTCAATGCTAACATTTTGCTTTGATCCACCAATTTGTCAATGGGGTATGAAAATTAAGTATTTTAAAGCTTAGCCGCCCGGTCCCTTGCCATTTTTCTAAATGGCCACTGCAAAAACTATAGCTCAATCAATAAGGAAGGAGTCTGGATATATAAAATCTTGAAGCCCTAATGATTTCAGAGTCAAGGCATATTGCGTTACCGTTTCAAACGCCTTAAAAATTTAAGTTTTGTTTGAAGTAAAAGAAGTTCATTTTTAAAATTTAAAAAAAATAAAACATGACTCTTAATTAAGTTTCCTGAGCCTGGTTTATACTCTGATGGGTCACTACGAGGCAATATAGTCTTTATAGGACCGGTGCAGTTAGTTTGACGGTAGCAAATATAATAGCCCCGCTGAGTCTAAAATAAGCAACTTTTAAGCGGGCATGCCATCCTTCCTGATAGGGAAAGTCTGAGGAAAACGCCATAACTGCTAGATTGTTATTTTTGTGGATTCTTTAAGTTTCAATCATCTGTTTAAAAAAATTGACGAACCTAGGGACAAGAATCACTAATTGTAATTTGTTTATAGGTTAGTTCGCACCGATTTTTTAATTTTATTGGCGTGTTGAATAGCGTTAATCTATATTTTCACTAATTAGTCAAAGGCCACCGAAAAAATTAGACGTCATTAGAACTAATTAAATGCGGGGTAAAAAGTTTTACTGAATGCGAGGTAAGTTGTACCTGTTTATGTTTAACAAAACTAAAAAAATAACTAAAAATTGTTTCTGGTTACGAGGAAATATAGGGCTTGGCAAAAGTTAATTTTTTAGGAAATTGGGTTCCTCGCTACCAAATGTTTATACCAGAGAAATTTTATTTTAAATAATATGATTATTACAGTTGTTAAATGAAAAAATTTCATATAATTTTTTTATGTGGGAATATAAGTTAATTAAAATAGCACAGGTCTATACAATTCAGTAAATGTTTTAGATAGAAAACCATCTACTTGATGGCCTTACTTTAACTATTTTTTTTTCGTTTTTCAAATCAGCCATGATCTTATACCATAAAAAAAATGGTCAAATTTGAGTAACTGGTTTTGCAACCTCGAGAACACTTATAAATAAACAAAAAATTTTTTTTTGAAATTAACTCTAACTTCACTTTGTCATTTCAAAATATAAAGAAAATTTTTAAGCACATCAAGCTCTACCATCCACATTTAAATTATTCAGAATTTTTCAGCCCAATATAGGAAACACGAACCAATTTTAAATAGAAATTTTATGAAGTTTAAAACAGTTTGGCTTTTCAATATTTTTTTGTTTTTGAATCTCATTTGTTTTTTTTATAAATTTTTTATGTTAGCTAGCTTAAAGTTTGACCAGAAAAAACTAACAGATTTGTATATTTAAGATATTAGGTTGGATTTCATAAATTATTGTTTTGTCGAAATGTGATAGAGTTTTATATAACCCGTTTAGATATAATTTTTGATAGGTCCTAATTATTTTAAGACATGGATTTGATTAAGTAGGTTTAAACCATGTTTCAACATTAAGCAATTTTTTTAATAATGTCGCCAAATGTTAACAACAGTAGTAGATAAATAATAACTTGCCTTTTTTAGATATGTAGGAGTTGCAATATATATTTATAGTATTTTTGTAATTTTAATTATCCACGAAATTGGCGCTAATGCAAATTATTAAAAA
Organism: Acutogordius australiensis; assembly: GCA_030555515.1. Taxonomy (NCBI): domain Eukaryota; kingdom Metazoa; phylum Nematomorpha; class Gordioida; order Gordea; family Gordiidae; genus Acutogordius; species Acutogordius australiensis. The sequence goes on along the minus strand of CM060242.1, from coordinate 32,875,925 downwards.
ATGGGCTAGCTTTTTCCGAGTTGTTTGCTTGGGCCGTTATATCATTATTCGTAATTTATGTCAATTCAAAGCCTGCTAAAATTGTAATTGTAATAAAATGCCAATAAATTGCGAAATGCAACTAAAATCCTTGTCTTTCCCACTGAGCTTCGTAAAACAATATATCAAAATTATAAAATAGATATGTGATTTACCTGTAATCTAAATAGTTCTGGGTACCCCAGCAAATGTAAGTAAATGTCTTTTAAACATGCGTAAAAGGAATTTTAACTGTTTATGACTACTTAAGTCCTATACAGGCACGATTCTAGACCCCTTTTGGGGGGGCAGTGCCCCCCCAAAAGTTTTTGTTTGCCCCCCCAAAAATAATTGAATTTGCCCCCCCAAAAATACATAGTAATTTTATGTTTGCCCCCCCAGAAAAAATTGAGTTTGCCCCCCCCAAAAATATATAGTAATTTTATTTCTTCCATATAATATAATTAAATTTGCTCCGTCAAAAATATCTAAAAAATATTTTTTTAAAAGTGTTTTTATTCATTAATACTTCTCATCCGCAAGAGAGATCAAACTAACACAGAAATATATAGAAAAATTTGATTTTACAGACAGCTTTATATTTGTGAAAGCAATTTATAACTCTGATGCCTAAGAAATTCTCACTTGTCATCAATCTATTGTTAGAATATAATCTAGAACAAAGAACCTGATCTCACAATGCTACGATGGGGCGAACTAATGCACTGGAGAAAAGGTGGTGTTCAAGTATTTATAAGCAAAATAGCTGGACACCATGTCCCGTATACTCACTGCTTTAACCACCGATTGCATCTTGTTGTAAAAGATTGTCTTGAAATTTTAAGTGAAGGGAAAGATTTTCTTGCTAATTTTTCTTCCCTTCATAAATTTTTTCAACATGATGCAATCAAGGTAGATAGTGAATGCGGGACCATACCCCGGCTGTTGCCTCATTGGTGGTGTGGTAACTCCCTGCCCATTGTTTTTTTATTAAATTACACAAAAATTAATACTCTTTTAAAAATTAAAAATAAAAAAACTTTTATATCTTCAGGTCACAGGGCCGAATCGGGGTTGACCATATTTATAATCATCTATTTATTTTTTTGTATTTAATTGATTATTTTATTTATTAAAAATAATTATAGACCAATTTCAATGCAGAACGATTTATATTTCTAAAACTTCTGATTTGATACACCATTGTTTGTTAGAAATTAAACAATTAAGAAATTAAAATACATTTGAAGATTTATTCAAAAATTATTTTGATATTAATACTTTTTTAAATGACAATAATTTATCTTTGGATAAAAGAAAAACTAAATCTAAAAATTATGATTTTTATTTATTTTCTACTCATAAGTTTGAAAATATTTTAAATAATAAGGATAAAGTAAAAAGTATTTATTTTAATATTATTGATTTATTTATATTTTGTAGATTTTACCGATAATAGTTATTTAAAATCTTTAGATTCCCTCTATAAATTTGATTAATATTTTAGATATAAATAAATTATAGCCTATTTTAAAAATAAGTAATATAAATGAAAATTCATTATCTAAAGATATTGACGTAGCCAAAAATTTTTTAATAAGAAACTTATTAATTACAAAGAATGTGTTACTATTGATTTTGTTGAATTATTATATAATTACAAAGATGCGTTTTCTAATATATTTAACATTTTTCCTATAAGTTTGTTAATTGGCTCTTTAACGTCGAGTAGTGAGGCCACATTTTCTACTTTAAGAAGGATAATAACTTCTTGCTGTTAAGTTGACCTGCGTAAAGGTGATTTAGTTTTTCAAGGACACGAAAAATCATTAACTGGGGCGTTAAATTTTGATGAATTTTATAATTTAATCAAACAACCTCTAGGATAAAATTGTTAGATTAATAAAAAACACTGCTCATAATCAGCTAATTATTTACTATTTTGAAACATGGTTGCAATTTTTTTTATGCGCATTTAACGTTTCCGGCTTTTATTTAATTTTTTACCCTAATATTAATTACTAGTTATATATAAGTAGTGTTTTTTCATATATATTCTTCCAAGCATACTTATACAATTTGTTTTCATGAAAATCAATCTTATTTTACTATTCATTTTCTAAAATCCAAATTTTTAATAATTTGTTTTTATCATGGATATATCATATTACTAATTTTCATGCGCATTGATACCAAATGATAAAATACTTAAAATAAATTCAAATCTCATATCTTTTTATGCAATTGATATTAGTGAAAACAATTAATTTTAATCATATATCCAAATTATAAACGCAAATCTTATTTTTATTTAGAATATAATAAATTACCATCAATTTCTTAAAAGATTTTGAACATGGATTCTATTCTTGTACATGTATATTTTTTGCCGTGACCGAAGGTCACGGCCATTTTTGCCGCCGAAGGCGGCAAAAAAATTTTTTCTGCCCCCCCACGAGTTTTTTTGCCCCCCTAAAATGGAAAAGCTAGAATCGGGCCTGGTCCTATACTTCTAAATTGTAACATAAAAATTTCAAAAAAATGACTTTTAAAAAATATTACCTTTTGGAATGCAGATAAAACTTTTTGGATTTTTCTTACCCTATATTTCAAATTGCCTGAACTCGGTTTGACAAATATTTAATTTAAGATAATTTATATCTATCCTACTATCATAGTACTCTTCATATCCATGTTTTTCCTGGTCAAATTTTGTAAGACATCTAATAAACACTAGGAGAAAATATTAAAAAAAACAAATGAGATTTAAAAACTTAGCAAATTACCTTATTGTAATTTTTTCGGTAATTTGTCATAATGCATTAGTATTCAATATTAATAAAACGTATTACTATTTCCTTAAGTATTGAAACTTATCTGTAATATAGGAAGCTTTAAATGAGAACGCTCCCACCATGCACCTAATGTAATATTTTTTAACCTCTTTAACTGCTAACAAAGAGTAATAAAAACGTACATATTTAATTTAAACAAATATTTATAAATAACTCAGGTCAACAAATTTTTGATAATTATGAGTTAATTACAGAGATTAAACCAGCCATCTTAAGGATTTATCAGTTTACCGTTTTTTCTAAACCAAGTTGCTATAAACATCGAAAATTTTTAAACAAAATGTCAAAACAATAAAGATTCAAAAAAAAAAATTAAATTTTTTGGCATATCAAACAGATAAACTGTTGAATTTAAACTTCCAATACATTTTTTATTAAAAGCCGATAATATATCGTGTTGGATTTAAGTTCGGACACTAAAATTTTTGTATTATCTAAATACGTATATAAGAGCTTAATATATTAATAAAATTTATTTTTCATTATTTATGATGGATAAATATAAGTTACAAGGAATTTTTATATAAAATATGAAGTTTGTTTAAGGGTATATTAAGATCTGTCAATTTGTTTAAAAAAGGCCGTTTTTTGTTATGGACGGATTTAAGGAGCCGAAGGCGGAAGAAACTAAGAAAAACGGTAAGGATATATGAGGTAAGGCTATCATGGGGATGCATTCTTTTATGTTTTCATAAACTTATTTTTTGCTAATATTTGTTTACCTGTGTTACCTAAGCTGGCTTATACGACAAGAGCTTTTAACGTATTATTTAGACTTAGCTACCAAAACAATAAAAACGAGTAAAACGTTTTCCTTATTAAATATTTGGATTATAAAAGTTTGACATGTATAACTAAGCTAGACAAAAGGCACCAAAATAATGATTTATGACAAAATAGAAAAAAAACTAAAGTCGTCTACTATTCAATGGCATAAAAAAAACTTTATGAATATTTACATATGTTTTTCAATGAAAAAATAAAAAAAAAGTAGCTTGTAAAATGTAAAAATAATATTTACTTAGCAGTTTGTTGTATGTTATAAGACACGTGCACTAGTAATATCAACCAAACACATACAAATGGGCAGGTCTATTCGGTGTAAAATGTTACATGAGTACACAAAATAGACCTTTTACGGGAACAAAGCCTATTGAAGTGAGCTTCGGTATGTGTACAGAATGCTCCTATAACGGGAGTTTAGATTTCCGTATAATAAAGCTATGATTTTAAGCGTTCAAACCGGGCGGTAAAATTTTGGCCCGGCTTTTTTGATAATTTTTTCCGTTTGAGCCCAGCTCGAATTGTCCAAATTTAAAATTCGGCCCGGCTTGAAATTTAGTTTTTTAAGACTCGGGTTATTACAAAGCCTGGATATTTTATATTACAAGCTAAAAAATTTTTGATTGAAAATTATTTTCAATAAAATACAGATTGTAGAAGTAATATTCTGTATCACGTGGATTTAATTTTTCATTTATAGTTTTAATAAATAAGAAAAAATAAGGCAAAGATATAAAAATCGGCTAAGCCCAATATCGGTCCGGCCCGCTTTTCGGGCCCCGATTTTGATATCTACTCCATGTTAATCATAATTAAAAATAAAGACCTTGCCAATCAGTTTTCAACCAACTAGGAAACAGAATAGGGAACAGATTTTTCATACCAACTATAAAAATAGCTTGAGCATGCTTTCATCATAATTATATTTTTATCCGACTATCACCTGTTTCAAGGAACAACTATAGAGCCAAGATTAAATGAATTGGATTTACGAATTCTGTTATTTTTTTTGTCATAAAACGCCCTATAACATACAAAAAAATCAATTGAAAGTGGAAAGTCAGAAGATATTTTGTTTGTTTCAATATTTTAGTAAGTGTGTGTTTAAAACTTAGATTTCAGAATGTAAAAACTATTTTTGGACATTTTTGTAAATCGTGGCAATTTTTAACGGTAATAAATATAATTACCCCAGAAGTAAAATTGCGCGACTTGAAAAATATTGATGTTAAAGCCTCACAATTGTGAAAAAAATTATAATGAATAAGTTAAATATTTTTTTTGTGGTCATTTATATTAAAAGCGATGAGTCTATATATTTTTCAAATTTATAGATTGTGGAAACTGCAATGACTTTTAATTATTATCAACAAATTGCTTGCAATTGTCGTTTATCAGATGTGCTCATATAAGAATTTCAGTGTGATTATTTATTTGTGACATTTGCACGGGGTTTATTAATTTTAGAAAGATAGAATTTTTTTTTAAATAATCAAACTATTTTTTAAATTTTAGATAAAGGTCGAGCGTATTAAAACAGTTTCTAGGTTGAATATCTTTCATCTACGTTTTATTTGACCCCTTTCAAATATCAAGAATAAATAATTTAAAATATTACTTTAAGATTTAAAATGCAAAATCGGTAGTCAGTTTATCTATTTGTAGCAGGCACGATTCTAGACCCCTTTTGGGGGGCATTGCCCCCCCCCCCCCAAATTGAATTTGCCCCCCTCAAAAATACATAGTAATTTTTTGTTTGCCCCCCCCCCCCCCCCCAAAAAAAATTAAATTTGCCCTCCCCCCCAAATACGTATAAATTTTATTTTTTCTTCCACATAATATAATTGAATTTGCTCCGCCAAAAATATCTAAAAAATATTATTTTAAAAATATTCACTTTTAAATTTTCAGTCATCAACACATCTAATCCGCTAGAGAGATCAAACTAGCACAGAAATTATTTATGTGGTTATTAGTTATATAGAAAAATTTGATTTTACAAAAAACTTTATATTTGTAAAAGCAATTCATAAATCTGTTGCCTAAAAAATTTTCTCACTTGTTAACAATCTTTTGTTAGAATATAATCTAGAACCAAAGAACCTGATCGCACAATGCTACGATGGGGCGAACGTAATGCCCGGGGATAAAGGTGATGTTTAAGAGTATCTAAGCAAAATAGCTGGACACCATGTCCCGTATATTCACTGCTTTAACCACCGAATGCATCTTGTTGTAAAAGATTGTCTTGAAATTTTAAGTGAAGGGAAAAATTTTTTTAATATTTTTTCTTCCCTTCATAAATTTTTTCAACATGATGCAATCAAGGAAGTTAGTGAATGCGGGACCATAACCCGGCTGTTGCCCCATCGGTGGTGTAGTCACTACGATGCCATTGTTTTTTTTAAATTACATAAAAATATTAAATACTTTTTTAAAAATTAAAAATAAATTTTTTTTTTATATCTTCAGGTCAGAGGGCCGAAGCGTCGGGGTTTTTTGACCATATTTATAATCATCAATTTATTTTTTTGTATTTATCATTTGAAAAATTATTTTATTTATTAAAAATAATTAATGATAATGCAAAACGATTTATGTTTCTAAAAATTTTAATTTAATACACCATTGTTTGTTAGAAAAACAATTAAGAAATACAAATACATTTGAAGATTTATTCAAAAACTGTTTTGATATATATAATACTTTTTTAAATGACAATAGTTTATCTAAGGATTTTTCTGATTTTTATTTATTTTCTACTCATAAGAGAATATTTTAAATATTAATGATAAATTAAAAAGTTTTTATTTTAATATTATTGATTTATTTATTGATTCTTTTGCAAATAGATTTTTTAACAATAATATTAATTTAGAATCTTTAGATTCCCTTTATAAATTTGATTATCCTTTTTTTTGATATAAATAAATTAGAGCCTCAAATAAGTAATATTGATAAAAATTCATTATCTAAAGAAAATGACTTAGCCAAAAAAATTTTAATAAGAAAACTTCAAAGAATGTGTTACTAATGATTTTGTTAAATTTTTTGATGATTACAAAGATGCGTTTCATAATCTATTTAACATTTTTTCTATTAGTTTGTTATTTGGCTCTTCAACGTCGAGTTGTGAGGCCACATTTTCATCTTTAAGAAGGAAATTAACTTCTAGTAGGCTGCCAAGTAGTGACCTGGGTAAAGGTGATTTGGTTCTTCTAGGACACGAAAAATCATTAACTGGGGCGTTTAATTTTGATGAATTTTATAATTAAATCAAAACAACCTCTAACATAAAATTGTTAGATTAATACAATACACTGCTCATAATCAGCTAGCTTACTATTTTAAGACATGGCTGCAAATTTTTTTAATGCGCATTTAACGTTTATGTTCATGTTTTACTTAATTTTTTCCTATTATTAATTACTAGTTATATATAACCACTGTTTTTTCATATATATTCTTCCAAATTAGCATATTTATACAATTTGTTTTCATGATAATCAATCTTATTTTACTATTCATTTTCTAAAATCCAAAGTTTTATATAATTTATTTTTATCATTCATATATATCATCTTTTTATTTTTCATATTGATACCAAATGATAAAATTATACTTACAATTAATTTCCAAATCTCATATCCTTTTGAGCAATTGATTTTAGTGAAAACAATTAATTTTATTTTACATATCCAATTTATAAACGCAATCATTTTTTTTATTTTAAGAATAGAATAAATTACTATTAATTTGTTAAAAACAAAACTTTTGAACATGTATCAATTGTTGTACATGTATAATTTTTGCCTTGGGAAAGCTAGAATCGGGCCTGATTTGTAGGTTCCCTAACTAAAAGACATATGCCAGCCACATACACGCTATACAAGTATTAATTAGCAAATTTTTTGTATGTAAAGACTTCAAAATTTTGCATAATTTTTAAAAGTTTGTACTATTTTCCTTTAAATAGCTTTGTTATTGAAATGGTAAAATTTTGGACGATCCTTGGTGCAAATATTGTATGGAGCCTAGTAGTAAGTTTTAAAGTTATAATATGTTTAAAAAAAGAATTTAAATTAATTTCCTAACTAGTTCTGTAAAAAAGCATCAGTGTAATATTTGTAACTATTAACATTAAAAACGCAAAAATGATTTAAATTTTTTTTCATTGAGCTCAGTCTATTCTTATTCACAAACTAATTGAGCAATAAAGGCAAATTAATAAAAAATTATTCAAGTTAAATCTACAATTCATAATTAGAGTTAAAAAATCTGAACTTTACGTTCAATTAAAATTTTTGATTAATTTTTGATTAATTAGCCCATCCCTGCTAAATAACTCAATACTTAGATATTTTTCAATGTATGGTCTTGGCACGTTCAAAAAAATGTTATAGAAATTTGTCAACTTTTAAAAAGCAGTTTTTCTTAAAAATAAAAAATTTATTTTTTTTTTACAAAAATAACTCAATTTTTATGAGGAGCATTAAAATTGCTATACGGCAACGTTCATAGCCCTTGGGGTCAGTGGAATTAAGTGCGTGTCCCCGCCAATATCATAATATCATCCATTAAAAACGCCGCATTCTCCGGAATATTACAGCGTGCATATTTACAACCCTGGGGCATAAGTCGATGGCTAAAGTCATTCACCTGCTAAGAAAATGCCCCCTTGCCCAACTTCTCTTGAAAGAGACGGCACACCCTTCAGGGTATAGCCCCTAAATAACTCCAACTTAAAACGCTTGCCCAATGCACGAGGCACAAGACCTATCAAACAAAATATAAATTGCGATTATGTGAGCTGGGAAAGTTTAGCAGGGAATTTGCTATAGAATAATAACTTTATTAAAGTTTTATTTTGACGGCGGTCTCTCTTTTATTCGGACAACAAAAAGTGCACAATAAACGTAGGCACGCTCTTGACAACAATTGTCAGCAGGGCTTAGTAAAACAGGCATAGGCCGTGACATATATGAATGAATGCGAAATCTTGTCAAACACGCCTCATAAAATAGGCTCTAGATTTGCCCCCTTTTTTGAGAAATTAAAGAAAATTGATCAAAAAAGAGACTTTGGTAGAAAAAAAATGGTTGGAGAGATTTATTTTGTAACTTTGTAAAATTCATCAATAAAATGATCCTGTTTTTGTGAGGAGAAGGGTTCAATAGCCTAAGTCAAAAAAAATATTACAATTGTGGAAATTCGTATAATAATATTCGTCGATATAGCTACTAATTCTTAATTAAAATATTTATGAAGCTTTTCATTTGTTTCTCTTTCATTTTATGTATTTTCTGTTCGACTTTGCATTTTAGTATCTATTTAAAGGGTTTATTTTGTAAAAGTGAGGATACCAAGTTATTTTTGTGCACAAAATCACACAATATTGCATTACGTTTTAATCAATCAATGGTAAACTTTATTAAACCTTTTTCATAGGTATATTGAAAAAGATTAAAACAATATAACAAATGCTCTGAATACGACAAAATCAAAAAAGTTAAAGATCGAATTTAAATTAAATAGAGCATCCTATTGTTCCTTTTCCACGGGCCGTAATTTTATATGAATCTTACAACTCTGCCTCGGACTCGATTTTAAATTTTTTCGAGAATATTCTAACCGTCATTCAATCCCCAAAAAATTTGTCCCTACCAAATTTGTTAAAAATCTCTAATATGTGCAATGAGATAGATAGTTTGTCAAATTAGGGGGAACACTAGACGTAATATATTTTATAAAAATGGGTCAAATCTTCTCATCCCTCTGTTTAACTTATTAAATTTAATAAAATAAGTAAATAAATGACGGTTAATAAATAACACGTTAAAAATATAATATAAATACAAATAATTTCAATATTTTTGGCAATTGAGCTGGAACTAATCAATAGACCGCAATTTTGTTACACAATGTACACCCTATACCATAAGAATTTTAATTGAATTAGTAAACAGACCTGTGAGATGTAGTAGAATCAAATTAATCTTAAAATCCTATATTTCATTAACAGTTTAATACTCTAATGTGATATTTAATCCGAGAAGCCTTTTGATGCTAACAAACCTCGTTATAATCTAATTAAAAGATCATCATCATGTAAAGAGGCATAACATATATAATTATCATAGTTAATCTTCCCACAAAGGATTAATTCAACGAGTTTCTTTCACATGCTTATGCGCGGGGTTGCATGCTTTAATTGATCAAGAAGAAAAATGTTGAGCAGATAAGTTTAGACTGACTGTTAAAAATATGGTACAATATTTTTTTGGATCAATTAGATATAATAGTCGGGGCACGAACGCCGGCTCGACCTGGTACCTGCCCACCCAAAAACGAGCCGGGCCTAAATTAGAAAAAAATATTATGGCCCGGGCCGAGTTTAGTATTCTCCTTTTGCCTTATTTAATTTTAACTATTATTATTAGCAGGAACTAAAAATGATAAATCCGTTATTATAGAATAAAGGGTATTACTTCTCTACAAATCCGTATTTTTCAATATTAGCTTGAACATTTTATAATTTAGGGCCGTAGTAAATTCAAGCCGGGCCGAGTTTGGCCGGCCTAAAATAAAGAACAAAATTCAGGGCCGGGCCTAAATTGAAATATATGCCAAACGAATAGTGGCCGGGTTTGAAATCTAAAATTAATTAAAACCTTATTAATGAAATGGGATGACAAACTTCTCTATTTCTTTCCAAATATTCTTTAAACAAAGAAGTCGGACCAAATTAAGTTGCAAGCATGTGTTAAGTCCTGCATAATCAGGATAAGCAACGCTGGCTGATTTTGTAACAGCCCGTCCATTCATTATTCACCTCCAAATAAGAATAAGAGGATAAAATTTTTCTCAATTTAATTCAATATTAAATTCCCTCAGAGAGGGTAAAAAAAATTTTCATATAACATGAAAAACTCATTTAATGATCCTTGGCACGGAAATCTTTAGTAAAAGGCGAAAGATTTATGCGATTTGCCTAGAATCTGAGTAATTTTTTTAACCACGCTTTTATGAACATATAATTTACCTAGCATCTCACTTGTTTAATATATAAAAAACATATTAAATTTGATTTCTTTAAAACAGAAATTTTTATCTAAATTGAGGCCGCCTTATTATGAAAATATTTACACACAAGGCTATATTCATTAAACAATGCTATTTAATAACACTGGTCGACAAGAATTTTGGACCAACAACCTGAAAAATGTTTCTAGTGCAGTTTTTTTTGCTGAACATCATGGTTTTTTCCGTTTTTTCCTACCTAAGCTGGTTTTTATTTTATTCAGTTGTTAAAGTTGCCAAAATGTGCATTTTTGGCACATTTTGACCTTAATTTACACCATTAAAAAATAATAAATTATATTAACTTTTTATATTAAAAAAAAGCTTATTTTTATCTATTCAATATATAATTATTTTTTTCAATGTATTATACTTTTAAAAAAAACAAAATTTAAAAACCTACCTTCTTTTATTTTATTTAATTTCTAGACCCATTGACGCCTTCGATGCTGCTTATGCATCGCTTCTTTCTTTCTCTCTCTCTCTCTCTCTCTCTCACTCTTTATTTCTTTATTTATTTGTTTAAAAATTTTTACCCAAACATATTTTTTTCATTCATATTCTTTAAAAAATTTCTACCCAAACGTATTTTTCTTCATTCATATTCTAAAAAATGGAGTAAATTTTAAATTAAGAATATTTTTTATGACAAAATTGTTTATATAGGTTAAAATTTAAGAATATTATCTCCTTTTTTAATTAGATATTATACTTAATTTGATATAAATGTTACTGTTAGTTTTATATAAAATATAATTCTTTGTAAATAAAAACAACTGATCAAAAATGTCCAATAAATAAAAAAAGCCTTAGTCACATTAATTGTTTGGGCTCAATTCGACCACCTTTGAGTAAAAAAAGGGGTTTTACATTAAAATTCAAAGATCTTAGTATCTAGTTCTGAATGATTAGGCTTAAACAAAGCCAGAATTTATATGATTTTTTCGGTATTAAGGTATTTATTAGTGTCCGCGAAATATTAACATTTATATAGAAAATTTATAAAAAATGAGATTTCAGGGTCATTTCAAAGCAGGCTCGATTCTAGTTTTCTCCATTTGGGATGGCAAAAAAAACTCTTGGGGTGGCAGTAAAAAATTTTTTTGCCGCCGGGCATAATCAGAGTATTATAAAACATGTTTTTTTTATTTTTATCAAATGTAATTATAGAGAATTGCCTTTTATTATATTATTATTTGCATACAAAGGTTTCTGGAACAAGTCGTTGATGGCAGATTACCTTTAGCTTCTAACGAATGCTGATGACATCAGCGAAAATCAAAAAATTCTTTTTAGAAATCTATAAATATTTATTATATTTTACATAATTTGATCAAATGCTTATTTGTTTTTAATAAATTGATATCTTTATATTGTGTATTTCTTTATTCAAAAAAGTTTAAACTATATCTATATTAAACTCTAAAAGGCAATTATTCATCGTAAAAATTTCTAATTTAAAAAGCAGGTTTTTTGAAGCTTTTTTTTAATATAAAAAGTTAATATAATTTATAATTTTTTAATGGTGTAAATTAAGGTCAAAATAGGCCAAAAATGCACATTTTGGCAACTTTAACATCGAATAAAATAAAAACCAGATCAGGTAGGAAAAAACGGAAAAAACCATGATATTCAGCAGAAAAAACTGCACTAGAAACATTTTTCAGGTTGTTGGTCTAAGATATGAAGTCATAATTTGTCGACCAGTGTTTAGAAATAATTTCTGTTTATAGATGAAAAAGCAAGCCCAGGTGATGGCGCACATTTTATTACAAGCAAACACATATAGTAAATAGTGTTAACCTTTCTAAATTATAAATAAAATTGTAATGATATTTATATATCAATAATATATCATTATATCCTCTTAGTGTATGGCTTTCATATTATTCTCTTATATGGGGGTGTAAACATAAAAATCTTATTATGGTCTATTAATAAAAGTGTCAAATTTTTTGGAGCTCAACATGATGAGTGAATATGAAGATTAATGTATAATTTATGTTTCTCTCAAACAAAATTTATAAGCTCGAATAATTTCTGACTTTTAACTTAGTATATTTTTCGGTTTTTAATTAGTGAGGTGGGCGAAATTCTGCCTATGTGTGGTAAATGTGCTAATCAAGGGTAGCAATTAGATCATCATTTTGTTCAATATTTAATGAGATGTGTACCGGGAATGGGGCTTACCCATTAAATTAATCACTTTTAATTAAATAATGTGCTGGCTGATAAATAACGGCGTTGGAAACACAATAAGTTTAAATGCTGTTAAAGTGAAAAGGGCTCATAGCTTGACATAAAAACTATAAACTTTTATATAAGTTGTATCGTCATAGTTTTAACGCGTTACATTGTAGCCCGAAGTTTTAAGGTCCCAGCCCCCTTAAATAGATTGAAAAAAAGTACAACCTGTGAACCCGCCATTGTGAATTACCCGATTTTAGTACCTCACACAATCATATGATCACAATCAAAAGCTTACTACGACCCGATGGCTAGTTTTAATCTTCACACTGGAAGGGCGCGTTCAAACTTAATAAATTTTTTGAATGAATTTTAAAAAAAGTATCAAACTAGTTTTGTATTAAATAAGTTTATGCAAAATAAAAACGGTACCTTTTTTGAGGTAATTTTTTCTATATTTTTTATTTTGCAATCTCGCAAGTTTCAAATGGCATAAGTCCTGGTATAATAAATTTTTTAACAAACAAAAAAAGTTGAGAAAGAATTTTTTTTTATATATAAATATTAAATATAAAAAAATAAGTTTGAAATATAACCCCCCCACCCCCCCTCTCCCCTTTGACACAGGTCTAATGTGCAAATAAAGAGTGCGCATTACATACAACAGGGACATTTGTGAAATAAAATTTTTATTTTGTTAAGATCAAATGATGATTTAGGACCCCCTTCCTCCATTAGGGGTCTCGTTTTATCGTAGAAACTATCAGGTGAATAGGTTTTAGGAAGTCTATCCTCACATATAGAGGCTCAACTTTTATCAATGACAAAAAATACAAAACGAATTATACGTATTTTGGAATTTGTCCAACTTAACGCCTTCGGTAAATACAAAGTGCAATTTACAAAATGTTGACCCTTTCAACAATATTTATTTAAAAATGGTTAATAGAAAGAAACTCAAGTCTTTTGAAGTATAAAAAATTCGTATTTTTACGACTTTTTTATTAGTTTAATTTTAACCTATCAGTATTAACGGAAAATAGGCTCTTACCGTTGTGGATAAATTAGTCAATTTATTATGTAGTATCAAATTGGACCAACTGTTTGAAACAAAATTTTTTTTGACTTTTGTTAATTAGTTTATTAGGTATCTTGTAATATACTTTATTTTTTTTATGATACTTTAATCGATCTTCAAAACTTAAGATACCTTTAGGTTTAGAATTTTAAAATTTCGAAATTTAAATTAAATTTAAAAGTGCATTTTGTGTTTGGTTTGGTAATTTACCAAATTGCATACAATATCATGAAAGATTTTTTCGGAAGTCTTACCCATGAAAAAAAAACTTTCTGTAATTTGTTGTAATTAGGACTGTAATGATTTATCCGATCATTGCGGGGATAAATACGAATGGCTTTTAACAGCTTTCAAAATATTAGACCTTTTAATTAATAATATTATTATAGTTTTATATAATTTTTCAAAAAATAATGAGACCTTATATAACAAATTAAATTATATTTTGTCTCCTAATTAGTCCAATGGTAGCGCAAAAATATTGTATTTGTTTACCTTCATTGTTTTCATAAATCCATATTTTCTAATTATCTCATACAAACCCATTTTTTCCTTCTTTTCTTCTTTTAAATTAATTTTTTAATTATTTTATGAAAAATACTTTATTTTTCGCTATTTACAATGTTGGAAGATTTGTCAGAAACTGAAAAATGACGATTCCATATTGAAACAAAAACCCTTGTCAAATGTGAATATTAACCAATTCTGTCCGACGACGCTAACCATTTTCATATCTTTTGCGACACAAAGTAAGAACTTTGAACTTTTTACAATTTGTAAAACGTAAGTTTTGAATTTGTTTTATAATTTATTCCACAGGTTGTATATCCAATAATTTTTTGTAATAATAAACTTGCGTTTTACAAAGGTTCAAGCATTTACAAACAAAATAACTTTTGTAAAAACACTTAAAACATTTAGTCAACTAAAAGCAGCTAAAGTTAACTCCAACTATTCTATTTATACTCCTTCCTGTCCTATTTTAGAAGCGTTTCTTTGTTTTTTAGGCGTTTTTTTTTTCATTTAAATGAAAGAGACCTACCGCCAAATAGCGACGCTAATTGTTGTTGAACCATAAAGTGCAATAAACTTTTTAAAAACATAATTGTATAACCAATAATTACGCAAGCTTTTTTAATTAAATTTGTAAACAACTTTAGAAACAAAATTTTTTAAGAAGTTGGCAAAAGATAAGTTAATTGTTACCTAATTTACCGTATTAATATATATTATTTTTTTTTAATTTTTATAAAGGATTTTTGAATTAAATCTCAGCAAAAGGATTTTATTTTATCGATTAAAAAACGTTATAAACCTCTACCCATGAGATGTTTAAAATTATGAATTTGGCCACCCAATAGAATAACACAGGTTAACAAATATCAATGTCAGAGTTAATGAAAACTTAAAAGTATACATCCCCATGATGGCCTTACATCATACATATTTTCCGTTTTTCTTAGATTCTTTCGCCATTGGCTCCTTAGATCCATCCATATCGAAAAAATGGCTTTGACTAAAATGACATATTTTGCGACCTCGACATTACCCTAAAAAAGAATTCAAAACTCTTATTTTAAGATAGAATATAAATCCCTTTTAACTTATTTTTATCATTTTAGATAATAAGAAATAAGATTTTTTAATATGTCAACATTTAGATGATACAAAATATTTCGCATCCAAACTTAAATACGACATGATATATAATCGGTTTTTAATAAATATATTATGTAAAGTTAGAATTTAACAGTTTAGCTGTTTTGAATATGCAAAAAAATTTAAGTCTTTTTTGTTTTGACTATTTTTCTAAATTTTTCAATGTTTATAGCTGACTTAATGAGTTTAATTAGAAAAAACGGTAAAAGAATATAAAAATCCCTATGATGGTAGGTTCGATCTCTTTAGTTAGCTCATAAATCTCAAAAATTTGACCTGTATACTATGGTGTTCAAAAAATTTAATTCAATAGTTAATTTTTAAATAATTTCAATGTATAACAATACAACAGTTTGTTGAATTTTTTTCGCTTTTAAATAACATGTAATCAAAATTAAAATTTATATTCAAATAAAATGAATTTCAATTGATTAAAAAGGTCTATCATAAGGCGGTAAATCTTAAAAAAATTTGATCAATATTTTCTTGAGTAAGGCTAAAAACCTTTTTTTTCCTTTAATTTTTAAACACAAAAAATGGGTTTAGCCAAAAAATAGACTTTTACTCAGGCTAGTCTTAATGATTACAAATGGCTAATTAATTTCAAATCTCTTAAGTGTCCAGTGCAAACCAATTAATTTTTTTAATAAAGAAGGTCAAATCAATGAAATTATGTGGTTTTATCATTAAAATAAAGTTATAGATTTCAAATGGCAAGGATGTAAAAAGGGGCGTTTTTAGCCAAAACATTAGGTGGGCCGGGACCTAGTAAAAAACAGCAGTCGACTTCTCAGAGGCGTTGTCCTATTTTACTTAGAAGATATGGCGAATGCTATTAAGCAAACAACCAATTATGCTAATTGGTCTTGGCCCATACCATTAGCCTTGGTTGGAAATTCGACAGGTCCTGAGTTAATGGTTCTCACTCATAATATTAGACCAAGATGGAAAAAAGCGATTCCAATATGGTTCACATTGTTTAACATTAGCTTAAATGGGAGAAGATCAAAGTTTGCTTGTCTTTAAGCTACCTAAGCCATGAAATTTTAGAATAACTTTATAAAAATTAATATCACCATTACTTTTTGTAATTTCGTCCACCAATTTTCGCCTCATTTTAAGCTGTGCTTGGTGGCAATGTTTGTTATCTATGTAGTCTTTTGTCGGCTGATTTAGCTTAGTGAGAACAATACGCGCAGGAGGTCAGTTGTTCAATTCCGCGTATAAGCGGATTTATTTAGAATTACTAAAGCAATAAGCCCTACACGATATGCCTAAAGTCAGAGCCTGGGCTAAAAACTTAGGTTATCGACATGCAAGCCTCACTATTTAACTAAAGGAATTATTGATTGCTGTGCTAGGGTCAAAAGAGTCAGAGCTTTAAACGAGTATGTGGCGGGGTATAGGGGAAACACCAGTCCATTAAATTCGGCCAGCCATATTAATTGTTCTTTACGCCAGTGCTATTCAACCCTTTGGCCATGGCGGACCCTTTAAACGCAGTAAATAACGTCGTGGACCCCTGGCCCTACACTTTCTCTAAAATAACGTGTTTTACTGATTTACATTAAAATAAATTGTATATTTTTTATTAGCATGATAGTATCTGACTAAATTAATTTTGCTACAAAATTAGGTTCATTAATTTATTTATTGCTAACATGCCATATATCAAAAACTTTCAATATTTTTAGAGGCTCGGTTGAGGTTGCTAATTCTTTCGAGGACCGTCCGCGGACCCCAGGTTGAATAGCACTGCTTTACGCTACTATGTAAATCTTTCGCGAACAGCCCTCCTAAAATATTGTAGATAACCTCCCGAAGTTCCATATGTGATTAAGACTTGGCCCATTAAACTAAATTAAATTATCAAAAGCTATCTTATTCATCCACTTTCCAAAATTATTCGACTCAATCTCTAAATCATAGTATTTTTTTGTTTCAACCTATCTTTGAAAAAAATTGAAAATATAACAGAAATCATATCAAAATAAAATTGACACCTATATTATTGTAAACCAAAAAGGGGTTTAAAATGTTTGAGAATCTTAAATTTGATATAAATATTGGCAAAAGTTTTGAAAAATGAAAAATTTCATAGGTAATTTTGCTATATTACCTAAAGTTTTGTCAAATCTCACTAAAAAATGGAATTGTTTTTTGAAAAAAACTTTATTCCTAGTTGAATCTACAGATAGATTCAGTGAATTAAGAAGCTATTCCTAAAATCCTCCAAAAATTAATTTGCTACGATGTGGCACATTCTAGCACGTAAATTATCGTTCTCGTGGGAATATCACGGAAAACAGGTCATTCTTTATAGGCTATTTAAAACATTTCAAAAAAAAAAATTTAGTTCAAACTGTGGAGACTGAAAATAAAAATCAACCAAATGACACGAAATTTCAACAATTATTTTATTTATCTACTGTATAAAGGTCATAAAAATCCTTTAAAATCACTTTTAACCATTTTGATAATGATGATTTTTCTAAAAGTTTTGTTTTCCAAAATTAGGGCATGCGCAATATTTGTTTTAGAGAGTCCTTAAAATTTAATCGTGCGACTTTTATTTATCATCGACCGGCGGTACTTAGTGTCACTGCTGTAAAAAAAATTTTTTTTTGCACTAATTTCTTTTTTTATTACAAATAATATAGTTTTATTAAATTTAAGTTTTAAATGCTTACAATAGTGCAATTTTCAATTCCCCTGAGTACGCTGTTGATTTTATTCTCAACCATCTTCGATCTATGGGGGCTGGCCTGCTCTAAACCTATTATTAGCTTAATGACTGAAAAAACAATTCTTAATCACAACGCTCTGCCACACAAAGATGTAACTACTGCATCCAATTCATTGCAAAGGTCAACTTCTAAATCTCCTTGCTGCACGCCTGAAAGAACCCAGCCTCTTCCAATATTTTCCCGGAGTGACATGATCGCTATGAGATCCCGATTAAGGCTGAGTCGAGCTCAGGTTGATGATTACAGCTTCTTCTGTAAGCCCAATTTCCTCGGGCGACTTAAAAGATTGAGACATAAATTGAGCAGTGTTGTTGGTAGTGCCAACTTGCTGCGAAACATAAAATTTGAAAATTTTACAATGTCGTTGAGGAATTTTGTCGAAAAATTAGAGCTCGTTTGTCACGAAAAACCCATCAACCATATGGAAGATCAGCGAGTAAACTTACGACCAAATCAATCGCCTACGCTCAAAGTCCCGCACGATGATCATCATCATTTCCGACACAAAAGAGAAATTGCAGCTGATGAAAGACAGTTTCCCGGTTACGTAGCGGAGGAATTGATGTCAAATACGAGAACAACTGAATGGTTAGAATCTGTATGTTCCGACCCAACATCCCAAAAATTAGATGTTTCATCTATCACAGGTAATGACTTAAAACTTCTCAAGGAAGAAGACGTAAAAGAAGCACAATACCTTATTGAATCACTTTGTGCCGAATATCAAGGTGCCACAAGAATTGCATCGCGACGCATTTCGGTGCCGTCTCCAAAAATCCTAAAAATAGATCTTCCCGATGCAACAAATGTTGATGATTTAGATGAATTCAATCAACAATTATTAAAAGATGATGATTACATTGAAAATTTAATCCTTCCCGATGATTCTTTCAACCAGGTCGCCCAGTATGGACGTATCATTGTTAGGCAGCCATCACCAGTCAAACGGCTAGTGAGATCGTTCAATAATCCCGAAAACCGTTTTGAGCTTAATTCCATACAGGAAGAAGAATTGCCGGTCCTAGCGGAGGCTGATGGCAAAGATCATAGCGGCGCTCAAGACGCCGTACTTCCACAGATACCCAAAAATAAAAATAAAAGAATCTTTGGGTTTGAAATTTTCGATGTGCTAGCTCAAGCCGTCCCCACCAATAAACCAGCTCCTCCTAATTACACGATCAAAGTTATTGGATCAGCTCTAAAATCACCAATGGGGGCGCCACCCTATGGGGCTGCAAAAGATTTTTCAGGTTAATTCTTATTTAACTGCATTCTTGGATACTCTTTACACCTTGTATCTGCGCCAATCAATAAACTTAACTTTTGTATTTAAGTTGGACGCGTCTCACGTTAAATTAATTTTTTTTTAAAAATATATAACTAACTTACATTTTTTTAAATTGCAATTTTACATAAAGATTCCACACTCTTCTTTTAAAAGCACAGAAAATATGTAAGCTTGAATATTTTAATTAATTTTTAAAATTTACAAAAATAATACCTAAAACCGATTAATGCTCTTTAAGCCCAAACAAGGTTTGCACATTTTATAGTTAAAGCTGCAACCTAGATGATTTTATTTTATTCAACCAAATTTCATTAAGAGGACTATTCGTGGTTATTTTAATGGATATTAATTATAAAATTAACGTCTCGGCCCCATAGAGTAAACGTTTTATATTTGTGATGTTAAAAGATAGGAAAAAATTTATAGGGCATCGCTTAATATGGTAGCCAGGCCTGGGAAAAAAAAGAGTCATTCCTTAAAGGGAATTTTTAGGGGCTACTCTACTAATTAAAGGATCCTTATTAATATGCCTCATTTTTTTAAGGGGCTTTTTATCTAAAGGGCTTTTTAATAATAGTGTCTTTTTATTATGCAACTTTGGAATAAATAAAAAACAATAAAAAGGGCTTTTCCCCATTTTTTCAGGGCTTTTTTGTTATATTAAAAATACAAGAAGCTTTTAACCTCTCTTTTGGCCCAAAAAAGCCCTTTAGATAAAAGCTCTGATTACAATGAAAAAAATGGTGCTTCTTAAAAAGGCCTTTTTACTAGCATATTATAAAAGCCCCTAAAAACCACCGTTTAGCTGGCTCTTTTTTTTCCAGGCGTAATTGGTGGTACATAAAAAGTATAACTTATAATAGGGTTAGCTTTATATTTAACAAAATTCTTATTAAATTAAATCACTGAACGGATAGGCTATGGAGTAGAGGGCCCAAGCGATGACAACTCCCAAGGCGCAGCTATGAACATACGTAAAATGCTTCAGATCAAGCACAATAGTTTGGCCGCGGCCAAACCCCATCAATACCCTTCACCGGGCGGTCCGACACAAAATGCAAGACCGCCAGGCGGCGATAGCAGCACCGGTGACCGATACAGACTCAATTCTCTAGACAACAATTACAGCGTAATTGACGGCGGAAACACGTGGAATATGCTCCGTATGCTGCATCACCGAATGAATGAAAGCGGGTGACAGTGTGGCATATATGCAAGCGCATTAAGGCACTTTCAAAGTCATATTTTGGTGATTTAATTATTTTTTTCGTCCTTTATATAAATACATATTATAATTAAGCCATGCCTTTTTCCCAAATAATGAGCATAAAAACACATGAATTATTGTTATACAAAGGCATTTGCAATATTGCCTTGGCTCCATTAATATAAAAACGCGTTTTAATAGATAGTAAATCCCATTGTTTTGTACGAAAAAATAAATCATTTACTAGACACGGCCTCATCTGAAAACATATATAAATATATAAACTTTTTAAATCTGAACAAATAATATATCATCCATTAGCTATAAAACGGCGTTTTGTTAAAAATTTAAAACAAATCTAAAGTCTTTTTCTCCGCATTGCATAAAATAATCAATTATCTTTTTTTTGCAAAAACACAAGTTCATTTTGAAGGTGCTTTTACTGGATTTTTTTTTGCACGAAAACTTTGTCAAATCCAAAAAAAATAGAACATAAAACGGTTAATTATGGTAGACAAAACATACGTGAGCGACAAATTTTGCTAGTTTAAAGTTAGGGGAAAAATATAGGCTCATTACAACTTGGGAACTTTAAACGGGTCTGCGCCCGATCTTCCAACTCCCACGATTAACCGAGTTGAATAAAAAAATTATGTTAAGATCCATTTAACATTTTAGCTATACAAAACAATTTTTTTCAATATTTTTTTAATACTTGAATCTGTTTTTTTACCACTTTTTATAAAATCCCAATGATTGTAGCAACGTTACAAAATTTGAGAAAAAACCGGTAGACTATATTATGATGGTTGCTTTAATCAAATTAATTAGTTGTAAGTTTGATAAATTTGTCCAATGAGTTTATATCTATCTTTTTAACAAATACAGAATGAGGACTCGTTTAAAGTCAAATTTTGAAATAATAAAAAAATATTTTTTTTAAACTTTTATTCTATTTAGTCAAATAATATATAAAATCGTTTGGTTAGCCAAAAACAAATGTGATATTTTGCATCTAATCCCCAAACAATATTTTTGTAATTGCCTTTTACCTTCCTTTAATATAACCTATTGTCAAAAACATAAAAACAACTTTCAACATTTTTTTTCCTGACAATGTAAATTACAGAGGAAAATAAAATTTCAACTAAATTTGTTAATTTAAAAAGCGCACATATGTAAAGAAACCTTTTGTTAGTTACTGAGAATCATTTCCAGCTGGAAATTCGTTTCATAGTCAAAAATTTGTTAGCCCGACCATACAGATATTTTTTTTAAACAAAATCAAGGTTTTATGATAATTGTAAAAATGATATAATAAAAGCCCGACCCGTTTATTTTAATATTTTAGCACAACCAAACCCGTCGGTTATTTAAATCGCCCATCAATATTGTATGAGTGCGATAATAAAGGAATTTTTCAAAATTATTTTTAAGATGTATGACCTATCAAAAAATTGGCCTCTCTTTACAAGTAGGGCTATTTTTAATGAGTCTAGAATAAATAAATATTTAACGCGCGTCTTACGTTATTTTTTTATCAAAGTCATTTTATCAATCTTAAACAAAGAAAAAACTTTTGGAGACCCACGATTTTCATGATTTTCCTATAAAACCTGACATGAGAAGCGCATGCACTTAAGAAAATTTCATTCAAAGCTAAACCAAAGGTTGACAAAATAAATTTTTTAAAATCATAAATTTCCATTTAAATTGTATTCCTTTATATACCGAAACTAATTAAAAATAGTTATATAATAAATTTTTGAAAGGTGCAAAAAAATTCGCGCCTGCTTTCAAATTAATTTTGTGACCAACCTAGCAAATTAGCCACCATATCATTTAAGTAAAATTAATAGAGGTGTCATTTCTCATAATGTAATTTGTCAAAATTGTTAAAAAATAGCCAGAAGATTTTAAAGCAAAAAACTCTTATTTTAAAACTCGTGTTTGGCCTTATAAGTTTAGATTAAATATTATTCCAAAAACAATATATATTAATGAGATTATGACTTTTATTTAATTGTCTATCTCCAACCCTCCAATAGAAATGTGCAAAATATAGAATTTTTTATATATCTATATGAGATAAATAATTATATATATTTGTTAAAAACGTTCCTTAAGAATATTGAAAATCTTTTATATGGTCGTATTATGATAAAAATATAAATTCACATAGGTTAAAAAAATTACACACCTTGATTTTAACACCTTCTCTTCTTCACCAAATTAATGAATGTCTATAGAACAGGAATTGTCAACTAACATTATGATATTTTTAATATATTTAATGAAGAAAAACACAATAAATTTTGCTTATTCACTTGGTACATAGGCCTAGTTTCAAATTGAACAAAAAGAAAGAATGTAAGCTATCTGCTTATATTATTAATATATATTTTATAAACATTTATAATAAATTAAATATAAAAACGATTAGAATTAGGTTTAAGACAAACATTTTGTGTAAAGACAGTATCTTTTCTGAAATTTACATGAAGTTAATATAAAATATGGCTGCAAAAAAGTTCTGGTAAAATATTGTTTACAAAACTATGTAATTAGGGGCGTGTAACATTTCAAAATAATTTAATAAAACATGTGATATTGTAAGGTTTCTGTAGCGTTATTCAAAAACACGATTGAACCAAGCAGCTAAAAATCGAATTTTGTTGGAGTGCATATTTACATTTTATTTTAAAAATGTAAATGGAATGAGACAAAGCAGAATCCCTGCGGGCACATTACATTAAGTTTAATTTTTAAAATATAATTTCAAAAAATTATAAATTTTTTTTTAGATTTTATTTGTTTTTAATAAAATTTTTAATTGCTGTAAAAGTATTTTTGGTGTCTATAACTAAAATTGGCAACTCTTTGGAAAAATGCGAATTCACAACAAACAAAATTTTTATAATTGTTAAGCAAACAAAAATTCTTTTGGAACATGTCCTAAAAATATTAATATTTTGAGGTGTTTGTGACTGTAGTAATAGCAGTAGTTGAAATTGTAGTGACAGTACTTACTAACGTATTCTTGTCCAAATTTTGTTTATGAAGCCCCAAAGGTTTTTGATGGCTGCTATGAGATTGATGGGAGGAAAGGGAAGCGGGCGTTAAAATTTGAACGGGGTTGGAGGTCTTGAATTTCAGAGTGGGGGGTAAGTTCGCTTTGAGGGCCTCACCAGGAATTGGCAAACGAACTGACGTTTGAGAGGAGTAGGAAGACTGGCTGCTTACAGGTGCGTTAAGGTTAATGTTTTCTACTGAGCTAATCAAGGAGGAAGATGGCGGTTGAGCAGTTAACTGAGTAGTTTTTGAGGTTGTACCCGTCACAAGAGGTTGAAATGCGCTAAATTAAAATAAATGACATTTTTTAAAGGGTATAAAAGTCATTGTTATTAACAGAGCTAGAAAAAGCCCATTTTTTGGCTAAACTCTTCTTGTTTTAATTAAAAAAAAAATAAAGGACTCCGCTTTAAGCGAATATTATAATATTATCAAAACTTTTGCATAAGTTTTATTATATCTCTTTGTAATTTCCTTATCCTTTTATAAAAAAATTTTCAGCTCTGGTTAATAGAGTTTAAAAGAGGCAGTGTTCGGCCCGACCCGCCCTATATATCACTAACTAAGGCTCAATCAGGCTCCAAACTTTGTTTTTTATTATCGGCCCGGCCCAAAATTACATCGGGTCCCCTGACTTCGATCTCTAAAATAAATGTTATTTGCTATTTCTAAATATCCCTTTTGCAACTATCATAAGATCTACCTACACAACAATGCATTGATGAAAAGTTTTAAGCAAAGAATAACGTGTATTGATATTTATAATATAAAAAATATGTAAAAAAACGATATTTAAAGGGAAGATAAAAGCTACTTGGAGGAGGAGGCAATATTAGATTTAGGGCGAATAATATTGCCAGAATGCAAATTATGGCTCGTTTGGTGGATATTTTGAGATGAGGTTGTTAACAACTTGATGGGTAAGCTTATTTTTGCCGATTGAAGTTCCATTACCTCTGGCTTAAGAGTCGAAGTATTATTAATAACTGCATTATTATTTTGAGGCTGGGAGGTCACGAACGTAAATCCTTTTGTAGACAGATTTAAATTGTTTGTATTTGAACTCAAAGGTATGGGTTTGTAAGAAGGCATAGGACCACCAGGTTGGATTTGATCAATTTTATTTGAAACGGGGTTTTGGGAGGCCAAGGAGGTTACGGTGGCAACAATTTTATATTCGTTATTAATTTGTTTAAGTGTCTGAGCCATTGGTCGTATTTCTTGAATATAGTTTATATAGTATAAGATAATGTAAACGATTTATTATAACTAAAAATGAGTAAATTTATTATACACAATTCTCACCTCAAAAGTGTTTTGATTTATAAAAACCCTCCTTTTTGAAAAAGATAACACCGAATTTACAATTATAGATAAAGGGAAGAAGCTAAAACAAAAAAGAAGAGCAAATAAATATAAAAAAACCATATCAAAAAATTTCCAACCTACAATCGGGGGCTTACGATCGCTAGTTTGAAAAACTTGTATCGGTTTAGGTTGCTGAACAGCATGTTTAGGTAAGGCTTTCATACTGACATCCCCTTGCCCTAACGGTTCACTTGGCATCGAAGTGTTCTCGAGAGAAAAACCCGTTTGTGGGACGTCATTGCTACTGTCTCCGTCAACATCCATTTTCTCGATCGAGGCTTTATGGTCAATTGATGATGGCTGAGAAACGGTTAAATAGGACGGATCTTCGTTGTGCTATAAACATATTTATTTGTATATTCAGAGTTGCAATTATACTACAATTACAAAATTCTCAAGATTTTTTTTCAACAATTTTAAATATGTTTTTATTTGCAGATGTATTGAATAGGCGCTTATAATTAAAACTAGAAACTCTTTGCAAATGTGCATTTTTATAAAAAATAAATTGTTAAATTATTGATACTTAGAAAAAAAAATTCATTAACGGGCCCAAAAAAAATGATAAGGCATTATGAAAAAATGATGCCAACGTTAATAGCCGTTATCAAATTTTTTAAAAAGGGAAAAGAGTTTAGCAATAACTATGATTTAATGGCTTATTAAAAAATAAAACTTTTTCTGAATATTCAAATGATTTTTATTTAAAATTTAAAAAAAATATTATGAAACCTAAAACAATATAAATTGCATTATTTGTCAATAAAATTTTTTTTATATTTAACAATAATATTATTTAAGATAATAGAAAAAGCCTTAAACTGATTCGAAATTAATCAAAGTTTGAATTACAAATAAATTTTATAAAATAATACAAGGCGATTTGCTTTATTAAGAATAGTAATATTAATATTGCCAAATTAATTCGATACAAAAACTATTATCAGGTAGAAAAAAATAAATATTTATAAATAAAATCACAACTTCGTTGGATAAATTAAGGTTTATAGATTCCTCTGGGTCCTCAATTTCGGGGGCCATAGGCAGATACAAGAGTGAATCTTCAATTATTTTGCCATCAGCTTCTTCATCGCTTTTAAAACAAAATATATATTATTTTTACAAAAATTAAAATATTATTTTTTATAATTTTAAAAATAAGAAATTTATTATAACTACATTCTATAATAAAAATGCTTTAACAAAAAAATTTGGTTATAACAAATAATTGATAAATAAAGGTCAATAATACGTAAAAACTGCATTAAAAAGTAGAATATGAATATTAATATTTTTAAATATAAAAAATATTTAAAAGGTATTAATAACATTAAAATGTAACATAAGCATTATTTATGGTAAATAGTTTAAATAACTATAAAAAGAAATTATAAAGTTAAAATATTTGTAATTTAAAAAAAGAGATATCGACAAATTTAAAAATCGGTCGGGATAATGACGGGTCCTTTCCAAAACCCTTAATTTATCTCGGCTATCCTCTCAAATTTTTTTATAAAATGCTTAAAAAAATTTTTTTTGATCGAGTTATTAATTCTTTTAAATTGCTTAAAATTAGTTTAATAAAATTGAGGGGCCGATCTCAATTATGACAACTTTTTATGATAATTTGATGAGTTTTTTTTATTTTCAACAAAATTTTGAGCAAAATAAAAAATCGTAATCTCATTACAAATAAAAAAGTTAAACGCGCAAAAAAAACATTTTTGAAAAAAGATAACGGCGGTTAAACCATATAGCGAAAAACTATATAAGGTATTTCATAAGAAGTAATACAAGAATCACGTATTTCTTTGATGTGAAAATTTTTGTCTTTATGTGTCATAATCGCAATAGAATAAGAAAAAACCAAACCTGCTCACAAACATGGGTTGCTGTTCGACAGTTGTAACATCGATAAGTCCAACATCGGAATCATCATCATCATCATCTTCAATATTGTTTTCGTGAGGAAGACCCGATATATCTCCATTCATAAAAGTCCTTATATTAAACACCAAAAAAATTTAATTAAAAATTATATATAAAAGGGCATGTTCAATTAGAGGTTATATTGATAGTTTTTTCAGCAAAAGTAATTCCTGTGCCTATAGTAAAAACCCAAGAGTAACAAATTTAAAAGAAAAAACAAATTTTTATTCTTTCTTAAATAAAAAAATGAGTTAAGTTAAACAACAACGCAAAATTAAAAAATTTAAAACAAAAAAACAAGTGAGGGATGGCCAAGTATCATAAAATGTTTATAAATTACCCATTATCATGTCCATTAGATAATGTGGGTTTGTGCTTTTTTCGTTTCTTCCTTCGTAATCTAATATTGAGTAAAAATAAAATAGAAAATGATTAAAAAAAAGAAAAAATAAAGAAATAAATTATAACAAAGGTGAACAAAAATCAATCAGTGTCGTAAGAGAGTTATAAATTTGATAGAAACACAATGTATATAATAACCTTATCTCAAATATTTTTCCAATTTTATCATACTAACAGGACCACCAGATCCTGTACCATCAAAAAACTAGCCAAATTAGAGTGGAGCGTTTTTAGCACGTGGAGAATCCTTAAGGAGAAAAAAATTTTCAATTTAAAATTTGTTATATAAACATTTAGATTATATATAAATACACCAGCCTAAATATGACACAATTTTTTATCAGGTGGATATGATTATTTTAAGTTTAAAATAGCTAGCTGTTTTATATAATCATAAGTAACCTATTTTTGGTATTACGAATATTATTTAAACATTTTTTTAAAAATTTCATTTTTAAACTTTGATGAGATAAAACAATTATACGAATCGAAAATCTTAAAGGTATTTAGTTTGATCTCATAAATTAGCTCATATACTTCAAATTTTGAACTGTGTAATATAGTTTATTTGAATGAGAATGATTAAACCTTTAATGTATGGGATAAATAAAAATGTTGTATAACCCATAAAGGCCATGAGATGCTCAACCTTAAATAATTTTTTGGTCCATTTACTTAACTTTTTATAAAAGAATTATTAAAAATCGATTCCCTAAAATGATAGGTATAATTTAATCTTGTTGTTAAAAAATTTCAAGCCCCGTTTAAAAGTCATAAAATATAACGCATTTTTGGCTGATAATTATTTACTTTCAATTAAGGCCATGACCTCTTTTGTTTCTATTTTTTCCCCCAAAAATCAGTATGTCACATGTTTTATGGCTACTAAAATGCAACTTGTGCACTATCTGGACGCCATAAAAAAAGCAATCTATTTTCAATTTTATAAAAAAAAATAAAATATACATAGACCTATGTTGTGCTAATGTGCCATATAAAATCAGTCGACGGCACCTTAACCCTTAATCAACATTTTTTTCGTTCCATCTATTATGTCAAATTATATAAAAAATAACCTATCTAGCCAAAAATAAAAGTCGTATTTTGCATCTATAAATCTAAACAATATATATACATTAGTAATAATTTCAAGTTTATCATTTAAAAAGATATTCTAGAAATATAAAATATATTTAAACGGGTTTCATTCCATTGCATTTGACAAAGTGCACTACAGAAAGTTAATTTTAGACGTGCAAAAAAGAACTATGCACTGTTTACCTTTTCTTCCGTCGTTCATCGTGGGGGATCTCATTAATATGTCCATTTAACAGACCTAAACCATCGCAACCATCATAATTTTCTTCGATATATCCATCATCGCCGTAGCCGGCGGCAGGAGCGAAATCATCATCGTCCCTAAGCTCGAGCAAAGCCTCTTGGATAGCTTTGTCCTCATCACTCAAATCAAATTCAGATTCGCGTTCCACGTATTCCACGTTATCGTCCAGTTCCCTGAAATCGGGCGCAAAGGCCGACCAGTTTTCGACTCGGGGGTGAGACCAGAGCGTGACTGAGCCAGCTCCACCCCCGCTAACGCTAGCTATGATACCGCGCGAAGGGTGCCACTAATATATTAAAATGGGGGATTTAAATATAGCCAAAAAAGCCTTCAAGCCGTTTATAAATTTTTTACGCCCCATATAATCCTTTATAGGGAAAAAGGGCTAATACTCTTTTTTCCATTCTAATTTTTAACAAAATT
This sequence comes from Acutogordius australiensis, assembly GCA_030555515.1. Lineage (NCBI taxonomy): Eukaryota > Metazoa > Nematomorpha > Gordioida > Gordea > Gordiidae > Acutogordius > Acutogordius australiensis. The sequence continues at coordinate 32,846,487 of CM060242.1, read as the reverse complement.
GAGGATACTCACATTTAAAACGGTGTTTTTTAAAAAAACTAGGAGCAAAAAAATGCGTTCAGCACCTCCAATTTGTGTAAAAACTTGAGAAATAAAGGAGCTAATGCTTGAGGTTTTTTCTAAAATAAGTATAAAAAGAGAAGTAAAATTTAAACGCCTTGAAGATTATTTTTGGGCACCTAAATCTATGATTTTTTACATTTTAAGGGGTAGAGTAGATTTAAAAATGCTTGTATTTTTAATAAGCCTAATGAAAATACTGTGACCCCTTATCACTATTTTTTAAACATTTACTTCACAAAATTTAATAAAGCATATTAAAATTTAGCTATTGTTTTTTGAATATTTAAATCGATATTAAAAAAAAATTGTGAAATTAGTGCGAATTAAAAAATATCATATAAGTAATTAAAACATATCACAAGTTTTTAAACAAAAACCCAACTAACTTTAACCAATCTCAACTATTTAAAAATTGATTCATGCATTTTTTGCTTTAAAAGTTACAATATAATTTATTTTTATGCAAAAAGTTAGCGAAAATAATTTTTACGACACTTAATGAACAAAAGTTTAATAGCAAATCAAAAATATTTTTGTGTTGAAAATTGACATCAAGTAGAGCTTCTAATTTTTGTCATTTCATAATTCTTGTCCCAATTTAAATGAATACATAAATTAAACTCGCAAAAAACAAAAATGTTCAACTAATTTTTCAGGCATATAAACAAATAAATAGATTAAGACTGCTATTTTTTATATTAAAATTAAATTTTTTAAGTCTGCTATGAACAAATTAAAAAGATAAAAATTAAAATTATTAACATAAATTTGAACTTTTAAGTAAAAAAAATATTTTTGTTTTATCCTAATAAAAACCTTTTCATTTAAAAGTTTGGAAAAAATATAATAGCCCAAATTTATATGTCAAAAAGCATTCAATTTAATATTCCTTCTTTAATAAAAACTAAGGCTACAATTAATTTTACAATGAAAACAAAAATTTTTATTTTCTTTTTATGTTTTGGAACCTCGAAGTCGCAAAAACACATCATTTTTTAATATTTTCGGCTTTTTACGATTCACAAGGCCTGTTAAAATAAATAAAAAAGATTGAACATTAGGCCTTTACAGGGCGTTAAGTCATTTAAATATCATAAACATCACTGAACCTTCATAAAATTTTATAAATTGTAATCTTATTACACAGGTCCACAAATATCAATGTCAGAAACGAGACTGTTATAAGAACATAAAAGAATGCAACCCCATGATGGCCTAATCTCATATATGTATTTCGTTTTTCTTAGTTTCTTTCGTCTTTGGCTCCTTATATCGGTCTATAGCGAAAAATGGCCTTTTTTTACAGAATTGACAGATCTAAATATACCCTAAGAGAAAAATTTTAAAAATCATTTTTGCATATAAA
>CM060242.1:32773445-32844858 GCA_030555515.1 Acutogordius australiensis | reverse complement strand
AATCCCTTAACTTATATTTTTAATCACAAATAATGGAAAATAAATTTTAATGAATATACTAAATTAAACTTGCAAAAAACAAATAATGTTAAAATAATTTCCTTCAGGCTTAAATACACAAATATATAGATTTTTAACTACTACTATTTTTAACATTAAAATTAAATTTTTAAGCTTTCTATGAACAAATTAAAAATGATAAAAATTAAAAATTATTAACATAAATTTGATGTAGTAAAATAAATATTTTTTTTATCCTAATAAGAACCTTGTCATTTATAAGTTTGAGATTGAACATTAGGCCATTACAGGGTACATAAAGTCATTTAAACATCATAAACTTCACAGAACCTTCATATAATTTTATAAATTTGTGTAATCTTATTATTTTTTTATAGATATGAGTATAAAATACGGCCAAATCCAACAGTATTTCCCCTTTCGTTCCATGTAATATTTTAACGAGCGTCGATGTCGCAAGTTCCCAAATGTAAATAGAGTGTTGCTTGGCAGATCCGGCACAGACGTAGGTGCTTGAGGTCACGTTATCAAACGGGTGTTTACTTTCACTAAATGCGTAAAAAATGTTACAAATTTGGAGATAACAAACAAGCATTGCTTAAGTTTACAACAAAAAGTTTCTATATATATACAAATAAAATGATAAGTTTGATTAAACTTGCCGAGCTGGTCTAGATAAGAAAGAATAAGAAGGCACAATTACACGATGCAAGTAGATACAAGAAGAGCAAAAATGTAAAAGGTTTACGCTTGTAATAAAATTACCACAAATATTATTTTATAGCTCTAAATGATAAACTCACTCATTGTGAAGAAAAGAACTCAAAATATGTTTTAAGTCAACTCATTATTTGAGTGAAGATTCTTTAAATTTTTTGAGTTGAATAAACACCAATTTATGCAATAAGTCTGAAAAAATCAAATTTACCACTATTTATAAAATTAGATTAAAAATTTGTATTTGATAAATGAACCTCGATTTGATGACAATTAAGCTTGAGCTCCGCGAGTATAATATTGCATACCTATTTTGGGATCCGATGCCATTAATGAGGTTAGGTAGCGAGCAACGACCACCTGAAAAACAACAACTTTTCCACTGCGTTCGGTTCACTAAATCACACAGTTTTTGAATGGGCTCCAATTCGACTATTTGGCTATTTCTATGAGTATTGTTCTTATTGCCTTCCTTAATTTCATTACTCAAAGCATTTGCCTAAAATTATAAAAGCAAAATATTAATTAAATTTAAAAATTACATCACAATTAAAATATATTAGCTAATTTGATTATATGTTATGTCAAAATAACATAGAGCTGACAAGATTTAACAAAATATTGTAAAAAATTTTACTACAGATAAGATTTCAAATTTCCCTTATTGCCCTCAATTTTAGATAAGTGGGTGTAATTTATAAAAAAAATTACATAAGATTCTAATGATTCCATTATATCATAAAACAGTCGACATATTTTCCTTTTAATGGATTGGAGGGACACTAAATTACCCAAATTACCAATTTATTAAATAAAAAAACTAGGTTAAATAAAATAACAAAATTAATGAATAAACTCACTCAAATATACATGAAAAAATATGATAATATAAAATATATATGTTTTGTTAAAAAAATGTGTTTTTAAATTTAAAATTAAAACCAAAATGGTTTAAAACTAAAAATCAAAAAATTTTAATTTTTATTGGTATTAGTACACAATGAACGAAATTTAAAAAAGAATGCTAATTTTGTCGTCGTGTGACAAGTAAACCTATGTGCAATAAAACTTTTTTATGGATGTCGTATTTTATATGGAATACATACATAACACACATCAGCGAAAATAGCACAAAGTTAGATTTTACTAGCAGATTTATAGTACCTTATGTATTTACAACCGTTAATCAATTTTCGAAATTGTCAACCTTCCGTTAAAATTTATTTTTAGATTATAAAATAAATAATCCGCTCTTTGCGTGTAAATAATTCGGCCGTTACACTTTGAAATTTCCTTTATTTTTTGTAAGTAATGTGCATTTTGTTCCAAATTCGATGATGCACTTTGTTTTTATATTTATTAAGTTTTCACAAAAATTAAAAAAGAAAACAACTCAAAAACAAGAACTAAAAAAATAAAAAATATTTAAATATTTTTTTTTGCAATTTTTCATAATTATTAGCCCTCTAAAAAAATCTAAAACTTGAGTGTGCAGTTAACACAAAATAATCAAAAATATTTATTTTGATGTTGTAGTTTTATATTAATTATGTAATTAATATATATTACTTGATCAATAAAAATATTTAAATAAGACAAATTAAAAAAATTTTAATTTTAATTTCTACCTCATATTGTACCAACAATCACTCTAATTAAATTCCTTCTTTCTTATTTTTTTTTAGCTTTTGATGTTTGTTTTATATTAATTATGTTTTTGATATAATATAGTTAAAATTTAAAAATATATAATTTTTTTCTGCAATTATAAACACATTTTTAAATAAGGCCAACCTATAAAACCAAAAAATAAGAATGAACAAAAAACCCATGATGAATAAACACGATAGAGCTCCCAAAAGTTTTGTCGTCATTTTTTGTTATTTGAAAAACGAAACCTGGCGTCTTAATATTTATGTAATGGGCATAACTTAAAAAATATGCTATTAGATGATCGAACTAATAAAGAATAATGTGAAAACAAAAACTATAAAGTTAAAACATACAAATTAAGTTTTAGGGAATATGAATTCCTTTTTTATAAATTAAAATAAAAAAAATGTATAGGAATTGAATTAAAATAGTGAATCCAAGTGAGTAAATTTTCACATATATTGATATAATCAAATTAAGATTTAATAAGGGCCAAATGTAATTTAACGAGGCCGTGTAATAAATTTTTCAATTTGGACAATTTGTAGTGAAAAAGATACATATACCTGAATCTTTTGCATGTAAGTAGGGACGCTACAAGCAAGAGCAATGTCTGCATTGTAGATTCGAATTACGCGATCTGCTGTACATACTAGAAAATTTCTAAAAATTTGATAATAAATTTAAATCGTAAAAATTAAATTAAATTTAAAATTTTTATAAAATTAACAAAGAGCATTTTTTGATTTTGGGGAAAAAAACTAGATTGCTAACTTAAATATAATGTCACTTTTGGTAATTTGAGCTTTTTTTTTTAAAATGACAACAAGGCCAGATTAAATATAAAAATTGTAATCTTATTCTTTTACAAATTAGCCTATTGGCTCATTTTTTCTCCCAAAACTTAAGGAAAGAAAGGGAGCTATTTATAAAGGGCCAAAATAAGAATTCAAAAAAAGCCCTTACTAAGATAAAAAAAAACCCGAAAAAATGGCTCTTAAAAAAAGCCCTAAAAAGCCCATTCTTTGTTTTCTTTATAATAATTTCGAAAAATTTTAAGTTTTTCTTTATAATAACACAGGTCAACAAATATCAATGACACAAACGTGAATTTTATGAAAATATAAAAGAATTTATCCGCATGATGGCCTCATCTCATACATATATTTCGTTTTTCTTAGTTTCTTCCGGCCTTGGCTCCTTACATCCGTCCATATTAAAAAATGGCCTTTTTTGACCAAATTGACCGATCAAAAATACCCTCAAAAGAAAAAAATTAAGAATCTGTTTTGAATATAAAAATCCCTTGTAACTTATATTTTTAATCACAAATAAAAAAATAAATTTTATCAAGCTTTTACATCAGCATTAGATAATACAAAATATTTCGCGTCCAAACTTATATACTACACGATATTAATATCGTTTTTTAAATAAAAATTTTATTTGAAATTTGAATTTAACAATTTAGTTGTTGTAAAAATGCAAAAAAAAATTTCAATTTATTTATGTTTGTGAATTTTTTGTTTTTTTTTGGCATTTTTAGTAAAATTTTCGATGTTTATAGCTGACTAACTAAGTTTGATTAAAAAAAACGGTAAACGGACTTAAAATTCCTAAGATGGCAGGTTTGATCTCCCAAATTAGCTCAAAACTCTCCAAAATTTGTTGACCTGTGTAATGATGGGTGGGTTATTTTTTCTTAAAATCCTAGGAGTTTTTTTAAAAAAAAGGAGCGTTTCTTTTGCCATGCCCAAGAGTTTGTGGGCATTTAGGGAAAAAAACTCAGAAACTTGTTAAAAAAAGCCCATTTTTTTCCCCAGCCCTGATAATATGTTGAAATATTAGTTAATGTTTATTATTATAACCTATATTAAAAAATAAACTTATGACATAATTATAGGATTTTTAAAAAAAATCTAAGAAACGGCTATAGATAAATCTAAATCTACTCACTCTCCTCTCTTTGCAAACTCAATAGCTTTAATTGCAGTTCCTGTTACAGAACCACCTGCGGAGGTCATTTTAAAACAAGCAACAAGTTGTAGGGTTGGCATTATGTTTGGCATATTACCATCAGTTTGTTTTGAGATGGCTTCAACATCTACAATTTTGGATTTGAAGATCAGTACCTTTTGTATAATTTATTTTTTTACATGAAACAAATTACAAAGATTTATAGTAGTGACATAAAACAATGATCAAAAAACCATTAATGTATTTAATAATAACAATATTTACCTTTCCTTTGCTATTTCCAGTATAAATGTGTTCTCCTCTCCTATCAAAAGAAGCCACAATGTTTGTGTCTTGCTATAAACAATAAGTTAAAAAACTAAACATTTTAAATTAAGCAAAATAAATTAAATGAATACCAATGCTTCATCATCTAAAGGAATTGTAATATGTTGTTTTGTTGTAAGATCAATTAAAACTGCAGGATGTTTTATTAAACATATAAGAAGTTGAGAGCTACAAATATCTTAAATATTGGCAAGAAAAATAAAATTTAAGAATATATACATGATTTACTCATTTCTAGGGTTATATTGAACTTTTGAAAGTAAGGTTGGAAAACGAAATCTATGATCACAATCACCATTAAGGACATCCCAAACACAAACCAAGTTATCTGTGCTGGCAGATGCTATTTTATAACCATTCCTGCTCCAACTAAACAAAATGTTGCATTAAAAATTTTCTATTAGTAGATGTTTTGAAAAAAGCTAAACCTTAATGCAAACACTGGATGGGTATGAGCTTGAATAATTTTTGCAATACACCTTGTTGTGAAATCCCAAATAACAATTCTACCATCATTACAACCGACAGCCAGTAGCGTTCCCTTTCTATTAAAGGCACAGGTTATTGCATAACTAACACAATCTAAACATCCATCAAATGCCTTTATACATGATAATTTTAAAAAACCATACCTCAGGATATTTTTCCATAACAATAACTCACATTCAATCAGCTGATTTTCGAAGCGGGCCTTTGATAATGTAATAAATTTATGTTAAAATTTCTGGTAAATTTTTTAATTATATTACATTTTAGCTTACTTTTGGAGTTGGATTTTATAGCGGTGTATACCTTGCTCAAAATTACGATGTATTATAATTATATATATTTTTTTTATAAGTTTTTACAAATTTTATATTTATGTTTTTATAAAACACTGTTTGAAACTTATTTCCTATTTATAACCAGGTATGGGAAAACTATCGTTATTTAACTAAGTTACAATTATAGTGTATTTTTATTGACTGTTTGATTACTTTTTATTTAACTAAATTAATTTAGTAAGTTTTTCAAAATAATAGTTAAATTTTTTAACAATGGCTAAAAGGTTTTTGGGTTTTTGGTTACAAAAATTGAGTTATCATAATCCAAAAATTGAATAAAGCATAAAAAGCATATATAGATTAACAAAATACTTAATTAAAACTAAAAATTTTTATTGGAGTTAAATAATGTAATTTAATTATTAACTAATTAATGAATTTTGTTTTTGACAAAAACAAATGCACTATTATAATAATAGTTTAAATTCTTTTTTTGCCAAAATAAAACATTTTAAGTAGAAGCCTTTAGTTTTATAGCCTAAGGAATACAAATGCAAAAATCATTGTCAAAAAATGTTTTTTTTAGAAAATTTCTTAGCTTTGTCAAAAAACTAAAATAACTAAAAACAAAATTCTCAAAATCTAAGAAATATTGACGTGAATCAACAAAAATTAAAACAGCTGCTGACAACAGCAAAAACATTAGTTTTTAACAAATTTTTGGTTTGTATTTTGAGCCCTACTGTTAATTATACACTATATGAAAATTTTTCAACTATAACTTAACTTAGTTATTTTTTAGCTAACTTGTCCATCCCTCTTTATAATTGGTTATATGTGCTTATTTATAATTATTAGTAATAGGATACAGTTTATATGACTAGATTTTAAAATTGTATTATACAAAATCACCATTTTTTCACACATTTTTGTTTAATAAATTTTTCTCATAGTGCTGTTAATTATAAATTACATGACAGACAATATTATTATAGTTTTTTACAATATTATTAAATTTGTTTATTTGGTTGTTGTAGTTTCCCAGATTTGATGATCCAAAAGAATTGTACAAAAAGTGCTTAGCATATTTGGCCAAATACAAAAAACCTGAACCTTAACAACACACTTGCAAAGATGGCTGGTTGGAAACTGGAAGCCTTTAGGGCTACTCTATATATATTTTTTCCAATTTCCCTATTTTATGTCACAAATTTACCCTGGGTAGTTGACCTTTGGCAAACACCATTTAGGGAAAAAATAGAAAGCAACAGGGATGTTGAAGCTGCAAATCATGTAAAAAGATACATTGCATCTCGCAATAATGATGAAAAGCTGGGTTGGGAAAAACTTGTACTCGAAAATATGTCCAAAACCAATAAATAAAGAATCAATTTTATTTTATTTGAAAGCTGAAAAAGTCATAAAAATTTATTATGGGTACAATTAAATATATTTTTAATCAATTTATTGCAAAAAATACTTTATAAATCTGTCCTCAGCCTAATAGATATTGTATATTCACTATTTTCTTACACTAAAAATAAATGATTAGTTTCTTTTATATTGATCATTTATTTGCAATTACACTCTGTTTATTTTTAAAATGCAAATAAGGACTTGCAATTGCTTGTTTTGTTAAAATATATATTACAATATATGAACATTTTTAAATCTGTATGAACATGTGGATTATGAAACTTCTTTTTAAATTTTTACCATAAGCAGAAACATAGGAAAGCATTATTTATAAAAGTTTTTTTTCTTAGGCAACTATAAGAAGACTTTATTTTTAAGAAAAAAATTTGGATAAAAAAATTTACATGAGGTAAGCAGTGATATGGTATATGAAAATACTTTCTATAAAATAAACCAATAAAAAAAATTATATTAGGGCACGTGCAAAGTGAGTTTTTATTTTTGTAAATTTTCGAAAATTTTATTTTTTTTTAAATTTTTTTCAATTTCCGAAAAAGCATTTTATATCCATAATTTGGCAAATTTTTTTAAATTTGCGTTTGCGTATTATTCCAAAATAAAATTTTTCTAAATTTTGAAAATTTCACAAAAATAAAAACTCACCTTGCACGTGCCCTTATATTGACAAATGCAAAGTAAAGTGTTAACTGATGACATAGGTCAACAAAAATTTATTATGGTTTGATATAAATTATGAAATTACAAATAAATAATTGTGTACTTTATCTTAAGTGTTTTACCGTTTTTCTAAATGTCATTACAGGGCCCTACAGCCGTGGGAGGGCAGGTGCAAAGTGAGTTTTTATTTTCGTGAAATTTTGAAAATTCAAAAAATTTAAAAGTTTATTTTTTCCAAGAATTTTTTATTTCAGAAAAAGCATTTTATGTGCATATAAAAGGCAACTTTTACGAAAATAAAAACTCATTTTGCTCTTGCCCTAACCTCGATTGTATTTGCGACATAGTAATACAAACAATTATCTTCTATACTAAAATCAAATGTAAGATTTTCTGAAACAATGATTAAATTCGTAAGCATTGCTCACCTTTTAGCTAAACATATTTTTTTGTTTACAGAAATTTTGTTTATCAGGGCCCGTTCAGACCTAATTTTAATATTTAAAATTTTATAGATTTTTATTTTATTTTTTTTCAGAATTGAAATTTTTTTAATATTTTATCGGTTAGAGCTAAATTTAAAGTTCCTAGAGACAAAAATCTTAAGCCAAGAATTGGGTTTTTCCCAGCTCTATCTGTACTTGTTAATACAAAATATCATGCATCCCAATTTTTAACAACACAAATTTTTACCAGACTGAAGTAAAAATAAATATTAATATAAATAAAAAAAATTCATTTTACATATATTAATGTTCATTGTTTAAAAATGGCTTACAAGTTTGACCAGAAACGGTACACAGTGTTAAAAACTGGAATAATAACAGCCTTGATCTAATTAAATTATATATATAAATATTTGGCGTGCTATGGTATTAATAGCACCTTATAAAACTGAATAATATTTTTTGAATTCTTAAACATCCGTTATATTTTGAGATAAATTAGATACGGTGAGAGTGCATTTCGCAAGTTAAATCAGCCAACATATCTCCGACTTATGTTGTAAAAAAGGTGCAAAATGTGATCTAATTGCAATTTATATTTAAAATTTTCCCATTGCCAAAAATTGGCAAAAAAACCTTAAATAATTTAAGAAATATAAAAAAATAATCAAATAGTTTGATTCAATGGCTCATAGCACAGGTCAACAAATTTTTGAGAGTTATGAGCTATCTACGGAGATCAAACCTGCCATCTTTGGGATTTTTAAATTTGTTTACCGTTTTTTCTAATCAAACTTAGTTAGTCAATTATAAACATTGAAAATTTTAGAAAAAATGCCAAAAAAAAAACAAAAAAGATTCAAAAACAAAAATAAATTGAAATTTTTTTTGCATATTTACAACCAGCTAAACTGTTAAATTCAAACTTCAAATAAAACTTTTATTAATAACCGATAATATATTGTGTCGTATTATTTTAGACGCGAAATATTTTGTATTATCTAAATGCTGATGTAAAAGCTTGATTACTAAAAATTTTTCTCATTATTTGTTATGATTAACATAAGCTATTAAGAATTTTTATATGAAAAAAAAATTAAATTTTTTCTTTTTAGGGTATTCTCGATCCGCCAATTTGGTCAAAAAGGCCATTTTTTTGATATGGTATATGGACGGATGTAAGGAACCGAAGCCGGAAGAAAATAAGAAAAACAAAATATATATGAGATAAGGCCATCATGGGGATAAATTCTTTTATGTTTTTATCAAATTCACGATTGTGCCATATATTTGTTGACCTGTGAGTTGACCTTGGTCATTTAATTATAAATCTGAGTTTACATGTTAAAATAACATATAGGACCAAAATCCTCCACAAATATTATATTTTTTAGCAATATCATACACATTATTATAAGTTTGGCCATATCTTTAGTCGACGTCACTCGCCCTTCGCTCTTTTGGTGTGTACCCAGTCCGTTCTTTTTTGCCGTCTAAGACCTGACTTTATTTTTATCCGATCAATGTACAAAATTTAGACGACCTTAAGCATCATGTATGGCAACCATTGATCTTGGTAAAGTTTTTGGTGCTGATTACGAATATGAGATCAAAATTTTAGCCAATGCCTCAGATTTTTAGTTATTTGATGTTAAAAATGACACTTTTTTGTTTTTGGGGTATCTTGGGCTTCTATATTATGAAACCTATGAGTAGAAACAAAAGTTATATATATTTAGATTAGGGAAACATTCATTACACTGGGCCACAAAATTTGTACGACCTTGAGCATCATTTATGGTAACTATGGTTTTTGGTCAAGTTTTTGGCGCTGATCACGAATATGAAATCAGAATTTTAGCCAATGCCTCAGATTTTTTATTCGGTGTCAAAGTTGAGATTTTTCAATTTTTGGGGTATTTTGGGCTTCTATATCATAAAACTTATGGGTAGTGACATAAGTTTAAAAATATATTTAGACAACGAAAACATTCATTATTAACGTAAGGGGAATTTTTTTTTAAATATTTAGTTTTTTTTTATTTTTTCATTTTTGTAAAATTAGTGGTTTCCGTCATAAACTCCGTTTTTTGATCCCTAATAACTTGAAAGTAAATTGCTAAGAATTTAATGTCATAACCTTTTTTAGTTATGTTTTTTATAAGGAATTTGAATATGCCAATAGATTTTCTGTAGAATTAATAGTAAAAGAAATTTTGTGAATTTATTTCTGAACTTTGGACGCGGTTTAAAAAAAATTGGAGGCATTGGAAAAAAAACTAAACCCGGGATCGTTATCGCAAGAAAATTCTCTACAAAACCCTAAAAATTCGTTTATGTTGTTTTTTTTGTTGTCCAGTGTTATTGACGTAAGGCGTTTGATTTTTTTTTATTTAATTTTATTTTATGTTTTTGTGTGGTTTTCGCCATTAATCCGTTTTTTGATCATATGAAAATAAATTAATAATGATAAGTGATAACCTCAAATATGTTTTTCATGAAGAATATAAATATGCCAGATTTTTTTGGAGAATTTTTTACTTAACTTTGGACGCAGTATAAAAAAATTGAAAGCATTGGAAAAAAAACTAAACCCGGAATGGTTATCGCAAAAAAATTCACTACAAAACCCTGTAAAAATTGTTCGTGTTGTTATTTTTTTTTGTCCATATCCTTCATTCTAACATTTGTAATATTAGTTACGAATTCTTTTAACCCACCCCTCCACTCCTGCAACAATTAATTAGATAGACTTCTATCATGTGCTTTTAATTATTCAGCGTTATTTTCTACAATCGACGTACTTGATGTAACAATGATTTTAACCTCCTCTATAACATAAACTCGCCTTTCAGTTTTTGGCTTGAGGCGTGTCTGTAAGTCATTACTAGTTGGCCCATGCTCTTAAACTTATAAATTTTGCAATGATTTATTGCGTAAAATCCGGTTTATATTCTTACAAACCGTTCATATCTATTAAATACTGTTTATATTTGAACGTGCCAAATTCCGCTGGATTCTATTCCCGGTATATTGTGGCCCATTATAAGCCCAACTCAAACCAGTTTCATGGTTTAATTATTGGTTGCCAGCAAAGGGTTCATACACAGACATTTGCCAATCAACTCTTTAACCACTACCATTGTTAACTGTTCCCGCTATGTCCTTATAATCGGTCCATTTATTCCTGTATGATGTGTATAAAGATTTTTTAAAGCGTCTGGAACCTTTCCGACATTGAAATTATTTCAGTACAATATATCTTCTTACAATGACAAATCGTCCTTTTTTAGCGAATCAAAAATTACTATCACCGACGTCATGGTGTCTAATTTCTTATACATTTTTACCTTGCTTTACCACTTGCTTAAGACAACCCACCGGTTTCCACAATGCTGAATTCTTCAATTATTTAAACTTTTAATTTGTATCCTTTTTCATTCGTTGGGAATTGAAATAAAGCATTTGCCACATAGTTGTCCTAGTGTACTTTATCGTGAACTACAATTCAGTTGAGTTAGAAAAGCAAAAATTTGAAGTCATTAATCTTTTTGACTGATTTTTGTGTTTTAATATGAAGTTTTTGCGTTTAGTAAATTTAACTTTATTTGACATTTAACGCAGGCTCGCGTCAATAACTCACTGTCACATGCGTAAAAAAAAATTTACATTACAGGGATGGATTATGTGACTACCCCAATTTCACAATTATAGCAAGGAGTATTATAGTTATAGAGTTATTTACAATTTTGTAGTAATTATTTTCATAACTTTGTTATTTTGAATTAAATATTGTAAAAAAACATTTTCAAAAATTCATCATTTTTGATTGTTATAACAGTCCTTAAAATTTAATTAATTCAAAAAAAAACGTTGTAAAGACAATTTTTTATCAATTGGCATTAAATCAACCTTAATAATTTGTTTTATTGGGTAAATAATTTTATTGGGTAATAATTACTCAAAAATTATTTACCAGACAAAATAGCAATATGTTAACTTTATAAAATATTTGAAGAGTTCTAATCAAATTTATATAAAATGATGTAACTAAAATTCGGCCCGAATTTACAAATAAGGCAATTAAACAGGCTAAAAAAATTGCAATTATAAAGATATAGCAATATAATAACTTTATAAAATATATGAAGGAATTCTAGTTTACAAAAATTTATATAAAATGATGTAAAATTGTCTTTAAAATGGACTAAAATTCGGCCCAAATTTATAAATAAGGCCCGAAAATTGTACAAGCTAAAAAAAGTTTGCTTTAATATAATCTTTTAAAAACAGGGTGAAAGTAGGGGAGACCGGGGAAATTATGACTCTGGGACTTTTATGAACCTTGTTTTATAGAGTCTGTAAGCATGCTAATAATTTTAACTGCCATGAAATAAACTTTACGGTAGTAAATCACTTTATGAAATTTGATATTTAGAGGAAAAATACTTTTAAATTAAAAAAAAATGAATTTATGCTTAAAATAAAATTAATGAGATTAAATTAAAAAAAACTTAAAATCAATATAACTAAATATAGATATTTTTCAAATAATAAATAAAGTAAAGTTCTTAATACTTACAATTTATGTTTAAATATTTTACCACACCTGAGGCTTAAATGCACCTTGAAAGTGGGGCTTTTCTGACCTTGTATTTTAAATGAAACAAACATTATTTTAAAATAAAAACTATTAGTTCAGTAAAATTAGCTAATCACAAAAAGACGTCTCAATAATTCGGTATGCTCAAAAATAAAATCTCCACTCCCGTAAACCTTTTAAAAATAGTTAAAACCCTCTAATTTAAAAAACAGGTTTGTCACATGTTTAGCAAAACATTAGGACTAAAATATATTTTTCGCTTATGAAAAAACATCATTCAAATCATTGCTTAGTTAGAAATTAAGCATTTTTATTTATTTTTACCAAAGGTTTAATAAACTTCATTTGTTCATAATTGCCTGCACGATTTCATAGCCCCACCCCCGCCTTTCAAAAATTACATAATATTAAAAGTTTATGTAAAACAGTGGGATTTAAATTTTTAGAGTTCGTTGTCCTGATATAAAAATTAAACATCAATGACTTATCATCTATGACACCTGATTAACTTCCGAGAATCTCAAAAAGGTCTCCCCTACAACCTTATAAGGATAAATTTAATCTTTATTAGGTCATGTTAATAATAGAAAAATAAGGCAAAATGAGAATAAAAAAATCGGCCCCGCCCTTTCTAATTCCGGCCACCCCACCCTTTCTATAGGCGAGTACCGGCCCATTTTCTGGGCGGATTTTTGGGTCCCGACTTTATACTCTAGTATATACTTCCCAAAATAACGGCATGTCATTATTGAAGACCAAAAATTATTTGTTACTTTTTGTTTTTAAACGACATGTTCGGTATTCTTTTAATTTGTTAAAAAATCAAGGTCACTTCCGAGCCTTTGCGTCTTAGACAAAATTTTTTTTCTAGTTTTCATGGAATATCAGTGGTCCCTTTGATAATTTAAGAAATTTCTGTCATTTCCTTGCTTTTGCAAGCCAAACCAATTTTTTTTAATTTTTGTTGGGTTTATTAACCTTTCCGGTGGTCCTTTAATGTTTTAATATTTTTGTCACTTTTTGGCTAGATAATAAAAAATCATGTTTTTTTGGCTTTAATAATTTTACTATTCCTTTGATATTTTGCCACACCTTTGCGTTATAATTCTTTGCGTTATAGACCTTTCGTTTCAGACAGCGCCAAGCAATGAGATTTTTATACAACGAATTAATGATTTGATAAAATATTGCTCTGAGGCGATAACTTTAAATTTTTTCTTAAACAAAATAAAAACTGGTAATTAATATTTGGTCTAAGACTAATATAATTTATTTAAAATTAGAAATTCTATTGGGTCCGTATGGACCCCACATGGTTAATTTCAATGTTAAAGTCCATAATATTGTTTATTATAATTTTTAACTTAAATAATTGCAACCTTTTTTACTAGTTAATCTTTTATATATTTTTACATATTAAGTATGGAAAATGATTATATTGTATATTAATGATATAAATTAGTATTTTTTCTCTGAAAATATTTAGTATTTTTGGTGAATAATTGCCAAAAATTATTTTTTATTTTAAGATATTTTTTTTATGAATCTTTCTAAATATATTCGGCTAGACCTAAAAATACGACTTGATCAATAATAATAATACATTTTTTTTATTGACAAGATTTATTTAACAAAATAAAAAATTCCTAATTTTATGATTTTTTTTATTTTGGCATAAATAAAATTGTCATTAAATTTTAATGATAAATTAAATTATTAAAAAGCACGTATTTTTCTTCAAAATAATATAAATATTAATTTTAAACATTTAAATTTGTAGAGGGTTAAAAATGGGGTCCATATGGACCCCACTGTAGCATTCGCGTTACAAATTTCTCACCCTACCATTTGCGGGTTAATAAAATTTTAATGACATTCATCTCATTAATATAGTTAAAGTTTGGTCTAAGTTAGAGTTTTTTTCAAAAATTGGAAGTTTTTTCGGGGTGGACCCCACATAATCAAATTCAATGTAAACAACCATTGGATAAAGTGAGGGGGTGGGCTGTAAAGCGTCAATGAATATTTTAATTGACCAAGCTATTTTGTCAAATATTATAATATAAAAATTATTAATAATATTATGTAATATCTAAACAAAATAAAAATATATATTAAAAATTACCCGGTTTTTCCTAATTTATTAAAGACGTACCCAAAATTTTTTTGTATTGAGGAATAAAGATTACGTAAAAAATATTTTAAGGTTAAGTTACGTTTACTTATAGAAGTTAATTGCATTTTTAAAAAATTTAGAAGAGGCTTTTAGCAATTGAGCTATATATATATACTCTTCTATCTGTTAAACAACCTGGCCGGGTTAAATTTCGACATTGATTTTGTTCACATATTAAAAACTTAAAACCACTTTCAGAAAAAATTTTGATATGTTGTAATAATTTTAGTTTTTTTTTAAATTACAAACTTTTATGTCAAAAAAAGTATTCTAAATGCTTTATTAAGATTAGAAAAAATGCGATTGACAGATATTAACTAAATAAAGTTTGAAAGATATAGTTTACAAACAAGAATTTATATATTAGGACATACATTTTTTATTAATTATTCGGTCATCAATGTTCGACCATTCTCAGTGGCTTCAAAGGTCCCAAACTCGACTTAAGAATCCTATTCTACCTAAAACCGTAACAAAGCTCGTTACCGATCAAGGAAGTGAAGTTTATTTAATTGGAACTGCTCACTTTAGCAAAGCCAGTGAAGAAGATGTGATACAAGTTTTTCGAGTTGTTTACTATCTTTTTAGACAATTAAAATCACACAGCCAGATATAGTGGTTGTTGAATTATGCTCAAGCCGTTCATCTATAATGCAATTAGATGAAGCCACATTATTACGTGAGGCTCAGCATATAAATTTTGCATCTATTAAAGCATCAGTAAATCAAGTATATTTGAAAATATTTACTTTATAATTTTTGACAACTTAATATTTTATTATTTAGTATGGAGCCATACAAGGCATAGTTCACATCTTACTTTTGTCTATATCTGCCCAAATAACTAGACAACTTGGTATGGCACCTGGAGGAGAATTTAGGGCAGCTTTTCGAGAAGTATAAACTACTTAATTAAGTTATTTATAGACAATTGAAATACCTGGTGCTAAATTAGTTATGGGAGATAGACCTATTAATATTACACTAAAAAGAGCAATTTCTTCCCTTTCATTTTGGAATAAAGTTAAATTTATGTGGTGCTTATTATTTAATAATGAATCCATTAGGTATAATTTGCTTATAAATTTATATTAAATGGCTTTAACATATATTTATTAGTATTTATAATTTATAGCAAAGAAGATGTTGAAAAATACAAAGAAAAAGATATGTTGGAGGAGTTTTTAGAATCCATGGCTGGAGAATATCCAGACCTTAGAAGGGTGTTTGTAGATGAAAGGGATGCCTTTTTAGCTCATGCACTTAAGCAAGCAGCACAACCTGCTATAATAGAAAATTCTCATTCACCTAATGAAAAAAGTTGCATTTTAGTTTAACAAGCTCTATAATATATATTTAAATTAAAATAAAACAAAATTAATAAGTTTTAATTAAATTTAAATTAAATTTTTTGTTTTAGTTCTGATCCCTAAAGTTGTTGTTGGGGTTGTTGGAATGGGTCACACAATTGGAATTGCCAAAAAATGGAATGAAAACATAGACATTGCTCCTTTATTACAGTATACTCTTTTATTTAAACATGAATAATATAACACAGGTCAACAAATATCAATGTCAGAAACGAGATTGTTATGAGAACATAAAAGAATGCAATCCCATGATAACCTATGGCCTAATCTCATATATACTACTCGTTTTTCTTAGTTTCTTCCGTCTTTGGCTCCTTAGATCTGTCTATAACGAAAAATGGCCTTTTTTGACCAAATTGACAGATCTAAATATACCCTAAGAAGAAAAAATATAAAAATCCACATTGCATATAAAAATTCCTTGTAACTTATATTTTTAATCACAAATAATGGAAAATAAATTTTATTTATATATCAAGCTCTTACATCGGCATTTAGATAATACAAAATATTTCGCGTCCAAATTTAAATACGACACGATATATTACACTGGACAACAAAAAAAACAACATAAACGATTTTTTGAGGGTTTTGTAGAGAATTTTTTTGCGATAATGGTACCGGGTTTAGTTTTTTTTCCAATGCCTCCAATTTTTTTTAAACCGCGTCCAAAGTTTAGAAAAAAATTCACAAAATTTCTTTTACTATTAATTCTACAAAAAATCTATTGGCATATTCAGATTCCTTATAAAAAAAATATATAAAAAAGGTTATTACCTAAAATTATTAGCAATTTACTTAAAACGGAGTTTATGACAAAAACCACTAATTTTACAAAAATGAAAAAATAAAAAAAAATTAAATATTAAAAAAAATTTAAACCCCTTACGTTAATAATAAATGTTTTCGTTATCTAAATATATTTTTAAACTTTTGTTATTACCCACAGGTTTTATGATATAGAAGCCCAAAATACCCCAAAAATTGAAAAATCTCAAATTTGACACCGAATAACTAAAAATCTGAGGCAATGAATAAAATTCTGATTTCATATTTGTGATCAGCGCCAAAAACTTGACTAAAAACCATAGTTGCCATAAATGATGCTTAGGGTCGTCCAAATTTTGTTGACCAGTGTTATCGGTTTTTAATAAAAATACTATTTGAAGTTTGAATTTAACAGTTTACTTTGTGTGAAAATGCAAAAATAAAATTTCAATTTTTTTTGTTTTTAAATCTTTTTTGTTTTTTTGACCTTTTTTTCTAAAATTTTTAATGTTTATACCTGACTAACTAAGTTTGATTAGAAAAAACGGTAAACGGATTTACCATTTCCTAAGATGGCAGGTTTAATTTCTGTAGTTAACTCATAACTCTCAAAAAATTATTGACCTGTGTTATTAATAAAATGACTTTGAAATTATTTTTTTTATATAATTTTGGGATTTAATTTATTGGTCTATGCTTACCTAATAGACATGGCTAATAAAAATTATTATTTGCCTTTGTAAATGATATTTATAAATAACAAACATGTTATTTTTTCTATCTACCCATCTTAAATCATTACGCTAATTGTTTATAAAATATTTTATATAATAGATTACCAACCGAAACTCAATACAAAAAAGCCGTTAAAGGGATTGCTTTCACATCTTGTATTATTGTCATAACATATGGTGGATATAAATTGGCCAAATCTTTCTTTTAAATGAGTTTTTTATAACAAAATATAACTTTTTAACTTAGAATTTATATAAGCCTAATTTTAATGTGTTTTTATAATTTGTATAAAGCTTTTAAAGGGAAAAAATACAATTTATATATTTTTTTCAGGTGACCGATTATAACTTTTTCGGCCATTCATTCTTGCCTTAAAAATGCAATACAGATATTTTTTTAATCACTTTTCTTTCTATTTATTTTTATTTGTAATACTATATAATATATCCCTTTGCATATATATATATATTTTTTGAATAATATTATTATTTGATATAAAAAATTTGTGGTATAGGAATCTCCAGTTCTTTTTGCCCATCAGGGGACGGTTTACTTATCAGGGCTTTGTCTCTTTTAACTCTACACCAGACCTGCTTAGTTATTTGAGATTTAACACGCGCCAGTGATCTACGTTTTTAGGCTATGTTTTCAGAAAGTTGGGCGGCTTTGGGATTTGTTGGCGGGCACCCATACAAGCACTAACAAGGCTCAATGCTGTTTAACTTGGGTGCACATGGTTTTCATGCGTTCAATATTAAAAACAATATTTTTTTTGCATTTGATGCTAATTTGAAACTTAATTTTTTGATAAAACAGATATGATTAAAGTTTTTAGAATAAAGTTTTTTACACAATTCTTCAGGTCTAACAGTGTCGGCCGCATAGAATCGACGTAATTGCCTAAATAAAATTGCTATAATGTTATTAACCGATATAAATATTTCATTTTCATAACCGTAATTTTTAATGTAATGTAAAAATATAGGTATATGCATATAAAAATTAAAGTTCTATATTTGTTTTGATTGAAATATTGCGTTGTCAGCTGCCCAATAAAACGCACAGGTATAGGGGACTATATTTGGTTAGAAGAAAATGGTATACCTAGATATATAAATAATTTATGATTCAACTTCATTGGCATAGATATAAAAGTTTAAAGAGAATTTTAATATTGTACATTATTATGTACGTGTGAAATACATATGTATATATTATTTATATTTTTCAAACTGAAGAGGGTAACTACTTGCTACCGAAATATTTTTTATATTTCATTCGTTTATTTTTATTTCTATTTAACATTATGTTTTTTAACGAGTTGTTGAATATATAAAGTTTTTAAATTTTAATCTCGTTATATTAACTTGTAGAATAACTAAATAAATTCTTCAAAATTTTACTATTCGTTAAACAGTTTATCAAATAAATTTAATGTGTATACTATATTACAAAAAAACTTTCATAGCTTACTTCGATAGCTAGATCATTGCAATGAAATGCGTAACACAAAATGATTTGTCGCTTATCACTGTGCCGTTTGGAGTATTTGGCATCACGCGTGGATTTGTTATTGTTAGTATTATTATCTTGAACAAAATTGACAATGTCAGAGTTTGTGAGAATGTCATCTAAACGGATTTGCCAATCGGAACTTAATCGAAATTTTAATGTATTCAAAGCTGAATTAGAACACAAAAAATTAGCGCTGTCATCTTCTACGATAGGTATATCTATGAGACCGTTAACGATTGATCTAAAGCAGAAATTAACATTTGTGGATATTTTTTGTTATATATTTAAAATCGTGGCATTGGAGCTTGATGACTTTTTCCTCCCTCAAAGAGCCGGTCACCTACATCTTTAACTCCAGGGGGAGGCTTGAAGGTTAAATGAGAAGTAAAAAAATCACGCAGGTGACTATGTTTTATTCTTAAACTCTTTAAAAAATGTAGTACATTCGTTGGCGATCACCCATCCAATTACTAACCAGGCTCATAAGCTGCTTAATTTAGTGTAGAACAACAAGTTGCCTCCTTTAAAGTCATTCCACCTTTATTATAAAACTTAAAACCATTTAACGCCGTATAAACTTAAACACAAAAATTTTAATATAAAAAAAATTCATATGTTTTACGTTAATCAAATTTAATTTAGCTCATCCAACGTTTTTTTTTAATTAATGAAAAATAAATGTCAACCCTCAAATTGCACAGGTCAACAAATAGTGTTATGAGCTAACTATGGAGATCAAACCTGCCATCTAGGGATTTTAAAATTCGTTTACCGTTTTTTCTAATCAAATTTGGTCAGCTATAAAATTGAAAATTTTAGAAAAAATACCAAAAAAAAACAAAAAGTTTCAAAAACAAAAATAAATTGATTTTTTTTGCATATTTACAACAGCTAAATGTTAAATTCTAACTTCCTATAAAACTTGCATTAAAAACCGATAATATATCGTTTTTGGACGCGAAATATTTTGTATTTTCTAAATGCTGATGTAAGAGCTTGATATACTAAAAAATTTTATTTTTCATTATTTGATAAGATAAATATAAGTTACAAGGAATTTTAATATGAAAAAAAAATTATTAAATTTTCTTCTTAGGGTAATCTCGATCTGTCAATTTGGTCAAAAAAGGCCATTTCTTCTATGAAGACGGATGTAAGGAGCCAAGGCAGGAAGAAACTAAGAAAAACGAAATATATATGAGATAATACCATCATGGGGATATATTCTTTTATGTTTTTATAAAATTCACAATTGTGTCAATGATATTTGATGACCTGTGTTATTTAAAAAATTGCATTTTATTTTTTTTTATCATTTTTCGTATAAAATAAACCGAAAAGACCTAAAAAAATTAGATTTAATAATAATGCAAATATTAAAAAAAGTATAAAAAATGTAAAATTTAATTTAAAAAAATGTTATAAATAAAAAGACGAATTTTTTTTTATAAAAAAAACTTACAAAATTTGAGTATCGGATATGTATGTGTTAGAGGGTGATGATCGGGTGGGAATAAAATTAAGTAAAATATATTGGTTTGAGGTAAAGTCAAGTCTTCTTTGTACATCAATGAACGTATGGGAATGCCTTTGAGCATTGTAAGCCGAAATAAATTCAGAACGAAACAAATAAGGAACGTGGTGGTCATTGCCAGATTTGGACAAGGTTGGCTGAGTTGCGATTGTTGGTTTACAAAAGCCATAGAAGCGATGTTTTCCTGCACCAATGAGGCAATGAAAATTGTATATTAAATCGAATCATTAATACACAGGTTCACAATAATAAATAAAGGTAAGGTGTAAAATTTAGTATCTTTAGTATGGCTTTATTTCCAATGATTCTTTGAGTTTTGCTATTATGCAGCCCTCACGCATAAAAACCTGAAAAAATGACAAAATATAAAAAAGGTCAGTTGCTTTGCGACTTTGAGATTTGCAAAATCAACAAAATTCAAACAAAATTTTTCATTGAATGGCTAAAAAGTTATAATCTTTTCTTATTATAGGGGTATGTTTATATAGTGTATTTCTTGAATAAACTTCATACTTAATAGATTCAATTCAGGTGTGTTGATAGACCACGACGAGTTGTTGTCCATACCTTTTATATGATTATTATGGGGTGACGTTTCCGTGTAATTAAGATCAATTAAATTTGTGGGGTCGGTAGGACCATGAGAGTCATTGGTACTTGATTCTACTATTTGCCTGCACCGAACAATCGCGTCAACACTCTGTCGGCGTTCTGAGCCATTTGTATCGGAAATGGAAGGATCCTTATCAACTATGTTTAACGGTTGCTTTAAGATTGGTTAAATAAAAAATTAAAAATTTTTGTGATCATAAAAATAGAATTCACAATATAACTATGCTAAATTGAAATGGTGCTATTACAAAACGTTTGCGGGAAATTTGTCTCACAATTAAAATATTAAAAATTGCCATTTAAAAGCAATATGAGATTACCTCATCATTGATTAAATAAATATTGCTAATGCCGCTATTACGGCGGAAAAAGAAACAAATGGATAAACAATTGATAAAAATTAAAAAATAAAGAATTCGGAATTATTTTATTTTTAAATAACAAGTCACCAAAAGTGAACCAAATTCTCAGATTAGGTTTAAACTGATTATATTATTACTAATAACAGGCGTTTTTGTGGCTATTCTTCCGCCTGCAACACTTTTGCGACTTCGACAATGATCAAATAATAGTTTTAATAAAAAATTTACTAGTCAATTAATTGATAAATATATTTTTATAAATAATTATTGCTATTTTATTTATATTAGCAAAAAAAATTTAATATTTAGAGCCTAGTTCAAATTTTATTGACTTTTGGAATGGGTACTTTTTAATATTATACATCTAAAAATCTAATGAAATTAGGCAAGAAAAATTAATTATATTGAAATCTTAAAGTTTTAAATAAATTTTTTATGAAAACATATTTTAAATAATATTTAGTTTTTGATTTTTAAGGTCGCAAAAAGTGTGACTTATGGCATTTTTAATAATTTTGAATGTTTATGACAGGCTGATAGAAAGCGTAATAAAAAACGGAAAAAGGATTGAAATATACACTGTTGGACTAAATAAAATAATAATTTATAAATGAAACTGTAGACCTGAATTATAGAGTACACTAGGAAGGCGCAATTTCAAGTTAAAAAAAATTTATTGCGTTTTTAACGAAAAAATATAAAATTATTTTGGAAGAATATTTAATATAACATACTTGAATGTTATTATAAAACACAATTTGTAAAAAATTCCTAACCTTTTATCTAAGCTACTGTTAACTGGCCATCAAAATCCTTTTGTCTTACCCTATTTTCCACAACTTGTACATTGTTCTTTTTTTACACTATGCGTTACCTCAGGTTGCCCGAATATACGGGCCGTAAATGAGGTAGGAGTTAGGATGGTGTATTGCGTAGCTAGTTTCGTAGTCGTTTCA
The DNA here is from genome assembly GCA_030555515.1 of Acutogordius australiensis. Taxonomy (NCBI): domain Eukaryota; kingdom Metazoa; phylum Nematomorpha; class Gordioida; order Gordea; family Gordiidae; genus Acutogordius; species Acutogordius australiensis. The sequence continues at coordinate 32,822,228 of CM060242.1, read as the reverse complement.
ATATCTATGTCGGAAGAGACGTCGGCAAACAATAGGATGGCTTCGTTAAAACCGGCACCCATAAGTGAAGGCCTTAGATGGTGCAGGAAAGCCAAGCTAACGAACATAGGGTAATCGGGTTCGTGCACGAGAACGGAATCCCAAAGTTGATAGATTTTGGGTAATGGGAGTATGTCTAAATGCAAAACAACAAAATTAGCCAAATTGAAAGATTTTTTCGTGAGAATTGTTTTTTTAAATTTTCCTCCGTTATAATTTACATAGGTTTCTCCTTATTGTGCAATTTAGTCCAGCAATAAATATAGGTTGAAGCAACAAATAATACGGTTACATTTTCAAACATATAAATTAATTCAGAAAACTTGTGGTGTAGGCTCCTGCCAAACCAAATTCCCTATTAGGAGACGGCTTACCCGTTAGGACTCTGACTCTTTTAACTAGGTGGCCCCCCAAATTAAAAGATATTTAATCGCCGGTTTGACCTAGGTAATGTATATCAAAGCTAATATCATTAGGATTTTTATTAGCGTACCCTTTTTTCTAATCAAATTTTGTAAGCCTGCTATTGCGAAAAACAAGACATTTTAAATATTTTGAGTTTTAAACTTTCAACGTTATGTATGGGCTAAGGCCAGATATAAAATGGAACAAAAATAACATTAGAGATAAGGCCATATCGTAGATTATAGTGCTAAATATTTAAGAAATTTGGTGATATTATGTAGACCTTTAAATAATCTTCCTACATGAACATAAATTTGTCGCGACATATAAAAAATTACGAGCAAAAACGGTCAGGAACCAGGGAATTGCAAATAATTCCGTATCAAAGTGAATCCGCTGCATTAGCAAGTAAAGCTCCGGGTCATGAAAAGCTATAAGGCTGTTAAAGATGCACAGGTATTCTCGAATCACATAACTGTTATCACGGAGGAAAAAATTTTTAAGGTATTTTTCAATGAACCGAGTGAAACTGGTGTATGCCAAACCTTGGATATATATAGATTAAAAAACAAAATATGGATAAATATTAAGCAAAATTATATGATTGGGTTTAGAGTTTCCACCATACCTTACCCCAAATTGGGTTACCATGCCCGTTACGGGCTTTGATCCTTTTGATCCGAGCAAAGCAAATACATGGTTGATCCCTATTAGCTCTATGCGCACAAATTAATTGCTTAAAGTGTACGAATAAAAGTGAAATCTAATCGTACGCGGAAGACCTTTTTAGCCTAGGTTTTCAAAGCATATCGTCAAGGGTGTAATTCTGAAGAGTTCATCCAGCATTTCAATGTGGTTGCATATGTACGCTATTTCTCAAGGAAAAAAGTCGTCTACGCACGAAATCGAACATCAGATCTCATGCACGTAAAACAAGAATCTTCCCAATGAGCAACTAAGCTGACAGCCTTAATGGTCGTCTGAACCCAACTTCAAAAGTTTCAAAATAGGGCGCCGTTCAAGGTTCATTTATTTTTTTAAAAAAATTTAAAAAATTCTAAATTTATTGAAATTTGGTTTTTCCATCGAATTATTAAACCATTGTTTTTCACAATTAGACCAGGTGTTGCTCTAATTATATTTTGAAATTTTATCAAATTTATACCTAATTCCATATACAAATAGCCGATAATAATAATTACAACATGACTCCAAAAGAGCTTAATAAATTTTTAAAACAATATTTTATTTTATATAAAAATTATAAAAAATTTAAAAAATTTTACAAAAAAAGAATGAACTATGAAAGCGCCCCTTTATATGTTGGCGATTGAAAGTCAATTGGAAAACTTCTAAAATTTTAAAATGAATATGACAATAATATTTTTACCATATATTTAAGTTAAAATGTTAAACTTTAACACAGTTCAACAATTTTTTGAGAGTTATAAGTAAACTACAGAAGATCAAACCTGCCATCTTAGGGAATATCAAATCCGTTTACCGTTTTTCCTAATCAAACTTAGTTAGTCAGTTATAAACATTGAAAATTTTAGAAAAAAAGGGTAAAAACCAAATAAATTTCAAAAATACAATAGTTAAACTGTTAAATTTAAACTTCAAATTATATTTTCATTAAAAAATATATCGTGTCGTATATAAGTATAGGCGCGAAATATTTTGTATTATCTAAATGCCGATGTAAGAGCTTGATATATTAATAAATTTTTTTCCCATTATTTCTGATTAAAAATATAAGTTACAAGGGATTTTAATATGCAAAAAGATGTTTAAATTTTTTCTTTTTAGGGTATAATCAAAACTGTCAATTTGGTCAAAAAAGGCCATTTTTCGTTATATATGATTTAAAGAGCCAAAGACGGAAGAAGCTTAGAAAAACGAAAAACATATATGAGATTAGGCCATCATGGGGATGCATTCTTTTATTTCATAATAATCACGTTTCTGACATTAATATTTGTTGACCTGTGTAATCAATATACTAAAAATTTATAATAATACTTTCATCGTTAAAATGTAGGAGTAGAAAGGGGGCACATAGAGAATCCAAGCCTTGCCAGTACACATAATTTGGATGAGAAAGGAGCCAAGATTTAAGGATGTTTTTGAATTTTTTATGACCAACGGGCGAGGCCAAAACCTCGTTATATTGATGGCACCTTGGAATATCAACTTCTATCTATCTAACCAAACAATATTTAAAAAAACAGATGAAAAATAAAAAATTATAAATTTTCTCAATGTGACTTAAAAAAGCCTTCGCGGTTAAATCCGCAAAATCTTTGTCTCCATAGGGAGAAGGGCGGCTTACCAGTTAGGGCGTTGCCTCTATTAATTTCAGTGGAAGGCCCAGGAGTGTTGAATGAAATATTACACACATCGGTGACCTGTTATAAGCCTAGGCAGGCTCTAAGAGGTTTTAGCGCTTAAGGTTTGTTGGCCGTTGTTACCTATAGAACTACTAACCAGGATCAACAATGCATAATTTGAGAGGACACAACGGAAGCTTGTAAACGATAAAAGTCACCCCTTAATTAACACATTTTCACAAACGTTTTAGAAGGCAGAGTTTTATTTGTGGGTTAATTACTTTCAAATATGTTCGGTCCTTTAATATAAATTGTTTAAATAGGAAAAATGGACAATTCGTAAATCAATAATTCCTGACCATTTTGATAATTTTTTTTTGTTAAAATTTGACAAAACATTAAGAGATTTAAATTTTGCATGTAACCTAATAAATTTAATAATTGAGCAAAAAGGGCCTACTTATATATTTTAAAGCTTAAGTTGCAACAACTTAAAAGGGATTAAAAAACAGCAAATTTTTAAGAGAACATTACCTGTCTTTCGATTGGCAAATATTGGTACTTCTTTATTTTATCATATTTTTCCATATCATAAATCAAATTATCATCTAAAAGACAGGCCCATATAGCGCCCCTATAAAAAGGGCAGATGTCTTTGTTAGCTTCTGATATAAGTAAGTTACGTTGATCAGGGTAGCATGCAAGTAAATTCTTGAACAGCAAAATTCTTTGTATCTGATAATCTAAATCCATTTCCTTGATTTTAAGGGATGAGGATTCACTAGGACTTAGGCTGACCGTCTCATTATCATAAAATACAGAAGTTTGCTCACTAACAAGGTAAGATTCAAAGGTAAGTTTTTGAAATGATGGATTTAATTCCATAGATAAGGAAGCAATTATCTCATTTAATTTTGCCATGTTCAAGGGTACACATTTTATTTTGCCACTTATGCTACCAAAAGATTGTAAGGATTCCAATGAATGATTTATACCAATTAACTCTCCATTAGCTTTGATTGATGAAGGCAAAAACAATATAGAAGTAGACTTATTGAAAATGTGATTGTTATTCACAACATTATTAGGCAGAGGTATGTTTGTATTAGGATCCATCATAATTTTTTTCAAGTAGTTAAGCTCTGCATAGGTAAAAAGAGTATTTTGATGCTGATTGGGATTTATAAAATTAACTGCAGAATTACAAATATTTAAAACTGGTGTCATATCTTTGGTTATTGGATGCAATAAACAGAGCAAAAATTGATATAAACTTTGTGGTAATTTTCCATTATTTTTAAGGTCATTTTCTTTTAGGATGGTCTCAAGTATGTTAGTTGGTGTCATGTTAGTAAAAGAAAGTATTCTAAAAATTTGTTGTTTTAAGGTCAATCTCTTCCATAGGCTGGTAGAAAATACATACTCTATTAGGATTAAAGCAAGGCTCCATAAGAATGAGAAAGGGTGAATATAATCAATATCCTGTTTTATTTTCAATAAAACATTAGGAGGTGCATATTTAATTTGAAACAGTGGATAAGCAAGTAGTTGATTTTTTGCTGTGATATGATACAATCCATATTGAGAAAGTTTATAAATGTTATTTTGGAAAACAATGTCATCAGGGCTAAGGAAAGGATTTATTATATCATTTTCATACAGATATAAATTAGCTTTAATAATAGAACATGCCATCTCAAAAGAATTTTTACACCTTGTTAAAAAATTTTTATTGATTAATTCAATATCATTAAATGGCAGATGATATTCTTGAATAAGATATAATTGTGTTTTATTTCCTGTAAATATGTCCACATAACTACATAAATTCACATGGTTTAATTTCTTGAGTATTTGAAAATTTCCAATTATTTGTATAGGAATTGGGACTTTAAATAAATTCTCTTGGCATTTTTTTTGTGATAAGGGATCTCCTAATATATTAAGCAAAATCGTTCCGAGCTTCATATGTGAAGCACATGTTACTTGTTTTTCCATTCATACAATCATATGTCATATATATATTGCTTTGTTTAATTATAAAGAAATGTATATTTTATAAAAAAATTGTAGATTAAATAAATGTATTTTTATAAATAAACGTGATTTTAATTTTAATTAAACCTTTTTATTAAAAATAGCCAACAAAAAGGCATAAATACTTTAATAAGCCAAATTAATAGTTTCACAATTTTCTTTCAGTAAAAGTATTATAAGTGGAAAGTAAAAACTTTAATATGCCTTTTATTTTAAAAAATATAATTTTTTGATTTTTTATACTAAAAACATAATAAATTCAGCGCCTTAATGTCAAAACAAATATTGATTGCATTAATCTTTTTCTTATTTATCCAAAAGAATTAGTTGTAAAACAGAACAAACTATTTTAAATAAAATTTTATTTTTATTTTATAATCTGTCATATTGTTTAAATATTATAAGCTAGTTAGGGCGCGTTTAAAGGTTTATATTTTAAATATTAAAAATTGTAAAATAAAATTTTTGAAATTTGGGTTCCTACATCAATAATTATTAAACAATGTTTTTTACTATGCTTTCTTATATATTAAGCAATTGCTCTAAGTGAATTAAAAAACTTTATTTACATTTTAATCTAAATAATTATAGCTACTAATTTATTTAAAAATGATTTAATTTTAATGCATATCTATTATACAATATTTTTTTTATAAATTTCAAAAAATATTTTTATTAACTAAGTACGCCCAATATGCATATCTATTATACAATATTTTTTTTTATAAATTTCATATTTTTATTAACTAAGTACGCCCAATTGTAAAATATTATTATTTTATTCAATATTTTTTAAAAAATTTATACCTAGAGAAAGTATTTGATGTGCTAAAGGCCAACTATAACGTGAGTTTTTTAAAGCATATAACATACTTTTTTGAGACAAAAATATTAAAAAATTTATATCAGAATTTTAACAAAAACAAAAATTCACATTATTCGCGGCCTAAACAAATTTGGCATATAAAAAAATGCGTTCATTTAGAAAAAAAATTTATATTTTAAAAAGATTACAATGTGGCCAAAATATAGTTGTAAATAATAATAATCCGTATATATATACAACAACAAATTAAATAGCTTTTTTGCAAAAAAATATTTGTTTACCTCACAGATATGTTAAATAGGCAAAATATCGATAGGGTTGAAATGTATGCGTTTTCGTTATTCTGCTCTCTACGTTTTACGTTAACAGCGTGTTCGTTACCCTTAGAGAGTATCGAAAAAGGTTGTGGTAAGTGTGCCCGACCAATGCGGGATAATGCGACACAAAGCATCTCTATAAGCTGCCGTTCTATAGATCTTACAGCTACGACGACCCAGAGAGGAGCCACACATTTATTTTTGCGAGTTTAACAAAAGATATGTTTTTTTAATATGCCTTAAAATATTATTTATTAATCTTCCCATCCACAACCTAAAAATCTGTCAAGTATCATCAGAACTTTAAATTAAAAATAAGTCACATTTTTCTTATAAAGGAGGTTATTCTCTCAGTTAGTAATTGTGAGTTTATTAAGTAATTCAAATCAACACATATGTTATTCTCATACGCACATGAACATGTCTTATTATATATGATGTCTTATTATATACGACAGGCTGAACACCTCCCCCCTTTTAAATTTCCCTTGTGGTTGACCAACGTATAGTTTTATTTTTTATTAATTTTACATTGCCGTGCAACCCAAAATTTTCATATCAATGTCAACCCTTCCTACACTTTCAGGAATAGTCAAGGTCTTCACTCTCCTTTTTTAGAAAATTTTTTGCTGCACCAGCCAAAAAAAAATTATTTAATTATATAAAAAAAACATTTAGGTCCACAAATTCAACAAAATATACTTGGTTCCACTTTTTTAAAAAATAGGGTTTATAAGGAGTCGGTTCCAGCCATCTTTCATTACAATTATATCATTATGACAACATTACAAAACTATCAGATTGTGCAAAATTATTTGAGATCTTTTTTTGAGCGACAAGGAGTGGATTTTAGCGAGGACGGGAAAAATGGAACACATCCACATAATGTTCACCGCCATGTTGCAACGAAAACACCACAAACAGCTCGTTTGGCCATTGCAGTTATAATAGTTTTGAATCCCGTACCGGCTCCAGCGACCGAGATTCTGAGGCAGGCTGATCGGCAAGCATTGAAATGTGCGCCATCTATTTTGACGGGGTTATTACCGTTGATGGTTTGTTATGGGCTGAATCTAGGGCATTGTTAGATAGACCGGACTAAATCGTTCCACAATTTTTTTTAATATCGCTTCAACCCCCATTTTTGGTATATTTATGTGTAATTAATATCAATTAAAAAAAAATTATATCATAAACATATTATAAATTAATAACTCGTATCTTAAAAAAAATTGTTACATATTATTTTATAATTAGGGGAAATATAAATTCATACAAATTATTTAAATATTATAAAGTTCGTTAATTATAATTATGTATAGTGCAAATATAAATTACCAAAAATTATTTAAATATTATAAAGTTTGTATAATTATGTATCATATTTGCATAGGTATATAAAATAATTTAAAAATTTATTATTTAAATAATACTAAATTTGTTAAAATTATGTTGTTTGGGCATTTTCCAATTTAAACAACTTTATATACGATTAAAAACAAGGCTAAACTTGTGTGTTTTCTTTTAAGACCAAAAACTGTTCAAATTTCCGGCCACCCGTTTATTGAGCTTCAATACCCATTAATTTACCGTCTTTTAATGATCCCCGTATTGCCATTCCTCTCATCTTATATTTTTTTTTCACAAACATTTAATTAAACCTAAATACAACAGCTAATTACTTTCCCATCCGTTTTTACCAAAAATTCAACCGAAAAATTTAATCCTGGTTCAGGATTTGGCCCCGAAAAAAACCCTTTTTAGACGTCACCCCCTAAAAAGAAATAAACCCACATTCAAGGTTAGATTTATAAGCATTGGCCTACTAACCTTGTGTGTAAAACCGGGATCCCCCAGGATATCCTCAAATTAATCGTCATGAATAACTAACCTAATTACCCTTAATTTACTTAAGATTTTCCATCCAATTAATCAATTTAATTCGCACTCATTTTATCAAAATTTTCATATCAACTTTTCTATTAAGCTAAATTCTCACTCTTCTTTATACAGGGATCATTGACATTTAGAATTACTTAATTTTTAAATAAATAATTTTATCAAAAAGCTTTTATCTTTAAACCATTATCATAAATCTTGTTAAATCAACTAAAAAAATCACACGAGTTAAACTCGGCGGCTACCTTTTACTTTAACTACATGTAAAATCTTTTATATTAATTAATTTGTTTGATCCCAGTTGTCTACATTATTAACTTAAAACAAATATACATAAAATTATATAATTTAACTTTTCTAAAAAAAACCAATCATTAACTTTTAGCTTTGATTTGTTCTACATGTTTAATTACATTTTCCTTTTACCTTTATCACTTTCCCTTCTTGCCATTCCGCCGTCTTCTTTTCTTTAAACCACACGTTTTGGCCTATTTTGAATTTCGATGTATTTTTTATTGCCTTTTTTTTCTTCCTCAGCAGCTCTTCCAAGCCTATTGGCGAAACTAGGCCACGTCAGTTCCCTTCCCAAAATTGGTAAGCTATGGCTTGTTTTCCCATGGACTGGTAAAAAAAAATGGCCTTTCCAATTAAATTAACCATGCCATTGCTAGCCGGATGAAACGGGGTTGACAAATAAATTTTTTTTTTAAGCTTTTCACAAAAATATTAAACTCTTGATGAAAAAACGGGCTGTAGTTATTTGTGTTAACCACTCTTTAATATTAATTAAAGAAAAAAATACTTAACTCACCGCATGATTTACCGTCAGTCTGTAGTCCGAGCATGTAATTCAATGTTTTTTTTAGGTACAACCAACTAGCAGGGTAGCCCATTCGTTCATTTCACAGGCTTTGATAATCTTTTCCTTCACCCATTTATCTAAAATACAAAATACCTGCCAGACCAATGGCACCCTTATAAAAAATTTTGGGAACACATTTTCTATAAATTTTATTTTCACAAAAAAAATTTTTAAACATCCTAATTCTTTCTTAAAAATGTCAGGAAACATGTTGACCATAACTTTCACTTCATATTTTCACAATTTAATGCTAATTGAATTTATAAATAAACTATGTTAATAAATTATTAATATGCCCTTGAGTGATGAGCTCTTAGTCATTTTATATTTGGCCCTTTTTTTTCAAAGTTCCCACTTGGCCCTGACCAGTTGTAATCCATTTCCATAACAGGCCCTTCCCACCCAAAGATCCTACTTGGCCCTGACCGGTTGTGATAAGCCTTATATAGACCTACATTCTTGCCATGTCCTGCCCTACCATAATTAAAAGACGTTGGTTGTGGTCTTAGGACCAACACTTTGTGATTATAGTCTTTTCTATAGATTATATATATAATCAATAAAATTAATCTAAGAATTATTAAATTTTGTTGCAATTCAAAAGAAACTTTATTTGTTTTTTTAAACATTACTAATTAGAATCATTACCAAAATTATTCTCAATTCACTATTTGATAAAATTAAAATCCATGTCAAAAAAATAAGAAAACATATATGTTTGGCATTTCATTTTGTTTGTATATTAATGAATATCAATTTTATTTATTTAATTTTTACCTGATATGAATATAAATTTTCCAACAATCCGTTTTTAACCGCTGCCACCACTTATAAAGGAGGTTATTTTCTCTCAGTTAGTAATTGTGAGTTTATTAAGTAATTCAAATCAACACATATGTTATTCTCATACGCACATGAACATGTCTTATTATATATGATGTCTTATTATATACGACAGGCTAAACAGGTTACAAAATTCAAGTCATATTAAACCAAGTTATATGTCAAAAACCAAGTCTTAACATTTTAATAGAGGAAATTATTGAAACACGTTACAAAAGTTTAAATAAAACTTGTCAGCAAAGCCAAACAAAATCAGCAGCTGTGTCATAAAATGGAGCTCATAAAAGAAGAAAGGAAAGAAGGTTGATTTTGAGTGGTGACCTGACTCGAGCACTTCCCGGACATCGGTTTCACATACCAACCGATCAGTACTGCAAATAAGAGTTCTTTTCAATTACAACTTCCCACATCATTTGGTAGTTTTGGGAGGCGGTAAAATCTAATGGAGTTTTAAATAATATTCATATAAGCATTCACGCTCAAATTTTAAATAACAATATAAACCATAATTAAAAAAAACTAGCGCTGGGAAAACAATGAGCCAAAAAACTTTGGCACCCACCAAAACTTAAAGAATAAAAGGGAGCTACAAATAAAGGACCAACTACCTGTTGACTTTCGTCAACAGCGTGCTTGTTATCCTTAAAGATTGAGAAAGTCTGTGGACAGTGGGCTCTTCCAAAGCAGGGTGATGCGAAAAGCAAATTTATAAGCAGTCGTGTTATAGGTCCTAAAGGCCACACTCGAAATAGACGCACACATATTTTTGCAAATAGAAGTTATGTAAGCAGCCTCAAAACATTTTTTTGAGACTTCCCCGTAGTCCACACTAAACTGTCCAGTATTTACAATAACAATCAAAAATTTACATTTTTGTGATAAAACCGAAGTCCTATGAAACTAAATTTTATACCAAAAATCAAGTGTAGTAAATGTTAAAAGAGATAAAGTATTGAGAACACTACGTTTTTCATAAAACCCAAGTATTAATCAAGTGTAAATTATACTTCACAAAAAAATCAAATCCTTTGAAATCAGTAGCTGAGTGATAAAAAATAAGGAATGAAAGGATGATAACAATTTTAATTTTGACCTTGCTCGAGCCCCATTGGACATCGGGTCCACATGCACCAACCCTCCACACCAATGTTTCAAAATAGAGTTCTTTAATCAAAACTTCTCACATCGTTTAATAGTTATAGGAGGCGGTAAAATTCAATGCGGTGTCTAAATTATTATTCATATCATGAGCATTCACGTTTAATTGTCAATACTCTCGTAAATCGAAAATAGAAAAACAAATTAGAATTGCGTTTTTGGAAAAATAAATTTCTTTACTTCACGCACAATAAATAAGTTCAATATGCAAACCATCAGCAGCAGTAATTAAATGAATAGACTTTCGTTAACAAGTGCTTGTTATCCCTTAAGACCGATAATCTGTGGACAGGCTCTTTCAAAGTGGGATGATATGACTCAAACGTTATAAGCAATCGTTTTATAGGTCCTACAGCTAAGACAACTCTCGATAAGAGAATAACCGCACAAATATTTTAGATATTTTTTAAAAAAATATAAGTTTTGTGAAAAACTTAAAATATTATTTTCATGTCTTTCCAATCCCACAATCCAACAAACTGTAAAATATTTACAGAACATGACAATCAAAAAGTTACATTTTTAAATAAAACTTAAGTCCTTTGAAATTAAGTTTTATGCCAAAAATCACGTCTGTTAGGTGTTAAAAGATAAAAGTAAAATGAATTATACTTTTCAACTTAAACCAAATCCAATTTTCGCAGCTGTGTGATAAAATAGAGCTCTATAAAGAAGAAAGGAAAAAAGAATTCGAACTTTAGTTGTGAGACACGCCCAGACATCGGTTCCACATACCAACCCTCCAAACCAATACTTCCAATAAGAGTTCTTTTATCTCAATCACAACTTCTCACAACATTTGGTAGTTTTGGGAGGCGGTATTAATGGGGTGTCATAACTAATACCATATAAGCATTCAAGATAATAAAGATATTATCCTTAGTTAAAAAAATATCAGAAAATTAGTATTGCGCTTATGGAAAAAATATTTGTTACCTCACATACAAGAGATAAGTTAAATAAGCAAACCATCAGCAGCAGTGTGAAAATGAATGTATGCGATTTTATTCTGCTCACCATTTGTTGATTTCCGTTACCAGCCTTCTCGATACCCTTGAAAACCGAGAAAGTCTATAGACAGTGGGCTTTCCAATATGTGATGCGAAAAACAAATTTATAAGCAGTCGTCCTATAGGTCCTACAGCTAAAGCGAGCCTCGATAGGAAAAGAGCCGTACACATATTTTTGCAATTTCAAAAAAAGATGTAAGTTTAAGAAGAAGCCTCAAAACACTTTTTCTGAGATTAGCACAACATAACAATTAAAAAAGCTACAATTGTGATAAAATTCTAGTCCTAGTAAACTAAATTTTATGTCTTAAACCACGTCTATTAAGTGTTAAAAGAGAAAAAGTAGAATTAAGTTTGAATTATAATTCTCAACTAAAACCAAAAACATTAAATTTCGCAGCTGTGTGATAAAATTGAGCTCTTAAAAAAAGGAAGGAAAAGAGGATTGGAACGTTATTTGTGAGACTTGAGCCCGCCCAGACATCGGTTCCACATACCAACCCTCCAAACCAATACTTCCAATAAGAGTTCTTTTATCTCAATCACAACATCTCACAACATTTGGTAGTTTTGGGAGGCGGTATTAATGGGGTGTCATAACTAATACCATATAAGCATTCAAGATAATAAAGATATTATCCTTAGTTAAAAAAATATCAGAAAATTAGTATTGCGCTTATGGAAAAAATATTTGTTACCTCACATACAAGAGATAAGTTAAATAAGCAAACCATCAGCAGCAGTGTGAAAATGAATGTATGCGATTTTATTCTGCTCACCATTTGTTGATTTCCGTTACCAGCCTTCTCGATACCCTTGAAAACCGAGAAAGTCTATGGACAATGGGCTTCCCAATGGGTGATGCAAAAAACAAATTTATAAGCAGTCGTTCTATTGGTCCTACAGCTAAAGCGAGCCTCGATAGGAAAAGAGCCGTACACATATTTTTGCAATTTTAAAAAAAGATGTAAGTTTGGTAAGAAGCCTCAAAACACTTTTTCTGAGATTAGCACAACATAACAATTAAAAAAGCTACAATTGTGATAAAATTCTAGTCCTAGTAAACTAAATTTTATGTCTTAAACCACGTCTATTAAGTGTTAAAGAGAAAAAGTAGAATTAAGTTTGAATTATACTTGTCAACTAAAACCAAAAACATTAATTTTCGCAGCTCTGTGAAAAAATTGATCTCTTAAAAGAAGGAAGGAAAAGAGGATTGAAACGTTAGTTGTGAGACTTGAGCCCGCCCAGATATCGGTTCCACATAACAACCCTCCAAACAAATACTTCCAATAAGAGTTCTTTTATCTCAATCTCAACTTCTCACAGCATTTGGTAGTTTTGGGAGGCGGTAGAATTTAATGGGGTGTCATAACTAATACCATATAAGCATTCAAGATAATAAAGATATTATCCTTCTCGATAGGAAAAGAGCCGTACACATATTTTTGCAATTTTAAAAAAAGATGTAAGCTTGGGAAGAAGCCTCAAAACACTTTTTCTAAGATTAGCACAACATAACAGTTAAAAAAGCTACAATTGTGATAAAATACAAGTCCTTTTAAACTAAATTTTATGTCTTAAACCACGTCTATTAAGTGTCAAATAGAATAAGTAGAATTAAGATTGAATTATACTTGTCAACTAAAACCTAAATTTCGCAAGTGATAAAATTGAGTTCTTAAAAGAAGGAAGGAAAAGAGGATTGGAACGTTAGTTGTGAGACTTGAGCCCGCCCAGACATCGGTTCCACATACCAACTCTCCAAACCAATACTTCCAGTTCTTTTATCTCAATCACAACTTCTCACAGCAGTTTTGGGAGGCGGTAGAATTTAATGGGGTGTAATAACTAATACCATATAAGAATTCAAGATAATAAAGATAATCCTTAGTTAAAAAAATATCAGAAAATTAGTATTGCGCTTATGGAAAAAATATTTGTTACCTCACATACAAGAGATAAGTTAAATAGGCAAACCATCAGCAGGTGAAAATAAATGTATGCGATTTTATTCTCACCATTTGTTGATTTCCGTTACCAGCCTTCTCGATACCCTTGAAAACCGAGAAAGTCTATGGACAGTGGTAAGTCAAATATCTGAAACAATCTTTTTTCCATAAGTCCATTACACTGAGCACGCCTCGGGAACATTTTAAACATTTAGAAATCCCCTAGCAGAGCCGGTCTGTCAAATGGTTCAAAACAAGCAAAGGTGATGCCTGGTTAATAACGCGAGGTTGACGCTTAGCTAATATTTGCAATTTGAATCCAGTAAATGATGTATTTTTCCTATTACCCTACCCCTCATCCATCCTCGTTCCTTATTAAAATCGTATATGGATATTTGATGTAATCTATTGCAATTTGTTGATTTAACGAGATTAAAACCTATAATACCATAGATGTATGCTTATTTGACACGTAATAAGTATGAAATACGATCGGAGGCTTGCCATTCTACAATATCAAACACATAAATCTAAAGAGTTTTGGCTCCATATATTATTGGAGACACGGTGTATACACTTAAATATTACTGCCAGTTGCATAATCGACAAACTTTGTGTCAATATTAAACGTCCCTTTTCTCACCCCTTAATCTTCTTTGGGTTTTAGAAATCTTAGTGTTTGACAAAATTTCATCATATATTTTTATTTAAATAAAATTTATATATTTTTTTTTTTTTATTTTCACAATTTTTATAAAAAGTAAAATTTTTGGAAAGCCCTTATATATGAAAACGTTATTCGTAGTGGTTTTTTTGGAGGCTATCATATTGGTTTGTGAAGGTAAGTAAACGTAAGCGTTTTTTATATGTTGTGTTAATTTAGAGTATTGATGCAATTTGGGATGATGTAAGTCAATTAATTGCTAACGGTATAACTTAGCAATGTTTATAATTTTGAATATGCACATTGAAACAAACTAAAAAACATTAAAACCGTTGCACAAGTCTACCAAAATTTTTGAAGGTTTGATTAAGTAAACTTATAAAATTGTAGTATAGTACTCTACATTGCAGTTAATATACCTAATAGTTTTCCCCACAAAAACAACTTTACGCCCGGGAAGTCAGGGGTGATATTTGGTACAGGTAAATGGTATTGCATTTTTGCGACTTAAAAATTAATATTTCCAGCATCAAAGTCAAATTAAATTTTAATTTTTACTGAAAAAACTGTAAAAATACAAAAGTACCAGACTCTAATAATTAAGTAAGTGTATACAAAATTCTTACCCATGGAACAAATTAGGGAACAAAATACAATTTTATTTAAATTTCAGTTTACTTGTTTATATAAAATAAGTTAAATTTTTAGTTTTTTTGATTTTGTTTGTTTTTTATGAATTTTTTTGATAAATTTTTATACTTATGACAGACTAAAAACATTAACCAAAGAAGGTATACGTCATTAATTGAGCCTAGATATAATTATTTTGTTTTATCTAAAATGATTTTTAGCAATTTGCTTTATAAGCAGCCATGTAAAAAAGATATTTGTCGAAAGAATCTAATTGTCTTCATTTTTAAGTGTGACTCGATCTACGCATCAAATACGCTTTTTTTCAAAAGTGCTTCGAGACAGTAATAGCCCTTACTTTAATAAATAATAAATTGAGCCATGTTTTTATAAATATATTTAGGGAATAAATTTTTTTTTTACAATAAAATGAGCCAAACCTATACAAATTAATAAAAAATATCTTGAAAAAAAAAGTAAACAATTTTTTTAAATTCTTTTCAGGAATCTCTATCTTAGTTTTTCTGTTTTCGTTACTAAAAACTTATAAACATTAGTTTTTTATGGAAACGGATTAAATAGTATCTATGTTTATTCTAAAAAAATGGATAAAACCTTGCACCGGGTAAGGAATTAACGTAAAAAAGTAATTATTTACGATGTAAAAACAAGTCATATATAAAAATGAATGAACTTTGAACGTTCCCGCATATCCTGCGGTCTATTGCATTTTATTTCTTTGAACTTTTTTAATTGGGGTTATAATAAAATGTTTGCAAGGAAAATCTTTTTTATGATATTAATATTTTATTTTATTTCTAATCTTAATTTTTATTTTATTTTTAAAACAAAAACAATATATTTAGTTTTAATGCACAGGTCCAAAATTTAATGAACGTTCAAAGGGGTGAGACTGCAGCAAAATATTCCTATAGCCTTATCTTTTATAACCACCAAACGGCCAAGCTAGAGCCTCACGATTTACAAACCTGAATTTGCACAATTGATCAACCTTGTGATTTTGAGAGTCTTTAAGAAAAAAAAATATTAATCAGCTGTAATTACAATTTTTAATCGAAGCTAATTAAATTTGCTAGATCGTTAAAAAGCAGAAAATATTTATAACAATATGTATGATCTCATATATTATAAAAATTTTAAAACACTAAAGACTAAATAAAACATGATATATGGATCGATATGGTTAGACCGTCCATTAAGTGGGTATAGAAGTTGTTTTTTGATTTCTAATATGGATATTCGTCATTAAAATGAACTCTTGTATGGACGCCTTTAATATACCTATAGTAGCAAGTTGGGTTTGTGTTGTAAAAAAAGTTTAATTTAAGCAAAAAAAGTCTTATTTACAAATGTTGCAAATAAAAACATATAAGGGCACAGCTTAACTAGAAAAAGAATTTTCTAATGTTTTATTTGCTTCAAATTTGCTATAATATATTTATTGAATATTTAAAATGTTTTTTTTGATATGTCTTTCTTTATAGCCTCGATAGGAGTCAAGGAAATCGAAATAACACCTGCCCAATTAGGTATCCCTGGACATTGTTCGTTCAGATTAAATGTCACCAAATTCATCGCGGATACTAGTATAAACAAGTATATCCTTATTTTGCACACTAATAAAAATTAGCATTAGGCATGATTTTATTGGCCTGAATATACATACTACTTTAAAATAATCCCAGGTGTAGGCTGGTTAAGGCTGAATGGCTGTTTGAAAGCTACAACCCTATAACATCGCCCAGTTGCATTAAATGTCCTTATTTAAAGAGCCGATGTTTATATAATTATTTGATATTCAAAAAAAAATTATATTTTTATACGTACTTACTCTTTAATTTCGTATTTAATTAGCTTAAAAAAATTAAATATCAAATTTTTATAAAAAATTTAAATGTTCATATTGAAGGTGTCGTGTGACAAACAATAATTTAATGCCTTTTTAAGTATATATTATATTTAGTAAGGAATAATTATGAGAGTTAATTTAAATCTTTGTTCTATTGATGCATTAGAATAAAATATGATTACAAATTCTTGATTTAGAAATTTTAAGAAAATTTTTTTATATTGCTACTGTTTTTGTTTTATTTCATTAATTTGAGTTTTTGATTCCTCATTTTCCTGTTTATATCCTAAAAGTGTGGATATTGTAAAACTGAGCAGGGCAATTAATGTTGCAGCCATATCGTGAGATTGCTTACTCGCTGGGGCGACCTGCGTTGATTATTATGGTTTTTTTCTACTGATTAAGCCTATGCCATGAGTAACTATATTTTGCTCATGTAATTGTGAATTATCGTACAATAAGTATAAAGTTGATCATTCCTCATGCAATGACTAAAATGTTCCCAACATATTTACTTAAACTGACGTTAGAATTAGGCAAAGCGGATTGTAAGTTTTTTTTTAAAATTTTTAAACTTATTTTAAAATATTATGTTTATTAAGGTGCACATTTTTTCAATTCGATAAATTCAATTTAATCATTTAAAATACTTATATTCTGATAAAAATTTTTGAAAATTATGCAAAAAACAAAAACTCACTTTGCACCTGCTGGACCTTAGAAATGAGTAATTGTAAAAAACTGTTTTTAGTATAATGGATCAATTTTGATCATTTACTAACTTTTGTTTCAGAACATGTTTAAAATAAACTATTGTCATTCGCAAAAACATTGATATTTATAGTTATGCTAATTTAAAACGAGGTAAAAAAACGAACAAAGCAAAATATAATAAATAAAAATTAAAGTGTTGCCTTTAAATGCTTTTCAAATAAAATTTATAGGGCGAAAAAAGATATTTAAAATATTTATTTATATAAATATTGAACAAAAAGGTTAAAAGCAGCTTCAAATAAGAAAAGTAGTATAACAAATAAAAAATATTTAACGTAAGTTTTTGTGAGTACCAAACTTAAATTGGGATTAATTATTAAAAAAAGACACTGCGGCTGAGGAGAAAAATTCAAAGAAAAAATAGTGAGAGCATTTGATTAACATTTTGGTGGCTAATGTAGAAAAATTAAAAAAATTAAAATTTGTTTTTAAATTTTTTCTTGGCATATCATAAAACAACTGAAAAACATTCATTCTAAATTTTTGATTAGCCATTAGAATTTTTTTTTATAAAAATTTTTTTTTAAAAATATTGAACATTTGTAGTAGCCGCAGCCTATATTGCAAGCATTTGAGCTTTTGATATCTTAGCCAATGTATAAATAGTTTGTTTATTTATCCAGGATTGTGTATAGGATCTATAAAATTAATGGCCAAGAACAAGTTGATTACAAAGAAGGGTACCTGTCTCTAAAACGGCCAACAGTAAGCATATTACATTTTGACACAATTTTTGGCAATTATTTGATTTATATAATCATCATGTGCTCCTTTTCCGTTTACAGTTTATGTGAAATTTAAATACAATTACCCGGGTAACAAGTAAAAAAGGACAAAGTGAGAGTCAATAACTCCTTAATTACAAATTTTTTAATTTGAAAATATATTTTTGTATGAAAAAATATTTGGCCAAAAGTTTCTTTTTTCAAAGGCGCTTTCATTCATTATTTTTTTAAATTTTAATTTAAAAAAAAAACAATTTTGTAAAATACAATTCTACATAGCGCTAGAATTCTTAAAAATTGCATTGAAGTGATAGCTATTTTATAATAATTAGATAGAAACTTTATAAAATTAAATATATTCTCAGCAATTGCGCTTGGTGATAGAAAAAGTAGAAATTATTGTAAATAGAAACTTATTTTGCTCATGGCCATATGTATAAGTGCAATATTGTTTTGTAATAAAAACTAAAAAAACAAAATCAAAGGCGGATTACGGATAAAAAGGACTATAAATTATGTTATCCTTTGTAATATTAAGTTATTGTAAATAAAAGTTAAATAAATAAGTTAATTCCTCAATAAGGACTCCAACATAAAAATTCATACGAATAATTATCAAGATGTTTAAAAAAATTTCTTTTAACCATTTTATTATAAACTATTTGATTTATACTTTAGGGTTTTGAAAATGTTGAACCAGGACGTTATTCACTAATATCCTCGCTCGTTTCTAAAACCGGCCAAGCGTTAGGCACTGTTAAAAGAAAAAGACTAATTTGTAAAATTTCATATTAATATATATTGTTTTCAAATTTTGTTAAACGAATCCCGGGTTAATAAATTTTAAGTTCCAGCCTTTCATATTACACTTAAGTAAAGCCTGTCGTAATACACAGGTCAACAAATACCAATTTTAGAAACGTGAATTTTATTAAAACATAAAAGAATGCATCCCTAGGATAACCCAATCTCATGCGCATTTTTCGTTATTCTTAGTTTTTCTCGTCTTTGGTTATGCGTCTATAACGAAAAATGGCCTTTTTTGACCAAATAAACAGATCTAAATATACCATAAAAAAAATGAAAATTTTTTTTTTGCATATAAAAACCGCTTGTAATTTATATTTTTAATCACAAATAATGAAAAATAAATTTTATTAATATATCAAGTTCCATCGGCATGATAACACAAAATATTTTGCGTCCAAACTTAAATACGACGCGATATATTATTGGTTTTGAATGAAAATATTATTTGAAGTTTGAATTTAACAATTTAACTATTGTGAATATGCAAAAATATAATATTAATTTATTTCTGTTTTAAATCTTTTTTGGTTCTATGACCTTTTTTCTCAAATCTTTAATGTTTTATATCTGACTAATTAAGTTTGATTTATACGATTCTAGACCCTGCCCCCCCCCCCCCCCCCAAATTAATTTGCCCCCCCCCCCCCCCCCCCAAAAAAAAAACTAAATTTTATTTTTTCTTTTACATAATATAATTAAAGCTCCGCCAAAAATATCTAAAAAATATTATTTTAAAAATATTTACTTATTTTAAAAAGTCTTTTCATTCATCAACACTTCTCATCCGCTAGAGAAATCAAACTAACACAGAAATTATTTCTGTTGTTATGAGATATATAGAAAAATTTGATTTACAGAAAGCTTTATATTTGTGAAAGCAATTCATAAATCTGATGCCTAAGAAATTTTCTCACTTGTCAACAATCTTTTGATAGAGTATAATCTAGAACCAAAGAACCTGATCTCACAATGCTACGATGGACGCAATGCCCGGGGATATAAAGGTGGTGTTTAGTTTCTAAGCAAAATAGCTGGACAACATGCCCCGTATATTCACTGCTTTAACGACCGATTGCATCTTGTTGCAGATTGTCTTGAAATTTTAATTGAAGGGAAAATTTTTTTGATATTTTTTTCCCTTCAATTTTTTCAACATGATGCAATCAAGGAAGGTAGTGATTGCGGGGCCATATCCCGGCTGTTGCCCCATCGGTGGTGGAGTCACTAAGACGCCATTTTTTAAATTACATAAAAATATTAAATAATCTTTTAAAAATAAAAAATAAATTAATTTTTATATCTTCAGGTCTCAGGGCCGAAGCGTCGAGGTTTTTTGACCATATTTATAATCATGAATTTGTATTTATCATTTGAAAATTTTTTTTATTTATTAAATATAATTAATGATAATGCAAAACGATTTATGTTTCTAAAACTTTTAATTTACACCATTGTTTGTTAGAAATTGAACAATTAAGAAATACAAATACATTTAAAGATTTATTCAAAAACTGTTTTAATATATATGATACTTTTTTAAACAATAATTTATTTATAGCTAAAAAAACCTAAAAAATTTTCTGATTTTTAGTTATTTTCTACTTATAAGTTTAAGAATAATATAAATATTAATGATGAATTAAAAAATATTTATTTTAATAATATTGATTCTTTTGATAATAGATTTTTTACCGATAATATTTATTTAGAATTTAGATTCCCTTTATAAATTTAATTATCCTTTTTTTAGATATAAATAAATTAGAACCTCTTTTAAAAATAAATATTGATAAAAATTCATTATCTAAATAGTGTGACTTAGCCAAAAAAAATATAAAAAGAAAACTTAATAATTAGAATGTGTTACTAATAATTTTGTTAAATTTTTATATAATTACAAGGATGCGTTATCTTTTCTATAAGTTTGTTATTTGGAACGTCGAGTTGTGAGGAGACATTTTCTTCTTTTAGAAGAAAAATAACTTTTAGTAGGCTGGCAAGTATTGACCTGCGTAAAGGTGATTTGGTTTTTCTAGGACACGAAAAATAATTAACTGGGGCGTTGAATTTTGATGAATTTAATTTTATTCAAAACAACCTCTTGCATGAAATTGTTAAATTAATACAATACACTACTCATAATCAGCTAATTATTGCTTATTATTTAAGACACGGCTGCAAATTTGTGCGCATTTAACGTTTATGTTCATGTTTTATTTAGTTTTTTACCCTAATATTAATTAATAGTTATATATAACCAGTGTTTTTTCATATATTCTTATATATTAGCATACTTATACAATTTGTTTTCATGATAATCAATCTTCATATTTGCGCATTGATACCAAAATAAAATTATACTTACAATTAATTTCCAAATCTCATATCTTTTTAAGCAATTGATTTTAGTGAAAACAATTAATTTAAATTCACATATCCAATTTGTAAACGCAATCATTTTTTTTTGTTTTAAGAATATAATAAATTAATATATTTTGTTAAAAATAAAAATTTTCAACATGGCTAATTTTGCTGCCAAAGGCGACAAAAAAATTTTTTCTGCCTCCCCCCCCCCCTTCCACGAATTTTTTTGACCCCCTAAGGTGGAAAAGCTAGAATCGGGCCTGGTTTGATTAGGCAAAACGGTAAACGGATTTGATATTCCCTAAGATAGCAAATTTGATCTCTGTTGTTATATCATAGCTCTCAAATTGTTGACCTGAGTAATTATACGTTGGTGTCAATCAACATTAGAGTATATTGTAATAATTTGTCAAAGATTTGCACAAAATTATTTTAATGTCGATTTAAGTATATTATGCAAAAGGGCACGTTTCAAAAATAACCAATTATCCTTTTAAGAATATCTGAGAAATAAACAGTTGGCTGAAGAAAAAGTGTATTTTACTTTTATAGACCTTAAAATAATATGGTTTTATATTACTTGGTTTAAGTTTTGACAAAAACATAATGATGTTACATAGATTTATATTTTGGCCAAAAAACAAATGTATATTTTTTATCTATAAGTGAAATACCCCTCCTTTAAGTTAATGAACAAAATTTCTAATTTTGTAACTGCCTTTGCGCACCCAGGTAAAAATACTAGCCTTTTGATTTTCCTAAACTCTTGTATCGAAGAATAGTAGCTGCAAAACAAGGCACTTAATTTTACACTTGTTAATCACGGGTCAACAAATATCAATGTCAAAAACGTAATTTTTATGAAAAAATAAAAGAATGCATCCTTATGATGACATAATCTCATATATATTTTCCGTTTTTCTTGGTTACTTCCGTTTTTGGCTCCTTAGATCGTCTATAACGAAAAACGACCTTTTTGACCAAATAGACAGATCTAAATATACCCTAAAGAAAAAATTATAAAATTTTTTTTTGCCTATAAAAATTGTTTGTAACTTATATTTTTAATAACAAATAATGAAAAATAAATTTTATTAATATCTCAAATTCTTACATCGGCATTTAAATAATACGAAATATTTTGCGTCCAAACTTTAATACGACGCGATATATTATTGGTTTTGAATAAAAATATTATTTGAAGTTTGAATTTAACAATTTTAATATTGTGAATATGCAAAAATAATTTTAATTTATCTTTGTTTTAAATACTTTTTGGTTTTATGACCTTTTTTCTAATATCTTTAAGGTTTATACCTCTAATTAAGTTTGATTAGGAAAAACGGTAAAAGGATTTGATATTCCCTAAGATAGCAGATTTAATATCTGTTGTTATATCATAACTCTCAATTTATTGACCTGTGCAATTATATGTTTGTGTCAATCAACATTAAAGTATATTGTATTTATTTGTCAAAGATTTGCATAAAATTATTTTGATGTCGTTTTAAATATATTATGCAAAAGTTCACGTTTCAAAAACCAATTATCTTAATATCAAATAACTGATAAACTGGCTGAAGATAATGTGCAATTTACTTTTATAAATTTAAAAATATATAATATGGTTCCATATTTTGGTTAAAGTTGACAAAAACATAAAATTCTGTTACATAGTTTCTAAAATATTTTTGCCAAAAAACAAAAGTTTATTTTTTGTCCATAAATGAAATACCCCTTTCCCTTGAAATTAAATGACAAAATTTCTAATTTTGTAACTGCTCTTTCACACCCTGGTAACGAACCTCCACAAGTGATTTACTAAATCTTCTGTGAATATTAGCTGCAAAAATTAAGTTAATTATATACATGTTAATGTATTACACGGGTCAACAAATATCAATGTCAAAAACGTAATTATTATAAAATAATAAAAAATTGCATCCCCATAATAACCTAATCTCATATATATTCTCCATTTTTCTTAATTTCTTCAATCTTTGGCTCTTTAGATACGTCTATAACGAAAAACAACCTTAGTCCAAATTGACAGATCTAAATAAACCCCTAAAAGAAAAAATTCAAAAATCTTGTATAAAATGTAACTTACATTTTTAATTACAAAATGAAAAATAAATTTTATTAATATATTAAGCTCTTACTTATTTAGTTAATAAAAAATATTTCGCGTTCAAATTTAAATACTATACGATATACTTTAGGTTTTAAATTAAAATATTTGAAGTTCGTAACAGTTAAACTATTGTGAATATGCAAAAATAAAATTAATTCTATTGTTTATGAATCTTTTTTGTGTATTTGACCATTTTTCCAAAATTTTTAATGTTGTATTTGACTAACTAGGTTTGATTAGAAAAAACGGTAAACGGATATGATATTCCCTATGATGGCAGGTTTGATCTTTGTATTTAACTCATAACTCTCAAAAATTGTTGACCCGTGCTATAACACGAAGTGTCATTAGCATGCCGGATGGAATCATATTTAGTATTTTTTAATTGTTTTGTTGTTTGAAAATCTAAATAATGAAAAGCATTATTTAGAGGACCCATAACGTTCAATATTATGAATAATTGGGGCAGATACAGTATTTTTATTAGGATGTGCGTGAATAAATTGAATTAAGTATGTTGACAAAACAGTGGCTAAATTTTTGGCCAACCTTTCTTTAACCAATTTTTAAGATCATGTCTTTTTTGAAGCTAAAGGATTTAAAATGCGCTTTTGTCTTTTTGCCAAAAGAAGACCCTTTTAAGGGGAAAACATGTTTTTTTTATAGTTGTTGTATATTTTCTATAAAATGTTATTTTTTTAAAAGCTAAAAAAATAATTTATTTCCTATGTGTTTTCCAGTTAAAGTCACCTGCAAAGTGAGAATTAATTTCGTAAAATATTAGTTTCAAATTTTGAAAAAATTTTATTGTTTTATTAAATTCAAGTAAAAATTTTTATATCAGAAAAAGCATTTTGACAACTTTTAAATTTGCGTTTTTTACAAAATAAAATTTCTTAAAATTTTAAAAATTTCACAAAGTAAAAACACTTACTTTGCAAGTGCCCGAAATAAAAAAATAAAAACTACAATTTGTGTGTTTTAAATACATTTAAACATGACTCATTTGTGGTAAAAATAAAAATAAAATGGAATAATCTGTGATATAAATATAAACAATAACGAATTTTTGACTTTGAATTCTTAATTGGGTTTAAAAAATTAATAAAAATAGTGAGTTTTTATTTTTTTATAATTTTTAAAAATTTAAAAAAATTTATTTTGTTTTAAAACGCAAATATATAATAAGTTACCAAAAGTTTATGCACATAAAATGCTTTTTTTGAACAAAAAATTTTATAAAATATTAAATTTTTAGAAATTTACGAAAATAAAAACTCGCTTTGCACGTGCCCTAAGTGATATGATTTTTTACTAAATAAATTGTTATATTTATTATAATGTATCTAAACATAAGTGTAACTTATATTTTTGGCAAAGTAGCTATAAAATATGCATATTTACATTTAATACAATATAATAAAAATTTAATACGATGACACCAAATAAGTGCAAAATTTGTTATTTCAACCAACCAAAAACTAGCCTGGTTTATGATCATACACCTAATCTTTAACTAAAATCCTACTTTACCGTGCTAACCATAATCTAACTTTAAGCTAACCACATTTCTATTTAAGCCATCCCACCCTAACCTTTAACCAAACTTACCTTAAGCCTAAGAAACGCATATTCTATGCTTGTTTTTACAGTATTTTTACCTCAACCAAACAACGCCTAACTAATTCTAATTTAACTTTGACCTAATAAACTATATCACAATGTTTGCATATTTTATATATTTTTGTTTCATATTTTGTTTTGTACATGGAGTGTTTAATATAAGTATATTTTAAAGAATCTATTTAAAGTCGTTTTCAACAACTTGTATTATATCTATTAAACTGGACAACAAAATTTGGACGATACTAAGCATCATTAATGGTAGCTATAGTTCTTGGTCAAGTTTTTGGCGCTAATCACGCATATTAAATCAGAATTTTAGCCAATGCCGCAGATTTTTAGTTGTTCGGTGTCAAAGTTGAGGTTTTTTATTTTTTAGGGTATTTTTGGCTTCTATATCATAAAACCTATGGGTAATGACAAAAGTTTAAAAACATATTTAGATAATGGAAACATTCATTATTAACGTAAGGGATTTAAATTTTTTTTAAATTTTTATTTTTTTAAATTTTTTATTTTCATAAAATTAGTGGTTTTGGTCATAAAATCCGTTTTTTGATCCTAAAAAACTTGAAAGTAAATTTCTAATAATTTTAGGTAATAACCTTTTTTAAATATGTTTTTTATAAGGAATCTGAATATTCCAATATATTTTTTGGAAAATAAATAGTTAAAGAAATATTGTAAATTTTTTTCCTAACTTTGGACGTGGTTTAAAAAAAAATTGTAGGCATTGGAAAAAAACCCCGGGATCGTTATCGCAAGAAATTTCTCTACAAAACCCTCAAAAATCGTTAATGTTTTTTTTTGTTGTCCAGTGTTATTAATGTTCTATACCACAACTTTAGGTCCAACCAAAACTTATCTAATATCCGTGGAAGGTAACCTTTACTTTTAAATGCTCATTTATTGTATTAAAAATTGTAGGAAACAAAATAAAACATTTTTAGGGTAGCTCTATAAAATGCTCAAAGTTGCACTATTCCACAAATACATATCTCTTAACAGGTGAGAATCTTAAGTTTTATATTTTACATGAGTCTCTTAATGCATATTATTAGGCAAGTTATTTTATAATAAATAACACAAACTAAACAAAATGCCATTGTATAGTTCTTATGGACACGGCCTAACCTATTTTTGTAAAAGTTTGTTTACTAAGCCATTTAAGTCGCTGTTTTTACTGTATGAGCTTTAAATAAACAAATCTTTACTGAATCACTAAATTTTATATTTTTACCAGTCTAACCAATTTTTTTGGCGTTAAAATATATTTTAGAGGGCATTTTAATTAAACAGTATTAGTTTAAGACTCAAATAATCTCTTGTCCTCCAAGATTTGGACAATTTGCGCTGTGCCTGGCAAAACAGTAAAAAGAGTGGGGAAGGAATAATTATTAGTTAACCATCTTTGGATCATGTTGAAAAAAAATTTATATGTTCACTGATGGGAAGGTGGGCAGATAACAAACATTTTTGTAAGTGTGGATACTAATTTGACTCGTGCGGCTTTGAAGCGTGATGCCAAAAATTTTGAAAAAATTGATAAGTTTGTTAAAGTTATTCATATATTTTTAACTTATCAAGAAATAAACCTTATGCCGTCCCAATGTTGTTTCATTTAAAGTCAAGCTGATTAAGATTATCTCCTATCATGTTGTATAACCTAACATTTTTTTCTTTTTTTTTTGTTATTTATATTTATACTTATTAATTTTAATATCATAAATATTTATTCAGCTTAGCTCCTGCTGTTCCAAGAATTGAAGGATATTAAATTATTAAGATATTTGTTACTTTTCTTATTTAATCGTGGGTGTTGGATATATTTTGATTCTTAAATAATATTAAATGAAAAAGTACGATTATGATGCGTCAAATAATATAAGAATTTTACGTTTTATTATATGTATTCTCAGTAGATTTATTTTTAACAGATTAAATTTTTGTAAAATAGTTTTTGTAATACAACGCATTTGAACAAATTGTTAAGCCTATAAGCAGTGAATCTTTAATGTTTTTGACAAGTTTGATAACATGTTAATAAAAATATATCGAAAAAGCTTTTAATAAATTGGCTTAATGGCAATATCAAGGTGCAGCTTAAATATTCCTAATGGTTAATTGTTAGGGTAATGTTAGGTTAGCCTTGGGCATGAGATTTAGGGTTAGGGCTGGTGTTAGGGTTACTATAAGGTTAGCGTTAGTGTAGGTTGAAGTTTTGATTATAACCACAACGCTAAAACCCTAAACCTCAACTGTGTTCAACCTGACTTATAAGAGCTATGAAAGCATATACTTGTGATTTTTATTTTGATCCAAATTGTAAAAAATTGGTAAACAGCTGTTTTTAATGAAAGGACATTTTTTAAACTTTATGCCAAATATTTTTAAAACTAAAAACGAGCCAGAATTAAAAAAAAACAGATTAGAAATTGGCGTGTCAAATATGACCTAGATACAAAGATATAATATCAGTACCCATAAAGGGTATTTGTGCCTAATAAGCCTTCATTCGCAGTAATTCATATATCTTTATATACTAATATATAAGGAAAAAGAGAAGTGCATTTAAAAGCTGCTATCCCTTTTTTTATATCTAACAGTTTAGATATACATAATTTAGTTATTATTGCATTTAATTAACTTCTAGGTGCCATGCAAAAAAATGTGTTAAATAGATGAAAATTAACATAAAATTTTATAAAATATTGTCCAGCAACTCACAATTATTAAGACCACAAATTTTGCCCAATTTTTTTTAGTATGACATAAATGTTTAGAAAAAATAGAGTTTTATATAGGACGAATCATAAGTGGCATGTCAAATATAATCTATTTCATATTTATATGATATATATGAGGAAAGTACACACTGAAATGTTATTTAAAAATTTAAACAATTGGTTTTGAAGTTTCCCTCATACCTTTCCCCATTCAGGGGGCGCCTACCCGTTAAGGCTTTGACTCTTTTAACCCGAGGAAAGCAATTAATATTGCTTACGGGTTAAATAGTAAGATTGGCTCGCACGCCGGCGACCTAGGTTTTTAGCCTAGGCTCTTACTTTAGGCATATCGTTAAAGGCCACTGCCTAAGCAGGTCACTCAGCAGCTTAAAGTGGTTACACATGGATACTATTTTTCCAAAGAAAACAGCTTCCGGTGCACGAATTCGAACTCGCAACTCCTGCTTGTAAGACAAATGTTATTTTAAATAAACTAAGTATAATTGTATATTAACACAAATTAAAGATGAAAATAAATTGGAAAAACTAGAATTACAGTATAGGCTGCCGCTAACACTAATTTCAAAATTGCAAAAAAATATTTTAACGGCTAATATCAAAAAATGAGAATTAATATTTTTTATGCCAAATTAATTTTACACTTTAATTTTTAAATTTTTTTTACACCTTAATGATAATTATATCTCGAATTTTATTTCTTCTAAACTTTTTTTTCACTAGCCGCAGCAGACATATTAGTTATTTGCGACACAAATGGCAACTTGATGTGATAAACTCGAATGTGTATTTAAAACATTATGCGTATTTTCTATATATATAATTTTTAAGTCAATTTTTTTTTGCATTACACGTTATATTATGGCACTCTACAGTAACATTCTTTTGATTATTTTTTTGAGAGGTGGGTATGGATTATTAAGGCGAATTCAGACTTGTTTCTTTTTAAAAAATTTTAAATTTTTTTTAATCTGATTTTTTTTTCAAAATTTTTTGAAATTTTTTTTTTAGAAAAACTATTTAAATGCTAATAACAAATTCGCAATTTATATTAAAAAAGCGTTAAATGTCAAAAGGTAAATTAAAAATTTTTTAAAAAAATAAAATGAGTTTAAACGCGCTCTCTGCAAAAAATATTTTGGGAAAGAAAAACATTTGATTGGGTCGTAAGCATATTTTTAGTGCACTTTTAATGTTTTTGAATCGGTCGGTAATGTAACTGACCATTCTTAATGGTGAAGTAGGAGCAACAGCTCAGGTTGCAGACATAGCCTTTAGATAGCTAAATAAGAGTTAATTTATGGAAAACAACAATTAAAAACATAAAACGGAAACGTGTTGGCCTGTCAGTTAAAAGATGGGCAACACATATTGGATTTTTATTAATCCAAAAAAAAACTTAGAGCTCTGGTGTAGTCTCTGGAATTTTTTGAATGTTAAGGCCTAGACTTGAATTGTATGTTGAGATACAATTTAAATTTTTTTTAGCTTAAAACAATGTCATTCGCATTTACAAATTAAAAATTAAGATTGATTTTTGCTTAATACGATGTTAAAGTATAAAAAATCACAACTCCGAGCGTCTTCGGCACCTTTACAAAGATTTAAAATAACGACATTTATTTTGGTCCTTTTATCAAAGAAAAATTTAGAGTAGACCACACTTACTAATTTTTTTTTAATAAGAATTTTAAAATTTTGATATTGGGTCCTTAACTCAAAGGGCCACCATAATTGGTCAATTTTAGCGTTGCTTCATACATTTATAACACGACAAAAGCTTAAAACACTTGGTCATTTTATTACACTGTACAATAAATTCGACCTTTATCTACGAGTCAAAAAAGACTGCTCATAACAATTTTTATTATATTAAATCTAATGACGATTTGTGACTTTTTCTTAAAGGCGAGGATACCTTAAAATTAGATAATGCCTAATTATACCCTTTAACGGGAAACAAATGTTATTTTAAGGTCTAATTAAATAAAAATGTAAAAAGTTCCAAAAAAACTTTTTTTTATATTTAAACATATAAATTTCAGAAAATTGATAGAAAAAAATTGTTAGTGAATATTTTTTTTTATTTTGCCCACCGGTTTGTCTGTGTTCTGATTTATTCATTGCATATATCCCATTTTTCCTACGAATTTTGTTAGGCAAGTGCAGCAAAAACATGCATGAGCTAAGTTGATTGATATGAAAAAAAAAATTAATATATATTTTTTAATTCTTTAAAAAAATTTTACTTTTTTGAAAACAGGAATGCTGAATTTATCTTTTAAATAAAGTTTTTTAAACAAGGTTTGTAATAGAGTTTTGAGCGATCTTGCCATTTAAAAATTTTTAAATCTTAACCTTTTCTTAAAATAACATTGTAAGTCAGCTAAATTTCTAATTTTTAAAAATTTATAAAAACAAAAATGATACAGAAACATATTGATAATTTTATTATATATTAACGATGACTATACTGTTATTGAAAATTCAAATAAAAAAATCATTAACAGTTTATCGTCTCTTATTTAGGTTGGGATGCCAAAATTTTTATATATGGTGATGTAAGAGCTTTATTCAATTATAACCTTTATTTCTCATTTATTAGGAAGAAAAATATATGTTACAAGTAATTTTTGTATAGAAAAATCTTGGTTTTATCAGAATATTCTTGAAGTCAAAAAATGTCAATTATTTTTTGATAAGACATAGCAAAATCGTGATGATGAAAAAACTTCGGATGGAGGTG
This sequence comes from Acutogordius australiensis, assembly GCA_030555515.1. Lineage (NCBI taxonomy): Eukaryota > Metazoa > Nematomorpha > Gordioida > Gordea > Gordiidae > Acutogordius > Acutogordius australiensis. The sequence goes on along the minus strand of CM060242.1, from coordinate 32,791,466 downwards.
AAGACTTTATGGAGATCCAGTCATCTTTTATTTCTCGCATTAATAAATATTAACGGTGTTATGATGAGATTTGTATCATAAGAAAATTTAAATATAAATTTTATAAGATTTTAAAATGTATTTAGGAAAACTGCTTTAAGTAAAAATGTTTGGAATGTTAAAACTCTAATATGAATTAAAATTTTATGAAAAAAAGGATGAAGTCTGAACGCGCCCTTAGACATATGCCAATATATATTTATGTTATGGATTTTAATAAATGGATACAGATTTAGGGGTGCCAATAGATCAACCAAATGATAACTATTTTTTAATGAATGCTTATTATATCTATTACCCCAAATCCCTAATACTCGTTCTTTAAATAAATCATCTGCAATTATATGCGAGCTAACCTATATTTGTAGATGGTTATTTTTAAGAGAATTACATTGTATACGAATTGGCACGTCATAAGTATTACGAAAAACGATCAGTTGTCCGAAATTAGAATTTATATCAAAAGTTGAAATTTTTGACCCTACGCAAGTACACAGATAGAAAAAGACGCGACGTTATTGACCCTTTTTATTTCCAGTTGCGTAATAGACAAACTTTGTATCTATATTCGTCCCCATTCCCACTCACCAAAAAGCTTTTAAACTTGAAGTTTTAGTTACTATTTGATATAGAGCATAGGTATTTATTTATATTATTATATTACTAACAAAAAAAAAGTTAATAAAAACTTGTCCAAGTTTTAAATAAATTTTTAAAAGAAATTATTTTATTGAATAGCTATTATAAAAACTTTATTCATAGTTATATTTCTGGCTGTTGTTATTCCGGTAGGTAAAGGTAATAAAAGCATTTAAAAATATCACTGTTTTTAAGAATTTATTGATTTTAGTGACTACATATATTAACGAGATACATAATGTAGCTTTGAGCAGTCTTGATAAATAAAAAAGAGCCAGCCCTTAAATGAGATTTTTTGAGAGTTTTATATACAAAACAAGGTCCTTAAATGGGCTTTTTATGCACATTTGCTTATTTTTAAGAGACTTTTATCTAATGGGCTTTTTGGGCTGTCTATTAATAGCAATACATACATTCTAATTTATAGAGCGAAGAAAAAAGCTTTTTTTGTGGCTTTTGTTTTAATCTAAAACGGCTATTAGCTTTTCTCTTCTTTTTGGCCCCCCAAAAAGCCATTTTTTCCCCCTTTGGTCGACACATTTTACAGCATTGGTTTTAAGTTTAAGACAAAATGGCATTTTAGGTAATACACTGGTCTAAAACAATTTATAATGTTAGTTGGCGATAAGTATACTTTACAATATAATATTTATTTTTTTTATTAGACATGAGGGCCGTCGCGGAAGTCAAAAAATTATTGGCGCAGTTGCGACTCTCTAAAAAAATAAAAATTTTCCGCGTTATAATAAATAGTCACTTCAATTTTTATCTGAATGCAAAATAAAATATAAAAAAAATGTTCCAATATCTAATAGGCATGCAATATTTTTTTATTCCAATAATTCAATGACACATTTGCCGGGAATCAATAATATGATTTTGTGTTTAAATTTAAAGCCTTCTTGTTTAATTTAAAAAATTATTTAAGATCCTTTATTTTCGAATCTCATTTGCCTTTTTTGCATTAGTTTTAAAGTTTAGTGCTTATAGCAGACTTACAATTTTTGACTGAAACGGTACGTATAGCAAATGGACCCTTTAATTGATTAATTTATTTTAAATCTCTATAAACCTATAATTTAAATTTTTTGTTTTTTAAAAACTATATTTAAAATTAAATCAAAAAAATTTTATTTTTAAATAACGTGATCCGTTGAATTGATTATACCTTCTATATATAATTTTTGATAAATATGTTGTAGATATCTAAATATACATAAAACAATTGCACCAGGTTTAAGAATATTGTAAAAAAATATGGTTATTTTCGATACAAAAACCTAAACCAATTTTTAATTAATTTTTTTGTAAAAATAAAAGAACTCCGATCGTAAGTATGTATGTTTTTGATCTGCGACCTATTGCATTTTATTAAGTATATTTTTAAATATTATTTTTAGAAAAATTGCTATTTTAGGAAGTTTATAAAATAGAACAAAATTAAAATTTTGACATTTTATTAATTCAAAAACTCCCTAAAAAACATGATGATACAATTAAGTTTTATTAAACAATTTATTTTTTATTAATTACTTATTTTTAATTCTATGTAACATGTTGTATTTTAACGAGTCAAATTAATAAAACTTCAATATTAGAAGCAAAAAAGATAATTTTTCTTTAAAACTTTTATCAAAATTTAGTGTCAAACGGGTCCACAATAATATATAAATGTTAAGTGAGGCTTATGAATTTACATTTAAGGTGCAAATAAAGCTTTATCTTTAGTATACATTCAATTTTGTGAGCCACAAATGGATTACGACCCTGCCTAATTGCCCCCAGGCGTAACTTTGTTGGGGAAGGGATTCTGAAAAATTTTTATATTTGAACATTAGGCAAATTTTTTTTTATATATGTGAAATTTAAATTAATTACATTTTTCGACAAATTTATAAATTATATTAGGCAAATTTCAAAAAATTTAATATCAAAACGTTATTTGTACTGTAGGGTTCGAACAACATATTGAGAAATTTAAAAAAAAAACGAGTCAAAGCAACAGAAAATAGAGTTTCTCTCAATTTTTTAAAACTTGAATACTACAATTGTTGTTGTTATCAAAGCGTTCTTTTTAAAATTATGAATAGCTTCACTAGGGATTGATGAAGTTGACGTATCTCCAGTCAAATTGGGCACCCCTGGTTTTTGTTCATTTAGACTAACTGTCACCAAATTCAACGCCGATATTACTGCAAATAGGTAATCCTTTGTTTGACACATTGATAGAAATTTTGGTATGTTTCAATCCAAATTCTCTTTTAATATTTAAAACCGGTTTTGTTTATCTTTAATTATTATTAATTCATTTTAGAATCGCTCTCATTTTTTTGTTTTAACGAAAAATTAATTAATATCATAAATTTGAGCAGGGCAATTATTATTGTCGCCTCGAATTTGTGGCTATTTAGGCTAACTTGGATTTCCTTTTATTTTATTTGTCATACAGACTATATTTGCTACAATGAATTAGCCTTAAAGTGATTTTAAATTTATGTTTTTGTTTTCGCAAAAGGATAATCGTTTAAAGTTATTTTTTGGACAATTATAAACTAAAAATAATATTAATAAATAACTGTGTAAATACATATATTGATTTTTATTAAAGGCATTATTTCTAAATTTGACATATAAAAAAATATAAAATAGTTATAAACTTTACTTTGCACGTAGCTTTTATTACAAAACTGTTTGCAGTAAAGTAAATAGATTTTTATCTTTGGGTGAATCACAAAATTAATTATAATTTTTTGCTAATTAAATTAAAAATTAGATTTTTTATTCTATTAAAATACGAAGAAAAAAGAGAAAAACGCAAAATTTTATTTTAAAAGTTAAAATAAAATAAAGAAAATAAAATTGTGTTGCACACTTAATAGGTACATTTGAATTTTCAAACAAGAAAACAAAAAATAAAAATTTGTTCTAAACCGCGAATGCTACCGTATAAAATTTGTAATACGAATGCTAAATGGGGTCCATGGGGACCCCAATTTTTAACCCTTGTAATTTTAGAATATTAAGGCAACAAGCTTTACATTATTGTTTTGAAGAAAAATATGTGAACTTTTATTATAAACTAATATATATCACCATTAATTATACTTTGAACTCATAATTTAATTCAATATATTAAATAATAAGGCAAAAAATGCCCGCACTATGCCGCCAAAAGCAACAAAATTTTTTTTGAACCCCCCCCCTCCCCCAATCTTTACCACTTGCTACGCCTTTAAAAATGGTAACTTTTTTCGTGAGCAAATATGTCAAATTGAGATGCTCGATAAAATAGCATATTTATTATATTTTTAAAATGAGTTTATCTCACGCAGGTTGGTTCTTGACAAGTAGTAAATTAATAGAAAATATTTTTATAATTTAATATATTTTAAAAATTTTTCCAGGATTGTGTATAGAATCTATAGAATTAACAAAGACGGCCGATCTCAAACTGATTACTCTCGAGGGTACCTGTCTCTAAAACGGCTAACAGTAAGTAAATTGTATAATGACAAAATTTATGTAAAATACTTGATTTTATTTAAAATTTTGTGCACATCGTTTATTGTTTTTGACATCAGTTTTAAATACATCACCTTTTTAAAATGAAAAAAAGCTTAGTGCAAAGCAACTAAATAATTTATTTTTAGGCAATTGCTACCAAATTAAAATAAAAACTAAAATATTATTTGGAAGGAAGATAATTTGCTAAAAATTTTTTTTTCCTATTTACAAAGAACAAACCTAAACTATTTTGGCTGAAAGTATATGTATAAATATAATTATATTTTAATAATTGTTTGTAATATGGCAAAAAAAAACTTAAGGGCGTTTAAGGGAGAATAAATAAGGGCATTATAACTTAAATATACCATTAAGTTTAAGTATATGTATTTAAAACAAGAATCTATTTTTCTCAATTAATAATGTGATTAAATGAATGATTAACGAAATTTTTAAAAAGGTTTTTTTTCCAATCAGCCTTACAGTGTAAATTGTTTGTTCCTTATTTTAGGGCCTAGAAAATGTCGAACCAGGACACTATTCACTAATAACTTATCTCGTTTCTAACACCGGCCACACGTTAGGCGCTGTTGAAAGAAAAAAGCTTATTTGTAAAAATTATTAAATATTCATAATATGACATTGACTTTATCCTATTTCAGGGATTCGACAAATTTATTAAGGAAAACCTTAGCGTTTTCATTTAAAATTATAGTAAAATTTATTTTCTGTGTCACATTAACATAAGAATAGGCTGCAAAAACTTATTTGTCAAAAAAAAAACTAAAAAAAAATTTTTTAAAAAAAAAATGTCGTTTTAATTTAATAAATTAAACACGTTCAAAGTCCTATTTTAAAATAACAGAACATACTTTTGTTTTGTTGTTTTTTTATTTTATTGAATTTACCGTAAGAAAAAATTACCTGAAAATAAATATTTTACTTCCATAGCCCTAAAACTATAAAAAATATTCCATAATATTTCGTAAAAAACACGTTTTTCGTAAAATATAAATCTATATTTATAATGTTCTCGCCTATTGATAGTACATTGCAATTTTTTTTGCCAAAAAAACAAGTTGTTTTTTTTATAGAAGGGAAATGCCTGTATTTTCTAACTGGCAAATTTTTGAAACTGCTCTTAATTTATAAATTTTAACAAATTATTTTTTTTCTCTAGACGTTTTAAGAGTAGTAGGTGCAGCCGGTAAATGCTTAAGTTTAATTTTTAATTGTCAATGTATAACCAACAATGGGTTTAGATTGGACTGTTTGATAATTAGATATTTGAAAATAAAAGTCATTTACTGTCACGTATATTTATATATTTTTTAATTAATGCTATATATCTTCAAATTTTAGGTCCAACCAAAACTTATCTAATATCCGTGGAAGGTAATTATAATGTTTAATATTTATTAAAAGATTCATTCTACAAAACTGAGAAAACATTTTACAAAGTAGTTTAAAAAAACGCTTTAAATTGTTTTGCTTTTACACATATCTCGTAACAGAAAAAATTATAATATTGTATATTACAAGGGCTCCCAAATGTAAATTCTTATTTGGGCAAATTCTTTTATCCCAAAAAATTCAAATAAAATTGCATTGTCTGGTTATTATGGGCATAGTCAAAAAGAAATTTTATTTGAAGTTTATTGTTTACAAACTCGTATATTTCAAAACCTGCCGAGGTGTAAATAAACAAACATTATTCTAATAAATCACTATGTTTTGTATTTTTAGATCTCACCAATTTTTTAGTGTTAAAAAATAAATCCTAGATGGTTTAATTAAATAAAGTAATTTAAGATTCATTTAATTTCCATTTGAAATTTGGAATTTTGCAGTTGCTGCAAAACAGTAAAATGAGTGGGATAGAAACGATATTTTTTTCTTCTTCTTGGACCAGGTTACAATTGAATTGTGGGCAGACTTTGAACAATTTTAAAGGCGTGACTGCTAATTACCCCTCTAATTGCGGTGTTAATGCTTGTTAGCACACGTGCAGAGTTTTTTTTTTGTAAAATTTATAAAATTTTGATTAATTTTGTAATAAAAAGGCAAATTTCTAAGTTGTCAAATTGAGTTAATTCTTATAAAAATAAAATTTTCAGAATTTTACAAAAATAAAAACTAACTTTGCAATGGGCCTTGCATAAAAGTTAATAAAATTGGATAATTGTTCTTTTAGAGTCTACTAGCTTGAATGGATACCTTATGTTTTTCCATTCGTAGTTTCGTGGTTAAGGTAATTTCTTAATATCCATAATCTAACTACCCTTAAATTAATAATAATATATATTCATAACATAGCTACTGCCCAAAAATTAAAGGACTAAAATATTTGTTACTTTTAATATATAATCATGGGTGATGGAAATATTCTTATATAACATTAAATTTAGCTTGATTATGATTCCCGTCAAAATATAAAGAACCTTACATTTTACTACATTTTGTGTTCAAAGTTAATTTATTTTTTATCAAATAGAATTAAAAAAAAATTTTTTTTGTGTAATAAAACGCATTTTAAAATTTTGTCAATCCCTTAAGCCTGAAAGTGCTTTATTTTAATTAACGTACAAGTTTAAAAACCAGCTTTTCTGTAGTTTTTTTTAAATAAATTATACAATCTATTTAAATAAGGTAAGCTAATTATGAAATAGCCGCCTGCTCCGACTATTAAAAAAATCTAAAAAAAAAATTTACTGAGCAATAAGATTGTAACTTAACAAAATTTAAAATGTTAAAAAAATTTAAATAAAAAAAATTTTGTTAGGCATATTCTGAAATGATTTTGCATAAATTCTCAATTTTTGAATGTAATTTAATTTTATTTTTGAAACTAATGTTAACCGCAACCATATTATGTATCGTGGGTCAAGATATTTTATTTAAAATAACAAATGTATTCTAAGTTTTATCACCATAGCCTTTTATACAACATGTAGAATAAATTTTAGAGATTGAACAAGGCCAAAGGCCGACTATTTGAATTAAGGTTAAAAAAAAAACAATCAATCAGGCTGAATATTTAAATCCATCATTTAAAATATATTAAAATATAAAGTTATATTTAATATAAAGGTTTTATACATATGGTGAAAATATTTTTAAAATTTGTAGGTTTGAACCAACCTAAAAGTTATATAATTTTGAATTCCGGGAAATTAATTCAGATATAGCTTTACACCGCAAAATAAACGCGGGATTCATGGCGTATGTCCCATGGGTTTTGTTTCATGATCGCTACGTAGGTGTGGCCACTAACCAGCTTTAAATCACTTGGAAGTATTGTCAAAAATCTATTCAAATTTCCGGCGGCCTGCATTTTGATAACATAAAAAGCTTGACAAATTTTTGAGATTTATGCCATTTTATGAGATATAAAGCTAATACACAGGTCAAAAAATTTTTGAGAGCTAGTTAAGTATTGAGATCAAACTTGCCACCTTAGGGATTTCCAAATCTATTTGGCGTTTTTTCTAATCAAATCAGCTATAAACTAAAATAATTTAAAAAAAGTTTGGAAAACAAAAAAAAAATTAGAAACAAAAATATATTCACAGCAGTGAATTGTTAAATTTAACTTAAAATTATATTTTTATTAAAAACCGATTATATATGGCGTGTTAGGACGCGAAATATTTTTTATTGTTGATGTGGTTATAATAATGAAATTTTTCATTTTTGTGATGATAAATATTAGTTACAAATTTTTATATGAAAAATAGGTTCTTAAATTTTTTTAGGTTGTATTAAGATCTGTCAATTTGGTTTAGGCCATTTTTTGTTTTGGACGGATCTAAGGAGCCGAAAGCGGAAAAGATTAAAAAACCAAATAATATTTATGGAATAAGGCTATCATGGGGATGCATTCTTTTATGTTTATATATACTTGTTTTTTGTGACATTGATTTGTTGTGTGATATGTGTGTCTGTTTTTTTATAAAACTTCATAAGCAGAACATTGAAAATTTAGGAAAAAAGAAATTCAAAAAAAATATTATAAAAAAAATTTGTCTATACATATAAAGCCTCATGTTAAATTTAGACTTAAACTAAAATTTTATTTCAACCCAAAAAAATTTGGTTATATATATGTGAATTAAATATTTTGAATAACGTGAACGTATTTGTTGGATGATTGAAAATTTGCAAGTTTTAGATGGAAATAGAAGTTATTTGATTTAATTTGGAAGGGCAAAGAAAAAATTTTAATTAATACCTCTGCATTAGTTATTCAATGAGTAGTTTAAATCATAGTTTAATAGAGTGGGTTACATCACTCGAATCTCAATATGTAATTCTATTATATAATTATCAAATTAATTTATAGTGAATAGAATGTTTTTGATCTATTGTGTAGCATTAGCACTAAGATCCCTATACGAATTTCAAATTGCAAAAAATATTTTTTGATATAACCAAAGGGCCAAGATCAAAAATTGAGATTTTTTTTGGTCGTTTTAAAACTAACAAAAAATTTAGAAAAAAAAAATTTTATTTTAAAATTTTTACACCTTAATGTTATAGTCAAATGCGCACGATTTTTTTTCTTCGAAACTTTTTGGTTCACTACTCTCAGCCAATTAAACCAAATCTTATAGAAGTTATAAAAAGATATTTTTGATAGAAATTGAGTCAAGGCTGGTCCGTAATATATAGAATTTGTCACCCTTTATCAATCTTTCGTTCATAATAAAGCCCCTAAACGCAGCTCGGTTTAATCTTATAGCACAGGTCAACAATTTTTTGAGATTGAGCTAAATACAGAGATCAAACCAGCCATTTTAGGGAATGTCAAATCCTTTTACGGTTTTTCCTAATCAAACACATCAGTTATAAACATTGAAAACTTTAGAAAAAAGGTTAAAAAACCAAAATAAGTTCAAACAAAAATAAATTTAAATTATATTTTTGCATACAATAGTTGAACTGTTAAATTTAAACTCTGAATAATATTTTTATTTAAAAATTGATAATATTTCGTGTCGTATTTAAGTTTGGACGCGAAATATTGTATTTTCTAAATGCCGATTTAACAGCTTGATAATAAATAAATTTTTTATTTCTATTATTTGTGATTAAAAATATAAGTTACAAAGAACTTTAATGTGCAAAAAAAAATTTTGAATTTATTTTTTTAGGTAGATATGAATTTGGTCAAAAAGGCCATTTTTCATTATAGATGGATCTAAGGAGCCAAAGACGGAAGAAACTAAGACAAAAGGAAAAAATATGAGATTAGGCCATCATAGGACTGCAATCTTTTATGTTTTTATAATAATCACGTTTCTGGCATAATTTGTTGAGGTCAGCCTAAAAAACCAATTTATAACAGGAAAAGCGAATCTTTTGGTATATGGTTTAGATTGCTAAATGTCCGGCGTATCAACTATTAATTTTCTTTTTATATGGTATTAAGATGCATATTACCCGTGAAATTTATAATTATGATCAAACTTATGACAAAAGAAATTTACGGCTGAAATCGTCGTTGTATAAATTGGGTTTTCCGATTGGTTTACATCATAAATTCGGATAAAAACGTTATTAAATCCTATGTTTGCGATGGTCCATTTCAATTGATAGCCGCCTGATTTGGTATCCTTGCAAAGTTTGATATTTCTGTAACCTTCTAATTTAACTAAAAATGTAAAATGTAATTGAAATATAAGCTTAAGAAAAGTTAGTAAATAATTAGAAAGACTGTCCTTTTGAATACCAAATTTCTTAAGATATTTGTGTGTAAGTGGTGCAGTTTCTATTGGTATTTAACGCAAATCAGATCCTTATATTTTTACACAAAATTTTCAATTTTCAAATCTAAAAAACATCTGTTTTTTTACATACCACAAGTTTGATTAAATACTATCAAGCAGAACGTGCCTTAAATCACATATATAATTTCCTTTAAATTTCCTTCGCCTTCGGTCCAGAATCCCTCCTTTTCAAAAAACGGCTTTTTTGACCATATTGATAGATTTTAATAATTCAAGAATCTTTGTTTTCATATAAAGATCTCTTGTAACTTAATTTATCATTTCGAATAATGATAAAAAATATTAGTTTATCAAGCTTTTACATCAGAATTCGGACAATACAAAATATTTTGCCTCCAAACTTAAATACGACACGAAATATTATCGTTATTTAATAAGAAAATTATTTGAGTTTTAATATAACAGTTTAGCTGTTGTGAATATGAAAAAAAATTTCAATTTCTTTTTGTTTTGTTTTTTGACATTTTTCCTTAAAATTTTAATGTTTATTGCTGACTAACTATGACTAGAAAATCCCTACGATGGCAGGTTTGATCTAGTAAACCTATAACTCTCAATTTGTTGACCTATGTTATGTAATGGTTACCCACTTAAAATGTATAAAGCAAGAATTATAAGCAAACACCAGTAAAATTTTCCGATTAAGTAACAACAAATACTTATATGTTCAACATAATGGACATCCACCATATGTAAATTTTTTCAAACAACTTATTACCTCGTTCAAAATGAACTTAAATTTATTGCAAAAAAAGATAAAAATATGGTTTTCTTGTACATTGCGTAGAATTTGTCTTATTTGTAAAACAGCTTTAATAGTGGATGAAAGAAATCAATACTAATATTTTGTCCAAATAAATGGGCACATTTAGAACTCATGCATTTTCAAAAAAAATAAAAAAAATTAAAATAAAATTTTAAACTTGTTTACATCAAATATTGTTACATTACCCATTGTCTTGAGTTTTTTTACATCTAAAATACTTTTACTAACCATTGTTATCTAAATTTTTTTCTTTCAATGAGCAATAGCTCTGAGTAAAATTAATAATATTATAAATTTTCTATCTAATTTAAAAAAAATGAACTGATAATTTTTTGAATGTAATTTCTAAAAATTCTAATTGAGACGTTGAGACATATGATCAACACAATTATTTATTCTGTTATTTCCTACATCGTATTGGTTTATTCAGTGTATTTTAGTATCGATCGTGATTCGTCTAAATTCATTACATTTTCGTATTCGTTTCTATTTCTTTGCAAATTATATCTTCCTTTTCCTTATCTACAAATTATATCTTCTAATTCCTTATCCCTTTATTATACTATTTTTTACAATTAATAAATAAATGCGCCATCTAGAACTTTGTTTTTTATTCACTAATGCTTGAAAATTTCAACATTATACCATTTTTTTTTATTTAGAGGTTTTTGGAATTTTTTTAGAAGATTGAGTTAACGCGCCCATAATCATTTTTTTGTTATTAAAAATATGACTTTGAACAAAAAATCAAAGTTATATACCCCAAGTCAACAATTTTTTGAGAGTTCTACAGAGATCAAACCTGCCATCATGTGAAATATCAAATCCGTTTACCGTTTCTAATTAAACATAGTTAGTCAGTTATAAACATTGAAAATTTTAGAAAAAAAAGGTCGAATAACTAAAAAAGATTCAAAAACAAAAATAAATTAAATTTTTATCTATGTTCACAATATTTAACTCTTAAAACTACAAGTAAATTTTCAATAAACCGATATTATATCATGTCGTATTTAAGTTTTGACACGAAATATTTTATATTATCTAAATGCCGATATTTAAAATTCATTTTTCATTATTTGTGATTTCATATATAAGTTTTAATGGATTTGTATATGCAAAAAAGATCTTTAATTTTTTTGGATATATTTAGATCTGTCAATTTGGTCAAAAAAGCCTATTTTTCGTTATAGTTGGATCTAAGAAGCCAAACGCCGAACTAAAAAAACGAAAAATATATACGAAATTAGGCCATCATGGGGATGCATTCGTTTTTGTTTTCATAAATTTACGTTTCTGGCATTGATATTTGGACCTGTGTATTAATAATTATGTTTTTGTTTAAATTTTCTTACCCTTTGTTATCCGTTTATTGGTTCCATCTAGAATGATAAAAAAAACTTTTAATAACACTGGACAACAAAACTTGGACGACCTCAAGCATCATATAAGGAAACTATCGTTTCTGGTCAAGTTTTTGGTGCTAATTACGCATAAAAAATCAGAATTTCAGCCAATGCTTCAGATTTTTAGTTATTCGGTGTAAAAGGAGATTTTTCTATTTTGGGCTTCTATACCATAAAACTTATGGGTAGTTGCGATAAAAATATAATTGGAGGAAACATTCTTTATTAACGTATGGTTAATTTTTTCAATAAAGTTTGTTATTCTTTATTTTTAATTAATTTGGTTTTCGTTATAAAATCTGTTTTTTTATCCTAAATAACTTGAAAGTAAATTGCTAAAATTTTTAGATATTACCTTTTTTAGATATGTTCTTTATTATTTATGACAAGAAAATAAATAGTTAAAGAAATTTTGTAATTTTTTTCCTGAACTTAGGACAAGGTTAATGGAGGCATTGGGAAAAATGTTTTATATCAATTTTTTTTGTTGTCCAGTGTAATATATATTTAATTTAACTTGCCGATCATGTGTTCAGGAATATCTAAGATGATTACTAGTTTTATAACAGTTTAAATTTATCGCAACTATATATTTGGAATTTAAGTCGGGACCTGACTGCCCGCCGAGTCAGTGCTGCCCCATTGTAAAAATGAATTGGCTAAACCGGGAAAATTAAAATTAGGAGTTAGGGGCCAGGCCAATTACTATATCCCCTACATTTTTTTACTATTATTAAGAGGAACGGAAAATGGTAATCTTATTGATAATTAAAATGCAAATGAATGATGGTTTACATTTAAAATTTTCAAGCCATGTTTTGGAAATTTGGCCCGAAAAAACAAATTCCGGACCGAGTAAAAACGCACGTTCGGGCGGACTGAATCGGTCTTAAATTGAAAAATATGTCATATGCAGACAGGGCCGGATATCACAGCCCGGTTCACACCTAATATACATTTTATTCAATTAAAAATAACACCACATTTAATTTCTCTAATATTTTGTTCACATTTTTGCTCTGCTCATTAATCTCGCTATCATCCGTTTGTAATGAAATCAGATGATAATTAAAAAAAAATTCTAAAAACTATATCTAATAATAATAATAATAATATGAGAATGTCTATATATTCTTCAACTCCCCTGATTTTTGATAAAATTTAAAAAAGTTCGAATCATCTTTGTAATTAGTTTTTTTATAAATTTTTTTAAATAAGAGTGGCCACAGCCAACATTAAAATTCAACTGTATCAGAACAACAAAGTGGCTTAAAACGTTTTCTCTCGTGCTACTTTCAAACCCAAAACACCCGCGATAAAATATTTAAAAAAAAAAGAGTTAACTTAGTATTTTAGTTTTCAAAACTATAGTTTTAGCCAGTGGGTCATCCAATTTCTTCAATTCTCCCTCTTTATCGATAGTTGTCGACGGATAAATTGATGTATTTGAGGGAATTATTTTGACTACGGAAATCTTATTTGGTGCGAAACTGCCATAATAAAGTGCTTTGGCTTGGATGAACTGAAATTTTTATAAAAGTGTCATTTTATAGCATGTATTGTATATTAACGTTTTAATAAAACTTTGTATTTCCACTATAATTTTGTTCGGTGAGGTGCAGTGAAATTGCTATGCAGTGAGGTCCCTTCTACGGTCAATTAGAATGAAAGGCTTCTCTCATTCAATAACTTCATTTCTACCGTTTTACAGCGTTCAGGCTTCACAATCCTGGCAAAAGCGAAAGACTAAAATGTTTTACTTGCTACCTCTTACCCTGCATCTTTCTAAAGAGGCGTCCTCCCGTCAAATAAAAAAAAAAAAGTGCTCACTTCAATAAATTTGCACATGTTAGAAATAGAATGATCAATAGACACATAAAATGTGGCCATCATCTACTATATTTTTGATCGTTGTTACTAATTAAATGATCACGATCACAATTAAATGATCGCGATCACAATTAAATGGCCAATATGATGTTTTCATGATATAGGGAACTTCCCCTATATTACACTATAAGAGTGTATATAAGGGTTCCCGAGTATAGAAATTTTGATTTGCGACATTTAATATGTAATGATCAAAGACCACATATTGAACGTTTGACTTAGTGAGCTCCTCTCATAATGCTTATACTGGTTGATATAAGGGAACTAAGTTTTTTAAGATTTTAGTCAAGTGACACCGAATGTCGATTGATCGCGTTCATTATTTTGAACATATTTCTAATTACAAAGAGATATTTTGTTATGTAAAGTGTATTTACATGTTCCGGTGTGCACGGAAGGAGAGTACATTGTTATGTAATTAAGTTTTGGAGTAATTGAATGAGTTTCAAAGAGAATGTTGTTTTTTACATTGATCATTTTCCAGAGTTGGATTTTTGCAATACTTGAGGTGATATTTGTTTTAAGTATTTAGGGCTTCAATTGTAAATATCCGGAAAAACTTGATTATATAAGGGGTAAAAATGATAATGTATAAATTGTTTTACATATTTATAAATTTAAATTATTTGAAATTATAAGCAAAAATTTATTTTTAATGTTTAACATTTTCTTGAAAATGACAATTTTGATGATGAAAACATTGCCAATCTTCTTGAATAACAATTTTGATAATGAAAATGTCCCCAATACAAAAACACATAAACCATATTCGAAATGGACCCCAGAGAAAGTTCGCATTTATGAGTCCATAAAGGAAAAATCAACCAAAGAAATATCTAGTATATTGGACCTTTCTGTGTCTAGCATCAACCGCTATCGCCGAAAAACATTTAATGTAAAAGAAAATGGGCAACCCATACCATTTACTATAAAAACAAAAGCGGTAGAAAATTTGGAGACACCAGCCTCCTCGACAGCACAGTTTTGGACCTTTTATCCCAAAACTGTATTAAATTAATAAAAATAGCCCCAATAGGAAACATACTTTAAATATTACATATAGATATGCATAAATAAATAAAAATATTTAAATTTATAAAAAAACATACTTAAAATTATCGCTCAAAGATATCTCTTTGTAATTAGAAATATGTTCAAAATAATGAACGCGATCAATCGACATTCGGTGTCACTTGACTAAAATCTTAAAGAACTTAGTTCCCTTATATCTACCAGTATAAGCATTATGAGAGGAGCTCACTAAGTCAAACGTTCAATATGTGGTCTTTGATCATTACATATTAAATGTCGCAAATCAAAATTTCTATACTAGGGAACCCTTATATATCTTAGAGTGTACAGTGCTGGCCACTATAAATTGGCCATTGTCAGAAGAAAAATGATCATTGTCACATATAATATGGCCATGTGCCACTATTTTTTTAATCGCGGTCACTAAAAAAATGATCACGATCACATTTAAATGATCACGATCACAATTAATTGGCCAAGATGATGATTTCATGGTAAACATCACTAAGTTGTGTGACCATTTAGCCTCTACATAGCGATATTTATCATGAAAACATCATATTAGCCATATAATTGTGATCGCGATCATTTAATTGTGATCGTGATCATTTTATTAATGACAACGATCTAAAATTTAGTAGATGATGGCCATATTTTATGTGTATATTGATCATTCAATTTCTAACATGTGCCAATTTATTGAAGCGAGCACTGTAATATATTGTGGCTAGATAGTCACACAACTTGGTGATGTTTACCATAAAATCCTCATCTTGGCCAATTAATTGTGACCGTGATCATTTTATTAGTGACCGCGATTAAAAAAATAGTGGCACATGGCCACATTATATGTGACAATGATCATTTTTCTTCTGACAATGGCCAATTTATAGTGGCCAGCACTGTAAAAGAATAAAAATAAATAGATATGTGATTATGTAGTTGTTACCTATATCCATTTATAATTAAAATTCCTCAAAAATTTAGAGATTTGTCTTTGAATAAATGAATGCATGGTTTCACTAAACAGAAGAAAAAAAGAGAGAACTTGATATATTAAAAAAAATTAACTTGGAATACGTTTTGAAAGCTTTATAATTTGGTTTTGTGACAATATATATTGATGTGCTGAAGTGCACAAATAATTCTTTAAATGGGTTTTAATATATATTTTTTTTTATGTTTTTAAACATTTCGCTCGATTATAAAAAAGTAGTTTAAAAAACAACAAATAAGCTTAGTTTAAAGTTCACTGTATATCGAATCTGCTTTTGCACAATGAGAAATATCGAAATTAAAATTTTCCAAAATATTATTGATATTAGATTTTATTAGTTAATTTGTCATTGGAGAACTATAGGTACCTTTATTTTATAATTATACTAAATGGGATCGACTCTATTCTAAGTTAAGTTAAGTAAGCCATTATTTAATTTCTCACCCCAGACCCATTTAGAGGTATTAAATTATCCTTTTTAAGTGTGCCGTAAGAGGCTGACGACAGGTATTTAGAATCGCCCGGGTTTTCCAACAAATACTGTTCCACATCCTTATCGCTGTTGTAGCTATCGATAAAGAAGTTGAAAAAATTGTAATCTTCGGGCCGCTTTTGATACAGGGTGAACACAAGTACGAGATATCCTTGAGATGTGACATAGGAAAGATTGAGTGGGAAAATGATTTCAGAATTTATCGTTTTCTTTGACACGAAACAATTGTTACCTAAAAATAAAACACCTGGCTATTCATTTTAAGACCCCTCATAAATATTAAATTTTAATATATGGACAGTTTTTGTGTCTCATTAAAATTTTACGGATTTATTAATATAGAATTGTTATTGCAGTATTTTAGGAAAGGAAAAGTGGATTTTATTTATATTTGTTAAATAATTTTTGGGATTACCTGGCCTTTGGGCGTTTCCATAAGCAACACTAACCAACAAGACAATTTTAAAAAACATTAACATATCAAATTTTTTTTTTATAAATGTTACGCGAATAATTTTTTTTTCTAATTTTTACAAGAAGAAATTGTTGTTTTTATAGTCTGTAAATTGGTTTATTTACCCAAATATCACGTATTCATTTTGGGCATGAGCCAAATTTTCCAACAAAACAGTCCAACACTCATCTAAGACAATAAATGTGTATCTGAATGTCGTTTTGTACAAAGGTATTATTACTATGTAAAAGCGTGAGTTAGCTTTCTTAGGTATCGGGGTTCGTTGCAAAACACTTAAAATTTGTGATGCAAGCCAAATGTCTAAATAAATATACTTAATTTTTATTATTATATTTTACCCGATCTTTAAATTCTAAAGATTTGTCTGATGTAAAGTTCCCTCTGTGATTCCATATTACAACAAATGGAAAATAGAGATCAAATTTGTTTGGTTTATTAAATAAACAATTTTAATGTCTTAAGAAGGTCGATTGTCAGGTCAATGAAAGAGTTTGCCAACTTAATAATTTTTATTTTTGTGTACAAAAATCCTACCTTAGCAATATTGATTTTATTAATATACCCCTTTTCTGTTATTTTCAAGTCAAAATCACGAACTAATGAACATAATACATTTTAGGTTAAGATAAGTGTTATCAAATGACCTATATTATAGTTTTATTAAAAAATTTGAAGGTTTGGTTCAATCCGGTCAAGGACCAATAATGTCCAAACCTACTAGATTAAATTTTTTTATTCGATCTCCGAGGGGTGCGTTCCACGTTAATTATAAACAAATTTCAATATAGTAATTAAAATTTACATTTATTTTTCTAATAAAGTATATCGTTACTATGAAGATTTAAGATTTTTTGTAAAAATGCATTAGGTAGATTTTTTTTTTAATATTTTTAAAAATGAGCACTAAACGCACCCGAGATAAATTGTCGAATTTGTTCAGTATAAGCTCAATTATGGACGCCTTCTAAAGATTTTAGATTATATATTAATT
>CM060242.1:32748046-32773245 GCA_030555515.1 Acutogordius australiensis | reverse complement strand
CTCGATAGGAAAAGAGCCGTACACATATTTTTGCAATTTTAAAAAAAGATGTAAGCTTGGGAAGAAGCCTCAAAACACTTTTTCTGAGATTAGCACAACATAACAGTTAAAAAAGCTACAATTGTGATAAAATACAAGTCCTTTTAAACTAAATTTTATGTCTTAAACCACGTCTATTAAGTGTCAAATAGAATAAGTAGAATTAAGATTGAATTATACTTGTCAACTAAAACCTAAATTTCGCAAGTGATAAAATTGAGTTCTTAAAAGAAGGAAGGAAAAGAGGATTGGAACGTTAGTTGTGAGACTTGAGCCCGCCCAGACATCGGTTACACATACCAACCCTCCAAACCAATACTTCCAATAAGAGTTCTTTAATCTCAATCACAACTTCTCACAGCATTTGGTAGTTTTGGGAGGCGGTATAATTTAATGGGGTGTCATAACTAATACCATATAAGCATTGAAGATAATAAAGATATTATCCTTAGTTAAAAAAATATCAGAAAATTAGTATTGCGCTGATGGAAAAAATATTTGTTACCTCACATACAAGAGATAAGTTAAATAGGCAAACCATCAGCAGCAGTGTGAAAATGAATGTATGCGATTTTATTCGGCTCACCATTTATTGATTTCCGTTACCAGCCTTCTCGATACCCTTGAAAACCGAGAAAGACTATGGACAGTGGTAAGTCAAATATCTGAAACAATCTTTTTTCCATAAGTTCATTACACTGAGCACGCCTCGGGAACATTTTAAACATTTAGAAATCCCCTAGCAGAGCCGGTCTGTCAAATGGTTCAAAACAAGCAAAGGTGATGCCTGGTTAATAACGCGAGGTTGACGCTTAGCTAATATTTGCAATTTGAATCCAGTAAATGATGTATTTTTCCTATTACCCTACCCCTCATCCATCCTCGTTCCTTATTAAAATCGTATATGGATATTTGATGTAATCTATTGCAATTTGTTGATTTAACGAGATTAAAACCTATAATACCATAGATGTATGCTTATTTGACACGTAATAAGTATGAAATACGATCGGAGGCTTGCCATTCTACAATATCAAACACATAAATCTAAAGAGTTTTGGCTCCATATATTATTGGAGACACGGTGTATACACTTAAATATTACTGCCAGTTGCATAATCGACAAACTTTGTGTCAATATTAAACGTCCCTTTTCTCACCCCTTAATCTTCTTTGGGTTTTTAGAAATCTTAGTATTTGACAAAATTTCATCATATATTTTTATTTAAATAAAATTTATATATTTTTTTTTTATTTTCACAATTTTTATAAAAAGTAAAATTTTTGGAAAGCCCTTATATATGAAAACGTTATTCGTAGTGGTTTTTTTGGAGGCTATCATATTGGTTTGTGAAGGTAAGTAAACGTAAGCGTTTTTTATATGTTGTGTTAATTTAGAGTATTGATGCAATTTGGGATGATGTAAGTCAATTAATTGCTAACGGTATAACTTAGCAATGTTTATAATTTTGAATATGCACATTGAAACAAACTAAAAAACATTAAAACCGTTGCACAAGTCTACCAAAATTTTTGAAGGTTTGATTAAGTAAACTTATAAAATTGTAGTATAGTACTCTACATTGCAGTTAATATACCTAATAGTTTTCCCCACAAAAACAACTTTACGCCCGGGAAGTCAGGGGTGATATTTGGTACAGGTAAATGGTATTGCATTTTTGCGACTTAAAAATTAATATTTCCAGCATCAAAATCAAATTAAATTTTAATTTTTACTGAAAAAACTGTAAAAATACAAAAGTACCAGACTCTAATAATTAAGTAAGTGTATACAAAATTCTTACCCATGGAACAAATTAGGGAACAAAATACAATTTTATTTAAATTTCAGTTTACCTGTTTATATAAAATAAGTTAAATTTTTAGTTTTTTTGATTTTGTTTGTTTTTTATGAATTTTTTTGATAAATTTATATACTTATGACAGACTAAAAACATTAACCAGAAAAGAAGGTATACGTCATTAATTGAGCCTAGATATAATTATTTTGTTTTATCTAAAATGATGTTTAGCAATTTGCTTTTTAAACAGCCATGTAAAAAAGATATTTGTCGAAAGAATCTAATTGTCTTCATTTTTAAGTGTGACTCGATCTACGCCAGGCCCGATTCTAGCTTTTCCATTTTAGGGGGGCAAAAAAAACTCGTGGGGTCACGGCAAAAAATATACATGTACAACAATAAAATCCATGTTCAAAATTTTTTAAGAATTAATGGTAATTTATTATATTCTAAATAAAAATAATATTTGCGTTTATAATTTGGATATATGAATAAAAATTAAATGTTTTCACTAATATCAATTGCTTAAAAAAATATGAGATTTGGAAATTTATTTTAAGTATTTTATCATTTGGTATCAATGCGCATTATGAATGATAAAAATAAATTATATAAAATTTGGATTTTAGAAAATGAATAGTAAAATAAGAATGATTTTCATAAAAACAAATTGTATAAGTATGCTTGAAAGAATATATATGAAAAAACACTGGTTATATATAACTAGTAATTAATATTAGGGTAAAAAATTAATAAAACACAAACGTTAAATGCGCATAAAAAAAATTGCAACCATGTTTTAAAATAGTAAATAATTAGCTGATTATGAGCAGTGTTTTTTATTAATCTAACAATTTTATCCTAGAGGTTGTTTTGATTAAATTATAAAATTCATCAAAATTTAACGCCCCAGTTAATGATTTTTCGTATCCTTGAAAAACCAAATCACCTTTACGCAGGTCACTAGTTATTATCCTTCTTAAAGTAGAAAATGTGGCCTCACAACTCGACGTTAAAGAGCCAATTAACAAACTTATAGGAAAAATGTTAAATAGATTAGAAAACGCATCTTTGTAATCATATAAAAATTTAACAAAATCAGTAGTAACACATTCTTTGTAATTATTAAGTTTCTTAAAAATTTTTTTAACTACGTCAATATCTTTAGATAATGAATTTTCATCTATATTACTTATTTTTAAAATAGGCTCTAATTTATTTGTATCTAAAATATTAATCAAATTTATAAAGGGAATCTAAAGATTTTAAATAACTATTATCGGTAAAATCTTTTATCAAAATATAAATAAATCAATAATATTAAAATAAATACTTTTTAATTTATCCTTGTTATTTAAATTATTTTCAAACTTATGAGTAGAAAATAAATAAAAATCAGAAAAATCTTTAGGTTTAGTTTTTCTTTTATCCAAAGATTAATTATTGTCATTAAAAAAAGTATTAATATCAAAATAATTTTTGAATAAATCTTCAAATGTATTTTAATTTCTTAATTGTTTAATTTCTAACAAACAATGGTGTATCAAATCAGAAGTTTTAGAAATATAAATCGTTCTGCATTGAAATTGGTCTATAATTATTTTTAATAAATAAAATAATTTTTCAATTAAATACAAAAAAATAAATAGATGATTATAAATATGGTCAACCCCGATTCGGCCCTGTGATATGAAGATATAAAAGTTTTTTTATTTTTTAATTTTTAATAGAGTATTAATTTTTGTGTAATTTAAAAAAAAACAATGGGCAGGGAGTTACCACATCACCAATGAGGCGACAGCCGGGGTATGGCCCCGCATTCACTATCTACCTTGATTGTATCATGTTGAAAACATTTACGAAGGGAAGAAAAATTATCAAAAAAATCTTTCCCTTCACTTAAAATTTCAAGACAATCTTTTACAACAAGATGCAATCGGTGGTTAAAGCAGTGAATATACGGGACATGGCAGCTATTTTGCTTAGAAATACTTGAACACCACCTTTTCTCCAGGGCATTAGTCCCCATCGTAGCATTGTGAGATCAGGTTCTTTGGTTCTAGATTTTATTCTAACAATAGATTGATGACAAGTGAGAATTTCTTAGGCATCAGAGTTATAAATTGCTTTCACAAATATAAAGCTGCCTGTAAAATCAAATTTTTCTATATAATTCTGTGTTAGTTTGATCTCTCTTGCGGATGAGAAGTATTAATGATTAAAAACACTTTTAAAAAAAGTAAATATTTTTAAGATAATATTTTTTAGATATTTTTGACGGAGCAAATTTAATTATATTATATGGAAGAAATAAAATTACTATATATTTTTGGGGGGGGCAAATTCAATTTTTTCTGGGGGGGGGCAAACATAAAATTACTATGTATTTTTGGGGGGGCAAATTCAATTATTTTTTTGGGGGGGGGGCAAACAAAAACTTTTGGGGGGGCACTGCCCCCCCCCAAAAGGGGTCTAGAATCGTGCCTGATCTACGCATCAAATACGCTTTTTTTCAAAAGTGCTTCGAGACAGTAATAGCCCTTACTTTAATAAATAATAAATTGAGCCATGTTTTTATAAATATATTTAGGGAATAAATTTTTTTTTTACAATAAATTGAGCCAAACCTATACAAATTAATAAAAAATATCTTGAAAAAAAAGTAAACAATTTTTTAAAATTCTTTTCAGGAATCTCAATCTAAGTTTTTCTGTTTTCGTTACTAAAAACTTATAAACATTAGTTTTTTATGGAAACGGATTAAATAGTATCTATGTTTATTCTAAAAAAATGGATAAAACCTTGCACCGGGTAAGGAATTAACGTAAAAAAGTAATTATTTACGATGTAAAAACAAGTCATATATAAAAATGAATGAACTTTGAACGTTCCCGCATATCCTGCGGTCTTGCATTTTATTTCTTTTTAATTGGGGTTATATTAAAATGTTTGCAAGGAAAATCTCTTCTACGATATTAATATTTAATTTTATTCTTAATCTTAATTTTTATTTTATTTTTAAAACAAAAACAATTTATTTAGTTTTAATGCTCCAAAATTTAATGAACGTTCAAAGGGGTGAGACTGCAGCAAAATATTCCTATAGCCTTATCTTTTATAACCACCAAACGGCCAAGCTAGAGCCTCCCGATTTACAAACCTGAATTTGCACAATTGATCAACCTTGTGATTTTGAGAGTCTTTAAGAAAAAAAATATTAATCAGCTGTAATTACAATTTTTAATCGAAGCTAATTAAATTTGCTAGATCGTTAAAAAGCAGAAAATATTTATAACAATATGTATGATCTCATATATTATAAAAATTTTAAAATACTAAAGACTAAATAAAACATGATATATGGATCGATATGGTTAGACCGTCCATTAAGTGGGTATAGAAGTTGTTTTTTGATTTCTAATATGGATATTCGTCATTAAAATGAACTCTCGTATGGACGCTTCTAATATAGCTTCTTATAGTGGTAGGTTGGGTTTGTGTGGTAAAAAAAATTTAATTATGATAAGCAAAAAATGTTTTATTTTACAAATGTTGCAAATAAAATTATATATGGGCAAAGCTTAACTGGAAAAAGAATTTCCTGCAATTTTAATTATTTGCTTTATATTTGTTATAATATATTTATGTATAATCAAAATGTTTTATCTGATATATCTTTCTTTATAGCAGCCATGGTAGGAGTCAAGGAAGTCGAAATAACACCCGCAATAGGTAGTAACCCTGGTCTTTGTTCGTTCAGATTAAATGTCACCAAATTTATCGCGGATTCTAGTATATATAGGTATATCCTTATTTTGCACACTAATAAAATTTAGAATAAGGCATGGTTCTATTGGCCTGAATATACATACTACTTCAAAATAATCCCAGATGTAGGCTGGTTTAGGCTGAACGGCTGTTTGGTAAACCTACAACCCTATATACATCGCCCAGTTGCATTAAATATCTTTATTTAAAGAGCCAATGTTTATATAATAATTTGATATTCAAGAAAAATGAAATTTTTATAAGTTCTTACCCTATAATTTCGTATTTAATTTGCTTAAAAAAACTAAATACCAAATTTTTATGAAAAATTTAAAAGTTCATATTGAAGGTGTCCTGTGCAAAAAATATTGTAGTGCCTTTTTAAGTATATATATTAAGGAATAATTATAGAGTTATTTTAAATATTTATTCTTTTGATCGCGTTAGAATAGAATATGATCAAAAATTTTCGATCTGTTTTTGTTTTATTTTCATTAAATTGATTAGTTTTTGAATCTCCATTTTCCTGTTTATCTACTAAAAATCTTGATAATGTAAATTTGAGGGGCAATTAATGTGGCCGCCAAATCGTGAGATTGCTTACTCGCTGGGGCGACCTGGGTTGATTATGTTCTTTTTTCTACTGATTAGGCTTATTTAGTTACTATATTGTGCTCAAGTAATTGTTAATTTTCGTACAATAAGTATTATGTTGATCATCTATCCTCATGCGATGACTAAAATGTTCCCAACATATCTTCTTAAACCGACGTTAGAGTTAGGGAAAGCGTATTGAATTTTTTTTTTTCGATAAAATACTTATTTTAAAATTTTAAGTTTATTAAGGTACGTATTTTTTAATTCGATAGATTTAATTTAATCAATTAAAATACTTATATTCTGATAAAAATTTTTGAATGGAAATTTTGCCAAAACAAAAACTCACTTTGCACCTGCTGGGCCTGAGTAAAAAATGAGTAAATTGAAAAAAAAATTGTTTTTAAAATGAATCGATTTTGATCATTTATTAATTTTTATTTCAAAACATGTTTATAATAAACTATTGTCTTATCGCGAAAACAATGATATTTATAGTTATGCTAATTTAAAACAAACGAATAAAGCAAAATCTAATAAATAAAAATTAAATTTTATTCAAATAAAATTGATAGGACGAAAAAGAAAAATTTAATATATTTTTTTTTATTTAAATATTGAACAAAAAGGGTAAAAGCAGCTTTTGAAAAGTAGTATAACAAATAAAAAATAGTTAACGTTAGTTTTTGTGAGTACCAAATTTAAATTAGGATTAATTATTAAAAAAAGTCTACTAATAATTTTTAAAATTTTTAGTGAAAGTATACTGCGGCTAGTGAGAATATAAAGAAAAAATTTTGAGAGCATTTGATTAACATTATGGTGGCTAGTGTAAAAAAATTAAAGAAATTTAATTTTTTAATTTTTTTGTTAGGCATATCATACAACTAAAAAATATTAATTCTCATTTTTTGACCAATAGAATTTTTTTATAAAAAAAAATTTTCATTAACAATTTTGAAATTTGTTTTCGCCACACAGCCTATATTGCACGCATTACTGAGCTTTTGATGTTTTCTTAACTAATATGTAAATAGTTTGTTTTTTTATCCAGGATTTCGTATAGGATCTATAAAGTATATGGCCATGGACAATTTGAATACGCTAAGAATTACCTGTCTCTAAAAGAGCCAACAGTAAGCATATTACATCTTAACACAATTTTTGGCAATTATTTGACTTAAATAATCATCTTGTGATCCTGTTCCGTTTACCGTTTAAGGGACATGAATTTAAATACAATTGATAACAAGTAAAAAAAGGGCAAAGTGTGAGTTAATTCCTCATTAAAATTTTTTGATTTGAAAACTAATTTTATTAGGGAAAAAATATTTGGCTAAAAATTTGTTTTTTTTAGGCGCGTTCAAAATTGATATTTCATAGATTAAAATTTTTCTAAAAAAAATTATGTTCAATGTCCACAATTCCACTTAGCGCTAAAATTTTTAAAAACCGCCTAAGGTTACTTGTTAAATAGAAACTTTATAAGATTTTTAAATATACTCTGAGCCATTGTTGTGGGTTATAGAAAAAATTGTAGAAAACAATGGTAAACAAAATAATCGTAAATAAAAATATCTCAAGGCCAGATGTACAATATTTTTTTGAAAACTGAAAAAAGAATGTCAAAGGCGGTTTACGGATAAAAAAGACTCTAAATTATGTTACCCATTATGAGTTTTTGTATATAAAAGCTAATATAGTATATTAATTTCTCAATAAGGACTCCAACATAATTTCATAAGAATAAATATCAAAATGTTTGAAAAAATTTTTTTATACCATTTTTTTATTATTAACTATTTGATATATATCTTAGGGTTTAGAAAAAGTTGAAACAGGACGTTATTCAATGATTATCACGCTCGTTTCTAAATCCGGCGTAGCGCAAGGCAATGTTAAAACAAATAAGCTAATTTGTAATCAATTATTTTTAAATATTTTATCAAATTTTGACATTTCTAAATTTTGAGATATGTTAAAGTATTTTCCAGCCTTTCATTTTACGCTTAGGGCACGTGCAAAGTGAGATTTTATTTTCGTAAAATTTTCAAAATTTTGAAAAATTATATTTTGTAATAAAACATAAATTAATAAAAATTGCCAAATTAGTTTATGCACATAAAATGCTTTTACTGAAAATTTTTAAGAAAATTTTGAAAATAAAATTTTAAGAAATTTTAAGAAAACAAAAATTCACTTTGCACATGCCCTTAAGTAAAGCCTGTCATATAATTATATGTTTGGGTCAATCAACATTAGAGTAAGTTGCAATAATTTGTCAAAAATTTGCACAAATTATAATGTCGTTTGATTTTGTTGTTAATTGATATTTAAGGGCTTTCTGATCAGTCTAAAATTTTATATATAATTAAATATTGTCATTATGCTGGCCGAAGATTCTCTAGCTCTTGGTCTAGGTTAAGTGATTGCCTAGTGCCCGGGCTAAAAGGGTATGCCCTGACGGGTCTCTTTCAAGAATGTAGGGAAAGGGGGGCATAGTTTTAGCAGGTGAATGATTTTGGCCTTCGACTTTTGCCAGAGTTGTAAAGCCTGCATGCTATAATATTCCGGAGACTGCGGCGTCATTTCGATGGATATTGTGGTATTGGCGGAGAGACGCGCTTAATCCTATTGACCCTAGGGGTTATGACCGTCGCCGCATAGCAATTTCAATGCTCCTCACCCAAAAAAAAAATGTTTTTCGCTAAGAGATAAAAATTCGCTTTTGTCTTTTTTTTGGCAAAAGAAGACCCAATTGTGTTTATTTCCAAACGCCAAAAAAATGTTTTCTACAAAATGTTATTTTTTTTGAATTAAGGGAGAAGGCATTTATTTATATTTATATACAAGTTAAGATCGTGCAAAGTGAGTTCTTATTTTCGTAAAAATTTAAAATTATTAAAAATTTGTAAAATTTTATTTTTTGAAAATTTTTTATTTCAGAACATTTTATGCACATCTAAACTAAATTTGGGATAAAATTTAGATTTTTAAAAAAATATTTATAATTTTAAAATTTGCACAAAATAAAAGCCTACTTTTCACGTGCCTTATTATTGAATGATTTGTGGTAAAAATTTTACGATTGCAAATTTTTGATTTAAAACTCTTATTCGGGTTTAATCAATAAAATTATTAGCTTGGTGGTATAATTTTTTTAATAAAAATGTAAAATTTTTTTTAAATTTTAAACATTAATGTAAATTAAATTTTCGAGGCAAATTAGCTATAATACACAGATCAACAAATTTTAATGTCGAAACGTGAATTTTATGAAAACATATAAATTGCATCTCCATGATGCCTTGCCTAATCTTACATAAATTTTTCGTTTATCTTTGTTTCTTCATCTTTGGCTCCTTAGATCACTCTTTAACAAATAATGGCCTTTTTGACCAAATTGACGGAGCTAAATATACAATATTTTAAATCCTTTTTGTATATAAAAATCCCTTCTAACTTATATTTTTTATCAGAGATAATGAAATTTTTTTTTATTAATATATCAAGCTTTTACATCGGCATTTAGATAATACAAAATATTTCGCGTCCAAACTTAAATACGACACGACATATTATCGGGTTTTAATAGAATTATTTGAAGTATGAATTCAACAGTTTAACCATTGTGAATATGCAAAAGTAAAATTAATTAATGTTTGTTTTTGAATCTTTTTTGGATTTTTGACCTTTTTTCTAAAGTTTTCATTGTCATAACTGGCTAAATTTGATTAGGAAATACGATAAACGGATTTGATATTCCTTAAGAGGTCAGGTTTGATCTCTGTAGTTAACTCATAACTATCAAAAAGTTGTTGATCTGTGATATATATACTTACACATTTTGTTATAAAATAATAAATTTTTATAAGCAGCAGCCATATTTGTAACATCTAGATAATTATTAATTAGAGTATATAGCTGTGGAGTTAAAAAAGTTTTTGGAAAGGCAAGAAGACGCCAAATAGTTACAAAATTTAATTTTTCAACCAATTAAAAATAAGCTTGGGTCGTGATCATAAATTCAAACCTAAACTAGAATCAAACCCTAGGTTAACCACACAACTATCTAAGCTATCAGCACCCTAACCTTTAAATAAACTTACCTTAACCGAAAAAAATTATACCCTAAGCTAGTCCTAAGAGTAATTTTACCTCAACCACTTTCCTAACCCTAAACTATATTACAATGTTTGGATATTTAAAAGATTTTCATTAGATTTTCGTTTCTTACAAATTTGGATCTAACAACCAAAAGGATAAGACGGGAGTGTTTGTTATATTGATATTTTAAAGAATACATATAAGGTCATTTTCTACAACGTATAATATAAATTTTCTGACAGCTATTTCTATAACGCAAACTTTAGGTCCAACCAAAACTAATGTAATATCCGTGCAAGGTAACCTTTAATATTAAATATGCAATTTATTGTATTAAAATTGTAAATGTAGGAAACTGAAAAAACACTTTCAGGTAACTTATTAATATGCTCAAAGTTGTACTTTTTCCACAATAAAATCATATCTCTAAGAGAGTTTTAAGTTTTTACATGGGCCCCTAAATGGTATAGCATTTATTGGACAAATTATTATATAATAAAAAATACAAACCAAACAAAAAGGCATTAAATAGTTATTATAGACACAATCAATTTTTTTTGTAAAAGTTTCGTTTACTAACAAAGCCAGTTAATTCGCGATTTTAAAGCTTAATGGGCTTCAAAAAAACAAATCCTCCTTTTATAAATCACTAAATTTTCTATTTTCACCACTGTTACCAACTTCTTTAGCATGATAAAAAACATTTTAGATAGGAATTTAATTAAACACTAATAATAAGGCTCAATAAATCTCTGTCCTTCAAGGATTGGGTAATTTGAGCAGTGCCTGGCAAAACAGTAAAAGAAGTGAGAAATAGATTTACAATTAGTTAATCATCTCGGATCAGTTTCAAAAAAAATTTATATGTTCACTGATGGGAAGGTGAGCTGATAACAAACAATTTTGAAGGCCTGATTACTAATTTGACCGACGGCTTTGAAGCGTAATGCCCGAAATTTTGCAAAATTGATAAGTATGTTAAAGTTGCTCAAATCCTTTTAACTTCATAAGACAGACCTTATGCCGTTCCAATATTGTTCCAAACAAAGTCAAACTGATCAAGATTATCTCCTATCATCTTGCATACCCTAACATTTTTTTCTTTTTTTTTGTTATTTATATTTATACCTAAAATATCATAAATATTCATTCAGCTTAGTTCCTGTTGTTTCAAGACGAAGAATATTAAATTATTTAAATATTTGTTACTTTTTACTTAATCTTGGGTGTTGGATATATTTTGATTCTTAAATAATATTAAATAAAAAAGTACGATTATGAAGCATCAAAAAATGTAAGATTTTTTTATTATATGTACTCTCAATTTATTTTTTAACAAATCAAATTTTGACGAAATTTTTTTGTCTAGTATAAGCATTTAAAAAATTGCTAATCCTATAAGCATTAAAAATGCTTTAACCTTTTTAAGTCTGAACGTGCTTTGTTCTTAAATGATTCAAAAAAGCTTTTAGCAAAATTGGCTCAACAATATCCCGGCCCCGCTTGAATATACCTAATGGCTAATATTTAGATTAATGTTTGACTAATGGTTAGGTTAGGGTTTGGGCGTGATGTTTAGAGTTAGGTTTGGTTTTAGGGCTGGTTTAAATTGATAATAACTACAGCCTAAATATTAACCCTAACCCTAAGCCTCGACTGTGCCAACATTACCATTTCCCATATAGAAGCTATAAAAACACGTACTTGTGATTAAAATTTGATCAAAATAATTTTTTTTTACATAAAATTAGCTGTTTTTATGCGATAAACGGCTATTTTTTAAGCTTTAAATGTCAAATATCTTCAAAAATTTAAAACAAACCGGAAATTAAAACAGATTCGTAATCAGTGTGTCAAATGTAATCTAAATACAAAGATATATAAAAATCAGATATGCACCTATAAATATGTGCTTAATAAGCCTATCATTAGCAATAAATTATGTATCTTTATATATTAATTTAAATAAGAAAAAAGAGATGTGCATCTAAAAGCTGCTATCTCTTCATTTACATCAAACAGTTTAGATACACATAATTTAGTTATTAGTGCATTCAAAATAACTTCTAGGTGCCATGCAAAAAATATGTCGAAATTAAAACAAAATTTTATTAAACAGGACCCAGAAAATTAATAATTATAAAAAAAACCATGATATTTGTTAAATTTTTTTACTAACCAAGCCCGATTCTAGCTTTTCGGGGGGGGGGGGGGGGGGGGGGAAGGGGGGGCAAAATTTTCTTTCCGCCTAGGCAAAAAATATACATGTACACTAATTGAATACATATTCAAACTTTTAACTCGACGTTATATAGCCCAATAACGAGCTTATAGAAAAAATGCTAAAAAAATTATAAAACGCATCTTGATAATCATATAAAAATTAAACAAAATCATTAATAACACATTCTTTGTAATTAATAAGTTTTTTTATTAAAAATTATTTGCTATCAGTTTTTTAAGATAATGAATTTTTTTCAACATTTCTTATTTTAAAAAGAGGCTCTAATTTATTTATATCTAAAAGGATAATTAAATTTATTAAGGAAATCTAAAGATTGATAAATATTATCGGTAAAAATCCAAAATTAAAAAATCATATATATCAATAATATCCAAATAAATACAAAATTTATCATTAATATTTAAATTATTCTCAAATTCATGAGTAGAAAATAAACAAAAATCAGAAAAATCTTTAGGTTTAGGTTTCTTTTATCTATAAATAAATTAATGCCATTTTTTTACTTTGGGTGAGGAGCATTGAAATTGCTATGCGGCGACATTCATAACCCCTAGTGATAGGATTAAGCGCGTCTCTCCGCCAATACCATAATATTTAAAATGACGCCGCACTCTCCGGAATATTATAGCATGCAGGGTTTACAACTCTGGTAAAAGTCGAAGACC
This sequence comes from Acutogordius australiensis, assembly GCA_030555515.1. Taxonomy (NCBI): domain Eukaryota; kingdom Metazoa; phylum Nematomorpha; class Gordioida; order Gordea; family Gordiidae; genus Acutogordius; species Acutogordius australiensis. The sequence goes on along the minus strand of CM060242.1, from coordinate 32,760,022 downwards.
AGAGTCATTCACCTGCTAAAACAATGCCCCCCTTGCCCTACATCTCTTGAAAGAGACGGCCCGTCAGGGCATAGCCCCTTTTAGCCCTGTCGGGTACTAGGCAATCACTTAACCTAGACTAAGAGCTAAAGAATTTTCGGCCAGCATAATGACAATATTTAATTATATTTAAAATTTAAAACTTCAGAAAGCCCTAAAATATCAATTAACAACATATTATCACATTTATTTGAAGATATTAATTCATGCAAGTATAAGCGTTTAAATTCATGCAAAGCAGAGCAGTGGAGAAAGAAATGAGCAAGTGGGTCATCAACTACTGATTAACAACACGGACAGTCGAAGTCACTTGTAACCAAACTTAATAGTCTTACTTTTTTAAAATACCAATTACCATCCTCATATAAGCAGAAGTTTGCAGCCGAAAGAAAACTCACTGCAATAAATACTTTTTAATTTTTTTAAAGAAAAATAAAAGGGTTACTGTACGATATAAACAATGTGTCATTTTTATACTTACTTTCGCTGAGACTAGATTTGTCAAGGTTTAGACCAAATGATTTTGAAATAATTTTTGAATCTCCATTAAATGATATTTTGTTTTTATTAAAATAACTAGAGCAACGCGAAACCCACGTCCATTTGCGAGATTTAGGTTTTGATAAGACTGGATCTTTTATAAATGTTTTACTATATTGAGATTTTAAAAAGAAACGCACGGATTATTTTTTGCATAAACGTTAAAAGTACAATAATGAGGTCTAAGTACATGTGAAGTTTAGGCCCAATTAGTCCTTTTCCAAATTTTTCGAGCATCCAGCGTATGGCTTGATCTGAGTTTTAGAAAGTGGGTACAACAATTTATTAGAGAGAAGACCTAATAATTCCGCTTAAAAATTATTTGACTTAAAATTTTAAGACAATCTTTTACAACAAGATGCAATCGGGGGTTAAGTGAATTATTCACAAAATATTGTTGAGAGGAAATTTGTTTGGCATTAGATTTGTGAATTGATTTCAAAAATATAGAGCTTTCTGTAACATCATTGAAAAAGCCAGGATTTTTCCACAACATTTGCTGGGTTAAATCATATTAATAATGATTGAGTCATATTAGATGTGGCTAGGGTTAGGGAACGCCTAACCATAAGTACAACAGCAGAATATTACAAACATAAGAGGACGTTCAATAAGGCATTATTTATAACAAAAGATCAGCTGATAACTCATAATCATGTCTATCTTGACAGTCATATTTTTCTATATATCTGATAACAACAAAAATAATTTCTTTGCCAATTAACAGATGAGAAGTGTTGTTATGAATGAAAACACTTTTTAAAAAAGTAAATATTTTAAAATATTAATTTTATTTATTTTAGGGGAGCAAATTAAATTTTATGAGGATGGCAAAAATAAAATTTGTCGTATTTTTTTGAGGGGGAGGGGGCAAAAATAAAATTTCTATGTATTTGGGGAGGAGGGGAAAACAATTTTAATTTTTTTTTTGGGGGGGGGGGGGGGGGGGGGAGGGGGGACAAAAAAGGGGTTTAATATCGTGCTTGTTACTGACATATATTTTTAGAAAAAAAGAATTGTATATAGGACGAATCATAAGTGAAACGCCAAAATCTATTTCTTATTTATCTTATGTTTATGAGAAAAGGACATACTGTAATGTTATTTTAAATTGAATAAATTAAAACAATAAAAAAGTTAAAATAATGGAAAAAAAACATAAATTATTGTTTATCTGCGACACAAATTGCAATTTGTTGTGACACACTCGAATGTTAAACATTGTGGGAAAATTTCTTTAAGTCCATTTTTCTTATATATTTTATTATGGCACTCTACAGTAAGTTCCTAAGATTTTTTTGGGAGATGGGTGAGAATTTTTACACAAAAATTATTTTAGGAAATAAAAAACATTTGGTCGGTTAACATAGGCATATTTTTAGTACATTAAAACTCTCTGCTAGCTTAAAGGAATGGATTTTACGTTGCACTATTTAATAAATTCAACTGATCAAGATAATTTCTCACGTTTTATAGCCAAACATTTTTTTTACCAAAGTATATATTTTTAATGATTATATGCATTTATTTAGCTTATACTGCTCTATACAGAATATAAAATTTAAATTTATACAACGATGTTAATTGTTAATCTACAAGCATTTTCATTGTGCATATGATAATTAAATGCAATATCTTTGTGAATCGCATATTTTATATTATATTTCTAATAATAAATACATATACAATCATTATGTTCATAACCAGAGAACAGAGTGGGGGGGGGGGGGGCAATGTATTAGCAAGGAAAATTTTTATCCAAAAAACAAAGTATCCCCCAAAAGTATTTTCTTTGTCAAAAAGCTTATTCTTTAATTGCTTAAACATATGGACAAATGCCAAAAAAAAAACAAAAAAAATGCCACAAAACGACAAAATTGTCTGAAAAGCGCAATTCTAAAAAAACTACTTAAAATTACTTAAAACATCAAAGAAATCCATTAACACCGACAAATGCCAAAAAACGAAATTTTTATGTCTGAAAAGCAAAATCCCAAAAAATTACTTACAACACAAAAAAAATTCATAAAACACAGAAAAATGCCAAAAAACGAAAAAAAAATTGTGCCTGAAGAGCAAATTCCAAAAATTACTTATAATATCAAAGAAATCCACAAAACACCGACAAATGCCAAAAAACGGAAAAAAAATTTTTGTGCCAGATAAGCAAAATCCCAAAAAATTACTTAAAACAATAGAAATCTATAAAACACCGCAAATGACAAAAACAAAAAAAAATTTTTTGTTTGAAAAGTAAAATACCAAAAAATTACCTAAAACATTAAAGAAATCCATAAAACACCGACAAATGCCCAAAAACAAAAAAATGTCTGAAAAGCATAATCTCCAAAAAATTACTTAAAACATCAAAGAAATACATAAAACACCGACAAATGCGAAAAAACAAAAAAAAAATTTTGTCTGAAAAGCAAAATCCTAAAAAATTACATTAACACATCAAATAAATCCATAAAACACCGACAAATCCCAAAAACAAATAAAAAAATATTTTTGAAAAGCAAAATCCCAAAAAGCAAGTCCCGCCAAAAAATAATTTAACCTAACGAGCTTTTTTGGATTATGCTTTTTTGGTTTTTGCTTTTTGGAATTTTGCTTTTCAGACCCACCCTGCTGGATTTCGCAATAATTAACCCTATTCGGTTAAGGGGAACCATTTTGAGTACTTCGCGAAGGCCTCTCTCAAGGCTCCGTGCTATCGCCTGCGTTATTCAATGCTTATATCAAGTATATTCCGCCCCCACAAATCAAATATTGCCTCTTATGCAGATGACATTACTCTTATTTCAAGCGGCCCTGAAATTGAATCTCTATAAATTTCATTTAATAGCTACTAAACCCTATCAAAATTTTTCTCAAAACGTTGCCTGGTAATTTCACCCTCGAAATCTTTTGTCCCCTTATTCACTCCTCACACTCATCAGGTTAATTACCACCAGGTCGATACTAAACTACGCCGCCTCCTGCGACATTCCCGAACCGACCTTAACACCATCACAGTTGCCACAAGCTTTCTCCGATTGAACATCTTCACCAAGAATCTGTTACCCGTACAAGCCCATTAACAGATGTTAGCTGACCAATACCTTGCATCTTGCTTATCTCCTAAACATCCTTGTCACGAGCTTACGCACCATCCTACCCCAGCTAGACTAATGAAAGGAACCCTCTTTTTTCAATGATTTACCCAAATACAACCTTTCATTGACAAAAATATTCCCACTAAAATGATAATTGTGTTAACACCTCTGCAGTTAACAAAACCATAGCTATCCATTCAACATAGTCCTAAACGGTCGAACCCTCCCGTATCCCCTTTAGAAAACACTCTACCCTGTAACATCCATTCCCACCTGGCTTAACTCCGGTCTGGACACTGCCATCTACTTGCAAACTACTGGGCACGTCTGGACCCATCTTCAAATAATATCTGCTACGACTGCAAATCAGCATCTAATGTACAACACTGGCTCATATGCCCTAACCGCGGGCCTCCTATCTCTCCTAGAGATCTTTGAATCAATCCATCCCTAGCTGCCCTCAAGCTCAATCTTACTACCAACTTCCAACGAATGGGGCAATAAACAACAACAACAACAACAAAAGTTGTTAATAGCAGGGGCAATCTGACAGTGATAAAGCCTGTTTGGTCAGTTTAGCCTTATTTAATTCCACCAGTTATTTGTCTTCAGTTGTAAAAGAAATTATTCCTGATGTAAGTTTAACACTATTTTCACTGCTAATATTATAGTTATATCAAAAAAATTATTTCATGGTTAGAAAAAAAATAATTTTGATTTTGTTTTATCTCACCCCAAAAATTTATTTAAAAAAAAAACCCTTAATTTTTTTAGAAGTTTTTTTTGCTATTGTTATCATTAAGGAATAGTTTTTTTCATAGTTATATAACATCTTAAGATATTAATGTTTTTAAAATAGGAGCTTTATTAGAATAACGAAAAGATTTTTTAATTGCGTAAGCTTCAAAAGGTTAAATGATAAAATCTTTGAGCAGATGTATTTTGGGCCTACCTAATTTTCCAACAATCCACCTGGTGATTTGGTCATATAAATTAATTAGTGGTTTAGTTCAGATTTATAAAAACAGAAAGGTTCAGCGCCAAATGTTAATATTGGGAGAATACAATTAATGTAAATGTATCGAATCTACGTTATTTGAAGTTATTAACATGGGTCATCAAATATCAATGTCAGAAAAAATAAGCTTATTAAATTATAATAACATTCATGCCCATGACTCAAAAAAATGATACAATTAATGTATTTTTCAATCTGACATTTAACAGGAGACAACATAATTTTAAGACTTTTTTTCTAAAAAACGTTTAAAAAAATTTATATCCTTCCAAAATTCCTTTTAATTCTTGAAATGCTAGAATGACCCCCCCCCCCCCCCCCCCCCCCTAGTTTTTAAGAGCAGCCAAATAAAATAATAAGAATATTTTGAAATAGAAAATTAGACAAAAACAAATATGAAAATTTTTAGGGTTATTGTTAGAAAATAACACAATAAAACGTACCAAAAGAGCTCATTGCTAATGTTGTGCCTTATAAAATTGATAAACTATACAAAGACGACACAATACTGTTGCAAGTAAAAGTCTTACTTGTTTTTAAGATTTGATAGTAAGTTTTAAGTCAATTATCTGAAACAATCTTTTTTCCATAAGTCCATTACATTGAGCACGCCTTGGGAACATTTCAAACATTTAGAAATCCCCTAGCAAAGCCGGTCTGTCAAATGGTAAAAACAAGCAAAGGTGATGCCTGGTTAATAACGCGAGGTTGACGCTTAGCTAATATTTGCAATTTGAATCCAGTAAATGATGTATTTTTCCTATTACCCTCCCCTCATCCATCCTCGTTCCTTATTAAAATCGTATATGGATATTTGATGTAATCTATCGCAGTTGTTGATTTAACGAGATTAAACTCTTTAATACCATAGATGTATGCTTATTTGGCACGTAATAAGTATGAAATACGATCGGAGGCTTGCCAAAATTCTACAATATCAAACACACAAATCTAAAGAGTTTTGGCTCAACCAGTAAGGAAGACATGGCGTACGTGACTTTAATATTGCTGCCAGTTGCATAATCGACAAACTTTGTGTCAATATTAATCCCTTTTCTCACCCCTTAATCTTCTTTGGGTTTTAGAAATCTTAGTATTTGACAAAATTTCATCATATATTTTTATTTAAATAAAATTTATATAATTTTTTTTTTATTTTCACAATTTTTATAAAAAGTAAAATTTTTGGAAAGCCCTTATTTATGAAGACGTTATTCGTAGTGGTTTTTTTGGCGGCTATCATATTGGTTTGTGAAGGTAATTAAACGTAAGCGTTTTTTATATGTTGTGTTAATTTAGAGTATTGATGCAATTTGGGATGATGTAAGTCAATTAATTGCTAACGGTATAACTTAGCAATGTTTATAATTTTGAATATGCACATTGAAACAAACTAAAAACATTAAAACCGTTGCACAAGTCTACCAAAGTTTTTGAAGGTTTGATTAAGTAAACTTATAAAATTGTAGTATAGTACTCTACATTGCAGTTAATATACCTAATAGTTTTCCCCACAAAACAACTTTACGCCCGGGAAGTCAGGGGTGATATTTGGTACAGGTAAATGGTATTGCATTTTTGCGACTTAAAAATTAATATTTCCAGCATCAAAATCAAATTAAATTTTAATTTTTACTGAAAAAACTGTAAAAATACAAAATTACCAGACTCCAATAATTAAGTAAGTGTATACAAAATTCTTACCCATGGAACAAATTAGGGAACAAAATACAATTTTATTTAAATTTCAGTTTACCTGTTTATATAAAATAAGTTAAATTTTTAGTTTTTTTGATTTTGTTTGTTTTTTGAATTTTTTTGATAAATTTATATACTTATGACAGACTAAAAACATTAACCAGAAAAGAAGGTATACGTCATTAATTGAGCCTAGATATAATTATTTTGTTTTATCTAAAATGATGTTTAGCAATTTGCTTTTTAAGCAGCCATGTAAAAAAGATATTTGTCGAAAGAATCTAATTGTCTTCATTTTTAAGTGTGACTCGATCTACGCATCAAATACGCTTTTTTTCAAAAGTGCTTCGAGACAGTAATAGCCCTTACTTTAATAAATAATAAATTGAGCCATGTTTTTATAAATATATTTAGGGAATAAATTTTTTTTTTACAATAAAATGAGCCAAACCTATACAAATTAATAAAAAATATCTTGAAAAAAAAAGTAAACAATTTTTTTTAATTCTTTTCAGGAATCTCTATCTTAGTTTTTCTGTTTTCGTTACTAAAAACTTATAAACATTAGTTTTTTATGGAAACGGATTAAATAGTATCTATGTTTATTCTAAAAAAATGGATAAAACCTTGCACCGGGTAAGGAATTAACGTAAAAAAGTAATTATTTACGATGTAAAAACAAGTCATATATAAAAATGAATGAACTTTGAACGTTCCCGCATATCCTGCAGTCTTTTGCATTTTATTTCTTTTTAATTGGGGTTATATTAAAATGTTTGCAAGGAAAATCTCTTCTACGATATTAATATTTAATTTTATTTTTAATCTTAATTTTTATTTTATTTTTAAAACAAAAACAATTTATTTAGTTTTAATGCTCCAAAATTTAATGAACGTTCAAAGGGGTGAGACTGCAGCAAAATATTCCTATAGCCTTATCTTTTATAACCACCAAACGGCCAAGCTAGAGCCTCCCGATTTACAAACCTGAATTGGCGAATTTGATCAACCGTGATCTTGAGAGTCCTTAAGAAAAAAAATTAAAATCAGCTGTAATTACAATATTTACTCGAAGCTATTAAAATTGGCTAGCTTTCAACCAAAATATCGTTCAAAAGCAGAAAATATTTATAAAAATATGCATGATCTCATATATTATAATTGCAAAATTTTAAAAAATATAAAAGAATAAATAAAACATAATATATGGATCGATATGGTTAGACCGTCCATTAAGTTGGTATTTAAGTTGTTGTTTTGGCTTGTAATATAGATAGATATTCGTCAGTAAAATGAACTCTTGTATGGACGCCTTTAATATACTTATAGTAGCAAGTTGGGTTTGTGTTGTAAAAAAAGTTTAATTTAAGCAAAAAAAGTCTTATTTACAAATGTTGCAAATAAAAACATATAAGGGCACAGCTTAACTAGAAAAAGAATTTTCTAATGTTTATTTGCTTCAAATTTGCTATAATATATTTATGAATATTTAAAATGTTTTTTTTGATATGTCTTTCTTTATAGCCTCGATAGGAGTCAAGGAAATCGAAATAACACCTGCCCAATTAGGTATCCCTGGACATTGTTCGTTCAGATTAAATGTCACCAAATTCATCGCGGATACTAGTATAAACAAGTATATCCTTATTTTGCACACTAATAAAAATTAGCATTAGGCATGATTTTATTGGCCTGAATATACATACTACTTTAAAATAATCCCAGGTGTAGGCTGGTTAAGGCTGAATGGCTGTTTGAAAGCTACAACCCTATAACATCGCCCAGTTGCATTAAATGTCTCTATTTAAAGAGCCGATGTTTATATAATTACACAGGTCGACAAAAAATGGCGACCATTTTTAAACATATATATTTTGAAAGAGTTTTTTGAGCACATTCCAAATATCTTTTTCGTTTTTTTTGAATAGGTCTAATTTTTTACCTAGATGGGTTTAAAAGTACCAAAAACCTCAATATGTCCTATATTTTTAGGCATTATTCGTGCCTTTAAAATAAAAATAAATAATAGAAAAATATATTTTACTATTGAAAAACTCTTATATTGTTATATAACTTTTTTAGAATTTACTTATCTCATTTACTTTTTTAAATATTTGATTTTAAAAAACTCAAAATTTCCAAAAAATACGCGTCTGAAAGTCTGTGCTTCAAAATTTTATATATTAGAAAAGGGGCTACTAAACTCTTAAAGATTGTAGTGCGTGCTGCTACTAATACTGGCATTATCTGCCGGCCCTTCACTTACTTACATATCTTGATGTAGTTCTGTGCTTCACAATATTATTAAAAAAGGGGTACTAATGTGGCTTAGTACGCGCTGCTACTAATACTGGCATTATATGCCAATCCTTCACACTTACATATCTTGCTTGATGTAGTGTAGTGTATTTAGTAGCCCCTTTTTTAATATATAAAATTTTGAAGCACAGACTTTCAGACGCGTGTTTTTTGGAAATTTTGAGTTTTTTAAAATCAAATATTTAAAAAAATAATTGAAATAAGTAAATTCTAAAAAAGTTATATAACAATATAAGAGTTTTTCAATAGTAAAATATATTTTTCTATTATTTATTTTTATTTTAAAGGCACGAAAAGTGTCTATAAATATAGGACATATTGAGGTTTTTGGTACTTTTAAACCCATCTAGGTAAAAAATTAGACCTATTCAAAAAAAAACGGAAAAGATATTCGGAATGTACTCAAAAAACACTATCAAAATATATATGGTCAATTCCACCTCAATCCAGCAAGTCCGGGAGGGGTACCCCTTTTGATTTGGCTGAAATTTTGCATGGAGGTAGTATCTAAGAGTATCTCATAATCTGGAAATTTTTTTTGACCGGAAGTGATTTTTGACGAAGATAGGGGCAAAAGAAATAAAAATTGCAAGGTGAATTTTCACATTTAATGCAACTTTGCGAGGTTATAAGTCAAAAAGTATTATAGCTAGAGACTTAATTTTTTTTTTATTTTGAAGAGGACAATAAGGGCTATCTTGCATGTGTTTATAATTTTAAAATTATTTTTTTGAAATTTTACAATTTTGTAAAGAACATTCAATTTGATATAACTAAAAAAACGTATTTTTGAATTTCTTAAAAAATTGCTGAAATACAGTCCTTAGTATTCATTATTAATATGTGAACTCAAAAGTATGGGACCGACTAGACTTTTTAAAAAATTCAAAAAAAAAATTTTTTTTTTTTGATTTTTAGACAAAAATTTGCTCCCTGTACTATATTAAAATATTTAAAAGTGCCAAATTTGTTTATATATAAGAAGTTAGACATAGGGGCAAATATGTTAGGCTATAACAGTTTTATTAATTTGATTCAAACTATTGTCAATTTTGGAAAGAAAAGGGGAACTTTAGAACAAAAAAATTGGTAATTTTCAGTATTTTACTCCTATCTTCTAAGCCGACTTTCTGGGTCACTACCAAACCAATTTGAAAATTTAAAACTGCATTTTATACATAAACCATCACTATATAACATATATTTCCCCCAACACTTTTTAACGTACCCATAGCTTTTTATGAAATAAAAACCAAAGTTTGCCAGGTTTTTTAAAATTTTAAGGTGTAAAAAATAAAAACTTAAAATTTTTATGCTAATATATGTTAACTTTTACTAGTCATTTTTAGTTTGATGAACAATATTAGAATATGTACATAATTCTCAATATTTATCCTCGGCAAAATTCAAAAAATTTGTTAAATTTATTGGATAAAAAAAAATTTAAGAGGATTTTAGAAAAAATAATAAGGTTAAAAAATTTGTAAAAATTATTTTTTTTTCTATTAATTAATAGTTTTTAAATAAAACAGCCTCAACAACGTTAAATCTGACAAAAATAAGTAAAATAGAATATATTTGGCCTATTTAGAATATTATGATTTAACAGATTTTCTTTTTTTATGATTATCAACAAACTTAAAATAAACGTAAAAAGTCAATTATTTTATGAAACATAGTTATATGGTTTTTTGATATTATAACTACATAAAAGAAGTCAATTTTAGGGTTAAACAACTTTAAATGATTATAACGGGCAGAATTAGCTTCAATGATGAATTTTAAGACTAAATATTAGACCCAATTTAATATAAACAAAATATAGACATTCAATCTTTTTTATTAATTTTTACAAATGCCAAATATGTTTTTGAAAGACTATTTAGAACAAGGCATACAATATATATCTAACTGACCTTAATAAAGTTAAAAACCAACAATTTTAGTTCCAATTACATTTTAGTTTTATAATATAGACGCACTAAACCTATTAAAGAAAGAGGAAATATTACTGTTACTTGATTCTATGGGCATATAGATTTGGGCATTGACCTAAAGTTTTTTATAACTAAATGCGTTCCTTACGAGTTTTAACACAAAAATGTGTTTTAATAAATACATTAAATTACAAATTTAATAAAAATAATTAAATGATTTAATAATCTCATTTTTTTATAATTTACCTATCTAGTTCTTTTAAGATTTTCTATATATAACATATATATTATTTTTTTAACACTTTAGGCAAAATATGACTGATTATATAGGTTCTAGATATTTTTAGATAATTTTGCCAAAATAATAAAAAAATAAGTTTGCACAGACGAATACAATCTGCGTTAGTTTTTTGACACCTGAAAATTTGCTGTTTTTTGGCAAATTTAGGAATTTTTATTGTAGAAGCGTCAAAATCGAGTGAAAAAAGGTGGGGCTATTATATGTTATTAAGCAATATTTTATCTATAAAATAAATGTTAAATATTAAAAAAAGGTTGGCTGGTTAACCAGAAAGTCGATTTTGAAAACAGGCAAAATTTTCACTTTTTTCGGTTTTAAGGTTCACTTTTTCATTGTAAATTTAATAGTGGTAGTAATTAATTAAATCAAACTATTATGGTCTAAAATAATTGCCCATATGTCCTGCTTTTTGAATATTGTCTAATTTGGCACATTGGCATATTCTAATATAGCGCAAAGGGCATAAATGTGTCCCAAAATTAGTGCAAAAAATTAATTTTTTTAAATTTTGTAAAAAGTCATGCCGGTCCCAAATTTTTTAAATCATATATTTATTAACATTATTAAGGGCCATATTATATAAATTTTTCAGAAAATTCAAAGATACGTTTTTTGAGCTATTTGTGTCTAAACTTGATTTTAATTTTTTGTTAACTTAAAAAAAAATTTTTTAAATATTTTTTGCATCCAAGGTAGCCCTTATTACGATCTTCAAAATAAAAAAAAAATTATGACTCTAGCTACAATACTTTTGATGATACATGCGCGCAAAGTTGCCTCAAATTTTTTTTTTGGAAAAAAATGAAAAATATTTTTGCTCATATCTCGGTCAAAAATCACTTCTGGTCAAAAAAAATTTAGGTTTTTGTCAGCATTCTAGGACCCTACCAGTGTACCAAATTTCAGCCAAAACTGAGACTTCAAGGGAAAAAGTTTGTCGATTTGAGGTGGAATTGACCATATGTTTATAATTGGTCGCCGACATAAAGTTGTTATTTGTCGACCAGTGTTATTTGATATTCAATA
>CM060242.1:32701186-32747846 GCA_030555515.1 Acutogordius australiensis | reverse complement strand
AAAAATGCTATGTTTTTAAAATGACTTAATTGAATTTAACAATTTGCCTATAACCGGTAGAAACGACACTATTTTTACAATGATATCTACAGGCGTTTGCTTATTATTATATAATTTTAAAAATTTTTTAATATTTAACGAAATGAAATTTACTAACACCTCTCTTAGTTTTGATAAATTGCTCGATTTTTATATTTTACTTATTTTCTATATTTCTGTTATTTTTTTATACACCTTTTTTAGTTAATTAAACTCATTTATAAAAAATTAAGTTAGCGATAACTGCGATTTAGCATCTTTTAATTCATTGGTTAATATTTTGATTTATATTTCTATTATTATTTTAAGGTTTTGGAATATAATATGTGACCTTTGGTGAGTTTTCAGTAGAATTTGTGTAATTTAATTATAAAAGTGGACATTGGTGCATTTGTGATTAGCAAATATAAACATAAATATACATAAATCTCTTACTAACAATTACAAGCTTATTATTGCCCAGTTTTTTAATTAGTTGCTTTTAATATTAGAAACATATTTTGTTGGAAGTTTTGTAATTTTTTTTTAGGACAAATAAGTAAAATTATAAAATAAATCTTCTTACACTGTTTAAGTTGAGATTTGTGATTCATAAACACCTAAGTGTCTAAATTTCAATTTTTAATTATAAATGACCCATAATAGTTATATCCACCGGAATCTTCATAGCCCACCCGAACCTAATGATAAATATACCACGACCATCCGTGTCAGCTGATAATAAATTTTTAGCCCTTTTTAGTTAATTTTACATTATTGGCCAGCCCGGTTGAGCTCAGTTTGTTTACTCTAAATAATCAAAATGAAATTTGAAAATTATTTTTTATTTAATTTTTAATATAAAAATAATTAAAAGGTGTGCATTGTGATGATAGCCAAACTACACCTTCTATTGAAAATTTACATTCAATTTAAGCTCGGCCCAAAATTTATATAAATATAGGCCCGGCCCAATTAATTTTTTTACAGGTCCGTCATCTTGCCGGCTTTTTAGATCCTACGGAATACACTATACCCCATACCTGTGGGTGTAACTTTTTCCATCTAAGTGACCACGGGCTTAAAATAATTCTTTTTATAAATTAGCTGTTTTCTTTTTTTAATTTACAGTAAATTTAATTAAATAAGGAATAAACATTTCTCGAGATATTTTTAATTATTTAATAAATAAAATTAAAATTTAATAAATTACTAACTTATAGAAGGGAAGAGTACAACTGTTGCTCGTTTCACAACTTTGCTGAACTAAAAACGACAAAATTGGAGCAGAATTACTATATAAATTATAACTTATTTGTGATAATTTTTTTTGTTTGTTAATTAATAGAGATTCAAACTTCCAAAAATGAAATTTGTGAGGCAAATAGTAAATTTGTTAAACTTCAAGCTCTTTTCGAAGAACTAGAACGACAATCAAACCTAACAAAATACAATTTAGATCTCAAATGTAAAACATTCGAAACAACCCTTAATGATTTAGTTAGTAATTTCACCTTATTTTACAGCTTGTTGTCATTTTGGAAATTTATTACATTTTTTTATATAAAACAAATTTAATGCTACATAACAAGGATATTTATAATTATATATTTTATTTTGTTATTTTTTATACTTTTATTTTTATTTCCAACTTTTTATTTATGTGTTTAAGGAAACTAGCAAACAGTGTACCGAAAAGTTACAAACCAAATGTGATGAATTATCTGAAAATTTGGAAAATTATCTAAAACAATGTAATAATTTGAGGGCTGAAAATCATAAACTAACAATAGAGCAATCTAATCTAAACGAGGTCTATCAACAATCACTCATCAATTATAATGCAGTTTTAGAATCCCTTAATGAGGGTAGTTATTAATTATTTTTAATTGTCTAATGTTGTAAACTTATATATAGTAATATAGAGTAAAATATCTCTAACATTGCCTTTGTAAATAGTTTTTTTTAATTTTTAACTTTTAATACCAACCTATTTATATTTTAATATTAGTAACGTTTAATTAAAAGCATTGATAATGTGAACAACTATAGAAATTTAAATTTTTTAAATATATGTATTCTTTGATATTTTTCAAAAATTACGCATGGATCTTATTAACATTCAGGCAAAAAGATTATCGCAACTCAAAGAAGTCAAATTGATGCTTTAGACCAAGAAAAGACAAATTATTTTAAAATGTTTAATGAATTGACGGAGAAATTCGAAAACGCAAAATCCGATTATATAGAAAAAGAGGTCTGATAAAACAATTCTATATAAATTAGTTGTTTTCGCGAGCTCGGTGATTGTCCTTACTCGACATTATTTAGCCTGATTGTCCATTGTTCAACTCTAATTGGCATAAAAATTTTTGGCCAGCATTTTTTTTAATTTTAAATGATATAAATAGAGTTAAATAAAAGGAAAGGCTAAATGGTGGAAAGGAGAACCAAAATGACATAATACATAGTAGATTTTTATATCCGTTTACCGTTTTTCTTAAATAAATTGTAAGTCGGCTGAAAGGTTTAACAACAAATGAGTTACAAAAATAAAAAAATATTGAAAAAAAAAGTATCTTATATATTAAAAGAACTAAACTATTTAAATTTAATCATATAATAAAATTTTTATTTTAAACAAGTAAAAATTGTGTCCTAAATCGAGGCAATATTCTTTATAACCTAAATGTGGATGTTGGAGCTTGATATACTACTAGATTTAATATCTCGTTGTTTTAGATGGAAAAATAAAACAATTTTTTTTTTATTTTTCATATTTATGGTAGTGAGTTTGTAGTGCCCGGTCTTAATTATGCTTTGAAAAACGGAAAATAGATATAAGGACCTTGCCGGATATGTTTAAATTTTTAATAAATTTGTGTTGCAATGGTCGGGCCCATTTTTAATTATTTTGGCCCAACTCTAAATAAGCGGATACAGGACCGGGGGCCTAAGCGATCCGATATAGAATTTTATTTATTTATAAGCGGGTTTCAATGAGTTCAAATATAAAACGAAATTATAGGATTTAAAGATATTAATTTAGTAATTATTTCCTTATTTTTTGCTCGATGGCAACATCCCTGTACATACAGAAGGTCTGATGTTCAAACTACGGCTGGCTTTTTTCCTCAGTAAATAGCCAGTCACTTTGAAATGCTGAATGGCCCTCCTTAGCAATAAGCCTTATACAATATACCTAGAGTATGAGCCTAGGCTAAAAACTTATGTCACCAGGGAGCAAATCTCACTATTAAACTCGGGTAATATTAATTGTTTTGCTCGGGTTAAAAGAACCATAGCCCTAAGGGGCTTAGTACCTCTATCTATATGGGGAAGTTATAAAGGAAATTTAAAATCCGAACTCTAAGTGAATACACGATATCTGTCAAATTGATTTTGATATTTTTTTATTCGCCCTTAGAAATCTCAAACAGGGATTATTGGTAAATACCAGAATGATTTCACGGCAATGCGAGAAGACATCGAAAGAGCTGAGTTGTCTAAACATGAACTGGAGCTCAAAGTTAATCGCTTGCAAAAAGAAACTTTACAACTTAAATCAGATAACGAAAAAGGTTAAATATAAATATTAGTATAAATAAAAATGAAATATTCGCCAAAAAAAAACAAATGTTTTTAGAATCAGTTATATAACCTATGATATTTTTGTCCACACGTTTAATTTAAACTATTGTATTTTTACAAAAATCTCATTTGATGTCATATATAGTTTTTTCATAATTTGGCAAGTTTTCAAAAAAATTGGTAAGCACAGAGGTTGAGCATAATTAATGCAAAAATTTATTTTTGAACAATTGGCCGAGCTTTTGATTTAGAATTTTTTGCAGGTATTAAAGTTTTATGGATGGATTTAAAAAAAATTACCAAAACTATTCACAAACCTTACTTAATTTGTGGTTAGCGATCTATATTAGATAACACATAATATTATATTATTATAATGTAAGTTAATCCATAACTAATTAAACATAAATATATTTTTCAAATTTTCACTTTTTTGGCAATATTTAGTCAATACTTTACTTATTCATAGTAATCATGCCATAAATATGGTATTTAATTGTTAAGCGGAAAATGAAGTTAGATTGCATTTAGCAGAGCGTGACCTCCAAATTCGTCAGTTAGATGAGAAATGCTACAAACTTGTTGAACAACATGATTTGGCCTTAAACAAATTCACCAGCGATAAAAAAACTTGGATTGATGAGAGAGTAATTTATTATAATTTGTTAGTCGCAAAGTTTAATTTATTGCTTTATTACAAATATCCTCAAATTTTATATAAATTTTTAATTTATACCTGTCAGCGTCAATTTTTATAAGTTACATATGAAAATAAGGAAATATGGTTGAAGGTCAAATTATATCTTAATCTTCTCTACATATTTTTTACTTATAACATATTTTTTTTTTCTAAAAAATGAATAAATTGCTTAAATTAATTTTATATGAATTGAAATTGTTACGATAGTACTTGGCGAATCTATTTTGTGGAGTTTTCTTATTAAAATTAATAAAATATATTTTCCATATAAACGACTATATTGAATATATATCGTAAATCACATGCTATCTCCTGATTTATAGAAATCACTCAAATTTTAATTTGAATTAAAGAAACCTTTGCTCTTTGTTTTTTTTTACTTTACTGAGATCGATAAATATCGTGCATTCAATATATTAACGTTTAAGCGGTTTTATATACCATAATTTATATATATAAAAGATTTTATGTTTCCAGATGAAAATGGAAGAAGAAAATGCCTTGCTTGTTAGTGACAAAAATGACCTCATTAAGCAATTACAAGATTTGAAGCATTGTGAGACTTTAAACTTAACCCAAATCGACCAACTTAACGTTAAGCTGCAAGTTTCAACCGATGAAGTGGGAAAGTTGGAACAGAAATATAAAGAGGGTATTTAAATTTATGTGTGAACAAATATATTTTATGAAACTTTGTCTTTTTTACGATCTTACCTAAACATAAGATAAAAAATGTGTATTTATTTATTATTTAGAAGTCCAGATTTTAGAAAATAAAATTTGTGACGCTAATACCAAGTACGAACAGTTGCAAGATCTTTACAAAAAAGTGGAACTAAAATTAAATGCAAACAAGGAAGAATTAGATGTGAAGCAAGGAGAGCTCGAAAAATTGATTATTAATCTTGTATATTTCCTTTTTTATTATTTTTAACATAAAATTGAATTTAAGTTGTAATTTTAACAAAGCATGTTTTTTTTGCCCATTTTTCTCTGTATTGGTTGTTAATGCTTAGTTTTATTTTATAATCAGGATAATAGTCATAAAAGTAATAAAGACCTTCAAACTAGTTATGATGTAGCTTTAAGGGATTTGGAAAATCTTCAATCAAAACACGAAACTCTTCAAGGCGAAACGCAAAAACTTTTAGCGGAGAAGTCAAAATTAAACGAGATGTTCCAACAAAATTTGACACAATATGAAGGGGCTGTCAAAAAACTTAAAGAGGGTAATTATTTATATTAAAACTTATAGTAAAGGTAATTGTTATTTGTTAAAACATAATAAGAATTTTAAAAAAGCATGAAGAAATTTTTTTCAATTACCCTGCTGCTAGTCTTATGAAGTTTTTATTTACTTAAAGTAAGCTTTCTATGTTAATTCATTTTGTAAAAATTTGATATTCCCTATATTATAAATTATCGATATTATTTTTTACATCTGAAATAAACATTGTTTAATATAAAAAATTTTACACTTACAATTGCTTTAAGTATAGTGTTAAAATATATATCAATATTTTCACTATGATCCCTTACAATATATTACCGCCTCAAAATTGTCTTTGTTTTATCTAAAAGGATGTTGAAGTAAAAAATACATATTGAAGTTAGTGAGCGAATGAACAAAATTTACACAAATATTTAAGATTTATGGTTAGGTTAATTTTTTTAATGTTTTAACATTTTGGCTAAAAAAAATTTTTAATTTAACTCTTAAAAATTAATAAATTTGACTGCGATTGTGAGAAAATGACCTTTAAACTTCGTCAATAAATAGATTTAAAATTATTGAATCAACTTTTCCCCCCTTTAAACTACATCATTACTTATTACCATTTGCTTAATTTTAATAACTGATTTTAGCCTTAGTTTTTAAAATTTTACTAGATGAATACGATCAAAAACAGATTTAGTTCTGTAAAAATCTGGCCTAAAAAAATTTCAAAATTATTAGCGGTATGCTTTGGAGTTATATCCGGTCGCGAATTTAAAGGACAAATATAAACTGAAAAAAATAAGTGTTTATAAGAAAAATTAAAATCTCACCAAATTAATAAATGTTTTACTAATCCATTCTTTTTAACCATTAAGTATAATACCTATAAATATTCCCAAAAATTTCAAAAATTTTGTGTTTGACATTAAAAATCTGAAGCATTTTGAAATTGTTTTTTCATATACTTGATCAGCATTAAAAACTTAGCCAAGAACGCGGTTTCTTAAATGTTTTTAAAAGTGTTGCAAATATCAATGTTTGGTGCAATATAAACAAATATTCTTTTCTTAACTACTTTCTCTTCATTTTCATGCGTTATAATATTTCCTTTCAATTTTATCAATTGAAAATAAATTTTTGGTATAACTAATATACTTCGATTTTTACCTAAGGGCACGTGCAAAGTGAGTTTTTAATTTCGTGTTCAAAATTTTGAAATAAAACGCAAATTTTTAAAAAGTTGCTACAATTAGTAAATGCGCATAAAATGCTTTGCCTGAAATAAAAAATTTTGAAAAAAATTTCAGAATTTTCAAAATTTCACGAAAATAAAAATTCACTTTGCACGTGCCCTAAGATTAAAAGGGAAAGAAAAAACGTTAACATGTGTTTTATGTATAATTTATCAGGAATTAAATTTATAAAAATGGAAAATTATTTTTTTTGCTCTTAAAATTTCCAAGTTATAGGCTTGTGAATGCCTATATAAACACACTTATATTTAAAAGGTGAAAAGGTTATCGCAACCCAAGAAAGCCGAATTTTCGTCTTAGACCAAGAAAATTCTAAACAAGTGAAATCCATAAATGAATTGACGGGAAAATACGAAAAATTAAATGCTGATTATCTGGAAAAAGAGGTTTAGATTATATAAGAAGAAATGTTTTATTTTTTGATAGAACCTTATATTAGTAAACAATATTGTTTAATTAGATATATATTAAAATTACCTAATTAATTATTCCTTTATACCACAATTTTGTTCATATCTTTAGAAATGTCTTACAAGGATTATTGATAAATACCAAGCCGATTTTACGGCCCTGCAAAAAGAAATGGAAAAGGTTAAAGAATCAAACTACAAATTAGAACAAACTACCAATCGCCTAAAGGACGAGACTTCAAAACTCACATTAGACTATGAAAAGGGTTAACAAACTAAAAAAAACTATTTTTTTCTTCATTTTAATGTTAAAATAAAATAATTTTTAGTTACTTGATATTTATATCAGTTGGGGTAAAAAAATATTAGAGTTATAAAGATCATTATGCCTGAAATAGATCATGAACATAAGTATGATAGAATTACTAAGAGCTACTTTTTAGTCTAAAATTCTTTTGATATTACCTTAACATAATCTTTATAACTTATATAAAATTATTTAGCCGAAAATGAATTAAAATCTCGATTAATGGAGCGTGATATTGAACTAAGTCGTCTAAATGAAATACACCAAACAATGATTGAAAAACACAATTTGGCCTTGAATCATTTTACCAACGAAAAAACAGCATGGGAAGATGATAGGGTATTGTATTAAATTTATTTTACATTATATTGTTTCATAAGATGCGACTTATGATTTTGCTCGACTGGGCCAAAAATAACATCATAATATATTTTATAATGATGGACTCGTTGAAAATTATATTTAAAAAATTTTTATTTCTATATTGTGGAACTACATAAAAAACATTTATATTTTTACTTCTATAGATTTGATTGAATAATTTATTATTGTGTACTTCAGCTCAAAAACGACTTTTTGTCAAAAATCTAAATTGACAATTGCATTTTTCTCTCTGAATTACATAAGAAAACCAAGTTTTCTATTTTTTTCTTAAAACTAAAATCTCATTTTGAACGTGGCATACATTTTATTTTTATTCATCCAGAACACAATTATAGTCTAATTTTACTTATAAAAAAACATTTTTTCTTTTATTTTCTATTTTGTTGAAACAAATTCAAAATAATTTAGTTGGCCAAAAATAATATGACATTTGAATCTATATAAACGGAAAATATATCTGAGAGCCCTTATTTTATACAATTTTGTCCGAGATAAAATATTATTTTGAACGTTTTTTTTTCAATTAAAAATACATTTATATCAATTTTTTTGAAAAATGTTTTATTTTTTATTTATATTAATATTGAATAAAATGCACTTAGGTGTATCGACATATATATTTTAATTCAAATATTATTTTACAGAACATAGCTTATAAACTTTATTTACAATTTATTAAGCAACTTAATATAAATCTCATGTGATTTAACAGAATGGATTAATCATGGAAATCAAAGAAAAACACGACAAAATTGAAAATTTGCAGCAAATGAATAAAGGCATCGATGAAAAATGTCGTGATTTGCAAGCGTCATGCACCACGAGCTATAAACAATCAGAGGAAGTTGCTCTAGCCTTAAGAGACAATATTAAACCTGCTTTAAAGCATTATAAAGACGAAATCTTGGCGGGTATTAAAAAATTTTAAATATACACAGAGTCCTCCTCGGAAAAAATAGTCATGATGCCAAAATTAAAAAATTATGGTGGCCGGTTAACATTAGCATAAATGCGGAAAGTGAGGTTTTTTCATTTTGGGTGTTAATTAAAAGCAAATCTGAAAATATGATAATTCGAGTAAGTATGCAAACTTTTTAACATGTGAAATTTTGAAGCATTTTAGACGATATATTAATGTTAACCTAGGCTTTGCAATATTTTTTTTCCATATAGTCCTTTTTATTTTTCTGTAATTGTCGACTAAACTTTTTTTGCTCACATACTGCTGTTTAATTTATTATGACGTTAGTAATTGGGTATTTAGAAAAACATACTTCATAATTTAATTAAAATAAATCTTTAATTTTGTCATCTTAAGATATCAGATTGTTAGAAATATGTATGGTGTTATAATCTCGCAATGCTGCTTAAAATATCCCAATTTTTAGCTTAAATGATTAGATCAATGAGTATGGTTAGCGTGCCTTAACTACTTTAGCCTGCACGCCTCTTACCTTAATTGCAGACTTGTCTCTGATCCCATTTATATTCATCCCGCCCCTTTTGCCATTAGATCCGACCAGCAATCAGTTGTCTCAATGAGTCATTAGAAGATGTCTTATTTGGTCCATTTATAGTATTTATTTTTTGGTAGATGGAATTGCTTTCAGGCTAGAGTTCTTCAATATAAGAATTGATGAAAAACTGCAGGATTTTGATTAATTTAGGAATTACATGGAAAGAAGATTAAAATCGCAGTGCCGCAAATTATATAATTCTATTTCATATATTGCATTAAAATTAACATTGATTTAAAAAAACCCAGCATAATAACTTCCATTATAATTTTTATTTCCTTCGGTTATTTTGTTTTCTACATGCGGGTAACTATAAAATACAAAATCCCTTATAATATTAAACAAATCACATCATACGTCTGATTATGCTGCATCTCCAATATTGATATTGAAAATTTAATATAAATGAAAATATAAATTTAAACCAGAAAAAATGTTACGTGTGATATATATGCCAAATTTAATGGATTTAAAGCTGCAAAAATATTAAATATTTGAAATGTTCAGCTTCGTTTTTTTGGTTTATTTGGCTCTATCGACAGAAAATCTTACAAAATAATGTTTTATTTGGTTATGATAGTTCTTTAAATTTTGCAAACCCTCTTGCCATTTTTCAAAATCCCGACTTCCGTTACAGTTTGCGTTAAAGTTTTAGAGATATGGTAAAAAAGGTCTCATTATTTTCGGCCATTCTAACGAACTAAATTTTTTTAGTTAAAATGCGCTCCAGATTTTATGTTGCAATTTGTATTTTTAATGTTACACAACTGGTTTTGACAAAAATTAACAAAGAAACCCGTATTTAAGAAACATAAAGTTTTGTAATTAAGTCTAGTTATCTAAAAATAACTTTAATTTGAACATTCCAAGACAACAAAAAGGGCCGAAATTATCGAAAAATAATTATAAATTCCAAAACATTTTTGAGTTTTGCCAACCATTACATAAGTAACCGTTTATAATGAAAGCCGGACGTGCAAACGAATTTTAAGAAGGGGCACAAGTCTTTATTGCACGATTCTATTGACCTAAAATTTAAAATTGTCGACATGTGATAAAAAGACATTGCAACTTTGATGGTATGCTTTAAAGTAACTGAAAGAACATTGGCTTAGACTTTTAAGGCCTCAAATTGATATATAAATTCTATTTAAAAT
The DNA here is from genome assembly GCA_030555515.1 of Acutogordius australiensis. NCBI lineage: Eukaryota > Metazoa > Nematomorpha > Gordioida > Gordea > Gordiidae > Acutogordius > Acutogordius australiensis. The sequence goes on along the minus strand of CM060242.1, from coordinate 32,737,290 downwards.
GAGTGCTTGGGAAGATACATATTTTTACAATCCGTAATTCTAATTTTATGTTTTAAGTTTTTTACCCAATGTTTATAAATATAGTACGGCAGGCCGTAAATGCTTGTGCTGACAGTTTAATCAACCAACAAATTCCAGCTTTTAATATCTGCCTTTCAAAATACAACGATCAGCTTTCCCAATTGCAAAATAAAAACACAGATATGAAATTGGAAATGGTAAATTAATCGTATTTATTAAATTTTTTTGAAATAAACATAGCTAATTTTTTTTGATCTAATGGTAGGACAACCATATAAAGGATAATATCAAGTTACAAAAAAAAATGAACAATCTAACCGCTATAAACGCTCAATATGTAATTGAGTGGAATAGTGAAACTGAACACCAAAAAGAGCTCGCATCCAAGATAAACGATATGGAAAAGGATTTTGCATCCTATAAACGTGAAATGGATGCCAAAAAACTTCAAAACGCAAAGGGTATGTTTTAGTTTAAGAGCAAAAAAAATGTTTATATATAAAAACGTTATAAATATTTTGATATTTTTGCAATTATTATAGGGACGGTTTAAAATAAGTTTTTTAAATAAAATTTGTTTTTTATGTATTTAACTGTGATACTTAAATGATGTTTTAAATTTTCGACAAAACATCACTTATAAATTAAGGGCCATAGCATGAAATTTATGCGTAAAGATCTAAAACATGATATTTATATTCCGTTAACTTGGTTATTTTTGTAATTTGAAATATAAAAGAAAATTTGGAAAAAAAAATTTGTTTTTCGTTTAAAAATATGATTTTGGTACTCATATGTAAATTTGCCGGTTTTTTGTTTAATGGCTCTCATACAATTTTTTTTGCATTTTAACCGTTAAGTAAAGCTGTTTTAATTTTGAATGATTATCTTTCTAGATATTGAAGATCATAATGCTCGGATCCGATATTTGGAAGATGAGTGTTCAGAATTGCAAAGAAAACATGCCGAAGAAGTTGATTTCTATCAAACCAATATGAGAGAGAGTGAGGAAAAGGAACGCCTTATATTACAAGAAAAAGTTATATGTACTCTATACATCAAATTATAATGTTTAACTTTACATTATATGTTATTTGCACAATTTTTTTTCATCGACCCTTATTCTTTTTTTCTGATATACTTTTAATCATATTCATTTAATATTCCATATTTTGATGACATTGTACAGCGAAAATGAGAACTAGCAAACACCTCATTTTATTTTTAATAAATATAATAGCGCTTTTTATTTTTGACCAAATTTACCTCATAACTCAAAAAACTCATTTTTGCCTTCTTTGGCATTTTGTTAATCTGTTAAATATAAAGCGAAAAATAAAACAAAGTTTTAGGATTATTAACCTTTGTAAAACTTTTCTATCAATCCAATTGATAATTAGCATTTATAATATTTAACAAACATAAAAATTATAAAATTTCTTTTTACAATTTTTTGTTTTGCCTGTTGCCTAAGTTTAACTTTTTACATTTTTTTCTCCTTTCCCACTTGAGTTCTTGCCTTAATTTTTTGACCATTTCCATTTTTTATTAAAAATTGTCTTTATTTTGTCAACATGTAGAACGATCTTGAAATTTTGGTATCTGATCTAAAAGCAAATTTTGAGAAAAGCGAAAAAGGTTTTGAAGAGCGAACTAAAAAATTAGGTGACGAATATGACACATTAAAACATCAATATCGGCAAATGAAACTAAAGATGGAAGAATCTCTAGCGTTACAACAGAAAGGTAGATTGGCAGAATAATATTTTTTATATAATGTCTTTATTATTATTATTATTATTTTGTGCCATTTTGTAATTATTGTTTCTGCTTTTTACATTATATTTTTATAAATTTTTAATTAAAGAATTAATTTTATTTTTAATCAATCCCTTTTTTTTATGTATGATAGATGATCTCAAGCATCAAAACGCATTAACAAAGCTTCAGTTAGACATTGAAAGTGCGAAACTTGAAGCAAAATCTCAAGAACTTACCATTAAGGAAAAAGAGTTTGAAATTTCTCACTTAACGCGTATCAATCAAGGTCTTCACACTGAGCGAGTTTGTTATTTTTTCTATTTTGAATATAAAATATATTTTGTATACTTTGGAGTTTTTCTTAACCGTTTTAGCCACCAAACTTAGTTTAAGTTTTTCTCTATTTAGGAAGAATTGGTGACTAAATATGATGCTAAGATGGAAGCGCAAAACGTTGAAATAGCAAACGCGAAAGAATTGCTTGACAAAAAAATTATTGAACATGACAAAGAAATTAATAGGTGTAAATTGTTATACTCGGATTAACTTTGCTTTTTTGCGTTACTTTTTTGTCTTAAAACTAATAATTTTTTAAAAATTTATATCAGAAAAAAAATATTAATGTGAAAGAGTTTGTTTACCCTTATATTAAAGGTAAAGTTTTTGACCTCTGTTTTGTTATTAGTTAAATTTATACTTATGTAAATTTTAGACTTCACGAACAAATAATTAACTCAGAAGCAAAATTAACGGGGGAATGCAAAGAGTTTGTCAAAAATATCGAGGTTCTAAAACAAGAAAAATATGAAGTAATTTTTGTTAAATATTAAATTCATTACGTAAATTTAATGTATGTTTTATTTGTTTTTATTAATTTATATTTTATAATTTTGTACAGATGACCTCACAAATATATGATCTCAAATTACGGATTCAGAATTACGAGAAGCAAATGGAACAAGGTTAAGTAGTTTGATGAATAAGCAACAATCTTTTAGAAAAATATTGCCCTGATAAAACTTTTGCCATATTTTTAACGAAAACTTTTAAATTTTAGAGCCAATTCATGAATTAATAATTATTTTTCAATATCTTTGGTATTAAGATTTTTATTTATATCTTAATTATGATCTAGATACTTCAATTCGTACTACCACATTGCCTAAAAATTCCAATATTGATCCCAACTTTTACCAGCACATGGTTTCAGTATTATATTTATTTGAATCTCTAGCTTCCTTGTTTTAGTGGTATTTTGATTATAACACACACTGGGATGTAAGGCCTGGCATAAGATGTAATTTTTAAATTTTTTTTTTAAAACTTATTCAGCTGTCATTTAAAAAGGCCTTCTATACAATATGTAAATCGTGTTAAAAAGGGATGTTGCGCCTTAGGCGAGATCTTATAAACATCTATAATTAATAGAGTTGTTTTGTAAATTTGTAAAATTGAGGAAATTCGATTTCTATGTATGGGCATCTCTCAACCCACTTTTTGAATTTAGCTGATGAAGAGAGAGATAGAGTTATGTCATACATGCGTAATTGAAGATATCCAAGGAATATGTATAGATAATTAAATACGTTGCTCAAAAAACACCATCTCAACTAGGAAATTTAATTATTGACCACTTGTATCAACTTTACCTTAAATTTGATCAAAGATATATTTATAATATATTAATAAATAATTTTTTAATGCCTATAACATTTTCATATTTAATCAGTATAAAACTGAAGTATGAATCAAAAATGACTAGAAAGTTGAAACAAATTAATATTTTACTTTAAGTTAAAATTTACAAAAATTGTAAACTTTGTATGTGACCCTAATAATACAAAATGAACGTGAAATATTTCAATAAATAAATTGATAAAAAAAATGATATAGAAGATTCGCATTCGTTTTTTTAATCATCAATATGAAATTTTATTTTAAGGTAAATACGAGTGCCCCTCTGATCAACAAACCCGACGGCTTAGAACATTTTAGGAAACATCAAACAACTCAAAACTTTGATCGGCAATACGAAAATATGTTTATGCAACAAGCACTACGGGCCAATTTTTTGCAAGAAGATGATCAACATTTGGACTCGCGCGAAGTTATCTACAAGAAACCTTTGCCAGCCCTTGCTAACTTTGATCCTTCTCTCCAATACAAGCACCTGACGTTTAAGGGTGAGAAAACAGTTGCTGATAATGGCCCATCCACCAACGCTATTAAGTTGTCGAGGAGAATTTCTAATTCACGCAGGACAACACATCAAACCAATAATTCCGTTATTAGTGGACCTACATCGATGTATTTAAATAGCAATTCTACACACGATAATGGTGCCCCCTTAAATAACGATAATAAAAATTTGCAAATTAACGGGGCCGAAAATTTAAAAACTGAGAATGTCGAATCAGGTGGGGATAAAATTGTTCCACGAGGCATGCTCGATGGCCAAACCTCCTATGGTAATGAAGAATCTTTTGCTACAACTTCTAATACAAATAATAATAACGCAAATTCTACTAATGCATCATCCCAACGGCAGGATCACTTTGGAAGTGGACGTAGAATTAAACGGATCTTTAAAACACCGATTAAATTTCTCATTGAGAATACACCAGCCGGTAAAAAAAGACGGAAAAAAGATGCGGCCAAACTGGATAAAATAAAACACGGGAATGGAGACGAAAATCAAATCGACATCTTAAGTTACAAAATGGACCAAGAATCAGTTGTCTCATTAAATGATGGATTTGAGGTAGCATTTTTTCCTATATTTAAATAACATTTTTTAAGGATATGTTCTTTTATATTAATAATATAACACTATTTAATTCGCTATCTTAAATGAAATGGGAGTTTTTAATAATTTAACATTGCGCAGCTCAATGGTCAACATTGTCGGTTAAAATTATTTTTGGCTTATATCATTGTTGTAAATCAGATAAAAAAAACTGCAACTTCTATATGGAGAAAGATGTTAGTTTTGCTTTTTATCCCTAAAAATATATTTCGTGTCAAATAGATATAGAACATGGGTTTTAAACAATTTTTTTTATTTATACTAAAGTAAATTTCTTTTTTTTTACATTTTTTATAAGATATATGTCTTAGCAATATTAAATATTTACATGTATGAATTCCTTGATATGTAGTCCTTATTCTTGACCTTATTATTAAATCCAGTTGGCTCAAAGTTTTGTTGATGGCAGTAATATCAAAATGACTAGAGAACCGACGCAAAGCTATAATTTTCGACCAACTAAACATCGAATGCAAAGCAACGGTTCTCCGAATAATATCGACCCCTCCACTTCTCATCATCCAAGCTCTTGGGTCATCAATTTTGAGGGACACGATGTTGCCCACCATAATACAAGGGCAAAAAAAGATGGCCAGCCAATTAACGGTAGTATTTCATAGACCTCATCGATAAAAAATTTTATTGATTTTTATAGAATCACATGAATATTATTGGGCATGTTAAATGTGATTTTTGCAAATCTTAGTTTTGTTTTTCCATAAACTATAAGCACGACAAAAATTGTTAAAAGTCGATATATTTGTTTTTGAACTGAGGGCTATAAAACGGGTTTATAAAGTAAAAAAACAAATGCAGATTATGACATTTTTTTTGATAAAATAGGTTAATTTTTGTATAAATCGACAGAAACGAAGAAAAAGACAAAAAATTATTTTCGATTAAAATTTGATAACGTGCCCATAATAAATTTTTTTTAATTATTTTATTAAAGTGCGTCAAGTTGATAGACCTCAATCTCAATGGGAACCACTTGATTATTCCTTACCACCGTACACCTCAATCGATGACAGTATTCGTTTACGTAAGACAATACTTTTATCATGGGAATTATCTACTTTTGATTGCAGAAATATATATTTTTAACTTATATTATTAATTATTTGTACTTTTGTTAGCTAGAGCTTACATGTTTTTTTTTTCAAAGTTTTCAATTCTCATTAATAAAACTGGACAACAAAAAAACAACATAAACAATTTTTACAGGGTCAATAGAGAAATTTTTTGCAATAACGAACCTGGGTTTATTTTTCCCTACGCCTCTAATTATTTTATATTGCGTCTAAAGTTCAAAAAAAATTCACAAAATATTTTAAACTATTAATTTCCAAAAAATTAAATGTATATATAGGTTCCTTATAAAAAATTTATCTAAAAAAGTTTATATTAGGAAAATCTTATTATTGACATCGAATAATTAAAAATTTGAAGCTTTGGCTAAAATTCTGATTTCATATTTGTTATCACCAAAAACTTGACCAAAAACAATAGTTGCCATATTAAGGTCGTCCCAAATTTGTTATCCGGAGTTATTCTTTAATTTACCTGGCGAAATTTTTATTCATTGTAAAATTTGGTTATTTTTTTATCAAATTCTAGACCGAACTAGTACTATCAAACAACATCAAGATCACGAAACCAAAGTAACGAAATACAGAGTAGTAGCTTTGCCAGAACTAATTTCTCGTAGGATAAATTCGGTAACATCTGGCCCTGAGAGCGAACTTACTTTTAATGATAAGGATAACAGCAGCATACAAAAAGGAGATAATAAACGAGACCGAATAGTCGAACTGAACAGGCGTAACACATTGCTAAAGCCCCATCTTAAAAGCACGTACCCACTTGAAACATTGGCCGTTGAGGATACCTCACTTTTTATGGTGAACTTATTTTGTATTTTTTTATAAATAGTTTTTTATATCTTCCATATTTCAATCGCAATCAAGTATCATTAATATCACCTATCGAAAAACAATATACAAAGTAATATACCTAATTTTGAGTATTTTAGGTCCTATAATCTTAATCTTTTGTCGTTTTGTATGTTGTCACACTGCAGTTATTAATTATTGATAGGAAGGTGCGTTTTTTACGAGTCATTAATCCTTTTATTTATGGTAAGATTAAATTTTTTTTTGTGAAAAAGCACGAAATGTTTTGAATTTTAAGTTGCAGTTTAAATTTTTTATTTTGCTAGATTAATAAAAGTTAACCGTTAGGCCAATTAGATATATGTTTTTACAATTTATGGCGCGTTTAGAATTTCATTTTTTTAATAAAATAATAATGGTTTAACGTTGGTTAATTTTTTAAGCGTTCGAATTTTGAAATGATTATTAGGTATGTTTATATGGATTGCGATATAAATTTAATAAAAATAAATATACTTAGAGCAATTGCACCGGATGGAAAACATTGTAAAATACAAATTAAATAATATTTGATGTAAAATCCAAATTTAGAATTTTTTCATTTTTGACATTTTTTGAAAAATTGTATGAACACTGAACGCGCCCTAATAAATAAAATTAATTTTTTCAGCCAAAATTTTTTTATAAGTTTGGCCATAATTTATAAAAGTTAAACAAGACTAAAAAAACGGCAAAGGGATTAAAAATGAAAGCACAAAATTTTATTTTTGTATGATGGTAGTTATGTGTCATACAATTGCATATTCCCAAAAATTTAAATATTCAGAAATCAATACTTTTTTTTCCTAATTTCTAATCTTTTTTGCCATTTTTCATCTGATAGCCTGCTATAAAACATACAAACAAAGATGCTAAAACTGAAATTTTTCGCACATTTGAGCTTTAGAAATTTGACATCAATTATTTCATTGGATAAAATAATTATAAAATTTTTATCTCAGCTTAACTGCGTTGGCACTAGTTTCCCTTACATTATTATTTGATATCAAGTTCATTTTTGAAATTGCATGCATATACATGTGTATGTTAATCAATAAGCTCTTACGTTTTTTTTTAATTATCCACACTTATAATTTAAATAATTTTAGTCTACCAAATAAAATTAGCAAAGACATGTGGAGGTTTTTGTTTAGGGCACGTGCAAAGTGAGTTTTTGTTTTCGTAAAATTTTGAAAAATTTTATTTTGTAACAAAACGCAAATTTTTAAAAAGTTGCCAAATTTAGTGTATGCTCATGAAATGCTTTTTCTGAAATTAAAAATTTTGAAAAAAATAAATTTTTAGAATTTTAAAAATTTTACGAAAATAAAAACTCACTTTGCACGTGCCCTTAGAAAAAATAGGGTTAAAATTATTAGAAATATTTGTTATAATTTTTGGTTTAAATCTAATAACGCTTTTGTTTAATAAAATTATATTTTTAATTTTTTTTGTTTTTGTTTAATATGTTATTTCTTTATAGTCTGATTCTCTCGATGGTAGTATTACGCATAAAGCCTCAGCATCTGCCAAAAAGCACAGGTGCGTACGTTATTAATTTGAATTCAAAGGCATTTGCAAAATTTTGCAGATTTTTATTTTTTTCAATTTTTACCCGTTTTTTAGTCTTGATTTTATTTTCTTATTGTTTGTTAACAGTTGCAATTTTAACAAAATAGCTGTAATTTATAAAAAAATATTTGGAATAAAATAGGAAAATTACATTTGAGTTTTTTCGTAAACAATATTTTTATTCATTTGAAGTAAAAATATGCGAATTTTAAAAAATATTATTTTTTTATAAATTTAGTCGGTATTTGACGCCATCTAAATTTATGCCCTCAATCCGGAAATCTATCAAAAATCGTAATCCATTTGTAGTCTCAAAGGTTATAACACTATTACTTCCCTAATACTCAATAGACAATTTATTAACAAAATAACAATTTATGGCTCTTTCTTTAAATCTTTTAAGTAAAATGTAATAGTAAATATACTGATATTCTTTATATTTTAAATTTATATTTTTTTATGACTGTTTAATAAATATTTTATTAATTATATTGGCCACCCATCAAATTTGGCTGTGAAATGTCTGTAATAATGTAGGGAACATGATATTTATTTTGGTTTATTCTCAAAAAAATTGATTTAATATTATAAAATATTTATCATTATGTGTAAAATTTCATATATTTATTGTTGCAGACGCCGAAAAAAGGGAAAGAAAATGAAACACCGAAAAAGCGAAAATGATTTAACATTGCTTGGCTTATAGCTAATATGTCGGAGAGTATATAAAAATTTAACACACATTGTGCTATAAGTTATTTCCAAGTTTTTTTTTTTAATATTTTGTTGGTAAAATTATTTAGTTTGTTTAATTATTATCAGATATTAAATTTAGCATTCCTAAATTCGTAATACTAATTTTCTGACATTATATTAGTTGATTTAGCACATGAACCTTATTCAGTTTTAAGTTATTAATGGAATCAAAAAATTATTGTTTGACCAGGACAATGTATGATTGCTCTAAATTTGCAAATATATTCACATGCACAAATAATTTTCTCAGAAATGATTTTTACCCTTATTTATATAATATATTATACATATACTTATTTTTAATGATTTTATTGTATTTTATTTAAATAAATGAGTTTAACTTCTTAACTACTTTTATTACGGGTCAACAAAAATGTGAGATAAGAGAGTTAACCCTTCTTTCCCCAATCTTTTTTTTAAATTAAAAATAAATTTGATTTTTTATATTTTATTTAGCCAATCTTAATTAGTTTTGTTGCAGATTAGAAAAAGATACAATTTGCAAAATAACAAATAATTTTGGTTAAAACTAATTAGTCGTCACACCGTCGCCCTTCTTCCCCTTCTTATTTCCTTCCATATTCTTTTCAATTTATTTTTCTCGCCTTTTGGTGTCCAAGCTTATTTTGAAATTTTAAACTAGGAAATTTTATTATTATAAGATGTAAGCAATAAAAAAATATGTGGTAAAGAAGTTTCCTCCAAACTTTTTTTCTATTAGGGAACAACGTACTTTTAACTCTACAGCGGGTCCGCAGAGTTGAATGGGATTTAAAACTCGCAGGTTACCTAAGTTTTTAGGCCGAGGATCTCAAAAAAAATGTAGGGCTTTGGAGTTCGTTGGTAGTCGCCCATCCAATTACTAAACAGGTTCCATGCTGCTTAGTAAAACTTAATCAAGATTACATGCGCTTGTCCGACCAACATGTAAATTTATTTAGGGGGGGGGGGCGACCATTTGATTTTATCTAAATGTCTTACATTGACGTTTTTTGCTCTTAGGTAAATCGTTATTTGTGAAGGGAGAAACTTTGGGCAATATCTATAATTTTTAATGAGATTTAAATTATTTATTGAAACAGATGCAATTTCTTTATTTTGCTTAAAAGATAATGCTTTACAAAAAAAGCGAGAATAAATAAAAATTATTATTCAATATTCATAAATACTACATAAGTTTGAGCAATTTAAAAGAGAGTATAGACTTAATGAACAATGTCAGCAACCTTAAAAGAGTTTGGCAAATTTGTAAATATGAATTTATTTAATATCAAAGGTTTGTGTTGATTTTTGTTAAAACCAAAGGTTATATTAAAAATACAAATAGGAGCATGAATATTTTAAACATTTTTTACAAAAAAAAAATAATATTTAGAATTAAATTGGACGAGTTTTTAAGTCTCAAATAAAGCATTTTTACCATATCTTAAACTTTAACGTAAAATCTAACAAAAAATTGGCGAGTTTCTTGAAAAGGGTATACGTGTAAGGTACTAAAGTTCAAACCGGGCCGTGATATTCCCGCTTGGTCACCCGACATATTTTTTTATTTAGGCCGTCCGACCATTATCTTCATCTTTGCTCGGCCTGCCTGCGTTTACAAATACCGAAAATTATATATTACAATATAAAAATATTTTGTTTTAAAATTACAAATAAAATACAGATTGTAGAAGTAATATGTACGATATTTGTCATTTTAAAACAGTTATAATAAAAATAAGATTCAGCTGCCTAGCCCATTCTAATTCAGGCCCGCCCGGCCCAGTCCGTTCTAAATTTCGGCCCGGCCTGACCCGTTGTGTGGCCCACCGTTGGCCTTAATATTGAACAAAAACTTCATGTCCTATTTTTCTATCTAAATAAAAACTTATTTTATAAAAATCAGAAGATTAGCACTGTTGTGGACGACAAATTTTTAACTACATCTAACTGGGTCTAAATCTAGCCGTAGAAATTACCAAATCAGGCCTTTTAACTTTAACCATGAGATTTTGATTTATTCATTGGCATTGGGAATATTTTTTAAACATCTTCAATTTAACTTGTTAAAAAAAACGCTTATTTTGCTTAAATTAATATTCTTATTATTTCAAATTTTATTTAATTATTGAGCATCAGCTTTTGTTAAACATGTTTTAAAACAAAAATTTGTGCGAAAAACTTTTCCTTTGTCATTTTTTAAATTATGAAAATTAATATTTTATCTCAATTACTAATCGTAATATCTTTCTACGATGAAATCAAATTTGGCATTAAGGCTGATTTAAACCAAAATGCTTCGATTCAATATTCATATGAAATGATGAGAATAATAACCAAAGAACTTAAAATTTGTAAAATTATTATGATAAATCTACTATAAATTTCGAATTCGGTTAAAATAACAGTAGCGAACAATAAGATTACATTGTGAGTCTTCATTTCAAATCTATTTATTGGATTTTGTAATGAAATTATATTACACAGGTCGACCATCAATGTAATACATCAGGCCCGATTCTAGCTTTTCCATTTATGGGGGGGGGGGGGGGGCAAAAAAACTCGTGGGGGGGGGGCAGAAAAATATACATGTACAACAATTGAATCCATGTTCAAAATTCTTATTTTAATAAATTAATTGTAATTTATTTTATCATAAAATAAAAAAAATGATTGCGTATATAGATTGGATATGTGAAATAAAATTAATTGTTTTCACTAAAATCAATTGCTTACAAAGATATAAGAATTGGAAATTAATTTTAAGTATAATTTAATCATTTGGTATCAATGCGCATGAAAAATTAAAATATGATACATATGAATGATAAAAATGAATTATATAAAACTAAGAAAATGAATAGTAAAATAAGATTGATTATTATGAAAACAAATTGTATAAGTGTGCGGATTTGGAAGAATATATAGAAAAAACACTGGTTATATATAACTAGTAATTAATATTAGAAAAATTAAATAAAACATGAACATACACGTTAATTGCGCATAAAAAAAATTTGTAACCATGTCTTAAAATAGTAAGCAATAATTAGCTGATTATGAGCAGTGTAATGTATTAATCTAACAATTTTATTCTAGAGGTTGTTTTGATTATTATAAAATTCATCAAATTCAACGCCCCAGTTAATAATTTTTCGTGTCCTAAAAGAACCAAATCACCTTTACGCAGGTCACTTGCCCTACTAGAAGTTATAACACAGGTCAACAATTTTTTGAGAGTTATAAGCTAACTACAGAGATCAAACCTGCCATCTTAGGGAATCTCAAATCCGTTTACCGTTTTTCCTAATCAAACTTAGTTAGTCAGTTATAAACATTGAAAATTTTAGAAAATAGGTCAAAAAACCAAAAAAGATTCAAAAACAAAAATAAATTGAAATTTTATTTTAAAATATTCACAATATTTAAACTGTTAAATTCCAACTTCAAATAATATTTTCATTAAAAACCGATAATACATCGTGTCGTATTTAAGTTTGGAGGCGAAATATTTTGTATTATCTAAATGCCGATGTAAGAGGTTGATATATTGATAAAATTTATTTTTTATTATTTGTGATTAAATATAAGTTACAAGAGAATTTTATGTGCAAAAAAGATTTTTAAATTTTTTCTATTTAGGGTATATTTAGATCTGTCAATTTGGTCATAAGGTCATTTTTCATTATAGACGGATCTAAGGAGCCAAAGACGAAAGAAACTAAAAAAAACGAAAAATATATATGAGATTAGGCCATCATGGGAATGCATTCTTTTATGCTTTCATAAAATTCACGTTTCTAACATTGATATTTGTTGACCTGTGTTATCCTTCTTAAAGAAGAAATTGTGGTTTCAAAACTCGACGTTGAAGAGCCAAATAACAAACTAGAAAAAATGTTAAATAGATTAGGAAACGCATCTTAATCATTTAAATATTTAACAAAATCATTAGTAACACATTCTTTGTAATTATTAAGTTTTCTTATTAAAATTTTTTTGGCTACGTCAATTTCTTTTATCAATATTACTTATTTTTAAAAGAGGCTCTTTATTATATCCAAAAAAAGGATAATCAAATTTATAAAGGGAATCTAAAGATTCTAAATAAAATCGGTAAAAAATCTATCAAAAGAATCAATAAATAATTATTAATTCATCATTAATATTTAAATTATTGTCAAACTTATGAGTAGAAAACAAATAAAAATCAGAAAAATCTTTAGGTTTAGTTTTTGTTTTATCCATAGATAAATTATTGTCATTTAAAAAAGTATTATATATATCAAAACAGTTTTTGAATAAATCTTTAAATGTATTTGTATTTCTTAATTGTTTAATTTCTAAACAATGGTGTATTAAATCAAAGGTTTTAGAAACATAAATCGTTTCGCATTGAAATTGATCATTAATTAAATATAAAAAATTAAATTGTTTATAAATATGGTCAAAAAACCCCGACGCTTCGGCCCTATGACCTGAAGATATGAAAAAAAATTTATTTTAATTTTTAAAAGGGTATTTAATATTTTTATGTAATTTTTTAAAAAAACAATGGCGTCGAAGTGATCACACCACCGATGGGGCAACAGCCGGGGTATGGTCCCGCATTCACTAACTTCCTTGATTGCATCATGTTGAAAAAATTTATGAAGGGAAGAAAAAATATCAAAAAAATCTTTCTCTTCACTTAAAATTTCAAGACAATCTTTTACAACAAGAGCAATCGGTGGTTAAAGCAGTGAATATAGGGGACATGGTGTCCAACTATCTTGCTTAAAAACACTTGAACACCACCTCATCCTCGGGCATTACGTTCGCCCCATCGTAGCATTGTGCGATCAGGTTCTTTGGTTCTAGATTATATTCTAACAAAAGATTGTTGACAAGTGAGAAAATTTCTTAGGCATCATATTTATGAATTGCTTTCACAAATATAAAGCTTTCTGTAAAATCAAATTTTTCTATATGTCTAATAACAACAGAAATAATTTCTGGTTAGTTTGATCTCTCTAGCGGATGAGAAGTGTTGATAAATTAAAACACTTTTTAAAAAAATTGAATATTTTTAAAATAATTTTTTTTTAGATATTTTTGGCGGAGCAAATTTAATTATATTATGTGGAAGAAAAAAATAAAATTTATACGTATTTGGGGGGGGGGGGGGCAAATTTAATTTGGGGGGGGGGGGGGGGCAAACATAAAATTACTATGTATTTGGGGGGGGGGCAAATTCAATTTTTGGGGGGGGGGGAAGGGCAAACATAAAATTACTATGTATTTTGGGGGGGGGGGGCAAATTTAATTTTTTTAAGGGGGGGGGGGCAATTAAAAACTTTTGGGGGGGCAGTGCCCCCCAAAAGGGGTCTAGAATCGTGCCTGGAATACATCCCTATAATGGCCTCATCTCAGATATTTTCCCATTTTCGTTGTTTCTTCCGCCTTCGGCTATTTAGATCCGTCCATAACAAAAAAATGACCTTTTTTGACCGAATTGATACGACCTCATACCCTAAAAAAAAATTCAAAAATTTTTTTTCTCATATACTAGTAACTTATATTTTATCTCAAATTGAGAAATAAAAAGCTATTACATCACCATTTAAATTATACGGACGCCAACTTAAATAGAACATTGGTTTAGTAAAAATATTATTTAAAGTATGAATTTTAATTGCTGTTCTAAAAATAATAATATTTTATTCAAATATTTTTTGTTTAATTGTTTTTGTTATTTTTTTCATTTTTTAAAATTTTAAATGTTTATAACTGCCTTACAAATTTTGATTAGATAAGGTAAACGGAATTGAAAATAACTAAAATGGCAATTTTGGTCTTTGTAGTTAACTCTCTCAAATATTTGTTGACCTGTGTAATTTACGAGAAGTATACTCTTTCTTTTTACAACTGAAGTAAAAAAAGGCTAAGTTAGCGAAAATGGCAAACTGATTTGAAAAGAGGGCAGAAAAAAACTACAAAATCAAGTGATCTGCTGTAAAAATTTTAAAATGTTTAATGTAATATAACTTATGTTTTGAGGAGCTTTTTAAATTTGCGTCCTTTACGTAAAATTTCGCATTTTTGTAAATTTACCATATAAACATGCTAGATTTGTCATACCGTGCTGCCAATTTTTCACGTCCACTTGATGATATATCAGGTATGTGAAAAAATAAAAACATTTTTTTGAACCTGAAAAATTAAATTTGCTTGAATATTTAAAATTTTATTGTTGGCTTTACGAGTCCATCGGCATTATTTATACTATTTAAGAAGAAAAGGGCATGATGTTGTTATATATGTGTAATGCAGTTTGTATCTAAATAAGTCCATAAGTATAAGGTAGTTATTGGATTTGAGAGTTTTGTAAATCCGCCGCTCTATTATATTGTTAGAACTCTGTCAAACATCGCTGGAAGAAAGTTCGCGCAACTTAAAAGCAATAATGGCAAGAGATATGATCGAAATACCGGTATTGTCTGGTCCCTATTCCACCGCACCTGACACCACTGATGGCCCATTTCATCTAGCTTTTGAGTTATCAAGATTATTCAATGGTAGCACTTTTTTAACAAACTTATTTATATAGGAATTTGTTCCATAATATTTTGTATGATTAAGCCCTGGCCTCTTCTTATGTGCGAATATGCTCATTGTTAAAATATTAGTTTAGAAAGATATAGCAAATATAGGGCCTTTGTCACCCAATCTGATTTTTTAAGGTAGTTTAACCGTGCATATTCTAGCTCTGCTCCCCCGAAATATTTGTTAACTTAAGGCAGAGGGGCACAAACATGCGACTCGGTCTAATTTGGCCCATAAATATGTTCTGCCAAGCCAAAAATACAAATACGGCTAAGAAATTTTATAATGCGAGTTATAATTTTTTTTTCCTCTAAAACTAATCAATTATACAGATTGTCAAAGTAATATTTTTTGTCAATTATAATTTGTCTATTTTATTCCTGAAAAACACTAAAAGGAATAAGTCTATTATGGTGTAATAGCCGAACTGGCCCAATTTTTTTTAAATCGACCCGCCCCTCCTGTTCGACTCTGGGCTGGGTTTAAACGACTTTGATCTCTAATTAATAAGTCTCTTTAATTATTATAATTATAAAAAGTCTTTGAGAACGTTTTTTCTTAGTACAATGGGTTTTTGTATTTTTATCTTGCTTAAATAGGTAATTTGATGGGTAGATTTTACACAACTGGAGCTTATTTCTTTAAGAAACCGGGAATACGCCTTCCAAATACGGGTAAAAGTTTTTTGCGAAGGGATGAACTTATTGGAAATGGCAACGAATTTTACTATTACAAATCCGAGTATACTTATCAACAGATGGAACAGTTTAGATTTCTGCAACGAAATTACAGGGTTAAGGTTCAACTCTTTTAATTTAGGGCGCGTTCAGACTTCGTTTGTTTTTACAGAAAAAAATATAAAATTTAAGTTTGTAATCGAAAATTATTAACCATTGTTTTTACAAAATTTTCTAACATTCAGAATAATTGTTCTAAATATATTTAAAAATCTTAATAAAATTATATCTAAATTCATATAAACAAAGCTCATTTCAACAAGACTTTAATAAAGTTCTAACATATTTAACCTATATATTTTTTTTAGAAAAAAAATTTGAAAATTTGAATGAAGTCTGAACGCGCCATATAAAAATAAAACGGTATTTTGCCTTCAGGTATAAGTAACGATTTAACGGTTTTGGAATTTTAACCTTCAGTAGTGCGCATTGGCGTAGGAGAGGGGGGGGATGAACCCCCCCCCCCCCCCCAAGCATGCCATATCCCCACCCAAATTGAAAATTTTTAGTGCATATCCCCCCCCCCCCCCCCCCCCCAAAACTAAAATACCAATTAAATATAAAATTAAATTACATTTAAAATATTTTGAAATATATAATTTTAAAATCTCCCTTCTCCTCAAATTAAAATATTAGTTAAATAAAAATATTAAGATAATTTCCATATTTTTGAATAATTGTTGCGCTCTAAAAAGACCAGGGACGTATGCAGAACCTTTTCTAAAGAGGGGCAAGAGATTTCTAAAGGGAACATAGGGACACCATTTAAATCAATTAAAATCAAAATCCAAAAAAAAATTTGTCTAATAAATGAATTCGGCCAAAAAACGCAAAATCCCGGAAAAGCGGCGAATTACACGTTAAAACTTCATAGAACTAAAACACTATGGCACGACCGAAGGTCGTGCTTGCACTATGCCGCCGAAGGCGGCAAAAATTTTTGTTTGACCCCCCCCCCCCAGCTTTACAGCTTGCTACGCCCTTGGTAGTGCGTTCACTCATTTGAGACTAAAATCATAGAGTGATTCTTGATTTAAGTTAAATAAATTCTTAAATAAATCTAAAAAAATCAAATTAATTCTTTTTTGGTTATAATTAGGAAGTAAAATTAGCAAAAAATTCGATTGATATACTTTTATAGCAGCTCAGTTATCTTAAAAGAAACATTTACTACATTCTGGTCAATTAATTAAGAAATTATACATACCTTTAATTTTCAGTTCTATGTGTCGCTTGGACTATCCCAATTTAAAGATTTGGCTTATATATGCCCGCTAAATTTTGATGTGCACCGACTACGAAATCAGTCAACTAATGAAGAAAACACTTATGATTTCAGATTTTGTTTTAATTTCGTGGGATATTTCGAAAATTTAGATTCATCCGTTATAGCGGTATAATAATTCCTTATTAATTTATTGGGATGCCATATTTTATAATCATTTATATCATATGTTTTTAAAAATTAAAAATTATATGAATATTTGATATTTTATCAATAGAGTATACCTGAACTGTAAATCTTGACATCGGATTTATTTTTTTTACATGGTTTGATACTTATTTTTTGCTCTATGCGCACGAAATAATTGCTTTGTGTACACAATATTATTGTTCTATACATAATATTAATATCAATGCGCGTAGAGCAATTATTTCGTACATACAGAGCAATTATTTCGTGCGCATAAAGCATTAAATTAATAAGGATCAACTCCCTATTTATATAGATTGATATAGTAGAAGAGGCTAGTGGCAAGCTTTACTTTATAGAGACCCGTTGGGTGGGAGAAACGCTGCTCAAAATTAAAACGAGACCCTCTTGGTTAAAGAAACTTGTACTCTTTGGAATAACGGTATGCGGGACATGTTAATAAAAGCTGATATGATGTTTAAAATCAAAACTTTTAGTATGCTAAAATTTTTTATTTTGAATTTGAACATATTTTGACTAAAACATTTTAGTTAATATTTTTTTGTTAAAATAAAATAAGTTTGCTTGTTTAAATTTAATTTAGAACATTTAAGCTTGTGGCTTATTTGGATTTTATTTCTATCCCTAAATGAGTGTAAAATACATGGTTTGTAATTAAATGTATCATTATTTAGGCAGTCTTTAAAAAAAATGCTTGATTTATTAAATATGCTTTAGATGCTTTAAATAATAAGTTTTAATAAAAATTTACCTTAAAATACGAAACTTAGATATGCTATATATTAAATATGCTGTTTTAAATCTACATAAGAATCATTGTAAAATATTAATAAGTAAAAATAATTGCAAAAATTTTAATTATGTATGAAATTAAAGATCAGAATTCTCATTTTCCGAACCCGGTGTCCGAATGCATCCGTCAACGTTGTTTTGAGTAACGGCAATTCGAGCCTTTTTGACTTTGCAATTTGCAGGCCCAACCAAGCTATAGACATTCAGGCTATATTAGCTGATTGCCAAAAAAAAAGTTACATAATATTACTTTTTTTCCATTAATTTAATTTTTTAATAAAAACATTAATTATCCAGGTTCACATGGATTAACGAAACATACGCTTTTTATGTCTGAAGGTTTATATTACTTACTGCTGAATATTTGTTATGTTAGGGCAAAAAATTGTATTCAAAAAATCTTTATATTTTTTTCTATTTGTTGAGTTACATAAATAATAATGAGGTTAGATGGATTTTGCGAAAAGCAAAAATACATTTTGAGCTTGGCCTTAGTTAGGGACCCTATTTTTTGGTTGATTAAGTCACCTCAGTGCGTTGCGCAATTTTGTGAAGCAAAAATTTCTTCTAACTCCATTTTTTATAAAATTTTAATACAACAAAATTCACCATCCCAATTTTAATCCTCTATAACTTCTAGGAAAAATATGTAGTTTTTTATTTGTTTATTTGTTTCATTTTGTTATTGGAATTATAGGTTTGTTTATTATATGTTTAAAAAAAAGTCACAAAAATCAATTAAAATATCAAATATTGTATTCAAAATTTATACGCTGGTGTTCATATGGACACCAGAGTGTCACTAGGTTAATTAAAACTAATGTTAATTATGCCTTTTTAGTTTACCTAGAAGTTTAAGCTAAAGTAGCTTGGGGAAAAAACTTATATTTAGGTGACGACAATTAAAACTGGAAAATTTATTGAAAAATTTAAAAAAAACCCAAATTTGTCTAATAAATATTACATTTTAATCTAAGTTTAGTTATAAGTAAAAAACTAATAAGTATGATATAAACAATTAGTAGGAGTTACAGTGACAACACTGTCTCAATTATTGTTTATATAAAAAAAATTTTTAATCATTATTTTGCAATTATAGTGCACAAAAACAAACCAAAAGCGAACTTTTTAAAAATGTCTAAATATTTATTCATGATTATTTTGATTGATCGGAGTCTCGAGGTCACAAAATGCAACACTTTAAGCATGTTGCGAGCAATTTGGCATATTTAGAGTGAAATAAAATGCTTATTCCCTATTCCTTGTCTAGGCCAAATTAAATCAAAAACAACTTAATTTTTTATTTAGCGGTGTATTTACCGATTCAAGCTAGCCTATGTTCAAGCGAAGAGTCTACTGGTCTATATAACTTGTATGATCCTAAATCTTCAAAACTTTACAAGTACATAACGCCATAATTTTTTATATTTAATCAAACATTAAATTGATTAGAGAGAAAAGAAATATCTAGCTAAAGGATATATTTTAATAAATTTGGCCTTTTTTTTGTAATTAATATCAAATTATATTAAATGCGTCTTAATTTACGACTCTGCTAAAATAGAATGCCAGCAATTAAAATTAAACATTCAAAAATTAAAACATACATTATTTTTCCAATTTTATTCATTTGTTTTATTCCAATTTTTTATTCCTTAGGACGCCGTTCAGAGTTTATTCAAATGTTCTCTTATAAAACCCATTATTAAAATGTTAGTCTTAAATATTAATATTAAAAATATATTTTTTAAATAAAAGTTTTTAAAATATTATGAAAGAAGGAATGCATCTGAAGTTGCCCTTTAGTAAACTTGCATCTATTAAATATATCTTATTGGTGTCAACCAATTCAGGCTTACTAAATTTCAGAGTGCATTAAGCAATTTGGCCATTGCCCTTATATCGTATGTGCGAATTATTTAATTAACTACCTACATATAATTTGTTTTTACAAATTTACTTACACTCCGGCATTTTTCGAACTGCCATAGTCACAATACAATCATTAGGTTAAATTAAACCAACACATTTTTTCTCATTGTCTTCAGGTATATGATAATTATTTAATAAAGAAGTTATACCCCAATTTAATAAAAAAAAAAATGCCACCGATTAAGTAATCCACTAAGGCAATAAGCTATTGCTCGAACAATTATTGCCCCCCCCCCCCCCCCAACATATATATATCTCGTGGTGATATATCATTTTAGATCATTTTTTAAGGGCAAGTTATAAGGAATTAAGTTCTTATTTTGTAAAGGTTTCTATCAATCTAAAATCAATAAAATTAGAATATAGGTTTAATTTATTACAATAAAAAATGTCTATATTTTGTCGAGGTCGAAAAAAAGCTAGTCATTTATTCCTGCTTTTTAATTGTTTAGAGCAGGCTTGGATTAAAAATCAAAGTCAAGATCCTAAAGCTCATTCGACCTGTTACTGGCCATCCCTAAAGTGTAAAAAAAAAGGCCGGGCTTCTATATCTAATTATTACCTTATATTTTAAGCCATTTTTTTAAGGATAAAAATTGGCAATTAAGATTGAAAATGTTATTACACGATAGGCTCACACTATTTTTTTAGTAATTTTATTGCAAAAAATTTATTAATTAAAACTTCCAGGCCCTGTTTGTAAACTTGGGGGCCTGGTCAAAAACAAAAAATCAAGCTTCTTTTAAGTTGAAAAATAAGTCGAGCTGGCCGGGTCGCCTCACGGCCCGGTATAAACTCCAATGTTGATTGCTATTAAAAGAACGGATATAGGGGAGACCGGGGCGAAATGAACATATTTTTGCAAAATCGTTGCTGCTGACACATTTTTAATCCAAAAAAATTAATGGCTCATTTTATTCATTATATTTTATAAAATAATTTGTTTAACCAAAAAAATATAATTCTGTAAAAAGATATTGAACAATGTATAAACCCACTAGTATTAACTATTTTGCCCCATATACGGGGTAAAATGAAACACCCATGGGGCAAAATGAAAGTGTGTAAAATTTATTAAATTTACAGCTTTAATTTCAAATAAACCTTATAATTGAAAAATAAATATAGATTTAGATCATTTTATAAATAGTTATATCATAATCAATTACAAGTGGCCCAAAAATCCAACATTAAGGGGTTGAAGTCTATGTGAACAATGAGGTGGTAGTGTGACCACTTATATCCTATAATCTTTAAAGTTCACTGCTTTAATGGATATATGAGATACATGGTTATCCATAATTATAAGTGCCTTTATTTAAAATATAATCAATCAATTTACTGGAACCTCAGTTGAGCATTTAACATATTTTACAAAATGTTATTCATTTCGCCCCGCATTGAGTAGTGTTTGCAAAATCATGTTCAAATAATAAAGTTTTAAGTTAAAAATGTATTATATTCTTACAACGAAGTGTTTTTTATATCTAATTATAATAATATTTTCGAGGTAACATTTTATTAAAAATAAAGCAAAATTATTGTTGCTTAAAACATAAATTTAAAATAGCATTTTTTCTTTAATTGAGATTTTCTAAATTTTTTCAAATGGATGTATATGTAAAAAATATAATGAATCGATAGCTTGTTTAATTCTCTTCAACATATATAAAATTTATATATATAAAATATTTTTTGGCAGAGATATATCCATTAATCATTTCACCCCACCAACATTTCGCCCCGGTCTCCGCTACATGTGTTTGATATTGTTACTCCATTTTTATTTTTAAATTATGCAAGAAACATCGACTCCCATAAATATTTATGGTCTTTTTCGATTTGCAGAAATATTCCATTGCACTTTATTCCTCCACTCGGCTACTATATTTTTATGAAAAGTCATCCACGGATCATTCAACTAGAAAATGGCGTAATGATTGAATTTTTTGATGAACAAGAGATAGATGATGTTCATGAATTTGGGGATTTCGCAATTGTAGCCGATGTAAATAACAAATTCTATATTTTTTAAGCCTTTTAATTTTATAGAATTGCCATACGTTGTTTGGCTAGTCAAATAATATATCACGGGTCTACATAAATGTGTGAAAAAAAATCTATGCTACTGAGAGGAAATAATATCATTAATGGCCCTCATACTTATTTTTTTTTCAAAGTTTCTTTCAGCTTTGTATTTTCTTAGGTATGCAGAAAAAATTAGGACTTCGAGAACCTAAAGGAAAAAACTTAAAAAAAAAATTTTGCATATTAAACTTGTAACTGTATATTTTATTTCAGATCAGGCCCGATTCTAGCTTTTCCATTTTAGGGGGGCAAAAAAAACTCGTGGGGGGGGGGGGGGGGGGGCAGAAAAAAAATTTTTTACGCAAAATTGGCCGTGACCTTCGGTCACGGCAAAAAATATACATGTACAACAATAGAATCCATGTTCAAAATTTTTTAACAAATTAATAGTAATTTATTATATTCTTAAATTAAAAAAAAATGAGTTTATAAATTGAATATGTGAATTAAAATTAATTGTTTTCACTAAAATTTGCTTAAAAGAATTAATTGTAAGTATAATTTTATCATTTGGTATCATTGCGCATGAAAATTAAAAATATGATATATATGAATGATAAAAATGAATTATATAAAACTTTGGATTTTAGAAAATGAAAAGTGAAATAAGATTGATTATCATGAAAACAAAATGTATAAGTATGCTAATTTGGAAGAATATATATGAAAAAACACTGGTTATATATAACTAGTTATTAATATTAGGGTAAAAAATTAAATAAAACATGAACATTAACGTTAAATGCGCATAAAAAAAGTTTGCAACTATGTTAAAATAGTAAGCAAAAATTAGCTGATTATGAGCAGTGTATTGTATTGATCAAACTATTTTATCTTAGAGGATTTTAATTAAATACAATATTCATCAAAATTCAACGCCCCTAGTTAATGATTTTTCAGAACCAAATCACCTTAAAGCAGGTCACTACTTGTCAGCCGTTATTATCCTTCTTAAAGAAGAAAATGTGGCCTCACAACTCGACGTTGAAGAGCCAATTAACAAACTTATAGGAAAAATGTTAAATAGATTAGAAAACGCATCATTGTAATCATATAAAAATTTAACAAAATCAATAGTAACACATTCTTTGTAATTATTAAGTTTCTATTTAAAAAAACTTTTGGCTACGTCAATTTCTTTAGATAATGAATTTTTATCAATATTACTTATTTTTAAAAGAGGCTCTAATTTATTTATATCTAAAATAAAGGTTAATCAAATTTATAAAGGGAATCTAAAGATTTTAAACAACTATTATCGGTAAAAAATCTATTATCAAAATATAAATAAATTAATAATATTAAAAGAAATACTTTTTACTTCATCATTAATATTTAAAATATAAATAAAAATCAGAAAAATCTTTAGGTTTAGTTTTTCTTTTATCCATAGATAAATTATTGTCATTTAAAAAAATATTAATATCAAAACAATTTTTGAATAAATCTTCAAATGTATTTTTATTTCTTAATTGTTTAATTTCTAACAAACAATGGTGTATTAAATCAGAAGTTTTAGAAATATAAATCGTTCTGCATTGAAATTGATCTATAATTATTTTTAACAAATAAAATAATTTTTCAATTAAATACAAAAAAATAAATAGATGATTATAAATATGGTCAAAAAACCCCGATTCGGCCCTGTGACCTGAAGATATAAAAGTTTTTTAATTTTTAATTTTTAAAAGAGTATTAAATATTTCTGTGTAATTAAAAAAAAACAATGGGCAGGTAGTGACCACACCACCAATAGGGAAACAGCCGGGGTATGGTCCCGCATTCACTAACTACCTTGATTGCATCATGTTGAAAAAATTTATGAAGGGAAGAAAAATTATCAAAAAAATCTTCCTTTACTTAAAATAGGACAATCTTTTACAACAAGATGCAATCGGTGGTTAAAGCAGTGAATATACGGGACATGGTGTCCAGC
Source organism: Acutogordius australiensis (assembly GCA_030555515.1). NCBI lineage: Eukaryota > Metazoa > Nematomorpha > Gordioida > Gordea > Gordiidae > Acutogordius > Acutogordius australiensis. The sequence continues at coordinate 32,712,956 of CM060242.1, read as the reverse complement.
TATTTTTCTTAGAAATACTTGAACACCATTTTTTTCCCGGGCATTACGTTCGCCCCATCGTAGCATTGTGCGATCAGGTTCTTTGGTTCTAGATTACATTCTAACAAAAGATTGTTGTTAACTGAGAAAATTTCTTAGGCATCAGATTTATGAATTGGTTTCACAAATATAAAGCTTTCTGTAAAATCAAATTTTTCTATATATTTCTGTTAGTTTGATATCTCTTGCGGATAAGAAGTATTAATGAATAAAAACACTTTTTAAAAAGTAAATATTTTTAGGATAATATTTTTTAAATTTTTTTGACGGAGCAAATTTAATTATATTATGCGCAAGAAATAAAATTACTATGTATTTTTTTTGGGGGGGGGGGACAAATTCAATTTTGGGGGGGGGGGCAATTTCAATTATTTTTTTGCTGCCCCCCCCCCCCAAAGGGGTCTAGAATCGTGCCTGTTTCAGATAATGAAAAATATAATTTTAAGTATATCAAGCTTTTACATCCACATTTAGGTTATACATAATATTTGGCACACAATTCTAATCACGATGTATTATAGGTAAAAATATTATTTGAAGTTTAAATTTAACGGTTTAACAGTTTTTAACATTTTTTTTTGTTTTGAATCTTTTTTTAAATTTTTCCAAAATAATGTTTATAGCTGGCTTACAAAGTTTGATAAGGAAAATCGAAAAATCCCTAATATGGGAATCTGGTTTATGAAGTATTTTTAGGGTTATGTAGTTAAAGTTTCTTGCCACAAAAGTACTGGCTATATTCTTAACCGATACCTCCATATATATAAATTGGGTTCTAACATAAGAAATTAAAACGGTGAAGTTCCTATATACATTTACCTTAACCTTTATTTGCAAACTTAGATACTTCGATGAAAAATGGTCTGGAAACTATTGTTCTTCTAAAAACCTTATAGATTGATTTTCATTTACATTGGGACAAAAAACATATACAAAAAACTACCAAATTTAGATAAACAAAAAAATGAAAAAAAATTAAACTCATAATGAGTTTCTTACATTTGATAAATGCTTCATTAATCTAAATTTTCACAAAAATGTCCACCTTTAAATCTAACAAACATTGGTCTCCAAAAATGAGAAAATATTGTTTTAGACTAAAACCTGCGTTGACAAACAATTTGTAATTACTAGCCTAATAAGGATGGTTACCATAATTTTCCTAAACTGAAGTATACAAAAAACTGGAGGCATCGGGTAAAACATCCAAACCTGAGATCGTGATTGCAACAAATTTTCTTAAACCATTTTTAAATTGTTTATTTTGTTTTTTTTTGGTATCCAGCGTATTACAAAAGCAATGTGATGTTCTGTAGGCTAAAAACCACTTAGAGGAGCAATTTTGCACATTTAATTAATGCTAAGGTCACTTTACCAACATTGTTCTCAAATGTATTTTTCATTTATTTTTTACATTCCTTAAAAACACAATCCAAGGTGACTCTAAAATTGAGGCGAGCAACTTACACAACTTCATCAATCTCTGGCATCTCTCTGAAAAATAGACTCCGATTCACAAGTCACATGCCGACAGATCGAATGGTTTTTCAATATATTTCTTTTATTTAATTTTGAATATATACCTAAGGGTATGTAAAATAATTCTTTTTTCGCCAATTTTTAATATAATAGAAAATTTCAGCCCTGTTTCCACAATTTTAAAATGATAAAAGCAAAATTTGTTTAACTAAAAAAATAGCTAAAAATTACATTGTAGTGCTATTACTTTCCAACCACTATTGATATAGATAAAAACAAAAGTTTAAAATAAAATTAGCAAGTTATTTCCAACTGTGGTATAGGAGTTACCTATATACCTTTTTTCCTATTAAAGAACGTCTTACTCGTCTTGGCTTTGCCTTTTTTGACTCTACACCAGGCTCCGCATAGTTAAATGAAATTTAAAACGCACCAGTGGCCTAGGTTTTTAGGCCTAGGCCACTCAGAAAGGTAGACGTTTGGGATTATTACCAAACCAACTACTAACCAGGCTTAACGCTGCTCATCTTAAGTGTAGAATACAACCAAGTTTACATGCGCTCAAGGTCGTTTGACCAACATGTCTGAAGAAGATGTAATTTTTTTTAAAATATATTTGTGCATGAAAGCCCATTTGATCATATAAGTCAGAATAATCATTTTGTTTTTATTTTATATTGAAATATTTTTAATTGATTCACATTAGACCAAAATCCGACAAACAAGTGGAGGCGTGGTAATATCGCAAGAAAGTGATATTGGGGAAATTACGAGCAAGCTGATTGATGGGGCAGGGTTTGTTTATTCGATCCGTTTGATCGGAACCACCTGGCCCGAAGCTGTCATCTATAATGATACGCGAGAATACTTTTTATATAAAAAGTTGAACGATTGTAGCTTCTAATCTATTTCTAATATCCAAAAGGGTCCGTCCAAAGATTGTAAAGCAAACTGTTGCTAGATACGCTTAAAACATTTATTTCCAAAGATATGATAATTCATTATTTGAACGCGCTTTCAAAGTTGATTTATTTTTAAAAATTCTAAAATTTTAAAATTTGATTTTTTACATCCAAAAATGCCTTCATAATTTTTTTCACAGCCATTAATAAGTAACATGACTCCAATAAAAGTTTTATCCTTTAAAAAAAGTTGTAAAAAATGACCAATTTTTATTTGTGTAAATTTTTAATTTTCAAATTTAGAAGAAAAGGATCAATTTTGAACGCCTGGCATAAGCTTGTCTTGACCGTCATTTTAAGTAATTTAAAATAAATAGTATTTATATATTTAATAATTAAATGGCTTAAAATTTAAAATCTTTGTTAGTTTCTTTCAAAGCTATGCCGAATTTTAAAAAGTGCAAGTCAGTACATTTTTATGACTAATAAAATTTAATAAAATCACGTGGACTGGAACGACAGAATTACTGAAATAAACATAATAAAAAATATATTATTCTTGAACAAAAAACTGAGGTCAATTTGCATAGTGTAATATAAGCTATATCTTTATAAAATTTAATACATCCCCATCTTCTTCATATAAATCTTGGCTGTTAAATATTTCATCTTTCAAAAAAAGCAATAAAATGTATATATGTTATTTAAACCGGGCCGTAATATTTTGCCCGCCCGATATGTTTTCACCAGCCCCCAGAATTAAATTTTAGACACGGCGCGACCCGGCCCAACCCGTCCTGGCCCGAATTTAATCCGGCCCGAAATTTTTTTGCTACAAGCTAAAAATAATTTGTTTATATAAAATACAGAGTTTAGAAGTAAAACCCTTCATCGAATGATAACACAGGTCGACAAATATTAATGTCAAAAAAAGCAGTTTATGAAAATATAAAAATGGCCTTGTCTCATATATGTTTTCCGTTTTTCGTAGTGTCTTCCGCCTTCGGCTATTTAGAACCGTCCATAACAAAAAATGGCATTATTGACTAACATAGCGACCTCGAGAGTACCAAAAGAAAAAATTTAAAAATATTATTTTCATGTAAAAATTTCTTGTAACTTATAATTTATATCACAAATAAGAAATGAAATTTCCAAGTTTTTTTAACTCTTACATCAACATATAGATTATACAATTTGTTTTTGTTCCTATTTTGTTTTTTTGACATTTTTTATTATATTACCATGTTTATGGCTGACTTACAAAGTTTGATTAAAAAACGGTAAGTAAAAATCCCTAAGATGGCAGGTTTGATCTGTGTAATTAACTCATAAATTTTAAAGTTTTTTGATCTGTGTAATATTTTGTCATTTAGTCTTTATTAATAGTTAAAAAAAAATAGGGCAATATGAAATATTGAACGGCAGCCAAGCCCGTAATTTCGGCCCGGCAGGGATTGTTTTTCGGGCGGAAGAGTAAATTTTTTGTGTTTTAGTAAAACTTAATTACAAAACAATTTTTAAAAATCTTATTTTAATCTTTAAAACACAAAATTTCGTGTTTTAAAAAAACAAAAATACTTTTACATTTAAAAATGTTTCGGCAGGTCTATTCAGTGTAAAATGAACTCGTGTAAAATGACCTTTTACACGAGTTCATTTTACACCGAATAGTAAAAACGCTTTGCAATATAGATGACTTATTATAATAATGGTTTTCTAATGTAAAATTTTGTGAGGATTTAAAATTTGTTATTCAATTTTGTCTAACTTTTTTAGTGTTTTAATAAATGCGATTTCAAAATTTTAATAACAATATAAACTAACAAATTAGAATTCTTACAAAGCTATTGATTATAATCGACTAATCTAACATTGTAGAAGCAACTTAGATATTTTATTCGCAAAATTTTTTATTTTATATCCTATAATTTCTGGTAAAATATATAAAGATAAAGCTCATGTTAGTTCGGAAGTTTTTTATATAAATAGAAGAATTGTAAATGTTAAACTAATAACTCGTGTGGCCAAGAGGACAGAGTGCTTCGTTCCTCTCCATGCGTGCCCCGGGAGTCCGTGTGGATACTTTTTTTAATAAATTTTTAATGTACCCAAGTGTTGCCTGAATTAGGGTAAAAATATTTTTGCAGTTCCTGGAGTGTTATTTGTTATTATAGGTAATTTAAATGTTATGATAGCATAATTTTTTAACGTTAATTTTTTTGTCTTATATCAAAACTCAAAAATACCTGTTTTAGGAAACTTTGTAAATATGTTCACTGCTAGATTTAGGCACTGTTTAATGACTTTTTATGCTAATTTTAAAAAAGGTGGGCCACACACTTCTCATTTATATTAGCTTATTTTTTTAATTCATAATGAATAAGTTCATTAATTTTTTCACTCATTTTAAAATTTGTTATGATTAACTTAAAAAAGACCCATCTGTGATGAGTATCTCTCACATATATATAGGTTGTTTCTAAAGAAGAGGGATCTTGATTCTTAAAGCCTAAAAATTTGAACATTTGCCATTGAGCAAAAATCCCTTTTTTCACTATTATAATAACAATTTTGTTTTGTTTATATATATTAAAGTTAAAATATAAAATTTATATATGGATAAAGACATCATATAAATAATGGTGGGAACAGATCAAATTATTTTCAATTTAATCGTTTTACCTTAATGTATTTTTAATTTTGAACTTGACAAATAATCAGAAAATTTGTTTAAATTGTTATATTGAATAAACGGAATTTTAAGTAAAAATTTTTAATCAAAAACCTCATCTGTTTTAGCAAAATTACCACCATTATCAAAAATTACCAATTTCTATTAATAAGTTATTTGCAACCTTGCTTATTGGTAAGATAAGCTATTAGATTGTTTTCCAAATGCAGTGCATAATTAAGAGCCTGTGTTAAGGTAAACTCTTGGTGTTAAAAAACTATATTTATATTAACTCTAATTTTTTTAAAAAGTTTCTTGCAATTAAAAAAAATGTTTGAAAAAATAACATTACACATAAAATGTTAGTTGGTCTTCCAAAACTAGATATGACTTAGTATTTTTACTTGTTATTTAGGAAAAAACAACTGCTGAGAAAAAATAATTGACCCAAATTGTAAGTTTTATTGACACAAAGTATAAATATTTGTGATGAAATATCTTTAATTCTAAAGCATATGATATATACCTAATATTTTTTAATGATAAAAATATGTGTAATTTTGGTCCTTAATTTGGTTTAACAACAAAATAATGTTGTCTATCTTGTGATCTATAATCTTTTAACATTATTATAATATCTGGTTGTAAACAGGAACTTTTTATTCAATTAACCATACATACATTATATGTCTTATTTCAATCATAAAATATAGATATAACATTTCCCGCCGTTTTAAGACGAAAATATTGATTGTTATCGTTGCAGTATCACTTTAAATTGTTTTAATTAATCGCATTGGACGGGTGGCAACCCGTGACGAACGGCGAAGAGAAGCTTCGCTGACATCCTTACGTGGTGATTGTGATTGAGGTGTCTGGTGCAGTATCTCGGGTGCATTATCACGTGGTGATTGAAGTATCGGGGTCGGATCCTCTAGTTTCTCATTAGTCTCAACCCTCACGCGCAGTTGATCCGCGTGTTTTCTCCCGTTTATCCCGGATTCTGACGATTGAACTCGATAAGATAGCGGTCCGGTACGTTCCTCAACGACGCCTTCGTGCCATCCCTTTGATAATTCATTTTTGATCCATACGGGATCCTTTTCCTCAAAAACACGATAGTCTTTGCCATTTACCATCTTTTCGGTGTATTTTTCCCTTCTAACGAAAGTTGAATCACACTTAAGCCAATCCAAAGGACCTTTCAACCTTCGACCAAACATCAGCATGCTTGGACTGACTCCGGTCGCCGCATGGCTAGTGTTTCGATATCCGTACAAGACATCCGTAAGCGCATCGTCAGGGGATAGACCTTCTTCTCTAGCCCCCGCATACCTTCGCTTTAATGTTTGTATGACCCTTTCCGCAGCCCCATTTGTTCGGGGGTGATACGGAGACGAGGTTATTGCCGTAATGTTTCGATTCCTACACATTTGCACGAATTTATAGCTCACGAACTGGCGACCATTATCGGATACAATGGCTCGAGGAGTGCCATAACGGGCAAAGTAAGACTTCATGGCCGCGCAAATATTTCGTGCATCGATACAGGTTAACCATTCGACCTCTACCCATTTTGAATGGGCATCTAGGATGATGAGCCAGTAACGTTTATCTATCGGACCTGCAATGTCGATGTGAATTCTTTCGCCTTTATCGACGAATGGGCTCCACGGTAGTATGGTATTTTCTGGAGCATTATTCCGATTCATTTGACACGGTCTGCAGGTTTGGACGAAATGTTCTATATCTTTATCGATTTCCGGCCAAAATACGTAAAAACGCATCCACGATTTCATAGCCGATATACCGATATGACCCCTATGGAATAGACGTAAAATTGGCGTGCGTAACGCCTGCGGTACCAGGAGTCGGTCTCCATAGTACAATAAATCATTTATGGTATGAATTTCCTCCTTGCGGGCTTTGTACGCCGCTAAAACTTTGTTACTTTCTTCTGAAGGCCAGCCAGAATGGACGTATGTATATACTCGGTTAAGCCACAAGTCTTTACGTTGCGCTTCCCTGATTGTTTCGACATTTAATTGTAAGTTTTCAAGACCTTCTAAAGAGATTGAGCAAATTACATCATCATCATGGTCCTGCGCGTACCTACTTGGTAACGGCAGCCGCGAAAACGCATCCGCTGTGTTGTTTTTCTTGCCTTCTTGGTACTCGATATCGAAATCGTAGACGGACAAACGCCAACACCAACGCAATAGCAATGCATTTAATTGCTTCGATAAGTCTCTTTTGCGACCAAAAATGGAGGTTAGCGAGCGATGGTCAACAATAACTTTGAAATATCGTCCATACAGGAGGTCATGGAAATGCAGGATCGCGACTAGGACTCTTTTGGCTTCTAATTGCGTCGGAGCATAGTTTTTCTCCGCCGAATTTGTAGCTTTTGAGAAAAATCCGACAGGACTTTTTGATCCGTCCTTCATGACATGATAAAGTACAGCTCCAAACCCATCCTTTGAAGAATCGACTTCAAGTCGTAACGGTAATTCTTTTGAATACGGGGTTAGGTAGATTGACTGGGCTAATACGCTTTTCGTTGCTTTAAAAGCTTTCTCCTGCTCTCTACCCCAAAACCAACGGCTTTTAGAACTTGTCAACAGGTACAATGGACGCAATACATGTTGCAGATTTTTTATGAATCTTGACTGAAAATTGACTAAACCTAAGAAACTCCTAAGTTGCTTGACATTCGACGGAGTTGGCATTTCCGTGATGGCTTTAATTTTCTCTGGGTCGGGTCGTATCCCGTCTTTACCAAAGATACGCCCTAAAAATTTTACTTCCGGTTGAGCCAAATTAAGTTTTTCTTCTTTTAAACGGAAACCGGCATCATTTAATTTCGTGAAAACTTGTTTTAAAATATGATAGTGCTCCTTGGGATCTCGGCCTCCGACGATTATATCATCGAGGTATACAGACACAAATGGCAAATTTTTAAGTAAGTCGTCGATGATACGTTGGAACAAGTTTGGCGCTATCGATATCCCGAACGGAAGACGATTATAGATGAAGTTTCCGAAAGGGGTGCCTATGGTTAAGAGTTTTTGGGATTGTTCCGAAATGGGTATTTGATGATAAGCGTCTTTCAAGTCCATCGAAGTGAACATTATACTGCCTTGCAGTTTAGTCGTTAACGTATCCAGCGTTGGGATGGTGTATGTGTCTCTCGGAAGGAACCGGTTTACCGTAACACGAAAATCACCACACAATCTGATTTGACGATTACGTTTTCTTACCAATACGATTGGGGTTACCCACGTGGTCGTTTGTGAGGGAGGAACCTTGCGTAGTATATCTAATTCCATGAGACGTTCTAATTCGTTTTTGACTTGATTTTCTAATGGCAAGGGGATACGACGTATAGGTATGGTTACAGGTTCACTTGTGAGTATAGGCAAATCAATTGGGTTAATATTAGCTGGTTTAGTTGAATTTGAGAACAGTTCAGGGAATTGCTGCTTGATACTCTCCTTATCCAATGACGGTGATGCCTCCAATGCAGCAATGGAAATACCTGGAGGTAACCTTAAACCAAAAGCCTTTGCCCAACCCAACCCAAATAAAGGAAAAGAGGTTTCAGACTCTGTTACAATAAGGGGCAAATTCCTACTCTTATTTTGAAAGTCTACTGACACAAGACACTCACCTAAAATTTTTAGGTATGAATTGTCGTACAACTTTGGTGAATTAATACCTTGCAATTTAGGCCTCCCCAACCACTGCCAAAGCTTAGAATTAATAGTGGAGCACTGAGCTCCAGTGTCAAAATTAAAAGTAATCACTTTATTATTAATCCTAGCTTTTAAAATAGCCTTCCCCTCTAAATGGCAGATGGAATTTCCCTCATCCTCCAGTATATTAATATTTGAGTAGTTTTTAGCTTTTCTGCAGTCTACCCTAAAATGGCCAAATTTTTTACATATAGTACAGGGGTACATACTGGTGGGACATTGGTTATTTATGTGAGTTTTATGGCATTTTGAACAAACTTTACCAGTCCAAAAATTGTTATTATTACTACTATTTTTATTGAAATTATGCTTAAAATTTCTATTACCATTATTATTATTATTCTTAAAATTTTTATTAAAATTATTAAAATTTTTATGACTTTGTTTTCCCCCAGAATAGTTATATTCTTTTTTGTAATTTTGTTTTTCCCCAAAATTGTTATTGTTTTTGAGTGAAAAAATTTCATCTGGCTTTTTTGAAGATTCTAATTGCAATCTTTCAAAATCCAGTGCAAGATTAATTACCTTATTTAAGCTCAATGGCTGAGTACCATCCAGACCTTCTCCATATTTTGTTCTCACTTCCTGGTCCAGGCTATTTAAATTCATTCCTGCCAGTAGTTGATCTCTTATACGTAACTCTGCATCTGGGTACTTACAACCCAGTGCTAAATCTTTTACCCTTGTTACATAACCTAGCACACTCTCCCCCTCTTTCCTAATGGCTCTAAGAAATTGTAATCTGTTAAAAAAATATGAATTCTCTTTGACATAAATTTTCCTCAAATTATTAACTAATTCCTCATAAGAGATATCAGTTAATAATTTGGGAAACATAAACGTCAAAACCTGGTCCACTTTGGGATCCAGTTTAATTACCATAATTTTCTTAATTAAATTTTGGTTTACAATGTTTAACAATTCAATATTAATTTCAAAAACATTAATAAAATTATTAAAATTACTGTTACCATCATATATGGGTATATTATTAACCCTTACAAAGTTTCTGGTGGCACCTCCAGTATCTCCTGCTGCCATAGAATTTGATACTGTGGTCTCATCGGTGCCTACTGCTGCATTAGCATTTGTTACGTTCGTTGACATTTTCCCGTTTTCCTTCTTTTTACTGCGCCAAGTATTATAACTGGTTGTAAACAGGAACTTTTTATTCAATTAACCATACATACATTATATGTCTTATTTCAATCATAAAATATAGATATAACAATTATAAAGTTTAGTATTTTGTTTTTTTAGAAGAATTAAAAATGTTATAAGATTTAACACCATATTTAACTTTTACTCTAAATTATTTTATAAGAATGTTTTAAAACTATTAAAATAAATAATTATTGATCTGTTCACACCATTATTTGAATATATGATGACTGACTCTTATATTTAACTTTGGTATTTATAAACAAAATTGTTCTAATAATAATAAAAAAACTGCTTTTTGCTTAGTGGCAAATGTTCATATTTGTAGGTTTCAAGGGCCAAGATTCCTCTTTTTGTGAAACAACTACTATAAATGTAAGAGCTTTATATTCATCACAGTTAGATGATGATTTTAATATTTAAAGTTAATTATAAAAATTTTGAAATGAGTGAAAAATTAAATTGACTCTTTAATTACACATTATTGATTAAAAATGAGGATTTGACCCACCTTTTTTAAAATATCATAAAAAGTCATTAAACAGTGCCTTAATCTACCAATGAACATATTTATAAAGTTTAGAAAAGTTAATTTTATAAATAAAAAAATATAATTGCATCATCCTTTGCAACCATCTTAAAATAAAAAAAACCTAAAATAATAAAAAGCATTCCAGGAACTGCTAAAATATTTTTACCCTAATTCAGGCAACACTTGGGTATATTAAAAATTTATTAAAAAAAAGTATCCATAGGGACTCGAACCGGGGCACGCATGGAGAGGAACGAAGCACTCTGTCCTCTTGGCCAAACGAGTTATTAGTTTAACATTAATTCTTCTATTTATATAATAAACTTCCGAACTAATGAGCTTTATCATATATTTTAACAGAAACTATAAGATATAAAATAAAAATTTTGCTAATAAAATAACTAAATTCCTTCTACAATGTTAGATTAGCCGATTATAATCAATAGCTTGTAAGAATTCAAATTTGTTAGTTTATTGTTATTAAAATTTTAAAATTGCATTAAAAACTAAAAGAGTTAGACAAAATTGAATAACAAATTTGAAATCTTCACAAAATTTTACACTTAAAAAAACCATTATTTTAATAAGTCATCTATATTGCAAAGCGTTTTTACTATTCGGTGTAAAATGAACTCGTGTAAAAGTCTATTCGGTGTAAAAATAATGACCTTTTACACGAGTTCATTTTACACCGAATAGACCTGCCCTGTTTCGTGTCCTGCGACAAAATGCCACAAATATTATATTACATTTTGTCTAAAAGACACATTAATTATACAGGCAGCACCAAAATTTGCTTGTAAAATTGCATCCATTAGGGTTTAGAGATTTGTGTTAGAGGGATATGCGTATAAGGCAACTTGATATAAAAGGCCTCCACATATTTTCCAAAAATAGTGGGACTGGGCAGACCAAAATGGAAATGAGTTATTTTTAATAACTTTTTAAGTTTTTTTACCGCCCACGAGTTTGTGGGCATAAAAGAAAAACCCCTTTTCCTGCTTAAAAAACGGGCATATTCATCTATTTTTACCGAAATAAATTTGTTAATCTTATTAATACAAAAAATTAACCGATCAATTCGGTCTGGTTTACAAACTATATAAGACAAGATTAGATAACTTCCCAATTGTTAATTGTAGAAAATATAATTTTTACTTCTAAAAAAAATTACCGGACAAGGCTGAAGGGACTAGAAATCAAGTCGAGATCCAAAAACCCACTTGGG